>OY744519.1:12928899-13023899 GCA_963556195.1 Sepiola atlantica | reverse complement strand
TCTAATATTTGTTAATTTTCTATGAGCATTGAAAGGAAAAAGCGACTTTCTTATTTTCGGCGACGTCATCAGATTTACATACATGTGTCTGTACACACCACAACCCAAACAACGTATGTAAATTAGATGTCAGAAGAATAAGTCTCTTTACATTTATATAAAATGTATAAATAATAATAATGCCTACATATAATGCCTATAATAATAATAATAATAATAATAATAATAATAATAATAATAATAATAATAATAATAATAATAATAATAATAATAATAATAATAATTATTATTATTATTATTATTATTATTATTATTATTATTATTATTATTATTACCATTACTATTATTATGATTTTTGTGATTGTTATAGATGTACGATGTTTGCTCCGAGTTGTCCTACATTCTTGTTATTCATATTCTTACTTTGCTATATATTGTGTGTTCAATTATTGTTTTTACATAGTTGTATTATTTTGCTTAAGGTGTTTTACTTAAACTATTTTAATAAAATAAACTTTTAAACTAACTATTTGTGATCCGCTTCCTGTATACATATTTTCTTTTAACATAGTTCACACCAAACAAGACAGGCCGCCACTGTAGACGTAAGGGGCTACTGAGAAAAACAGTAAGAGTTTTTTTTAGGGGGTCAACCTTAATTGGGAGCTGCGCAACGAGATGTCTGTTTATATTAGTTAAACATTGTTGCATGTCAGTACCGTCAGGAATAAGGGAGCAGGAAGGGAGTTCCAGAGTCCAGCAGCACGAAAGAATACACTTTTGGAGTAGAAAGCTCTTCGGCATCTGGTGACCTCCACAGTGAATGGATGGGATTTAGCAGATTGTCGGGTTGGTCTAGTGAATTTACGTCGTAGGAGTTACCAGAGCAGCAAGCTCATCAGAGCACGATCCATTTAAGTACTTGTAAAACAAACACAAGAAAGCAACATTGCGGCGATGTGACAGGTGCTGGAGCTTGGTAGATAGTGAGGGACCTATCAACTCTTTTTTGGACCTTGTCTGAGAAAGAGACTAGTGGATGATGCCCTAGTCGAGATGTAGCAACAATACTCCATGTATGGGCGGATTGTGTTTTTGTAGAGATAGAGGATAATGCCAGGTGTTAGTAGTTTACTAACACGATAGAAGGAGCCCACTTTCTTTCCTGCAGCCTTGGTAATGTCTTCAATGTATTTGTACCAATTCATGTTACCTGTGAAGGTTAGGCCGAGGAGTTTGATTGTTGAACTCTCAGGTAGGGTGTTATTTGCCATGACAAACGGTGGTTTGAGTGGTTACTTGTAGTTATTGAAGGAAAGGAGCTTTGTCTTTGCGGCATTAAAAGTTACCAAACCATTTATGACCCGAATCCACTACAGCCTGGAGGTCATTTTCTAAAGATTCAGCCATTGCCTCGGATATGATCGCGTCTGTTTTGCCCACATGACGAGAGTAAAGCGTGGTGTCGTCAGCAAATAAACCAATCTCAGAATCAATGTTATCATGGAGATCGTTTATTAAGATCAGGAACAATAAAAATCCAAGGATAGATCCCTGGAGTAGACCAGCATCTATATCATGTTGCTTCAATGTATGGCTATCGAAAACAACCTGGATCTTTCTTTTGGTTAGGAAGGATCTAACTATATTAAGTAATTGACCAGAAATACCGTATAAGCGTATTTTCAGGAAAAGCCGTTCATGCTATACCTTGTCAAAGGTCTTGGATATATCAAGCGCTACTGCTTTAGCTTCGCCTGCCTTGTCGAGTGTATGATACATGCGTTCAGAGATGACCGTTAGAATGTCTGCAGTCTGGCGGTCAGAAAGAAGTTTAGCATTAACTAAGTGCCGGACTTTCGCTAGATTGATTAAGGATTCAAAGATTTTTGCAAAGATCGGGAGTAGACTTGATTGAGCGATAGTTCTGAGGATCGGTTCTATTCCCAGAATTCTTGTAGACTGGTACAACAGAGGCAATTTCCAAGCAATCGGGGAAGCAAGTTTTCGCTAGGCATATATTGTAGAGTTGGGAGAGGAAGGAACCAATTCAGCAGAGCATTGTTTTATTACTATTACAGGTATAAGATCAGGCCCACAAGGATTGGAGGTGTCAAGGTTTTTTATGATGTCTCTTACCTGGTATGGGTGATGACCAGGTTATCAAGTTTGGCTTCGGTCCGCAATGGGAATTTAGAGACTGGTTGGTTTTCTGAGTTCAAAAGGGAGTTTGAAGCGAAACGCTGGGCATGTAGTTCAGCCTTATCAGTTGACTTGCAAACAACATCATTGTGGGTTGATAGTGGGGTAATCGTTGATTGACCATTGTTCACTACACTATCGTAGATTTTCCAAAAATCACGAGTACCTAGTTTCTGTAACTGAATGCGTTATTTGTTAACTCATTAAACCTTCTCTTTGCTTCACCTATAACGGCCTTACAATTATTTATTGACTCTTTAAATTGCTGTTTATTAGTAGCTGATATATGATGGCCGAATTTACGGAATGCTTTCTGCCACTCAGCAATGTCAGCTGCCCATTCCGAGGTGAACCATTGGGGAGAGTGAGGCTTGCTAAAGAATTTTCGCATGGAGACATAGGCTTTAATGCCTGCGTTGACTCATTCAGTTAACTCATTTGCACACTGGTCAGCAGTGAGTGCGAAGGTTTCACTCCATGGGACGTCGCTGATGTGATCTCTGATTGACTCGAAATTAGCCTGCTCGTAGTATCTCGTTATTTTGAACAACGGCTCATCAGCTTTTTGGACGTTTTTTAGGGTGACATGAATCATTAGCACAATATTATCAGCATTCCAGAGTGGGCTATGAGATTTCGTCACAGAAGCCTCGAGCATTGAGGTCAAGAAAAGGTCAAAAAGTAAGGCTTGCTGGTCTACTCGATCGGGGATGCGAGTCGGGAAATCGACAGTTTGAGAGAGTGAGTTAGCTAAGGAGAAATTATACGTAGAGTTGCCGGCTGCGTCAGTAAGTAAGCTGGAGAATCCTTGCCAGACGGTTTGACATGTAGCATTACCTACTCATTTCTACACACGTACACATATATTGATCAGGGGGCGTTTCAGACACGAATTATCTTTTCTTTAACGATGATAGTTCAACTATTTACGCTGCTGTGCAAGAGCAATCAGGGTTTTTGGATAGTGGGGGAAGTGTTGATTGTCCATTATTCAGCACACTCTTATGAAATTTCCAGCAATCGCGAGCTCCTAATTTTTGCTACTCAGTGCGTTTTCTAGGAAATTTCGCTATCCCTTCTCTTGATTTCTAGCTTCTATAAATGCTTACCTATTTGAACTTGACGTATGGCGACTGAATCGGCGGTACGTGTGCTGCTTTTGCACAATGGCAACTGCACAGTTTGATGTGAACCATTGGGGGGGACTTGCTATAAAACTTTCGCGTAAGAACATGTGCTTCTTTGACCCATTCACTTGCCTTATTTTCGCTAGAAGTTGCCAATTGAATGTCTTCCTAGTACGCAACTCGAAAAATACTGGCCACACAACCATAATCTCCCCCAACGCCTTACATGTTGCAATTTTTTATTGGGGGCAGAAGCCATAAGCGCGCGTTCTTCTTCCTTGAAATCTCGCCTATTAACGGATTAAAAATCTACAGCCGGAAAACATGTTGTTTCGTAACATTAATAGAATGTCATTTAACATATGCACTAACATATTAAATGTCTTCCACAATTAAATAAAAATAAATAAATGTACAAGTATATAAATAAATGACAGATTTAATTGAACTTTAAATTCTGTACAATTAAAAAGATTAATAAAACAACAAATTCAGCAACACAGTAAGTTTACAAATACATAAATAACAGATGAAACTACATCGTATCTTTTCTATGAGGTAGTTACAAAAATAATGGACGATTTCAGAAACATACATTTATTAATAAATATTTGCTCACCTTTCAAATACTCTGTAAATGACAGGAAACTGTTGCAATGCTGACATCAAATGTCTGAGACATTTCTTTAACATTCTGACGTGAATGATGCTCAACAAGTGTCTGAAACTATTGATTGTCAAGATTACACGGCCACCCTCTGCCTTGTTCATATTCAAGACTCTCATCTCCACTACAGAATTTCTGGAACGACCTCCATACTGTTCGATCGTATGTGGATCCATCCACCCCATGCTCTATTAATATTGGCAGAAGTTTCGGACGCATTGTTCATAAGTTAAACTCATGCAACATAAGAAGGCGAAGTCATGTTTTGGCATGTTTATCATTGAGTGTCTTCTATGCTTCAAAAATACTTTCTATCTGAAAAAGGTTAAAAATTATTATTGAGAACACGAACTATTATATATGTTAAAATTATTCAGAAATAAACTATATGTGTTAAAATGACTTTTGAAAACCCAGCGCGTCAAGTAGCCATTTTTAAAACTTAGTTCACCCTAAACAAGGTAAATTGCTACTATAGACGTAAATGGGTTTCTAATAATTAGAGTGAAACGTTTTGGGGTCAACCTAAATTGAGTGCTGTGTAGCGAGATGCTTGTTCACATTAGTTTTACATTTCTGCATGTCGGTATAGTCGCGGAAACAGGTAGCGGGGAGGAAGTTCCAATGGTCGGAAGCTCGAGGAAAGAAGCTATTAAAGTAGAAAGCTCTCCGGCAGCTAGGGGCCTCAACTGTGAATGGATAAGATTAAGCGGATTGTCGGGTTGGTCGAGTGAATTTACGTCGAGGAGGCACCAAAGCAGCCAATTTATCGGAGCAAATTCCATTGAACTACTCGTAAAACAAATACTAGGATACAACATTGTTGCAATGTGACAGAGGCTGGAGGTTGGTGGATAGTGAGGGAGCTATTAGATTAGTGATTCTTTTGTGGACCTTGTCTAGTGGATTGTGCACCAGCCCAGATGTGAGAACAATACTCCAAGCATGGACGAATGGTGGCTTTGTAGATATATAGTATACTGTCCAGTTTGAGAAGTTGTCTAGCTCGGTAGAGGTAGCCCACTTTCTTTGCAGCAGCCATGACAATGTATTCTCTGTATTTGTTCCAATTCATGTTACTGGTGATATTAGACCAAGGGGTTTGAACGTTGGTTTCTAAGGTAAGGTTTTTTCATACTATGTTTATTCTGGACTGAGCCGAGAAAGCACATATCTAGATCGGTTCAAACAATTTTGGACTAACTCCTGCCTCTTGTTTTTTTTTGAAAAATCAAATATTTGTAATATGAATACAATCCTTGTCATCGGAGTGGAGCAAAATGTTATTTATTTATATATGCTCTGTTGTTATATGTTAACAATCGTCGAACTTTCACTGTAAAAAGGTTGGTAAGCGTTTGCAAAAACATACATTTTAACACATCTCTCTCTCATTATATATATATATATATATATGTGTGTGTGTGTGTGTGTGTGTGTGTGTGTGTGTGTGTGTGTGTAGAAGGATGAAAAGGAAGCAAATGTCCGATTGCAAAACGACCTACCTATCTACATTTCACTTTCTCCGCTGGACTTTTTGACACCGGACTTTATTGCAATCGGACATTTTCTTGCACTCGGGCAGAGTTTGGCCTAGTGTTTTTTCCCTACAATTTTTATTTTACTTTTTCTAATTTTAAATTTTGGCCTTTGCCAACTTATCTATCCCAACAACTTCCTCTGATGATAAGATTTTGATCTTTGAAAAGCCTGGCTTAAGGAAAAATTTAACTTGAATAAATTGCCTTTTTGCCGAATATACCTTGCTCTGAGCAACTGAATAGAAATACGAGTTAACTTTTGCTTTTCGAATTCTTTTTCATCCTTCTACATATCTATCTGCTCTATCTTGGATAATGAGCTGTATACTTTTTACAATAGGTTTTACCTTTCCTAAAAGTTCGCTTTTAGTTCACCACTTTATATATATATATATATATATATATATATATATATATATATATATATATATATATGCATTATTTCATGTAGCTACATAAAATGTTATAAAGAAATATAATCTTTTATCTATCGATTTTCAGCATTTACTTCAACAGTGCTCAATACGTATGTAGAGCTAGGTAGTAAGTTATAGAAATATATTTATGGCAATTAATCTACACAGAGGCTTCCGCGTCTCACCCCCATTTTAGCCGAACGATTCCCTAGCCTATGTGTAGCTTAATTGTCATAAATATATGTTCATACCTTACTACCTAGCTCTACTCGCGTATTTTATAACTTAATATTATCTATCTCTCTCTCTCTCTCTCTCTCTCTCTCTCTCTATATATATATATATATATATATATATATATATATATATATATATATGTGTGTGTGTATTACTATTTTATGTATGCACATAATATTTTATAAGGAGATATGATTTTTTATGTATCAGTTTTCAGTATTTACTTTAACATTGCTCGATATGTAAATAGACCTAGATAATAAGATATGAAAATATATGTATGACACACATATATATATATATTAGTACTTCATGTATCCACATAAAATATTATAAGGAGATATAATTTTTTATATATCAGTTTTCAGTATTTACTTCAACAGTGCTCGATACGTAAGTAGAGCTAGGTAGTAAGCAATGAAAATATATATGGCAATCAAGCTACACAGAGGATCCCGTGTTTCATCCCCGGGGGGAATCGTCAGGCTAAATGCATGGAGTTATTTTTGTCAGGTGTTTTTATATACATGGCATGCTAGTTAACCAATCAGATTCTTTGTTGTTCCCTCAGCCAATCGCTGGGCTTCCCGCGAACAAAGGCTCTGTTGGTTACGCTCCTATGTCAATCCTATTGTTTGTTAACAATGGAGTTTCCTATATCCTGTTTCCTTTGTTTTGTTAATACAGTAGGCGAATTTATTTTAACACGTGGTTTCTTGTATTTTTATTTTAGGTTTTAAATTTTAACTTGTTCAGTTTTTTATTTATTTATTTATTTATTTATTTTTTAATTGAATTCATTATATATCATCCTAAGGTAAATTGATTTCTGTGTAAACAGCTGTTTGCTATTTCGCTTCTAGAGTTTAATAGGTATCGGGGATCTTTAAAATTTAGGATTTCATATTTTTCATTCAGGCATAATCTACACGGGTCGTCTAAGTTTCTACATGTACTGGCCTGTCTTACTATTTTCCATTCAATTATTGGTGAGTGTCCATTTTCTTTGAGCTCCCAATAATGGTTAGCTAGTGTTGTTTTAGTTCGACGTTCTTTGTTTTTAAATGTGCTTTTGTGGTCATAGTATCTGGTCTTAAAATCGAGGGATTTCATACCCACGTAGTATTTTTTTTTATTTGGTCTTTCGTTGGCAAATATCGTTGCTTGGTATACAACGCTTTTAGTTAGGCATTTATTTTGTAGTGGACAAAGTTTACGATTTATGCAGTTACATTTTTTCTCTACATTGCTAACTTTTTCGTTTCTATTCGGGTGGTTATTATTAGTGTTTTGTTTATTTCTATTAGTATTGTTTATATTTTTGTTCTTCGTAGTGTTATTTTGTGTATATTTTCCACTTTGTTTATTTTTTCCTTCTCTGTTGTTGTCTTTTAGTATTTTGTTGTTGTGTGCCTTAATTATCATTTCTAGGTTTTCACAGCAGCTGTAGGATAGTTTTAGATTATTTTTATTGAATATTTTATGTAGAGGGTTGGTTACGGGGAAGTGTTTTTCAATCAGATTTAGGAATTTTTTGCCTAGTTTAGTTTTTAGCATCTGGTTATAGGGAGGAGTATAGTAGATTATATTTCTTTTTCTTTTGTTTTTATTTTTAATTTTGTTGTAATTATTGGTGTCCTGTTTTTTATATTTAATTTCGGTATTATGGTAACCACTATTTTTTAGAGCTGTATTGTAAATGTTGATTGATTTTTTAAAAACGCTTTCGTTGCTAGAATTGTTGATAAGCCTACCTTCGATCGAATTCGGGATATGTTTTATGATTGGTGGGGGGTGATTAGACTTTGGGTGTACGTATATTGGGTTGGCATTATCTTTTAGGTATGGTTCGTAGGTGTTTTTACTTAAGTTTAATGTGACGTCTAGAAAGTTTGTTGTTTTTATGTTAGCCATTACTTCTACTTTTAGGCCTAGTTTTTTCATTTCCATATGTATGATTTTCTTGAAGTTTTCTCCCTTGACTTTGTTGGAGTCTCTTATTATCGCTAATCCATCATCTCTATGAAGGCCGATATCCGTATTATCGAATATATACATAACAGCAAGAGTGTTTTTAGCTGTTCGTGTGATGTCCGGGTGATTAAATATCACTATTTGATATTTCGGGAAAAGACTTCCCTTTGTGAAAAATAATTAAACCAGAAGAGAATGTTTTTTTTCTCCGACTGTGTAGAGAATATATATATATATATATATATATATATATATATATATATATATATATATATATATATATATATATATATGGTGCCCGGAAAACTCGTCACAGGAAAATTCGGCAACGGAAAATTGGTCAACGGAAAATTCGTCACCGGAAAATTCGTCACATTTGGCCAAGTAGGAAAATTCGTCACTTTTGGGCAAGTAGGAAAATTCGGCAATTATCGAATAAATATCGATTGAAAATAGATTTTAGAACCGATTTTACAGGAGATATACTTGTTAATACGGGGCTACCCCCTTCCCCAGTGGAGAACATTTTTTTATATTATTTTTTGGTACTTGTGCAGCTTTGTGTGTTAAGAATGGCTTTCTAAATAATCCGGTTCGTAATTACGTTACGAAATTAAACGTTTGGACCGGGTTATTCTTTACAACGTGAAACTACAGAATAGTTAACAAAGCCCCCCCCCATTCTCCCCATGTAAAAAATCGTTGTCTGAAAGAAGAATTTCTTTTTTTAACTATTAAATAAAGTTGTTAGTTAAAACAAGTTTTAGGCAAGATGAAAAAAAAACACTGAATTACAATTTTGCTTTTTTAAATACATGGACATTTTTTAAGAATTTAAAGCCAGTTTAAATGACTTTTTACTCATAGTTTATAAATTCCTTTCAAGTTTTGCACACACACGAAGTAATTGATGTTTTGTCAATTAAAATGGCTGACTTGTTTACGAAGAAATCTAAATGAATTATGATGGATTTCATCTCGTAACTTAATTACGAAACAGGCTTGAAATAATAACATTCTTTAGACAACGATTTTTTACATGGGTAGAATGAGGGGGTGCTTTGTTAACTATTCTGTACTTTCACCTAACAATTTAATAAACAAAAAATATCGTAAAAATTTAATTTAACTTGAAAATCTTATCTAAAAAAATAGACCGGTTCGTAAACTGCACAAGTACACAACAAATAATATAAAAAAATGTTCTCCACTGGGGGGGGGGGGGTAGCCTCGTATTTACAAGTATATCTCCTGTAAAAACGGTTCTAAAATCTATTTTCAATCGATATTTATTCGATAATTGCCGAATGTTCTTACTTGGCCAAAAGTGACGAATTTTCCGTTGACCAATTTTCCGTTGACCAATTTTCCTGTGACGAGTTTTCCTAAATTCATATATATATATATATATGAATTTAGGAAAACTCGTCACAGGAAAATTCGTAAACGGAAAATTGGTAAACGGAAAATTCGTAAATGGAAAATTCGTAAACGGAAAATTCGTCACTTTTGGCCAAGTAGGAAAATTCGGCAATTATCGAATAAATATCGATTGAAAATAGATTTTATAACAGTTTTTACAGGAGATATACTTGTAAATACGAGGCTACCCACCTCCCCAGTGGAGAACATTTTTTCATATTATTTTTTTGGTACTTGTGCAGTTTACGAACCGGGCTATTTTTTAGATAAGATTTTCAAGTTAAATTAAATTTTTACTTCAAAATCACTGTGGTTAATCCATCGTTTCAAAACTAAAATGGCAGACAATGAATTGGCTGTATTTTTCTGATTTTTTTGTTCCGACCATACAACGATTTATTTGAAAGAAGAATTTCTTTTTTTAAGTTGTTAGTTAAAACAAGTTTTAGGCAAGATGAAATAAAAACACTGAATTAGTTAGAAAACAATTTTGCTTTTTTAAATACATGGAAATTTTCTAAGAATTTAAAGCCATTTACTCAATAGTTTATAAATTCCTTTCAAGTTTTGCAAACACACGAAGTAATTGATGTTTTGTCAATTAAAATGGCTGACTTATTTACGAATAAATCTAAATGAATTATGATGGATTTCATCTCGTAACTTAATTACGAACTAGGCTTGAAATAATAACATTATTTAGACAACGATTTTTTACATAGGGAGAATGGGGGGGGGTAGCTTTGTTAACTATTCTGTACTTTCACGTAACGATTTAATAAACGGAAGATATCGTAAAAATTGAATTTAACTTGAAAATTTTATGTAAAAAATAACCCGATCCAAACCTTTAATTTCGTAACGTAATTACGAACTGGGTTGAAATAACATTATTTAGAAAGCTATTCTTAACATGGAGTGAGGGGGGGGTGTTAACTATTCTGTACTTTTACCTAACAATTTAATAAACAAAAGATATCGTAAAAATTTAATTTAACTTGAAAATCTTATCTAAAAAATAGCCCGGTTCGTAAACTGCACAAGTACCAAAAAAATAATATGAAAAAATGTTCTCCACTGGGGAGGTGGGTAGCCTCGTATTTACAAGTATATCTCCTGTAAAAACGGTTCTAAAATCTATTTTCAATCGATATTTATTCGATAATTGCCGAATTTTCCTACTTGGCCAAAAGTGGCGAATTTTCCATTTACGAATTTTCCGTTTACGAATTTTCCGTTTACGAATTTTCCTGTGACGAGTTTTCCGGGCACCATATATATATATATATATATATATATATATATATATATATATATATATATATATATATATATATATATATATTATAGATAGATAGATAGATAGATAGATAGATAGATAGATAGATAGTAATCCACAGACATACACTGTCGCATTCGGCGGAAAAAAGCCTTTCTGATTCTTTCTTTATATATTGTAAAATTTTATTCAGAGTTTGTGGTTGGGGAAAACCCGCTACGCCCTGCCGCCGAGGGTCGCCGGTTTTTGCTGTTGTGAGCTATAAAATGTCCCCTTCGATATGAGTTTCTTTCATGAAGCACTTTTCTCTCAGACACGTCGTCTCGAAGGAAAGTCGTTAAAAACATTTCGGCTTTGTGTCAGTAATATTTATGGCATATCGTCGCCGGTCAAATATAACAGGCAAAGATTAGAGAGAAGTGTGAACCTTTGAATAATACATGTAGCGTAAGGAGAGATTAAAGTACGATTAAACATGGTGAGAAGGGCGGAGACAGGGAGGAAGGGTGGGGGAAGGGATGGGGGAAGGAAGAAGAAGAAGAAGAAGAAGAAGAAGAAGAAGATGAAGAAGAAGCAGAAGAAGAAGAAGAAGAAGAAGAAGAAAAAAAAAAAGAAGAAGAAGACGAGGAGGAAGAAGGAGAAGAGAAAAAGAAGAAGACGAGGAGGAGGAAGAAGAAGAAGACGAGGAGGAGGAGGTGGAGGAAGAAGAAAAAGACGAAGATGATGAAGAAGAAGAAGAAGAAGAAGAATACGAGGAGGAGGAGGAAGAAGAAGAAAAAGACGAGGAGGAGGAAGAAAAAGAGAAAAGAAGAAGAAGACGAGGAGGCAGAAGAAAAAGAAGAAGAAGAAGAAGAAGAATACGAGGAGGAGGAAGAAAAAGAGAAAAGAAAGAAGAAGAAGATTAAGAAGAAAAAGAAGAAGACGAGGAGGAAGAACGAAAAAGAAGAAGAAGAAGAAGAAAACGAAGAAGAAGAAGAAGAAGAAGAAGACGGGGAGGAAGAAGAAGAAGAAGAAGAAGAAGAAGAAGAAGAAGAAGAAGAAGAAGAAGAAGAGGAAAAAGAAGAAGACTAGGAGGAAGAAGAAGAAGACTAGGAGGAAGAAGAAGAAGAAAAAGAAGAAGAAGAAGAAAAAGAAGAAGAATGGGTGGAAAATAAAAAAGGTAGGGTAGATAGATATTAAAGAAAGAGAACAGAAAAAGAGAAAGAGGAAAATGAAGACGAGTTGGAAAAAGGAAGATTGGGAGAGAAGGTGGAGAAAAGAAGGGGCGGGTAAGTAGATATAAAAATATGAAATAAATAATATAAGAAAGAAAGAAAGAAAGAAGGAAACAGAGTATGTATGCATAAAGAAGAAGAAGAAGAAGAAGAAGAAGAAGAAGAAGAAGAAGAAGAAGAAGAAGAAGGCAGGCATTTCATTTACCTCCTCTTCAGGAGGTTAGACACAAAGCCAGGTTTGGGTTTTGATTTATCAGAAGAGGAATCAGGAATCGAAACTTTTTGGAGTATCGGAACCGGTATAAAATCGGCAAAATTGGTGCCTATTTTCCTATGCCAGAAACGATTCTTTTCATTGTAGTTTGTTGTTTCCTGTTGCTTAACCCCTGGTGTCGCATTGCTGATACTAATGATAAAATTATAAATATTTATTGATTTTAAACTACCAGTAAAACAAACAATCTATAGATCACCGCTCCTCCACAAGTGCGTCTTTACGTTAGCGAAAATATATGCACATATTACATGAGGTTTTACAATGATCCGAAAATTATATAGCTAAATATTTTCAAAGAACTAATAATTGTATCGAAAGTGGGAAACATTTGGAATCGTGGTATCACTAGTACAAAGGAAGGAACACATTAACAGTCCAGTCAAATAAGCCTCGATTTTCGCAAACGGTCAAACTAATTGCAACACAAGGTTTCTTTGAAAAATGCATTTCTATAAGATATTTATTTAAACATACTAAAAGTCTAGAAAAATCTACCGATGATAAATATGCAAATTTGGCATTTTTTTATCAACAGGTGCCCTATATTTTTCAGTGAACATGATGTATGCTACCAATCGCACTTAGGCAACATTTGAAATGTATAGGTAAAAATTAGGATATGAAATGATGTATATAAATGTTTCTTTAATCTCATAGCAAAAATGAACCGATATAAAATCTATTATAGGCTAAACCAAAAGTTTTGGGTCATTTCATTTGTTAAAATACACGATTTATTGTATGCATTCAAAACATTTTCTCCCATTATAAATTATTGGGACATCCCATGGAATAATTTTATTAAAAAACATTCTACATCATTATGTTTCAATTAATAAAAAAAAATAATGAATATATCATACATTACTGTAATCTTGGCAAAGGAAAGTCCCATAATTAATTTTGAATCTAATCCAGTTCAGTATCTTTTTCGGAATTCCGAAAATCGCCAATGTCAAAGTTTAAAAAAATCAAATCTCAATCAATTTCTTGTCTATTCTTTTGAAATTTGAAACACGGGTACCAAATTGTATTACATACCAACAGATCAAATTTCAACTAGATCTAAACAGATTCAAGATTTAGCAGCATTTTTTTTTAATTTTAACATAGGATATTATATTTAACAACTTTTTATGAATCTCCGTCAGTCTGGCATTTCTTAATCAATCTGTGTAAACTTTCCTATGTTTATAAAGTGTCTCCTTTTCAAAAACATTACCAATTTTCACATGCATAGTAGGATAACACAATTAACCTTGGCGGAGGGCTGTGCTCTCCGGGTGCAATTATTTTGCAATCATCTAACTCAATGCTATCTTCAGGCACTGACAAATTAGCATAAGCTGTACAACAATACTCTCCAACGGTGTATTGGACAATTAAGTAAATACTTTTTACATTTACACCGTGCTGTATTGCAATATTTTTGCAGTTGCACCGAATATGTTAAGAACACTTTCTGGTGCTGGTAGCATATCAGTAATTTCCGGTATGATGACACCATTGATTAGCTGCCATCTCCCGTTGATGGGATTTAGAAAACGAGTTACTAACCATGTATGCACTTATTAGTATGATGCATGTAATAGAATTTTGCAGCAGCTGTTGTTGGAGGCAGGATATGTGATTATGTGTTTATGTACCTTTGGGTAAACCGATGATAGCGCAATTTGTTCACGTTTTTTGCTGGCTTTTTCCAGATGCAATAATGCTTTCATTTGATGCCCACCACTGACAGTAGACCTCAGCACAATGCTGTAAGTATTTTTTAAAAATTTTAATAGCAACTGATGTGCCTGCCTTGGATAATCATGAAGTTGTGTCACATCCAAGTAAAACATGAAGAAATGGTAAATGTAAGCATATGCTGGTGCCATAGTCAGATTTCGAACAGTAAATATTTTAACAGCAGATTCAATAATAAGAGAGCGTCATCATTGGCGTGGATACACCGATAGCAAACATTCAAAAAACATCTGCATCAGTCTTTAAAATTGTTTTAAAATGCTTCAGGGATGTTTTGCTATTTCTATTTTATACTTCAGGAAACGAACATTTACGTATAATCCAATAATTCGTCCGACATGTTCTCCTATAACTCTCAAAATATTAGCGAGATTTTGTCAAATATTATCTTACGGTCATACACTTAAAATGGCATCTCAACCTTTATTGACGAGATCCTTTGACGCACAGCCCTATCCTTCGACCACTCATTGGCAGAATAGAACGTTTATGAAAGAAAGTACATTTTTATTATGGAGCGCTGAAAGAGATCCGCTCCTTTTTATAGGAGTTGGAGCAGGAGCGGCTCGTTTTTGGAAATGGGGAACGTGAGAGGAGCCAGCTCCAATTTTTGGCGTTAGAGCAGGAGCGGGAGCAGCTCCAAAAGTAGTGGAGCGCATAAAGCATTGTGCATTTGTCATATTTACACTGTATCTATTTAATATATACATAATATATTTATCTAAATGTAAGAACATGATGCGAAATTATCCGATGTTGTAATGTCCTTCCATTCCAAACAAGGTATTTACCAGTAGGAAGTTTACATTCTTGGAATCGAAGTTGGCTCCATATAGCACTTTCTAGAGGCTCTACTCTTGCAGATTTGGGAGAACCAATGCAATCAACCTGCACTATTCATATTGAAAAAGCTCCAGTATATTAACGTTTTCTGTTGTTATAACTAATGTTAGGCGTTGCAACAGTACTTGTAAATAAATATGCACTACTTCTTTGTGTATAATCACATCTGTTTTTAATTCAATGCCTGCTTTCATTTTACTTGAATAAATTGTTAGATACCATATTGTCTTCCATGGATTGAGTAATCTCATATCCAACAGTTTCTGTTTGATCTAAATTATCTGAATCATATGCAACAATACCTGAGATACTGCTGTGTAGTGAAATCCTATTTACTGAAGGAAGTTCTGGCTTTTAAAAGCTGATATGCTATATTAGTATATGTGGAATCTCTCTTTTGTCAGGTGTAAGTCACTTCTTTGTGCTGTTTACTAGTTTCTTGAAAATATATTTTGATTGACATTGTTGAACTATCTGCTAAATGAGTAACTCTCACTTGAATTATATTAGATGACTCTGTTTATGTGTAACTCTTTTCTTCACCTTGAGTTTAATTGTCAAGTATAGAAGTATGTGGCACAATGAGTTCAAATGTGCCTGCAAGAAGTAATACATTAAGTGCACCATTTATCAAGAAATTACATCTTCATGCTTTAGGAAGGGCATTTTCACTATGCATATTAGACACTGAGTTGTGGCCATATATCTCTTTCAGAACTTCAGATTTAAGACGATATATTAACTATAATGGTTTTAGCTTTCTAATATTATGTTATAATTTTATTTATTACACCAGGAATATCAATGTAGAATAGATATATGACATGGATCTAATTCAATGAAAGAAAACTCACAACAGTTGCCCTTCCCGGATGATTTCCTTTCTATAACGTTTGCATTAATACTGGCAATATTGCAAGAATGTGGAAACTGTCCACAGAATATCAAGTAAATATGAGGATTTAGGAAAATTTTTACAAGGTTTAGATTGTTAAGTTCACCAACATGATATAGATTATCTTTGTGATGATAGTAATAATTAAGTGTTACTTGGACAGGCCTCATTGTAATACAGCTTCCTATCCCAGTAGCTTTTTTCCAAGAACTGCAGGCTTGTAGAACTCTCTTCCTGCTGACAGTTTTTCTCCTAGCTATAGCCTTGGTCTTTTCAAGACTTAGTCCAATAGGCATCTCCTGTATTTCCGATAATCATAATTCGTTCTCATTAGCTCTTTACATCAATTCGATTCATGCCTTGTCTCGAGCGATCTTCGTTAAATAAAAATGTTTAAAAGCATGTCAACGACAGACAGACATTAAACCCCCGTCGAGTTATGCTCCCGTTTCTAACTGCATGTGTATCCAATACATATCATAAAAAATAGTGAGAAAATTATGTCACGATCACATGAAATAAGTGTGAATTCGTTAAGTTGCTGGCAAGATACGTCAATTTATGCCACACTGCTCCTGACAGAGTAGCATGCTAAAAGGTCGAAACCGTTACACATTGCCTTTATAAACCTGGAAAAGACCGTTGATCACATACCACATGATGTGGTCTGGTACACGCTGCGACACCATGATTTCCCTGAGGATCTAGTTAGCTTGGTAACACTTTTACTCAACTCAACGAATAGTCTGGTACGAACTGGCACCGGTATAAATAAGGACCTCCCTATCAGGGTTGAATTATACCAAGGATGAACCTTCCGATTGCTACTCTTCATTCTTGTCATGATGGCATCACCAACGACTTGCACTGGCCAGGACCTTTATACTCTTGTACTCGGACCATGTCCTGCTGACGTGAAATAGTATATCTGACCTGCAACAACGAGTACTGTCCTGGAAGAATTAGCTACAGCAATTTAGTCTGCGATTTAACATCAACATGACGGAATATTTAACCATCGATAAAGACGAACGCCTCGACACCATTCAAGTCGACAGACAGGATATTCCACGTACGTATTTCTCGGTTTGACGCTCAGTGATTACGGCAACATCCTCGGCAAAGTCGCTGCGCGCATCAATGGCGCACCACCGCCGGCATCATCTGTGACCGCAAGATCAGCGATTATCTAAAGTCGAATATTTACCAGACTGTATTAAGACACGTCGCTTTGTGCAGCTCCAAATGCTTACCGACAACGAGGAAGGTGGGACGAAGTTTCGCTTTCATGGAAACCAAAATGCTTAGCTGGATCGCGGGATTGCACTGCTCGACTACATCTGTAATGACATCATCCGAAATTCCTACGGCATCACGCTGATCAAGGGCAATATGAAAGAATGGCGTCGCAGATCGTTTGTGCCTGTGCTGAGGGCCTACGGCACCGTTGCGAAATTTCCTTTAATATTAGAGGTCTCTAGGAAGCGGCCGAGAAAAATGCCGATTATGAGATAGGCAGACTCCATACACAATAATCTCTGTAAAACCGGCATTAACCCGAATCAATCCTGTGATCGTGCCAAGTGGAGACAATCATCCATTATTACGGACAACCGGCGTAGCACGGGTTTAACGCAAAAGAAAAAGGAGATTTTAAAATAATTATTTTTACGATTTTTAAAGATATAATATATTATAATAGATAATAAAAATGTTACACGGGGCGTTTTATTTATAAAAATACTTAGTGGACAAGTATTTTACCGTAGTAAAAAAACAGAAGTCGTGGAATTTTATCGAAGTCATACTAGTCAAAATTTATTTTACGGCTCGTTTTATATTAAATAGACTCAAGACACAAAGGAAAAAAACAAACAATGAAGAATAAAAATAAAATTAGAAGCAGACGTAGAGAAAACGTATATTTAAGGGGAATCTATTATTACACTAAACTCGAGATATCAACACTTGCTTCTGTGGCGTAAGTTATAGTCCTGAGCCAGAATCGTACGGTGTAAATGACCCCGACTTGCTTCATCCCTGCCATAAAAGGATTCGCCTTTTCTTTGCTTGTAGTTGGAAAAGTAAATAAATTACGTATTTATAAGTTACTAGTGAGGATTGAACTCATGCCCTAGGAAAATAGTGAATCAAGGAATTCTTTTTTTTATTAGTTAAACAATAAACTGAGATTGAAAATGCGCACATAAATAAGAAGGAAAAAAAGAAAACAAAGGACACAAGAGGGGGAAGTGAGAGTCAGAGCCGGATTATTTTGTCTTATTGGAGCTCGAACAGAGATTGTAGGTTTTATAAAGTGTTTGGAGTTCGAACGACAGACTTCCAAATCCCCCCTTTCAGCTTCCCAATGTTTGTTTTCTTATATCACACAAAATACATGCTGAAATATTCATCAGTTTTTGGCCTGAGGTCTATTTGAAAAAAATAATTAATGATAATTATTGAAATTAGCCGTAATTTCTAAATAATTCATTCAGAGCCCAATCTCTTTCTAACGTTCTAGTTATCACTTTCACCCTCTTACATTGTATGTAATTCGACCCCCTCACTCTTATTTTATACGGTACCTCGTTTTCATCATTCTTTATGTTTATACAGAAATGAAATATATTGGGATAGTTCCTATTTATTTGCCTTACCTACGAGGCAAATATAAACACAAGATTTGTATTTTATGTGGGTAAAATCCAGCTTTCTAAAAAAGAATGTGGCACTCTGGAGTGGGAGAAAAATTAAAACTGCTCAGTTCACTAACTAAGAGAAAAGATGAAATGTATCATCAGAACATGTACTACATTTTGATCCAAGCCAAATAACCGAAGTTAGGACAGTCCATTATAACCAAGCGGAGTATTAGTATTTACGAAGGTTATATAACGAGAGAGCGAGAGAGCAGAATGAGACTAATTTTGTGTTTATTTTTTATTTTTCTATATTTAAGGCGCTCTGTAAATAACACGATACACAATTCTTGCCCTGAAAAAACGTTAGGTCACGTGATATTTTATGATCCGGTGTTAAGGGGAAAAATGACGACTCTGACATTAATCTTGCGCTATTCTGATAATGTTTCTCCTACCGGAAAACATAAACATGTCTTATGAAATTAACCGTACGCTCTTTGATATATATATATATATATATATATATATATATATATATATATATATATATATTATTTAATAATAAATATTTAATTATTATCTACATACGTGTTCTTGGCCTTTTGGCTAAGATCAAAGTGTAGTATCTGTTCCGATGGATACTGCACCCCATAGACTGGTATTGTCTTGGCCTTCGGGGCTTGATTTTCGCCGGTCTATGGGTCTGTCCTGTGCAGTTCTAGGAGGTCCACCCTCCCAGGCTTCGCCTCCCCTCTTTGAGGAGGAGTAAGTTTATGCCGACGGGGATATCCAGGCAATTTTTAAACCCCACTTTCCTGACCCGACCTTGGGTCACATCTTACTTGTGGGAGTAAGATAAAAACTGGCCTTGTGCCTAACTCCTGGAGAGGAGTAAATCAATACATACGTATACGTTTCATCTTCGTGGAATAATCAGTGTAGAGATAACCATTCAAGCCGGTCGCACAATTTGAACACCGGAACGAGACTTATTTGTTTATAATTCGAAATCCGACGCCTTAACGAATGAATAGTCATACGAAATACAATTATTTATGTCAGTAAGTGGACATTTTTATAAGCAGAAGCCAGAGAGTTATCTAAACGAGTGTTGCAAATTTCAATTTGTTCGTTGAAAAACACATTTTATTTTTTTTGTTTTCTCATAAATGTATTTATTTATGAAACTCACTCGTTGTATTATTGTATTTTATGTAGAAGACCACTCGGTTGATTAATTGGTCAAGATTAGTAAACACCACTTATCTTGACCAATTAATCAACCGAAAGATTTTTCGAATGAACGCTCGGGCAATTTCCTGAAACGGTTTGTTTTTTTTGTTATACATAGGCGCCCAGGTTTTGTTGCGGGGGGGCGGGGAGGGGGCGCTAGAAATTTGGAACCGTGATAATACCAGAATACCTATTTTATTGCCTTTGCAAACTAACATTTTCCCAATTCAAACAATCTAAACCGAGCTCAATGGATGATTCAACGGGTCACATTTCTGTCTACTCTATTCATCAAAACGAAGAGAGAAACATTGATTTACAAATAATAAGAAACATAATATTGCATTTTTTGCAACTGGTGTCAAATCGCGCACGATGCAAATAGCAAAATTTAAAACGGAAATATTCCCCCCCCCAAAAAAAAAGAAGATGGACGTCGCGAAATCCAAATCCATCTTTGTTTATTTGACTTTGAGTCGAAAATAAGTTCCACTTAGTAAATGTCAAAAATAATTTACTTTTAGTAGAGGAACCCCACCACCACCACCACCACCACCAGCACCACCACCACCACCACCTCAAAAAAGTAGAAAAAAAAAGAAGGCGATGCATCAAAATAACATTTCTTGTGAATCACTAAAATGTGACTCCATTTCTATGGTTTATTTGTTATTTTCTGTTTCCTTTTCTTATGTTATATAGTTTGGAACTTGGATTGGGTTACAGGAAGATTGTTGTCGAATATGACTAACCAGGGGTCAAATGTTAAGAGTTAGATCTGTGTGGGAAGTTATATAATAAGGAGTTTCCTAAAAAAAAGTATGGAGTAAGTGAAGTGGATAACGACCCGGAGTGCCAAGTTCGAATCCACTCGATTCAATATTATCACTTTCACTTATGGATGTTGGCCACCTTCACGTTGTCTTTTTTGTTATAAGTAGTCAAATACTAGAATTAATTCGGGGCAACTAATGCTAAATATTAAAAGAGTAGTTCGAATAATCCAATTAATCCAAACTATGGTAATGGTAATCTCGATTTATAAAACGATTAGAAATAAATAACTTACAGCACTTTCATTCTTTTAATACATGAGGATTTGTAAGAATTTTACAGTCAATTTAAATGACTTCATATTCGACAGTTCAAATTTCTGTAAAATTCTGAAGCGTCCCAACATAATCCATTTTTTTTTCTTCAACTTTTAACAAGAGATTAAAATGTCTTACTTGCTTATGAATAAACGGAAAAACATTAAATTTTAATCTCGTGATTAAATCATTGTTTTAGTAGTTTTTGTTTGTTTACTTCAAGCGATGAGAAGTGGCCGTGGTGAAGTGTATAATGACGTGGTCGGACGACCTACGTGTGTCAGGTTCGAATCCAGTTGCTTCACTTATAGATGTTGGCAAGTTTCACTTGTTCTCTTCTGTAATGTAACAACCGAGAAAACGCAAGGCCAACTACAGCAGCAATCCAGTAAAAAAAGTCGTACTGTGCTGATGTAGACGTATTTACTGGCGGACCCGACCTGGCGTTGCCCGGTAGTGTATGTTTATTTTTTTTAACACCCAAACAAGGCAGACCGCCACATTAGACGTAAGGGAATACTGAGAAAAAAGGGTGATGGTTTTTTTTTAGGGGGGGGGGCAACCTAAATTGAGAGCTGTGCAGCGAGATGTATGTTTACATTAGTTTTGAATTTCTGCACGTCAGTACCGTCAGGAAAAAAAGGGAGCAGGGAGGGAGTTCCAGAGTCCAGCAGCACGAGGAAAGAAGCTTTTTGAGTAGAAAACTCTTCGGCATCTGGGGACCTCCACGGTGAATGGATGGGATTTGGCAGCTTCTAGTGAATTGGCGTCGTGGGGGCACCAGAGCAGCAAGTTCATCGGAGCACAGTCATTTACTTCCAGCTTGTTTTGCTTTAATTTTTCTTGTAACTATGCTAATATTTGTTTTTAATTAGAGAGAAGTTAAGTCTGTATATACGAATACAGAGTTATGCTTTTTTTTAGATGGTGTCGTTTTGAAAAAATGTTGACCTAGAAAAATAATTTTCTAAGAAATTATATGAGATTACATGGTATTGTTCTTAACTACATGCTGGGACGGTCTACAAGAAGAAAATGACGAACCAGAATCAAATATCTGAAAACAAAATATAAAAAAACGACTTTTAGATACGCGTGCGCGGATAATGTTTACTTTTAAGGGTTTTCTATAAAGTAAGTTAAGTCTGGACAAAATATTTAAAGTATGAACTGCTTACAAGTAGTTTTGATTGGAATGATTTGAACGTCTGCTTTTTTTTGTTTGTTTTTTTTTTGTTTACGTCTATTCGCCGCAAACCAGGAACACTGCAATTGAGACTTAAGGGGACAATTGTGAATTAGGGAACATATTTATTGTGCTATTGCTCAGTGAGGAGTTATGCATCTAAATGTTTGTTAATATTACATTTAAATTTCTGCATGTTGGTACAGTCGTAGAAACAGGGGACAGTGGGAATTGCAAGGGAAAGCAGTTCGTGACTAGTAGCTCTTAGTGTGGAAAGCTTCCCAGAACTTTGAGAGTTCTACAATGAAGGGGGTGATATTGCTGCTTGTCCGATTGGTCTTGGGGTATTTCCGTTGAGGAGCAGAAGTGCAGCAAGTTAGGTGGAGAACATTCGTTGAATTACATGTAAAACAAGGATAGTGGTGAAACATTGCGGTGAGGAGATGAGAGATACAGATTGGTAGACAGTGTGGAAGCTTTTAGGTTGGATACTCCTGTTTTGGACTTCGGTTAAGAGGGAGATACTGATAGATGATACACCAGCCCAGATGATGCAACAATACTCAATGCAACAGCAAATGGTAACTTTGTAGGGATATAGGATTCTGCGAGGGTTGAGAAGTATTCTTTTGTGGAGGAAGGAGTACCCTTTCTTTGCAGAAGACTTGGCATTATCTTTTATACATCTATTCCAGCAAATGCGACATATGATTGTTAGCCGAAGATTTTGAACGTTGGACTCTCAGGTAGGGTACTATCAACCATGGCAATCGGTGGTTGAAAAAGTTTCTTATAAGTGTTAAAGGAAAGGAGCTTTGTCTTACTAGCATTAGATGTAACCATCCACTGCCAATAGTTTAAGCTTCACCTTTCTTTCTCTGTGTTCATTTTACTGCTTGACAGTAAGGAGCATGTATGCACTTTGATTATAAGAACATATATAATTCTGGTACAACTATTTATAATGAGAGGCGAACCTATCTCCATTTTCTCTGGAAGAGCCATGAGAACGTATTCTAAGTAGAAACTTAATGTTATTTTCACGCAGGGTCATAGACATATCTGGCATAGTATTCTGACACGGAGTAACGTACCCTGAACGTAATGCACCCGTAGATCTTGTATTATGCATTAAGGGGAAGGAAACTCTGATGTAAAACATGCGCTCTACATTGTGCCTGTTCAGTGGTGCTGAATCAGGCCTTGTAGAAGAAGTGATAGACTTGCGTGTTGTACAAGCGAACAGAACTGTCATCTGTTTGTACACCCACATTGATGAATAGTAAAAACATACACTCCTCGCTGTACTTTCAACAGCCTCGTAATTCTCGATTCACCTACTCAGACCCTTAGTCCTCACTTTCCAGGATCGCTATTTCTAACAAAAAGAGAAGTACATTTTGTTCCTTAGGTTGATTGTTAGTTTATGTTAGCTGTACCACGTCACTAATAAGGGTGCTGGAGGTAAGCGTTTCATCTGGGATGAGGTATTCGGCCTGATAGTCTAAGGACACGAACATTGGGTTAACTCCCAGGACCGGTGACCTATCAGAAGTTTAATAATACCAAGGCTGCTTTTTGCCATTGATGAATTAAGTCTGGACCATGCAGTAGTTTCCGATGGGGCCTCTCGGTGTCACCTTGGTAGGAACTTCTACGGGTGTTCTTTATTCAATGTTTTACAAAGATACTGCTTAGTCATTCTCTATTTTGTTTAGTCTCTCAACTCGTCTACCGATCTCTTCCACAATTTGCTTTCCAATCCAACATGGAAAGCTGTAAAAAAGATAAGTCAGAATATATAAACTCAATTCCATACTATCAGATCTCCTATTTTAACATTGGGGTCTGCGTTTCAATATTTCAGAGGTTGAAATAGATTTACAGGAAACCAAACCGGACCTATACTTTCTGTGTGAAACTGACATAAGCTTGTCTGCTTCTATCGATTAGTTTATGATTAAAAGTTACTCGAACATAGCATCAAAACATGACTGACAAGATCGTCATGGGCATGGACTTTGTGCCTAGATTAGGGACGGAAAACTCTGTGGCATGTACATATTCAAAGAAGACCCTAAATTACCCTATATGCGTTTCCGATTAGCACTTCGTAACACCACCGCATTTGAGTTTGCCCTCTTTTGTCCCTACAGTGTTGGGGTACTATATATAAAAGCATATCTGACAAAATTGACCATATACCCTCTTCTTCCCCTGTCTGCCAGAATTCATGTATCTGGTGAGTTTAATGCTGATAATGTTGAATGTCTTGCCCACTCTAACAAGACTGACAATGAAGGGGTGGTCACGTATCCCCCTTGCTGATATTCTGACACAGATTTCTGACAGACCTACTCGCGTACCTGAGTCTGACAGACCTTTTGCAAGTCTTCTTGGTCTTTTCCTGACAATTTCACTTGAACTGTTCACTATTCTGTCTTTGCTAACATCTCTGGATCATTCAGTTGTCTCAATTAAGATCAAAGGAAAGTGTAATGAGTTCTCTGGTTTCCTCCTCATCGCACAGTGTATCGATACTCGATGGATGACTGGGACAGACTAAACTCATCCATATCAGAAATTCCTATGTTTCAGAAGTGTGAACCCAAGAGTAAACATTTTTCTTGTTTATTATTTTGAGCATGATTACAACATATTGATTATGTCATACATTTTTTATTTAACGGAGTTATAATATATGCGCTCTGTTCGACTTTAAATCTGAACAATTGATCTAAATTTCTATTTGTAGTATTACTTTGTATGCTGGGGATTTGTAATTAAAAGTATACTTATTGAACTTGACATATGATTATTTTAATAATGCTTATAAAATATATATCATATACATACGTATACATTTACTCTCTTTATGCATAATCACTGTAGAAATAACCATTCACGCGAGTCGCACGATTCGAACACCGGAACAAGAGTCATGTTTGACTCAAATTCCGAGCGCGCTATCCAATGAGACTAACGTAAATGGCTAAACACCAGATGAGAAATAAAAACTATATATATATATATATATATATATATATATATATATATATATATATATATATATATATATATATATAAAGGGAAACGGACAGCTATAATCGCCCCTCTAAAAAGACGCCCACATCCAGTTTTAGCCCAAACCAGAAAAAAGACAGCGCCTCGATTACCAACCTTTCCCTACGCGAGTAATTTTAGTACTTCAAACGAAGGAGAGTTCATTTCTCATAGTGGTCAGTATAGTTCAGGGAAGACAACTTGAACCTTGTTCAAGGGACATAACACATTACTATATTGACGCAACATAGGAATGTGCCTTCTTACAAATGAGGCTCCGATTATTTGCAATTTTTAACAACATATTCCTTCTTTTTTAAATCCAAATTTTATCGACGCTTTCACAAATTGATCATAGATATTTTTTATATTCATACGGAGTATCGATATATACGAAGGACAGTGACAAATTGGGACCCTAACCAATAATGCAATTATCTTCCGTAAACACAGCCCCGGGGATATAAATTTAAAAAATTAATGATAAAAAAGCAGATGAAAAAATAAAATTAGATTCCCGCCATAAAATAAATAGATGAAAAAGATAAAGATGAAAATAAAAACAGAAGATGGCGGTAAAAATCTAATGAAATCGAACGGGTGGAAAGAACGGTAAGCCGTCGGGCTGATGGCACCATGATCGGCGCTTGCCGAGACCGTTCCGACAAAATGTCTGGTCGACAGTTATGGTTCACTAGACTCACCACGCAAAAGGTATCTGCGTCTGTCAAGTTCATTCGTTCTCCTCACAGTTCACTTTAGTTGTTATATCTTTTCATTTTTTTCTTCAAATGATTCATTGTTTGTTGCCCTCTTAATCCAACTCGACTTTCATAGACGCGCCATTTTGAAAAGAGTTTTCATTCGCGTTCATATCTTCTCTCTCTTTGACAATATTAGTTTTTTTTCTTAATTATTATCTTTTTGAATTATTATTTTCATTTTTCTCCTACTTTCATTCCTTTCTGGGCCTTTTGGCTAAGATCAAAGTGTAGTATCTGTTCCGATGGATACTACACCCCATAGACTGGTATTGTCTTGGCCTTCGGGGCTTGATTTACGCCGGTCTATGAGGATGTCCTGTGCAGTTCTAGGAGGTTTACCCTCCCAGGCTTTACATCCCCTCTTTGGGGAGGAGTCAGTTTGTTGCTTATTGCCTGATATCTTCTCTAACTTTGACAATAGTTTTTAAATATTTTTTTCATTCTACTTCAAAACTTCTCTATATTCCACAATATTTGTTTTATTACTTTTTAAATATTTTTATATTTCCCCTCACACTCAGCCCCAATCTATTTTTTTATTATTTTATTTTTAAAAATATATTTTTATTCTCTTTTATATCTGCTCTGTTTTGGAACATTTAAAAAAATAATTTCTTAATTATTGTTCTTATTTGTTATCCTACTCTCAATCCGTTTTTTCTATTCTTTTTCAAACTTTTAATTCTCTTTATATTTTTTACTTTTACAATATTTTATTCATCATTCCTTTATCATTCTTTCGCAATCTTTTTATTCTTTTACTTATATTTAAAAAAAGAATCAAAATCGTTCAAATCATTGCAATCAAAATTACATTTGACAATATTTTTTTAATTATTCCTTCATTATTTTTCTCAATCTTTTTATTCTTCTTTTTCATTTGTTTTAAATTCATCATTTTCCTTCATATTTTAACTATAATCGATTTTTTAAAATCAGTGTTTATTTTTTTAATATTTATTCCCCTACTCCCAATCCTTATCTTTTTTTTTTCTTACATTTTTTTCAATTTTTTAAAATTTAGTGTTAAGATTAATTACTTACTCTTTCTTATCAATTTCTTTAAAACAAACCTCCCATCTGTGGAATACAATACCGAATGGCTGCTTCCCACCCCAATAAAACATGGCCGTTTTAAAGTCAAATGTCAACTAACTCACGTCATTATTAATCACATTCTGATCATTAAATCGATCGATTCAAATCCTCTCAATTTGTTCTTCATCGTCAACTGACAATCTCATTAACCCTTATTTTCGAGTTGCCTTCGGGCCTTGATAAGCGGGGACTGATCAATAAATAAAATATTTTATTGGAATCAAAATTGTAATAACGTTACATCAACGGACTTTTCTTCAATTATATTTAAAAACTAATTTTATTATGACATTTAATCCACTAGAATGCATTCCAGTTTTATCTGACATTTTGATATTTTTGCAATAGTTGAAAAAATGTATGAATTACTTGATGGACCTTTGGAATTTGTAAAACAATCTGAAAGTTACTAAACTGTGAAGTAGAAAGTCAGGAGCTATGGCAATATCACGGTACTAAATTAATTATTATTTATTAATAATTATTAATTATTAATTTTAAATTATTAATTTTGATTATAATTTTATTAATTATACTTAATATTTAAAATAGCAATAGCACGGTACATATAGCTGAATTTCGGACGCTGAAAACGTACACCATCGAAAAATATTCTCAAATTGATGCTCTACCTTTTCCATATTTGTGTATATTTATTATTAATTAGTAATTAGTAATTAGTGCTTATTAATTATAATTAATTATTAATAATAATTTATAAATTATGAATTATTAATTCTAAATTCTAAATTATTAATTATTAATTATTACTTAAAGATTAAACATTATTAATTATTAATTATTATTAATTATTAATTATTAATAATTAATAATTAATAATTAATAATTAATAATTAATAATTAATAATTAATAATTAATTATTAATTATTATCAATTATTAATCATTAATTATTAATTATAAATTTTCATTGTTAATTATTAATCATTAATTTTCATTATTAATTATTAAGTATACTCAATATTTAAAAAGACAATACTACTTTAATAAAAATATTTGATTAAAATTAAACGGTGGTTAAAAGCAGGTTTTTATCTATTGTTAACCTTTTTACATGAATAGACTTTAAGTTAAAGGTGATTATATTATTACAATGAAATGATATTACTTACAAAAAAAAGAAATATTATTCTAGTCGAATTTTACTGTCATTTTAATTAATTTAGACAAAACTGGGTGCTTAATAAATATACATGAAGACAGAAAAGTAGACCATTCTGCGATTCCGAACGTTTTCAGCGTCCCAAATTCACCTTTAAAAGGACCAGCAATTTGGTACTGTTCTATCACAAGAGCACCAACAATAATTCAAAGTGGTTTCCCAATTTTTAGCAAATGTTCATTTCATTGAAACCTAGAAGGTTTTAGCAGGTAATTAAATCCAATGATTTTATAAATGGAGATTAAAATAACATTATCTAACAGCAATTATTTTTTGTTTAAATAATTATCTGAAAAATAAATAGTTAAAAAAACAACATATAAAGCAAAAACAATAGCCGAGTAAGTAGGTAGGAATGTAGGTAGGTAGGTAGGTATATAGATATATATAAATATATATATATATATATATATATATATATATATATATATATAAAGAGAGAGGGAAAGGAGGAGGGGGAAACAGAACTTTAATATATTTTGAATTATATATATATATAATCTTTTTTCCAGGATTCTTTAATTCCTGGCTGTTCAAAAAAATCTGTATCTTTTCTTTCTTTTCTTTTCTTGCCTACATTCTGCAGGTTACAGAGGGGTCACTTGGGTATATATATATACACGATTTTATGAAAGCTTACCAAAGCATTCCTTTCAGGACACCTTATTGTCCTGAAAGGAATGCTTTGGTAAGCCTTCATAAAATCGCATATAAATGCTCTGTACTCTCTAATCGAGTATCATCGAGCTTGTTTTCATTGAACAACCCCGGTCTTCACTGAATGATCTATTTTATAAGTGAAAAATCTATATATATATATATATATATATATATATATATATATAATACCCAGCCTTACCTTTCACTTGTGAGAAGGAACATCATTCCACTCATCATTTCCTGGGTGTACTAGTGCATACATCTTGTTCGTTGTTTATTACATATGTTTACCGCAAACAAACATTCACTGGCTTATATTTCCATTGGGACTCTTTTTGTCACAAAGAAAGAAACACAAATCCGATTAAATGTTTGGATCATCGTATCTTAATGATATTTTATATTTTTTTCATGGAAATCGTTTCAAACAAGAATAAGTCATTTGATATACATAGCTAACAAGAACGAACTATGATTATCCCAAAGACAGAATATGGCTATTGGCCTTATTCTTGTATAAACTAGTAGGAAAACAGTCAGTAGTCAGTCACAAGCCTGCATTATTTGGAAAGAAGTTACTGAAATAGGAAGCTGTATTTTAATGAGATATCAAAGCAGCGAATATATAGAGACCACTAGACCAACGAGCCAAACGAGCTGGAACAAAAGAAGCAGTGAATATATCATTCAATTTCGAATAACACATGTCATGCTAGTACTTATAGAAAATACTGAGGCTTGCAACATCACGTCTGTGAGAGAGTGGCGGTGTGGAGTACAAGAAACAGTAGGGCCAATAAAATTACAGATACGTTTTGGCACCTTAGCAAGTACCTTCAAATGGTACAGAGGTTTACCAGTCAAAATATGACCACAGTAGTCCATACACGGTCTGATAGTAGATTTGTAAATTGAGAAAGCCTCAGGTTTGCGAAAGTGTTTGGAAAAATAGAGAAACGAATTTACGAGAAGCAGAAAGAGCAGTGGATCTAATGTATGAACTCCAAGAAAGATTTGATGAGAAAGTAAGACCAATACGTTTTAGAGTGGATTTTTCCTCAAGAGAAGAGCAACCCATGGGAATCTAAGGAACTAAAAAGGACACGTCTACGATTGAAAGACACGAACTGAGTCTTAACAGGATTTAACGAAACAATCTATTACTTAATTCAATCAGCAAATGAACCCAGGTGAACTTCTAGATCAGCTGCATATTTCAACTGATCTGAAGGAGATTGTTGAGAATCATCACCAGAATATAGAGTAAATGTAAATGAGAATTTTATTTCAGGACCAAAAATATGATTAAGACCAACAATCAGTTTCATCAAAAAGTGGGGCGAATACAAAGCGAAATGAGCGAATAATAACAGCGGCCCCTATTCTAGAATTAAACCGATGTTAAAACTTAATAAACTTAAAGAAAATGTATTAAATTCCTATTTAGAAAAGCAAATAATTAGACGTGGAAATGTTAAAATTTGGTAACTTCATATTCTGTTAAAGCATGTTTTAAAAGATTTAGCTTCAAATAGAGGCATACGCTTAAAAGTACAGAGGATGCAGAATATAATAATCCAAATAAACATCAAGACAGATTGTTTTTTCATTTTAAATTCAAGTATTTGTATTTTCGTGTTGCAATCATTTCGCTAAAAACACATCCTTGTCAAGCAGAGTAATAATAGTACATGTTGTCCGTCAGAATGGAAATAAGACGAATATGTTGAAAAGCGCAGTCGAAAATTAAACTTATTATTCGTCAAACTATGCGCACTTGTGTATATAATACAATAGATTCATTCAAATTACTAACATGTAATATATATATATATATATATATATATATATATATATATATATATATATATATATATATATATATATATATATATATATTTGTTATTGTTTATTTATTTATCTTTGACGTATACGTTTCGTCTCTTTTCAATCAAGACTCATCAGCATAGAAGTATGACTATTCACCACCGGTCACACGATTCGAAACCTGGATTACAAGTATTTTACAACCCAATCCAACGTCGCTAACCGTTAAGTCAGTTCTGAACAGCTTATATACAATGATAATTTTAACACTATTAAAGGCGGCGAAACGTACAAGCATTCAACTTCTATAAGTGAAGGAATGATGCATATAAAGCAAGTGACGTCACGCTGTGTTATTACTACCATATACAGTGCTCTACTTTTTTTACGAGGAGCTTACAATATAAATATTTGTTATTGTTTATTAATTTATCTATGGACGTATACGTTTCGTCTCTTTTCAATCAAGACTCATCAGCATAGAGGTACGACTAGTCACACGAATTGAAACCCTGGATTGTAAGTATTTTTCAACCCAATCCAACGTCGCTAACCGTTATGCCAGTTCTGAACAGCTTATAAACAATGATAAATATATATATATATATATATATATATATATATATATATATATATATATATATATATATATATATGCGTGTGCATGTGTGTGTATTTGTGTTTATGGTGTATTTGTTTTTTAAATACATTTCAATATTATGTTTTGTACATTGGTCTGTATGTGTATATGTGTGGAGGTATGGCTTATTGTCTCAGTGTAGGAATGTGAATGTATTTTTATGTGTGTTTATACCTACGAGTGCATTTTGAGATTATTTAGATTTCAATTTATTGATTTAAGAGTTATATCATTTTTAGAGTAAGTATTTCAACTTATTTTAGCAATCTTTTTTGCCAATACAATGATTGTATGTTGTTTTGGTATCTGTTTTGAATTTTATTATTATTATTATTATTATTATTATTATTATTATTATTATTATTATTATTATTATTATTATTCATGTAGAATCACGATTTTAATTTACAAAAGTTACTGAAGTATTTATATAAAAGAATTTCCTGCTGATTCGTTTCTTGTTTTTGAATTTTGAACATTTTTTGGAGATGTCTATTGAATTTGTATAATTTTGGTTATTTTCATTACATTTCTTATCTTCAGTGTTATTATCACAACGTTTTGGCCGCTCTAACCTCTTCTTTAGGTATCTTTCTTCGAACTCGGAAAATCCCGTGGCGAATGGATATAGTACTAAGTTTAATTCGGTTCTAAGCAATAGTCATCTAAAGGTTGAAGGTTCAATCCTCGGTGCGGGCGATACAAATAATTGCGAATTACTGAGTAAATAAAGGGTTCCGTTCGAAATTCCATCCAGATTCTCGAGTTAAACAGAAACATTTCCGAAATATTCCGAAGGTTACCGTGGTCGAAACGTTGTGATAATAACACTCAAGATAAGAAATGTAGTCCGGATTATCAAAATTATACAACTTATCAATTCTCATCTAAAAAATTAAGAAATCTATTAAATGTGTTTTTTTGTATTGTATTTGCGATCTGATTTGAAAATAGATTGTGTGTTCCTCATAAAAATCAGCATTTATAATTTCATGATTTTCATTGAATGACTTAAAATCAACGCTGCCTTTAAACAGCTGTGAACACAGATAGAACCTGGGTGTATGATATTTATTTGGACATGATTTGGAAAATGTTTTGACTCGCCAACACCTCTCTCTCTCTCTCCCTCTCTCTCTCTCTCTCTCTCTCTCTCTCTCTATATATATATATATATATATATATATATATATATATATATATATATCTATATATATATATATATATATATATATATATATATATATATATATATATATAGTGAAATAGAACTATCTGTCATATAGAGTAGTGTAGGCTCGTCAGTTGACTACCAGAGCGACTATTTCGGGGATTTGAAGACAATACAGTAAACATGCTCTGGCTCCCCAAGCAGAACTAGCCAAGTTCTACGCCCATACTCATGAGAACGGGTTTACTAGCGTACCTTTAGTACCATCAAGAGAAGGTCTAGGAAGAAGGATACATCGACAATACAGAAACTAAACTCTAGTATATATATATATATATATATATATATATATAGTCTAAAGAAGCTTGGAGTCATTTTAAACAAAAAAGAAAAGAAAAGAAAAGTAAAATGCGGTTTAAACTCCCAGAGAAAGTAATAACATCCAAGATATTGCAGACTGAACATTCGTTGGAAAATTAATTTTAAAAGAATAAGTAAATAAAAAATTAAAAAGGGGGGGGGGGTTAGTATCTAAGAGTGAAACAAAAACAGGAGACCTTAAGCGTCGAATATAAACACGGGGATCATCAGCTTTTACCATGTAACTGTTTCGGAGATTTAAAAACAGGACAGTTATAATATTCATGGCTCTCCAATGGTACTGATTAAACTACCATTCCCCCAATAATCAAATGTCGAAATAATTCAGCTTATGATTTCACTAATATAAATAAATAATAATAATAATAAAATAATAATAATAATATATATTACCCTTAATACTACCGTATGATATGATAATTTGCTTATCAAATAACATTAATTATAACAATAATAATAATAAAAAATAATAATAATACTATCTAAACACTACACCCAAGAACCATTCTGCAATATGGTAGCTAGCAATAAAATTATATATATATATATATATATATATATATATATATATATATATATATATATATATATATATATATATATAGGGTACAGAGTTAAATGGTTTCGATGAAAATCAAAGTAAGAGAGTGCAATGTACTTGTTAACAGAGTAGAAATAAATTCAAAGGAAATAAACTAAACATACATTAGGGCTGGCCGCATTATAAATTATTTCGACCTAGATAGGTCTCATCAGACGCGTACACAGCCAGATTAAGAAACAGTAACTAAATGTGGCTGTGTATGCGTCTGATGAGACCCATTTTGGTTGAAATAATTCATAATTTTGACAGCCCTAATGTGTGTTTAGTTTATTACCTTAAAATTTATATATATATATATATATATATATATATATATATATATATATATATATATATATATATATATATATATATATATATATATATAATTCTTTAAGTTAGCACAGACGGTTTATATAATAGCTTAGTAGTGTCTAATACGACTAAAGCTTTTAATTTCATCTGATACAATTATAGTTTATTCAAAGCACATTTTTTCACAAAAATATGTATATTTACAAAAATGAACTAAGATTGTATCATGTTATATATATATATATATATATATATATATATATATATATATTTATATATATATATATATATATATATATATTGGTATGTGTACATATGCGTATATATATATATATACGTGCACAAATAAATATATATATATATGTATATATATATATATATATATATATATATATATATATATAAGAAAGGGTATTTAGACATATTTTTAAACCATTGTTTCGTAATAGTATTATATATATTTTTTTAAACGATAACAATGTTGGTGTAAAATAAATAAAATTTATTTTAATCTTAGCTTTCGAGAATATACTTCTCATTTTCAAAGAGTGTTTTTCTTTTCTTCTTTTTTTTCATCGTCCGAAATTGAAATGGACTTTTTGGTCAGAAAATCACATTATGTCTGTAGGCGAGGTGACGCCGGTTTGAATAAGAAAGATGAAAAAAAAGAAGAAAAGAAAAACACTCTTTGAAAATGCGAAGTATATTCTCGAAAGCTAAGATTAAAATAAATGTTATTTATTTTACACCACCCTTGTTATGACTTTTTCAAAAAAAAATATAATAGTGTATATATATATATATATATATATATATATATATATATATATATATATTTGTGCACGTATGCGCGGTCACGCGTGTGTGTGTTTGTGTGTGAATAAGTGTATATACTTTGATAGAAAGATGTTTTTTAGAGGAAACATATGGACACCTCTGTAGTTTAGTAGGCGGTATTGATATAACACTCACGGTTCCCTTTGGCGATCCAAGTCAAAACAAAAGCACCGGCGCGTACTGAACAGATAGAAAGGAATCTCTCTTGTTCGTTAATAATATTTTCACAGACTTTTTCTTGTTTCCGCGCCCAGTGGCATGACGGCTTCTGCGTCCGTGAGCAGGCGATCAAAAAGAAAAGAAGTCGGCCGTCTGTTTCTCTTCTGAAAGTAGACACCATCATCTTTGTCAATCATTCTTTCTTTTTTCTCTCTCTCTCTCTCTATCTCTCTCTCTCTATCTCTCTCTCTATCTCTCTCTCTCTTTCACTCGGTATCTATCAATTTATCTATCTATCTATCTATCTATCTATCTATCTATCAATCTATCTATTTATCTATCAATCGATTTCTACCTCTTTGTTTCTCTTGGCCTCTGTGTGTCCCCCTCTCTTTATCTGTTTCCCTTTTCCCTTTCTCTTTATGTCTGTCTGTCTCTCTGTCTCTCTCACTGACCTTCCCTCTTCTCCTCCTCTGTCTGTATGTCTGTCTTTCTGTCTCTGCCTCTTTCTATCTATTCTCCTCTCTCTCACCCTTTCTTTCTCTCGGCCTCTGTCTGTCTCTCTTTTTTTCTGTGTCCCTTTCTTTCTTTCTCTTTTTGTCTGTCGTTCTTACTTTCTTCCTTTCTCTCTCTCTCTCTCTTTCTCTTTTTTCACTCTCTCTGTATATCTTTCTGTCTGTCTCTACCTCTCTCTATCTTTGCTTCTATATCTTTTTGCTCTCTATAACTTTCTGTCTCCCTTTCTTTCTCTTTTTCCCTGTCTTTCTTTCTCGTTATGCTTTCCTGTCTCTTTCTTATCTATTCGTTCCCTTCTTTCTCTCTCTTTTTCTCTATGTCTGTATGTAGGTCTTTCCATCTCTGCCCCCTCTATATTTATCTATATGTACATATTTCTTCCTTCCTTTTACTCTTTCTTTCTGCGCCTGTCTCTCTTTCTTTCTCTCTTTCTTCACCTGTCTCCCTTTTTCTTTCTCTGTGTCTGCCTGTATCTCTCGTTCTTTCTCATATTCTTCTTTTTCTTAGTGTTCATCTGTTTGTCTCTCTTGTTCTTTGCTTTTCTTTTTTCTTTCTTTCTGTCTTTTTTGTTTTCTTTCTTTTCACTTTCCTTTTTCTCTATTTCTCTTTCTTTCTCTCCTTTTCCGTGCCTCTGTCTGGCTTTTTGTAGGGATCTCAATATGTCTCCCTGTCTTTACACCCCCCTCTCTCGCCAACAAAAAAAAACAAAACAACACAGAGCCTCGTCATCAGCGAGTGTCTCTAAACTAGACATACGACGTAAGACAACTGTCTATAGAAGGGTCATAGAATATTACTATGACCTCAAAACAGATACGCTAGCATAGTGATATAGGGTAAGAGGGAGAGAGTAGAAACACTATGTGGAGTAAGTGTCCCTAATAGTGATGGCTTAAACGGATCTGAAAAAGAGAATATATCTAAATACAAAGGTCTTACATATGATGTAAAGAAACAGAACCGTAGGAAGATTTCGAAAAAAGGTAACGGTTGGTCGTTTTTTCTTTAGTTCATCAGAAATGGTAATGATAAATTGAATTACTGACATAATTATATGATTCATATAAATTCTAGTGCGAACACTGTCATAATAGTTTACGTCATTATTGCGGGACAGTGTACACTAGTTCATACTGAATACACACACACACGCACACACACACATACATATATATATATATATATATATATATATATATATATATATATATATAAGGAAATTAACATCTTTGAAGAACGGATTAGAATGTATTAAAGTGAAATGTTTTGAAAATCAACAATCGCGCAATTTTAAATCAAAAATTAATTAATTTTTTTTTTCTTTTTTTGCAAGCTTTCGTTGTAGAGCAACCTTGACAGGCGAGACTGTCTTATACTTTTTGTTTTTTTTCTACTTTTCTTCCTCCTCATTTTGATGGAATTAACCCCGAGGGGTCGAATCATGAAACGAGCAGAAAGAGACGTCAAGTTCTTAAGACGTTAGGATAAGTGTAGTCCTGGCGATGTTATGCGCAGATTGGCGCTTTTTTTAAGTAAGGAAATTAACATCTTTGAAGCACGGATTACAATGTATTAAAGTTAAATATTTTGAAAATCATATATATATATATATATATATATATATATATATATATATATATATATAGAGAGAGAGAGAGAGAGAGAGAGAGAGAGAGATTGTTTACTTATAAAATAGATCATTCAGTGAAGACCGGGGTTGTTCCAATAAAAATAAGCTCGATAATACTCGATTACAGTAAGCCTTCATAAAATCACACACATATATATATATATATACATATATATATATATATATATATATATATATATATATATATATATATATATTCGCAGAAAATATATTCTTGTCAAGTTAACTACACTTTTTGAAGCAACAGTCCAGCAGGATGAGCCATTTTTGGGTTGTTGATTGCCTCTGTTAAGCTGAGGTGTAGATTCGTGCAGTTCTAGACGGTCCATCAGTTGAGAAATAGATAATTTACTTATAATCGTATGAGGCATTCCTCACAGAAAATACTAACGGGGCTGCTCAGGGATTTCTGTGTAAGAATGCACACGCCACTTGTCCACTGACTTTTCAATCTCCACGTTCAGACTTGTTGTCACACCCTCCCGCGGAGGTAGGACGGTATATATCAATTACACAGTATGTTTTGTGTATTATTATCAAAGGAAACTACCAGGCCAACTTTTTAATGTAAACTTCGGTATTTAGCCTGATGACTTCCTTGTTAAATGAAACAGAAACGTCGGGTTGGGAAAACCGTTGTCATGTATCACTGTGGCGGTCCCCAGATGCCGAAGAGCTTTTTTTCTTCCTGCTGTTGGACTCTTGAACTCCCTCCCTGCTCCCTGTTTTCATGACGGTACTGACATGCAGAAATGTAAAACTAATGTAAACAGACATCTCGCTGCACAGCTCCCAATTTAGGTTCCCCCCCCCCCTCATAAAAAAATCTCGCCCTTTTTCTCAGTAGCCCCTTACGTCTACAGTTGCGGCCTGCCTTGTTTGGGGGTAACTATGTTAAAATAAAATGTAAAAAAAAATAATGTATTTCTTTTATTTACCCTTTTAAAAAACATTTATTAAGTGCTTAAAATAGATTATTCTGTAACTAACGATACCCATGTATTTTTCATCTGTTGCATAGCGCTGATGTGCTTTTAAGCTCTTTTCATTCTATGGACGTCCAACGCGAAAACAGACCCGTCAATATAATTGCACCACCTTTGAAGGTGGACCACAAAGTTCGCGGAATGGAAGTTCAATTGTGTGGTTTAAACACGTTAAAAATGTCACAACACTTCACTCAGTGTTTACCTTGATTTTAGTTACCTGTGATCCATTACATGCAAACTTCTGTATTGTTCAAACGCTCTGAGAAGCTATTGATTCGACCGTGGAAAACAGATGCTCAAAATTTAATTGAAGAACCTCGGCGAATAATTATCAATCAGATCGCTACGTCTCCAGACATTACCATATCGGTCGGTAAATTTAATTATTCATGATAATTTGGGATTGAGCAAGCTTTCAGTGCGATGGTTCCCAAAAGCGTTGCAGACTGATCAACGGAATTTTCGAAGTGATCTCTACTTAACATTATTGAACAATATATGAAACATACGAAAATCAATTTCTCTCGAAAATTATCACCGGAGATGACACTTGGATTTACCATTATGATCCCGAGCCAAAATAAAACAGTCAAAGCAATAGCTCACATGAAGATCTTCCGGATCAATCAAGTTATAATCTCAAAACGTCGGCTCAAAACGTAATGACCACGGTTTTCTGTGATTCAGAGGGTGTAATACTGATAGATAACCTTAAAACTAAAAGAATAACAACAGGAGCTTACTATGCTAATGTTTTACGGAAGCTAAAGAACACTTTGATTAAAAACGGAACGGGAAACTGCATGGTAAGGGTACTGTTTAATCATGACATTTCACGAACGCATTATTTGAGGGTTACGCAAGATGTCCTTCGAGTATTTCGATGAAAACTGCTTTCTCACCCACCATATAGTCTAGAGTTAGATCCATCAGCTACTTTCTTTTTCCTAAACTCAAAGAAATCCTCAAAGAAACCGATTTCAATGATATAGAAGAAATAAAACATTTTACCATTACTTGGCACCGACAACGTTCTCCAGGATTTTTACAACCTTGAAACATCGATTTGAAAAGTTCATTGATCTTAATAACAACTATGTTCAGAAATAAGCTAATGTATATATATGTTGTTTTTTGTACAATAAAATAATTTCTTGAAAATTCTGCGAACATTTTGATCCACTCTCTTACTTATCTAAATACTCGGGTTAATGTAGTATCAGTACATATATGGATATTGGAATCCATCTTCGAAATCTTTGTAAGAGTTCGTGACATTTCCACTCTATGGATATCTGGCGCAATTGTAGACTCCACATTATTATAGTACAATCTTTGGACAGAACATATATAACGCACTGATTCTAGCGAAGAAAGTGTGTTTCATGTTCAACACAATCATAACATCAGATGAAATGTTTAACATACGCCTTATTGAAGAACTCTGCACAATATTGAAAACTCTAGTCTTTCTGAGGAGTTTCATTTTCAAAAGTTATTTTTCGTGTTTTTGACAAAGCGTGGAAAACTGCTCGAAATATTAAAATGAAAATTATAATAACACTTATAATTTTAGTTTTATATTTTCGATAAGATTAATTTTTATTTGTAAAATAAGAAGAAATTGATTACTTTTAGCCAAGAAACGGATTATATATATATATATATATATATATATATATATATATATATATATATATATATATATATATATATATATATATGCTGGGAGGAAAAAAGACAGAGGAGGAGGGATAGAGAGAGAGAATGAGAAATATATGACGTATGATGTATGTGTTAATGTCAGGCCCACCAGCGCGTGAATTCCAAGAATCACATAGCATTCAATCATTTCGTAGCCCACCCCTCTTTCTTTTTCTTTTTCTGTCTCTGTATGTCTGTCTGTCTGTCTTTCTCTCTCTCTCTCTCCCTCTCTCTCTCTCTCTCTCTCTCTGTCTATCTCTGTCTTAATATATATATATATATAATGTGCAAATACCATGATTATGATGGGCCCAGGTGTAGGAAATACATAAATTAACGCCCCGCTCGCACTCCCTTCATTTTCGCTTTTCCTGTTCGTATCTTTTTCTATCTTTGGCCCTTTGATAGTTGTCCCTCAACGCGTACGAATGACTCCAAACAGACACGCAAATAGACACGAACAATCACATATATAAATGTATGCATTGAAATGTGTATGTGTGTGTTGTGTGTGTGGTTTGTTATCTCTGTGCTTATGTGAGATTCTAACATCGCACGTGTCTGACTGTGTGTATGGTTTCTGATTTGTCATTATGTATATTTGTTATTTGTGCGTGTGCTGTATGTATGATTTGTTGTGCGTGTATGCGGCGTTTAGTGTTTGTGAGTACCTAGTGGGTATATGTATGTTTAGTTACTTTTAGTGTTTGTGGGCACCTAGTGTGTATATGTATGCTTAGTTATTTTTAGTGTGTGTGGGTACCTAGTGTGTATATGTATGTTTTGTTACTTTTAGTGTTTGTGGGTATCTAGTGTTTATATGTACGTTTACTTACTTTTAGTGTTTGGTGAGTACCTAGTGTGTATATGTATGTTTAGTTACTTTTAGTGTTTGTGGGTACCTAGTGTGTATATGTATGTTTTGTTACTTTTAGTGTTTGTGAGTACCTAGTGTGTATACGTATGTTTACTTACTTTTAGTGTTTGTGGGTACCTAGTGTGTATATGTATGTTTACTTACTTTTAGTGTTTGTGGATACCTAGTGTGTATATGTATGTTTACTTACTTTTAGTGTTTGTGGGTACCTAGTGTGTATATGTATGTTTAATTACTTTTAGTGTGTGTGGCTACCTAGTGTGTATACGTATGTTTAGTTACTTTTAGTGTTTGTGAGTACCTAGTGTGTATATGTATGTTTAATTATTTTTAGTGTTTGTGAGTACCTAGTGTGTATATGTATGTTTTGTTACTTTTAGTGTTTGTGGGTACCTAGTGTGTATATGTATGTTTAATTATGTTTAGTGTTTGTGAGTACCTAGTGTGTATATATATGTTTAATTATTTTTAGTGTTTGTGAGTACCTAATATGTATATGTATGTTTAGTTAATTTTCCACTACACTGGGTGAAGTGTCATCTGACCTACAAAAAATGTATGAGTAGCCCCGTCAGCATTCCCCGGTAGTGGCGCCTAAGACGATTATTAATAAACTGACATCCCTTCTCAGAGGGAAGGTAAAGTCTATGAGGTTGACCTTCTAGAAGTGAACAGAACCATACGTCAGTCCGACAGCTACAATGCCACTATTAGACTGATTGTCAAGGTCGTCTCTCTGAGTGGTACTGACAATACATACTCAAACTGTATGTGTTATGTGTGTGTCTGTTAGAATATTGACGGTCTGTGCGTGTAATGAGTATAAAACAAGTAGAAACAGAGCCATAGAGAACAATAGAGGAATAGAGATAAACAAGTAGAAAGACAGACAGAAACATAGTGAGTGAAAGAGAGAGAGAGAGAGAAAGAGAGAGAGAGAGAGAGACGGGGGTAGGGGGAGAAACATAACCTATTAGGTATATAGACAAAGAAATAGAAAGACAGACAGAAACAAAGTGAGTGAAAAAAAGAGAGAGAGTGAGAGGGGGGGGGACAGAACCATAGAATAATATAGACCAGTGCTCTTCAAACTTTTTTTGTCGCGACCCCTTTTTGGAAAAAAATTTTTTTCGTGACCCACCAAAATTTTTTATAAATAAAAAATAAGTTAATGGAGTGAAAAAGTTTATTCCTTCGAAAAATCAACATAAGCTAAACATGAAATAAAATATATTTTACTTTTTTTATTTATTTATAAAAGAATTCACAGAAATAAGCATATGTACGAAAAAATAAGGGGTTATGAAAGATAATAGCAGTTAAAATCATATATCATTATTAAGGTTATATCATTTCATTTGAATCAATGAGATTGATGCGATTGCATTTTTTTGCATAAAAGATCAAATCTAGGCTCTAACTTTGTCAAAGCTGGTCTTAGTACGGTTTCGATACATTTCAAATTTGCTCGATGTTTTGTTTTTAGGTTAGTTAATGCCGAAAAAGCACTTTCGCATAACTAAGTCGATGCAAAAGGTGGAAGAGTGTTTATTGCAAGCTGAGATAAGTTCGAATATTCTGAATCAAGATCAGACCAAAACGATATTAGACTCATTTTAGCGAACGTGATTTTTAAAGAAGAATCAGAAGAAAGTTGTGCCAATTCTTCCTGAACCTTTACTGTAAGATTACTCACTTTTTCGACATCAACATCAAATGGATTTTGAATCCAAGCAAATTGGCTTATGTCTGATTCTTTGAGAAAATACTTTTTGAAATTTACTGCTAAACTTACTAAATGAGCGATTATGATGGGTTTAATTTTTTCAAAACTTAGTGCGTTTTTGGTTATGAACTCTTCCAAACATGGAAACATTTCGTATGTGTTTCTTTTCACATTAATCAACCAAACATTAGTTTTTTTAATGAAACCTTGAATTTTCGAAGTTAATGTAAAAATATTTGTGTTTGCACCTTGCAATTATATGTTGAGTTCATTAAGTTTGTCAAGAACATCTGATAGATAACAAAGTTTAGAAACCCAGTCTTCATTGTAAAAGTATCTTACCAAATCCGAGTTATTACTTGATAAAAATAACATAACTTCATTGTTTAATGTCAGTAGCCTTCTTAAAGCTCGACCTCTTGAAAGCCATCTAATATCCGTGTGGAGCAGCAAAGATTCAAATTCTGAGCCAATTTCTTTGCAAAAATTCGTAAAGATTTGAGTATTAAGAGCACGGGATTTAATGTAATTGATTATTTTCACTGAATCTTGTAGCACTTCACACAATTCTTCGCTAATTTTTTTTGTTGCTAGCACCTCCCGATGAATCATGCAATGAGCGAAGGTTACTTCCTTTTTACAAACGGATCTGACTTTACTGTAGAAGCCAACATTCTTTCCTGTCATTGCGGCTGCACCATCTGTGCAAACTCCAACACAGTCAGCCCATTTTAATCCGACTTCTTCAAAAAATTCGTCTACTTTTTGAAACATTGCCCCACCTGTAGCGTGTGCTTCCAATGGCTTGCAAAAAAGTAAATCTTCATGAAGATCATTGTGGTAGCAATACCTTACATACACTAATAATTGTGCCATGTTTGTAATATCCGTTGTCTCATCCAATTGAATGCGAATTTTGAATTTTCTTTAATTCTTTCTAGTAATTGTTCATGTAAGTCCTCGCTAATTTTCGTAATTCTTCTGCTCACTGTGGTGTCAGCCATAGGAATTTTTTTAAATTCGTTTGCATATTTTTGTCCGATGAGAATTTCGGTCATTCTGATGGCTATTGGAAGAGCAAGCTCTTCTCCAATTGTAAACGGTTTTTTAGCCTTTGCAATCAAAAAAGATGCTTCATACGATGCCCGCAAATATTTTAAATTTGTTACAGAATGCGCTTCAATATTTGACCGTTGTTTTCTTGTAGATTGCAACCACCTTTCAAAGTACTCCACGGGTTTATTAACACAAGAAGGATGTTTAGTTTCGAGATGCCTTTTCAATTTTGCAGGCCTCATGCTTTCGCTTGCTAAGTGCTAACTGCAAACCACACACATTGGGCGCTGCTCATTATTTATTTCAATGAAAGTGAATCCAAATTGTAAATAGGTTTTGTTGTACTTTCTTTTTTTCACATAAAAAAGCTTATTCTCTTTTGCTTCCGCTGTAGAACTTGTTACACCGCTTGCCATCGTGCCGGCATCACTCAAATCATCAGAGGTTTTTCTCTTGTTTATCAGCCACTTATCCATCGTCGATTTATCTTGTAATAAAATAAAAAATAGAAAATTATGGAATTAAAATAAAAATATCATATTATTTTGCTTTCTTGATGAAGTTTAACAATACCATTTAAATTAAAACGATTGTCAATTTATATTGAAATTGATATGTTTGTTGTTAAATTAGTAAAAAAACAATGTTGAATATTATTTTAAAAATTCCATAGTTATAATTTTGGCGACCCTTATGTAATTATAGAATCAGAAATAATTGCTCGGGAATTGAAAAAAAATGTTTAACAGCTAATGCCATATAAGAACAACAGTGAGAACTAATCTAATTATAATGGAGATTATGTATCTGTATGTCTGAAACCGAAACTATATTATTAGTTTTTACCGCTCCCTTTTTATATCTACTTATCACGTCATATATATATATACCCATTCCAAAACTTTCCCAAACATCACGCGTCTTTTAAATTTACATAATTAATTTGTTTTTAAGCTTCTAATAAATTAATATTCGCAAATATACACTCATGATTGTTTTTTTGATTTCCAGATGTATCTAAAACATTTTCTTCGATAATATTCTTTATAAAATTATAAGTATAATTAATTAAAGACATTGTTTATTTTTCAAATCTATATAATTGAGTTATGTAATTAAATTAGATTGTAATGGCATATGATGGAAAATCCGGCGGCAATTTCAACAGTTGGTTACCCGCTCTCTGATTATTTGAACGCACAGAACGTTCTATTTCAAGAAAGAGAGATAGAGATGGAAAAGGGAGAGAAAGAGAAAGAAAATAGAGAGAGAGAATAAAGTGAGAGAATGTTAAAGAGAGAGAGAGAACAGGTAAATAAGACAACTAGCAAAAATATGCGACCAGAGGAAGCTTATATTTGCTAGTAATAATAATAATAATAATAATAATAATAATAATAATAATAATAATAATAATAATAAAACCTGCAATGATCAAAAACATATGAGCCACGTATAATAATTTCAAGTTTAAGTTAAAGTAAAACTAAAAGTTCTCTCTCTCTCTCTCTATATATATATATATATATATATATATATATATATATATATATATATATATATATGAGAATTTAAAAAAACAAACAAATAAAAACATTTACGAACGCAGAGTGAAGTCAAATGAAAAGGATAGACGTTTCAACAGCTATTATACAAACAATTTGTCAAAATCTTCTTGTGGTCCTTTCAACACACAGTGAAGAAAGAGATTAGCGTAGGCAACATATTAAACAACACCGCATCATATTAACTATGTCAGTAACCTTATTGTGGGCTAATAATAAATTACTATAAGCTTTTCCCCAGCCAACCCCTTTCACTAGTCTGCCTGATTCCAGATGTAATCAGCAGTCGAAGCCGAGGAAAAAATCAGCTTTATTAATATATTCCATGTTGCTAATTGTTGTGCCCTTGAAGGGATGGTAATAAATAAGACAACACGGTGGTATATTTACGAGAGTGTGTATTTACAGAATGACCGACTAATATGTTACAAAAAGTCAGGCTCAAGACTACCCCATTTTCCTTCGTCGTAGGCTCCTCTATACATAGTGTCTAATATAAACCCATTTTAACTAAAATTATGAAAACCATTGATTTAGACTTAGTAAAGTGTAGAGTTTCATTTTAAAAATTATCCTGGATAGTCTCACAAATCTTTTAAGTATATTACTATTAATTTTGTTTAGTCAATAGAAAAATGCAGCATCGACCCGGACTAAATATTGTAATTAATTAATGTGAGTTAAAAAATGTTTTCTTTTTTATGAAAATTTATGGAGAAAATGAATGAGGAAACTTTCTATGACCAACAACAACCACAAGAAAAGCAACAACAAAAAAACAATGATAACAACAACAATCAATAACAGAAGTTATATTTTCTAGTAATAATAATAATAATAATAATAATAATAATAATAATAATAATAATAATAATAATAATAAAAACACCTACAATGATCAAAAACATATGAGCCACGTATAATAATTTAAAGTTTAAGTAGAAGAAACACAAAACTTTCTAAATATTTGCCTCTATCTTCATGTTCAAATTCAAAAGATGCTTAAAAATAAACTTTCCCTAATTTATAACTACCAACGACCATGCGCGATCAAGATCTATTTAAAACAGACATCTGCACCGTTAGTCCACATCATCGCACGAGACACTTCTACAAGACCAAGAAGGATTATTACGAAAAAAAAAGGTGTATACCTTTTATTTGCCTAAGCTCTGTCGAGGCTTGTTTTATCAAGCGAAATATTAGATAAAAAAATCAAGATGAAGAAAAAAATAAATATATTTTGATTTTTAATTTTATTTTGATTTAATTTAAAAAAATCTGCATCTAACACATGGTTACTTTATGTTAATATATATATATATATATATATATATATATATATATATATATATATATATATATATAGATATATATATATATATATATGGGAATTAAAAAAGAACAAATAAAAACATTAGCAATCGTGCACGTTTACAAATAGCTGCGACAAACGCAGAGGACTTCATGCAGATCAGATCTTCTTGCGGCGCGATCTTTGTGATCTATATGCAGAAATGTGGCTCGCCTAATAACAACAACCACAAGTAAAGCAACAACAACAACAAATGACATGAGTTATTATATTTCATTTGTAAATCCGTTATTAGTTGTAGTGTATATATTAGTAGTAGTTGCAGCCTTATGCTTAATGGTATTCGTTGTATCATTTTGATCGTCAAGGGACTTTTTATATAAACGAGTCACCACTTATCGAGGCCCACAGGTTTATTTAATTTGACGGGTAAAGTGACTATTTAAGAAGACGGCTCAACAACAATTTGTTCATATTGGACTTGAAAATGATTATCTTATGGTCAACCGGGAAGCAGAACTGTGGAAATAAACTTTGCCCATGAAAGTTCTGCTTAGTTCTAGTTAAACAGAGGGGAAAGGAAATTTATTGACAGTGGTTGTAACTAGACGAATTTTTGTTGAGAATGTTTTACAGGGAGGAGGTCCATAGATTGAAGCTCAGACAAGCACTTGCCATGAAAATCCAGATAGAGTAGAGAAAGACTACCAGCGTCTCATCCGTGAGAAAGGGGTTGTAGGGTGGAGAATAAGACATCGCACACTCGATTTCGAAGTCGGTGTTGTACTCTGCCAAAGCAGGAAAAGGTGCTCTAAGCAGCACCTCCCCAGATGTAACAACGGCCCTCCGTCTTCGGCACTCCGTCTTGGGACAAATTTGACTCTTATACAGGTAAAGAATTGCGTCAGGCGTGATATACTTTTTGGAACGGTAGAATGATCCAACCTTTGTTCCAGCGATATTGGCAACGCATTTGATCAAAGTCTTCCAATCAGGTCTGAAGTGAAGGCCAGCCCAGAAGCTTATCAAAGCAGCGGGCTTCCTCAAGGTAAGAGCCATTCATTACAATTGTGGCAAATTGAGGATCAGAGCGTTGGTGGTGAAAGGAGATACGCTTGGTTTTAGACGTATTAAAAGTAACCAGCGACGTGTTCCTCCATTAGACGACGAGCTCCAGGTCGAAAGAGAGAGTATCAAAAACATCTTGATCATTAATGCTCTTCCAAGTGTTGACATAAATGTTTGTTTAACAAACGACGTCACTCCTCAAATTGCAACTCTGCCTCCCATTCGTAGCGGCTGTGGCAACGTAATAGTGTCAGAGCTACGCGGCTAACAAAGTTCCAGTTTGAATCCAGCAGTAATTGGCATCAGGATCTGTCGTACTCTGGTCGTTTCTGTCTTTGCGTGTGGCAAACAAAAGCGTGCTAAGCAAATCAGTAGAGTGAGAGTGACAAAGTTGTTGCTATGCTATACTTTTACGTGTTCTGAGCTAAACCTTACCGGACTTCGTATGCGTATTGTTCTAAGTATCAGTTGTAAACACATGCACTCATGCAGGTTAACAAATAGCTGCGACCAACGCGGGGGACTTCATTCAGACTAGATAACCCTGAGGCATTATCTTCGTGACATTTATGTAGAAGTCCAACTAGCTTAACCGAAATCAAAGACCTCAGTAACGATATGTTATTTTGTAAATCCGTTATTGTCGCGTTTAATATTTGTAGAAAAAGAATACAAGCACATTATGTCGATCTTCAGGTACCTATGCTCTGCTTTCGAAATTCAATTCAATAAATTGCCTGCTGGTGGTAGTCTGATTGGTATTTTCAAATTATATCTGAGTTAAATTAAAGTATAGAATTTTTCATGTTTCACATGCAAATTCAAGTGGCAGTCTAAGTTTCTAGCAATCCTGATAGTTTAGAGACATGACAGCTGTATAATTAGTGGGTTCGGGGTGTTTGGGTGGATTATTATTAAGGTGAAATCGGGTGGTACGGTGAAATGGTTATCCGGAAAGTATCTGGAACCATGAGTTCTTACATTGGTGTAGCGCCTGTACAACACTCACTTATAGGTGTACAGTACGATAGTGTGTGTATAGGTATGTCTTTTGAATAAGCGTTTGGATTCTGAAGAAAACCTTATTTTAAAGAAATTGTTCAAATGTTTTCGACTTTTGGATCGCTTGAGTTCTGAGATATCGAATTCTATTACAACTTGTTTCCATTTTTATGTTTTGTGTTTTTACAAAAAAACTGTTAATTTAACATTACAACGCAAACTATTTGAAACGCGACGCGGTAATATTAAGGATGATTGATGCGATAGTTAATGCAATTGTAATCACTCATTTTGGAGCCAATCACTGTTCATTATCAGCATTAGTATCAGCAGTGGCTATATTAACAAAATTATATATATATATATATATATATATATATATATATATATATATATATATATAGTGTGTAGATTTCAATTTTGTGTAGAGAATTTGAATAACAGAGCTCAATGTAATTTAAACAGAGCAAAACAGAATTATAAAAAGAAAAACTATACACACATTAAGGTTGTACACATAATAACTTATTTCGACCCCTTTAATTAGGTCTCTACATCTGAGGAGACCTAATTAAAGGGGTCGAAATAAGTTATTATGTGTACAACCTTAATGTGTGTATAGTTTTCCTTTTTATAATTCTCTCTCTCTCTCTCTCTCTCTCTATATATATATATATATATATATATATATATATATATATATATATATGTATTAGTGTTGGGACAATCAGAAACAGGAATCGGAAAAGTTAGAACAATTTTGGGTTATCAGAATGGGAAAAATTTTAGCCGATTCTTTTACTTATTTCTTCTTTGGTTTAAAACTTTATTTTCTATTGATGGCACAAGTGAGAAATATAGATGAAAATCTTACAATGAGATATGAAAATGTTGGATACAATACATAGAAGGGAAAACATTTAAATGTTTGTCAAATTAAAAAGTAACTTATATCTACATTTAAAAGTGAATAAGGACTATCCGCTAATCCCTTTATCTCCCCAAAAAACAAATTCGTATTATGAACTTTTAAATGCAAAAAACTACAACATAGTCTAAGGAATGCTTCCCTTTGATTGGAGTGATGAAAAGAAGAAGAAAAAATATATAGGAATTAAATATGAAGAATATTTTACACCTTTTTTTTCAGTCTAACTGTGGTGTGTTATACACTGATGAATTCTCTCTGTGAATTGTTGGTAAATTTGTGTACCATCAATGTGTACATTTACGAAATAGGCAGACACAATTGTTTATGAATAAAATAGTTTTAAATGAATAATACGTCAATTAAAAGCTCTAGTTTTATACACAATTGAGCTACTATATAAACTATGGAGTTACGCTCAGAGTGAAAAGCCTGGGTTAATATGTATGTAAGACAGTTAGGGCATAATCACGTCGATACGCCGATGATCGTCAGATCACCAAAATTAATCAACGTTTAGCTTGGTCAGTATCAGATGGGTGACCATTTGGGAATAACAGGCGCTATATGTAGGACGAAGTCCGCACCTTCCTGCAAGAACTGCAATCACCTTACGTTGTGATCTTCCCTAACCGGGATATAGATGCGACTGGAGGCCGCTTGTTAATTTGATACACCTACGAAACATCCGTTTTCTGAGGAACCCGCTTCAATCGCCCAAGGTAAATGCTCTAAAAGGTTCAGGAGTTAGTCAACTTTTGATTCCTTAAGGCTTTTCCATATATATTCTAACTAAAATTAATTCCCAAAATAGAACAGTTTGAACCACCTTTATGTCTCTTACGAAGATGGCAATACAAATATAATGATACTAAACCTTATATCTAAGATCCTTATTCCAAGTACAGGTATGCATCATACACTTGCTTTCCACGTCGACGCTGGAATGATCCATGAGAAATGCAAGCGTCGATAAACGACATTATCCGAGATTCACCATAGAAAGATAGGGTAGTTCATGAACAATAATACCCTTCTTTGGCGGAATGAGGTATGATCCGGCTCTATCCTGCGAGGAGAAGCATCCCAGGCATTAACTCCTCCTGTAGTATATTGGTTGCTTGATTGCCGATCCTTTTAGGCACCTATACTGAAGAATGCCGACGGATCTGGTTTCGTCAATGATGAACTTTTACGTGGTGCCCTCTAAGAGATGTTGTTTTTTTCCATGTAAAACTGATTATGTCTAACTTGTTTCAATAGGAATCGGGTTAATAGTAGTTTCAATGCCATCGCACTAGTTGCCAGAATATTGGTATCTACAACCTCGGAGAATTCGGCACGGCGTATTTCTCACTGAGTATACTGCAGAAGTTCTCCTTATAAGCTTATATAACCATAAACTGGCGGTAGTTTTTAGATCAGAATGATCCTTCTCTTACGTAAGTTGTCTTCCCGTACCTAGGTTATCCTCAAGTAATCTATTGTATTAAAAAACACGACATCTACAGTATTACGTTGCCGTTTGGTTAGGATCAGAGTGTGATATCTGTTCTGATACGACACACTTCAACTCTTCTGTTATCGTTCAGTGTATGAGAGATCCTTCTAGACTTGGGCATTTTTTAAAATGTTGTCCCAATCCAGAGTGAGCATTGTTAAAAGCTGGATTATCATCACTTTAAATACCGACCTCGTGTCTATTTCTCTCTCGTTGGGACGCTAGTAAATATGTACATCTACACTACTTGCTCAAAAAGCAAAGTACTGCTAATACGATGTAACTAACGCATACTATAACCCGTTTTCAGCAATATTTGGCTGTAAGTAGGAGTAGCACTAGCTGAAGCAGCAGCAGCAGTTGTAGTAGTTGAAGTAGTATTGTAGTAGTAGTAGTAGTAGTAGTAGTAGTAGTAGTAGTAGTAGTAGTAGTAGAAAAAGAAGTAGAATTAGTAGATCGTGAAAAAAAATGATCGCCTTAAAGAGCTGGGTTTTGAAAAAAATGTGTAGTTTATTTCTGGTAAATTGTAAAATATATAATAATTAATGTGTTCTCAATAATAATTTGTCACATTTTTTCAGATAGAAAGTATTTTTGAAGCATAGAAGACCTCCAATTATGAGTATGCCAACAACACATGACCTTCGCCTTCTTATGTTGCATGAGTTTAAACTTCGGCACAATGCCTGAAACTTCTGCCAATATTAATAGAGCATGGATAGATGCATCAGCAAACGATCAGAGAGTACGAAGGTGGTTCCAGAAATTCTGTAGTGGAGATGAGAGCATTGAAGATGAAGAGGGTAGAGGATGGCCGTGTAATCTTGATAATGAACTATTGCGAGCACTTTTTGCGCAAAATCCATGCTAAAGTGTTAAATAAATGTCTCAGATACTTGCTGTCAGCAGTTCAGCAGTTTCTCATCATTTACAGAAGATTGGAAAGGTGGAAAAATGTTCATGAATAAATGCATTTTTCTGAGACCGTAAATTAATTTTCTAACAACCTTAAAGCACTAGAAGTAGCTGTGGTAAACGTTACAATTACAGACGTAAATTATTTTACAGGAATTACCGTTGGGAAATTACACAAACATTTGTTACCTATATGTGTAAAACAAATCTATGTTTAATATTTACCTTACCGTAAATACTGTTGACATAAATATTCTGCGTTGAGCCATTTTTAATCTGAGGAGGAGTGGTACTTACATAACCGGAGCGGTAGCGAGTAAAAGATAGATACTTGGTGTCTGCATTTTTAAAGACCCGGTATTTTTATTTAATTTTGTTTTAATAGCCTGAATAAACGTTTTAAATGCAGAAGCCATTTTCTTAAGCGCCCCTGTCATATCAAAAAAGCCTGCTGTGAAAATGTAGACGTCACGTGTTCAACACTTACCCGTTTTTCTTTTGTTTTTTTTAACATAGTTCACCCCAAACAAGGCAGGACGCCACTGTAGACGTAAAGGGGCTACTGAGAAAAAAGAAGGGAGAAGGTAGGGGGCAGTAAACCTAGATTGGGATCTGCGCAGCGAGATGTCTGTTTACATTAGTTTTAAACTTCTGCATGTCTGTAGTGTCGTGGAAACAGGGGGAAGGGAATGAGTTCCAGAGGCCAGCAACACGAGGAAAGAAGCTATTTTAGTAGAAAGCTCTCCGACATCTGGGGACCTCCACAGTGAATGAATGAGATTTAGTTGATTGTCGAGTTAGTCTAGTGAATTTACGTCGTTTGCGTATATGCACGTACTTCATCTTTTCAGATTCAAAATGGTTGAACGCGGATCATGTATCTCAGCAGTATTTTCGGTGGAGTCAAAAAAATATTTTAAATATTGAATATTATTTTTTGTAACGCATATCAGTCGCAATTGAGTAGGTAAAGCCCAAAAAAATGTTTGGGATTAATTTCCCAACGATATTTCCTTTAAATAATTTATATCAGTAATAGTAACGTTTAAAGTAGTAGTAGTGGTAGTAGTAGTAGTAGTAGTAGTAGTAGTAGTAATAGTTGTATAACAGGCCCATGTGGCAGAATAGCAAATAATTTATAACGTTTAAAGTAGTAGCAGTAGCTGTAGTAGTAGTAGCAGTTGTAGTAGTAGTTGTATAGCAGGCCCATGTGGCAGAATAGTAAATTATGTATATCAGAAATAGTAACGTTTAAAGTAGTAGTAGTAGTTGTAGTAGTAGTTGTAGTAATAGTAATTGTAGTAGTTGTAGTAGTAGTTGTATAACAGGCCCATGTGATAGAATAGTAAATTATGTATAAAAGTAAGAGTAACCTTTAAAGTAGTAGTAGTAATAGTAGTAGTAGTAGTAGTAGTAGTAGTAGTAGTAGTAGTAGTTGCAGTAGTAGTAGTATAACACACCTATGTAACAGAATAGTAAGAGTGTTTACAAATGAGCTAGGAGACTAGGGTTCTATTTTTGGTCGAAAACTTAACTTAAACAAAAACTATTAAAAAAATGATACTTGATACTCCTTAGCTAAATACTCAGCAGTATGAAGTGAGGATCAAGGATAAGTGGAGTAATCCATGGAAAAGTGTTGCGCTCTCCCCTACATCTCGGTGGAGTAGCTAATGGAAAGGGAGTCTTCGGGTCGCCCTCGACTATGGTCGACCATATTACTTTACTTAGTAGTAGTAATAGTTGAAGAAGGAGGAGGAGGAGGAATGAGTGGAGAGAAAGGAGGAGGAGTTCTATGAAAGCCATACATCATGTTAGTATCATTTACTAGCCCTCTTGTGTTTTGATACCCATCTCTCTGTCATAATTCATTATTTTTCGCTATTCCTCAACGTCTACATTTACTACCTAGGCATTTATAGCGTTCTTTACCTTTGCGTCGTGCTCAAGATCAAAGCAAGCATGCCTTTGATGTCAACTACCAAGTGACACCCGGTTGATGAAGAGCGTATTAATGTCAGGCCGCAGTTGGCAAGGGGCGGTGGCACCCAAACGCACTCGGCGGAATTCACAAATGGGAAATAAACGAGTAATGGCGTTGTAAAACTTATTTGTTTGGGAACCCGAAGCGCTCAAGATGGAGGCGTTGATTAATGGTTGACAAAGGCGTGGAACGAATGTGATATTTAAGCCTAGTCGCACAATGCTCGGCGTTAACATTCCCTATCTTTAGATCAGTAAGATATACAGAAATATGACCTTACGATATCTCCAAGTGATCAGGTTTATCTATCCTAGTTAATATTCTTGTCAGCCAGCTATCTATATCGCCGAATTCGTTATCTACTTAACGATCGAACGAGATGGCTACCTTTCAAGCTATACATAATCATACGTGTTTTGTTTTACTCATGACTCTCTCTCTCTCTCTCTCTCTCTCTCTCTCTCTCTCTCTATATATATATATATATATATATATATATATATATATATATATATATATATATATATATAACTTCTTTGTAGAATGGTAGGAAAAATCCCAGCAGAGTGCTCGATTAATTAAGAATTAAAGTTAAAAATTAAGAGCATAATATTTATTTATTCTGGTACAGAAAAATTAGTACAACATTCGTACCGTCGGTTTCAAGCACGGAAGGTCTTACCCATCCGGCTCTCTTCAGCTTCTGTTGTCATCTGTTTTGGAAATGTGAGGTCACATGACACTCTTGTTGGGACGCGTTATTTGCTCAGTGTGTTGTGTGTGTTTGTTTAAATTTGAATTTAGTGTAATAAGACCGTTGAGATTTAAAACACGAGGGAATTCAAGATTAAAGGGAATAAAAAAGGGGGGGGGGTAAAAAATATATGAAAAAATATATATATATATATAAATAAATATAAAAAAACCTATATATATAAAAAAACATCCCAATATTAAGAATAAAAGAATAAAAAAATAAAGAGAGAAAGAGTATAAAAAAGGTATAACAAAGAATAAAAAAAGAAAGAATTAAAAAATAATAAGAAAATATAGAGAATAAAAATGTAGAGAATAAAGAGTGAGAGAGAGAGAAAGAATAAAAATAGAAAGAATAAAAATATATAATAAATAAAATAAATAAAAAATAAAAGTAAAAATAAAAATGAATTAAAAATGAATTTAAGGATTAAAAAATATTAATAATAATAAAAAATAAAATTAAAAATTAAAAATTAAAAATTAAAAACAAAAATAAAGAAAGGGTTTCTCTGAAATTCCCGTGAGCCAAATTATGAATTTGTATCATTAGCCGTTATATTTTTGAAGGTATGCGTTCTAAAAAACGGTTAGTAAAAATCTTTTCCCCAGATTGGGGTGATTTTAATGAAGAAATTCGGATCTAAGGGAGCTAACTTAGTTGGAAATATGAAATATTTGAGTTTGTTAAATGGGTTTGTAGATTTAGGTTAATAAGTTAAATGATAAATAAATTAAATATTTTTGCATTATTGTATTTTGGTGAAAGTCGAAAGTGAATAGGGTGGGGAAAACCAGATCACCGATCTCCTTCTATTGCGGGTCCCCCGTGGTTGGTCTCGGTGATCTGGTTTTCCCCACCCTATTCGACCAATACCAAAACAAAGGTAGGCCAACTTTTCCTCAAGTTACTCGACAAACACTTCCCACCCACAAATGAATTACACAAACTTTTTAACAGAAATTCTGTTAAGGTCAGCTATTCCACTGCCCCTTCAATAAGAAAAATTATCTCTGCAGAACCCAAAACAATTACAAACGCAGGCTGCTCATGCCAAGACAAAAACAACTGCCCCCTGGAGGGAAATTGCAAAATCAATTCAATCATTTATGAAGCAACCGTCACAGACCAGAATACCAGTAATGCAGAAAAATATATTGGGATGACGAAGGGAAGCTTCAAACAAAGGCTATACGCACACAGAAACTCCTTCAGATACAAAAACAAGGCTAATACGGCACTCGCGACCCGAATATGGCAGCTTAAAGAAGATAATACACCCTTCACCATCAAATGGAAAATAATTGAGAGAAAACCATCCTTCTCTCCAGCCATAAACAGATGCCCTCTATGTGACGCTGAAAAATACCACATCTCAAAGGCCATCATCGATCCGAATACAGCCTGTTTAAATGTCCGCGATGAAATATTCAGGGGATGTGTCCACAAGAGACAAGCATTGCTTATAAACTGGTCTGACCGATTCACATAATGTCTAACTACCCCCCCTCTACTAATATAAACACAATAAAAACGAACAAATACCTCATCAACCTATATCCACTTAAACTTCAAGAGCAAAAACTCCGACCTTCACAAAAATACAAAAATATTTAATTTATTTATCAGTTACTAGTTTAAACAAACTATATCCACATAAATTCCAAGAGCAAAAACTTCGACTTTCACCAAAATACAATAATGCAAAAATATTTAATTTATTTATCATTTAACTTATTAACCTAAATCTACAAACCCATTTAACAAACTCAAATATTTCATATTTCCAACTAAGTTAGCTCCCTTAGATCCGAATTTCTTCATTAAAATCACCCCAATCTGGGGAAAAGATTTTTACTAACCGTTTTTTAGAACGCATACCTTCAAAAATATAACGGCTAATGATACAAATTCATAATTTGGCTCACGGGAATTTCAGAGAAACCCTTTCTTTATTTTTGTTTTTAATTTTTAATTTTTAATTTTTAATTTTATTTTTTATTATTATTAATATTTTTTAATCCTTAAATTCATTTTTAATTCATTTTTATTTTTATTTTTATTTTTTATTTATTTTATTTATTATATATTTTTATTCTTTCTATTTTTATTCTTTCTCTCTCTCTCACTCTTTATTCTCTACATTTTTATTCTCTATATTTTCTTATTATTTTTTAATTCTTTCTTTTTTTATTCTTTGTTATACCTTTTTTATACTCTTTCTCTCTTTATTTTTTTATTCTTTTATTCTTAATATTGGGATGTTTTTTTATATATATAGGTTTTTTTATATTTATTTATATATATATATATATTTTTTCATATATTTTTTACCCCCCCCCCCTTTTTTTATTCCCTTTAATCTTGAATTCCCTCGTGTTTTAAATCTCAACGGTCTTATTACACTAAATTCAAATTTAAACAAACACACACAACACACTGAGCAAATAACGCGTCCCAACAAGAGTGTCATGTGACCTCACATTTCCAAAACAGATGACAACAGAAGCTGAAGAGAGCCGGATGGGTAAGACCTTCCGTGCTTGAAACCGACGGTACGAATGTTGTACTAATTTTTCTGTACCAGAATAAATAAATATATATATATATATATATATATATATATATATATATATATATATATATGTGTGTATCAATCTGTCCACATCTAGATACTTAAATGACTAGATGGATTGGTAGGTAGCTATATTAAAGAAAAAACACTTTTATTTACATTGGTATTACGACGTGATTTAGGAGGAAGATTTATAGGGCAGCTTAAGTGGGTATTTTTGAAGCAGGATGTTTGTTCACATTACATTCCAATTCATGAATATAAGTACAATCAGAGAAACAAGGAGCAAAGAGGGAATTCTACGCGCTAGCAGTTCGAGGAAAGAAACCATAAGAGTCAAAAGCCTTCTGGACTCTGTGGACTTTTACAGTGAAAAGGTGGAATTGTTCTGATAGTGTTGATTCTCGTGGGGATGTAGGTCGAGATGGCACCGATGCGGCGTGCTCGATTATTATGCAGTTTCTAAAAATTAGAGCGTGATAATTATTAATATATGCATTACAGAAGATTAGAACATCAGCGGTACCGTGGGTTTCAAATCATAACAAAATAATAATGGGTCTTTGTTTACCGGACTTCCTTCAGCCTCTGTTTCTGGTTTTGTTACGATTTGAAACCGATGGGACCGATGTTGTTCTGATCTTCTGTAATACATATATTAATAAATATATTTATGCAAACATTCGTCTGTTTAATTATCTTTTTTTTTAATTTAAAACAAAATTCATGATGGTTGTTTTTGTATTAACATCAAAAATATAATAAATGTCCCATTTGTATCAAGAACGTTTTCGATTCTTCGTCAAATCATTATCAGGTGTCAAAAGCGAATGAACAAAAAAAGCTGGGGAAGGATGAGATTTTTTTTTTTAAGCGAGAGGGAAGCGCGCAGAGAACGGTGTTCCAGGAAAGACGTTGACAATTAAATTTCAGCAACGCCGGAGTGGCAGCACAGAATAAAATCGTATAACGTTGAGTATTTAAAAATGTTGCCACTAGTTAATTACGCGATGTTATTTATTGTTATATAAATTGTTATTAAATATAATTATATTTTATTATGGGATAAGGAGAAAAAGCCATGAAGAATATTTTACGCAGATACAGATCCCCGATTTACAATAATAATAAAATTAGACACATTATTTACTATAACTAATTTAAAACCAACATCTTACAGTTATAAAAACAACTCTTCCCCAACTTCAAAACCACTAGGAAGAACCAATCTAATTTATAAGTTTAAATGTTCTTTCGGAGAATATAACTCCTATAATAATAACGCTAATAGCTACATTGGTTTTACAACTACTACTATATCCTGCCGACTCACAATGCATCTTGTAAACTCTAGCTCAATTTACTAACATCTACAAAAAGATAACTGGCCTCCCTCTGATTCAAGCCAAATTCTATTTAATATAACTAAAATAATATATTTCGAATACAATTCAAACAATAAAATACTGGAAGCTATCTACATCAAAACAAAACAACCTAAAATTAATAACACCAGGTATGAAACCAGTGGTAACATTTTTAAATGCTGAACCTAATGCGATTTCATTCTGCGCGTATGTCCGCTGTCTTTTTTTAAATTCTTTTCTTTCTCCAGCTTTTTTGTTTATTTTATTTTGACAAACAAAGATGATTCAACGAAAGATCGAAAACGTTCGTGATGCCTATGGGACGTATATTTATATTTTTGATTTCAATATGATAAAGAGTATAAGGGAACACTGAGAAGTTATTATTAAACAGACGAATCCTGTTATTTTTAACAATGTTTGCATAAATATATATATTTATATACATGTATATATATGTATAATATATATATATATATATATGTATGTATATATATATATATATATATGTATGTATATATATATATATATATATATATATATATATATATATATATATTATACATATATATATAATATATTTAAACTGATCGCACTAATTTTTTTTGGGAGATACTAGCTTTGAACTAAAATAGAAAAAAATTAAAATAAAAATGGCTGATTAGTTTGATCGTACACATGTGAGTGTTTGCTCTAAAATTTTTGTTTGTTCTTTTCTTTATTTTCGCCTTAAAATGAAACTGATGTATGGTGTGGATGTTTTTCAAGACACTCTAATCTAAGAACTCTTATTATTTGTGAACTTTTTCTGATGATTTTGTAGTGTTGAAGAGACGATATTGACGTACTAATGTTGTTTGGCACAAAACAAATGAAACGGACCGTTAAATATATCCCAAAAAATAAAAATAAAAGTAATAAAACAAACCATGGTTATTGGAATATAATAAAAAAAACTGTTCTATATATATATGTATATATTTCGGCAAACATTATTAAATATCACTCCGTGTTATTTAATAATGTTTGCCTAAATGAAAATATGCTGCCTAAATACACACAATATGTATGTATATATATATATATATATATATATATATATATATATATATATATATATATATATATATATATATACAAGGCTTTACGCGCTCCACTACTTTTGGAGCTTCTCCCACTCCTGCTCCAACGCCCAAAATTGGAGCTGGCTCATCTCAAGCTCCCCGTTTTCAAAAAGGAGCCGCTCCTGCTGCAACTCTTATAAAAAAAAGGAGCGGCTCTTTTTCAGCGCTCCATAATGAAAATGTACCTTCTTTCATAAACGTTCTATTCTGCCAATGAATGGTCGAAGCATAAGGGTGGGCGTCAAAAGATATCATCGATATGGGTTGGGATGCCACTTTAAGTGTAAGACCGTAAGATAATATTTGACAAAATCTCACTAATATTTTGAGAGTTATAGGAGAACATGTCGGACGAAGTATAGGATAATTTTCGTTTCCTGAGGTATCAAATAGAAATAGAAAAATCCCTGAAGTATTTTAAAACAATTTTAATTTCCATTACATTAACAACCTATTTTTTCAGGAAAGGAAAATTTGACCCGATATTTTTTCTATTTATTTTGGAAGGGAATTTAGATTTGTTTTAAGTAAATAAAGTTTTACTTTTAAACATTATTAGTGATTATTTTCTTTTTAAAGAAAATATTTCTCTGGAAGAAGAGAGACAGGGAGGGCAACATTACTCGTCGTGTTGTTGTTTAATACGTGTTTGTTTTACGAACGTAACTATATTGTATAATGCATATTATTATTTATAACAGAGAAATGCGCAAGTCCTTTCAAACAAATCGATTCATCCATTTTATTTATATAGTACAATTTGGGGCGAAAACACCCAATGAAGTTTATTTTTTAAAGATTGAATAAAAAAATATTTTTCATAAGTTGCCCCCAAAAATCAATAAATTGTCAATAAACAATTCAGAGATCTATTTAATGTATTAAAATTTCATACAAAATAAATGGCTTAGACCTTGGGAGTTGAAAAAATATCAGGTCAAACAAAAAAATTAACTGAAGCAAGTTTTCCTAGGTCGGTCAAACACATTTATTAGAATTGAAAATTTGAAAAAAAGGTGAAACGTCTATATTTTAAATCTATAATAAAAACAAATTGTTTACAATTCAAATATTCGATGATAACTTTTTTAAGATAAAAAAAGATATCTAATCTACTTTCGATTCGAAAAAAACAACAAATTAGTCCGAAAGTCTAATTATTTGCTTTTTTAAATTAAAATTTAAGATATTTTCTTGAATCTAATTAAGTTTAAACATTGAATAGGGACATGGCCACCGAGAGTTACTACAGGTCTGTTGGCTCGAAATTACGTCACCGCATTGCGTGTCAAACAATGGCCGTCGTAAAAATAATAAGATGGCATTTCGACTTCTCCATTCACTAAATAATCCATCAAAATTCAGGAAATTAAATCATTTTAATGAAATTTTCAGTATTTATTAAGTAATGATCGCGAAATATAATAAATCCATTACTTAATTATAAAGCCTGGTGCAAATGTATTATTTCCTGTAAACAAAAAAACAGTTATCCAAAATATCAAAACATTTCGACTTCTCCATTCATAAATAATCCATCAAAATTCAGGAAATCAACCAATTTTAACGAAATTTTCAGTATTTATCAATTAATGATCACGGAATATAATAAATCCATTACTATATTAGAAAGCCTGGTGAAAATGTATTATTTCCTGTAAACAAAACACATATTTACTAAAGTTATCCAAAATATCAAAACATGTTGACCATACGATATTGTAAATATTTAAAACAAAGAATTAGCCAACTTTAAAAATTGCATGTAAAAATAAAAAAGGGACACGATTCGATTTATCCTGAAACTGATCTTTATTCAATATATATTTATAAAAAATATTTAGAATGTTTCTAATTTTCTTTTTCTATTTAGCTTTTTCTTATTGATGTGATCATTTTTCATATCACAAAAATTGTTCAGTATAAAATTAGAGGAACTCCAGATGATAATTCTTTCTATTTTTTCAATAGTGTGACCCTCATCACAAGAGTCAACATGAAAAAGAAGATTAGCATTTTTTAATGAAAATAAAGGTATGTATATGTTTTAAAAAAAAATTAATTATTTCGTATATATTACGAAAAATGCCCCTAAACTCTGTTAATAAAATCATTATACCTCTGAGAAAAATTAATTTTGTTAATTAACGATATCATCATTGAATAAGGCATTGTTTAATCAATATTTTCACCAAAAATATATAATTTTATAATATATTTCATGTGATTTACTATTTATTTAAATAACATTGTTTCAAATTGTTCGAAATGCCGTAAATTAAACTATTTTTTAAAAATCTTAGTGATAATGTATTATTTTTTTAAACAAAACGCACCATTACTAAAGGTATATTTTATATATAAAAAAAATCCATGAATTTTTTTAATGAAAATAAAAATCTGTATATGTTTAAAATATTTTTTTTAAAACTATTTCGTATATATTACGAAAAATGCCCCTAAACTCTGTTAATAAAATAATTACAACTCGAAGAAAAAATAATTTTATTAATTAACGATATTATCATTGAATAAAGCATTGTTTAATCAATATTTTTTGTGTGTGAAAATATTGGTTAAATATGCAGTTATTATTTCATTTATTTAATCTACAAAAGTACAGAGAAAAGATAAAATATACTACACTAGACATCGAAAAAGTAATTTAAAAAAAATGGAAACAATAATTATTTACTATACACTACTTTTTTATCAAATAATGAATAAGTAATTCAGACTTTTGTATTTTTTCTATAATTAAAAAAAAAAATTATTTGTGTTTTTCCGAGGAGCGCGGAGCAATAAAACCGCCGCATTTAGTCCAAAATGGAGTTGCTTCCGCTCCACTTCAGCTGAATATTATATGAGCCCGCCTCTCCTTCGCTCCAGCAAAAAGGAGCGTGCTCCTGAAGCGCCCTCTTTTTTGGAGGGCTCCGTAACGCCCTGTATATATATATATATATATATATATATATATATATATATATATATATATATATATATATATATAATGCTTAGATATAACAAAATGACAATTTTCAAAGGAAACAGTAAGAGAAATATAAAAGAACAATTCATAGTATAGTATATTTGAAAAGTTATCATGTACTCTAGAAGCTAGAAAAATGCTTAGTACGACATTTAATACCTATATATATATATATATATATATATATATATATATATATATATATATACATAGTAAGCTATGAACATATATCTATGGCAATTAAGCTAGACAGAGGCTTCCGCGTTTAATCCCCGGGGGAAATCTTCAGGCTAAAATATTATTTTTTTTTGCCGGGTGTTTTTATATTACTATTTCATGTATCCACATACAATCTTATATGAAGATTTTTTTTATTCATCAATTTTCAATATTTACTTCAACAGTGCTCGATACGTAAGTAGAGCTAGGTAGTAAGCTATGAAAATATATTTATGGAAATTTAGCTACACAGAGACTATATATATATATATATATATATATATATATATATAGAGAGAGAGAGAGAGAGAGAGAGAGAGGGGGGGGAGAGAGAGAATATTTTGAAAAACGTGAAAAACGCATTTTTTTAAAAATAAATAATGTATTTATTCTAAAAAACTTGAGCACTTTCGGCGTTATATGCCTTTTTCAAAAGTATATCCGTTTTTTCTGTATTATGCCTGTGGATGTGCCACGCGGTTTACGTGTTATGGGTAAAATGAAAAAGTCTACACTTAAAACGTTGACGGAATGCCAATAAGAAGAATCATGTGAAAAACCTGAACAACGGTCAGTGAAGGCACTGTTGTTAAACTAATTCCAAGCAAGGACGAGCACTCGCCGCATTAAGCCGATCGTGAATGAAGTGCCCGAATCATAGGGGGGGCGATGACACGAAATATTATTTAATTGTGCTGTTACGATACGTAGTTTGCATTCAATAACAAACATACATTTTATTTGATTGTGACTGGTGAAACATTCGTACTCCCCTTGGAGGGGAGGTATATGCAACATTATGATCCAGATTTCATCCCCAAGGAAGCGGAATATTTTTTTACTCGGAACATAGTTTCAAGTTCTTAATCGCTCGTCTTTATTTTATCTTAATCTTACCGACGTACACATCTTAGATCACCACTATCTGCAACACGAGCAAACTCACATAATCGACAATTTCACAAAGATAGTCAATATTTGTAAAAATACATATTCAATTGTTTGTATGTTTTCTTCATTATGAAGGATGCTTAGTTATTTGCTTATCTATTCATCGTAATAAAGCTTAATCAGCAGTATAAAAACTATACTTAAATGAACTCTTACAATCATAGTAATAAAAACACAAGAGATAATCGATATGGAATAGTAACCGATACATGCGAGTTATCTCCCTTTAGATCTTCAACCATTAGATTAAAAAGAGGTTTATTTGCTAATCTATTTTAATATTTTTAATTTATATTTAGTTGTTCAGATACTTCCATATAATACATCTTATTCCGGTAGCTTCTTTCTAAGAACCTCACATTTGTGGAACTCCAAACTGACATAGGAATTAATAAAGAACAGAATTCTTACGGTAAGGTAACCATGTTAAAAAACACGCACCTGCTCGAATTCAGTTTAATAAGGTTAAACATATAATGTTTCAAAAATTATAAAAAATAGACTAATTGTTGTATATTGATAATCTTTTCGGTATTATAAGCGTTGAGACATGATGTTTCTTCAAAACAATTGCTAACTCGACATTTTGAAGGCAACCCTTTTTTTGTAGGGGGTAGGTTATTTATTTTTTCACGACCCTCTAACTAATCAATGCTTGCAAAAAATGTACGGGCTTGGTACATATTTAAATTAATTACTTTAAAAGATACTTCCCCATAGTTTAATATGTTAGTTTTTTTCCTGAAAAAAAAATCAATTTCCAGTCGAATGGACATCTTACTTTTGGAAATAAAAAAATGGTGACATAAATGAAATATTGCTCGTCGAGAAAATGTTTTACGTTAAATGTTCGCTTAATTTATTGCGGATACGATTGTAAACACAATATTACAAAATATATTTGCTTTATTATTCTAAAAAAATGTTCGCAAATACTTAAAATATTTTATTATCAAAACATGAGTTCATCTCTAAGCTTCAGTACTTAAAATAAGGCAACTCGATAAATAAAATGATTGAAGATGTTCGACAATTCAGATTTCGGAAACATTCGTTTTACATCTTTACATTGAGGTAAACTTTTACATACAATATCAGATCCGTTCGACAAATGCGCAGAAGTGATACAAAAATATCGTTAAGTTTTCAATCAAGAACGGCAACAATTATTATGAACTTCCATAATTCTGAAATAATGGGCGTGGCTTCGTAATGAGGTTTTTTTAAACAATAACTATCAATGGCTGCCAAGCAGACGGAATTTGATCATCCCTACGGTAAGGAGAGAAATTTTCTATATTAAATGGTGACAAATATATTGGCTAGTCACGATGTCCTATCAATTTAAAACTTACGGCCTTGACATTATTAAGATGATCTCTTCTCTTTCCAGCAAACATGCTAAGAGTAGTCTACCCGACTCGAACTTTTTTCTCTTCTTTCCATAAGGATGTTTTGTCAGTCATTTTAAAAATGTTATGTCTGTGTGGAGCTAACTACGTTGGCAAGACACCCCAAAGGTTAAAAATGAGAATAGCGCAACATGTACCACGTTATATTCGTTTACGCAAGGTTTCGGAGTAATCTGGAAACTTTCAAGCACACGAATCTGCCATCGGTAATCACCTGGTTGGTACAAATATTTGTTCTGACCAGTATCCCGATAAATTGTTTTCTGTTGTACACAATGCTAGGTCAGAACTATAATCTCAATATCATAAAGGCGTTAGTTACTTACAATTCTCGACCTACGCTGTGTAGACAAAATATTTCAAAACATCAGTTGGAGATCTTCCATGATTAAAATTCCCCATAACGTTGAGAGAGTTACTCCTTTTTTTTTCTCTCTCTTTTAATTTATTTATCTAACGTAAACAATTATGCTGTCATTTCTTATCTGATTTTCTTAGTTTACAATTAATTATTCTGACGTATCCTCTAAGAGAGTCAGATGATAACGCATTAAGAAAAATGTTAGCAATTTTTTTTTCCACCTGCCAAGTTTCATTGATATATATATATATATATATATATATATATATATATATATAAAATTAAGCAACATTCCTTCTTTTATACATATATAGTTCAACAGGAGTGCCAACTTCTGTTTATTTCTTTTGTGATCCAATTTTTTTATTTGTCGAACGATAGATCTTGTGCTATTAACCATGGAGTGTAGGAAATCTTCATATTTGACGCAAACGTTTTCGACCGTCATTGGTCGTCTTCAGGCGGATGATTGATCAATGCAAAATAAAATTGGTGAATTTATATAAGAAGACGTTTCCACGTGATTAAACACATTAAAAACATGCAACAGCATTTCAACACATAACATCTACAAAGATAATTTTAGAAATATTTTAACCGGTAGTGCATCCATCCTTGCTGTGTCATTTTGCGGTATCCACCTCCCGATAATGGAAGCATTGTTCCTTCAATTAAAAAACAATGCTCGTTATGAGGGGTGCGAAGGCGTGTTGAAATGCTGTTGAATGGTTTTAATGTTTTAATCACATGGAAACGTCTTCTTAATAAAGTACCCAATTTTATTCTGCATTGATTAATCATCCGCCTGAAGACGACCAATGATGATCGAAAAGGTTTGCGTCAAATATGGAGATTTCCTACACTCCATGGTTAATAGTACAAGATCTATCGTTCGACGAATATAATAATTGGATGACAAAAGGAATAAACAGAAGTTGGCACTCCTGTTCAACCAGATATATATATATATATATATATATATATATATATATATATATATATATATATATATATATATACACTCGAAAGTTTAACATATTTATTTTGTTTCATTTTTAAATATATGATTCTCTTGTTGAATCTACAAACATATCTGCTATCTCTTTATATATAGAGTAAGCTGATACTTCAAAGATATAAATAATATATTTAGCCAGTAGACTATCAAGATAAAAACAAAACTCAATATAGTGTATCGAGCAATAATATTAATTGAATTACATGATAAAATTATAAATTAATCAGATTTTATTAAATTTTGGGAAGAAGAGTGAGTGATACTGCGTTCTTAACTCATGAGTTTTCTTTGAAACTTTTTGTTTTTGAACTTTAATAAAATTTGATAGATTTCTCATATTATTATATCATTCAATTAATATATATATATATATATATATATATATGTGTGTGTGTGTGTGTGTGTTTGTGTGGGGGTGTAACAACAAAAATAGTACCAAAAAGATTGACTAATCTGATCGAAAAAAGATGATCACATAATTTAATACAATAGTTCGCCTCAAATAGGGGTTTTATCAAGAATAAACTACTTTGAATTAAGCATGTCTCTGGGTTTTATCAAGAATAAACTACTTTGAATTAAGCATGTCTCTGGGTTATTCTTTGTTCGTCATTTTCTTAAATTCCATATTTCATTCCTCGAATCGAAATATACCGCACCACTCTCTCTCTCTCTCTCTCTCCCTCTCTCTCTCTCTCTCTCTCTCTCTCTCTCTCTCTCTCTCTATATATATATATATATATATATATATATATACGGGAGTTTTTATAAAAATACTAGACCACCCGTGACCCGTTGGGTCAGTTTGTTATATTAGCTATGGAATGCATGTATGAGCGTGACACTTGTGGCATAAAGAAAATAGTTTTTTTTTACATAGCAGAAGCATTTCTATGTAAGTATATTAAAATGAAAAAAGAATATAGATAGATTTCTATGAGTCGTTCTGTTTATTACAATTGTTGTTTTTTTTAAATTACAGTTACTGAATTATAAGTGGTTGGCCATACTTATAGGTAAACATGCACTGAACAGGTACCATAATACTTATTATAGTTAAATTCAAATTTTGATATATCATCTTTTAAATGAAATTGTTAGTTGAAAGTACAGAATAATAAAAGGGCGATTTGAGGAAGGAAGGGGAACAGCAGGCTTTCTCGCGTACGTAACGAAAACAGAGGGAGTAGGAGTGGTGAAATCTATGAGAGGGAAAGTGGGTGGTGGTTTCGTTCACCCCCGCTAGAAATGCTGATATTAATAATGAGTGTTGTTTTTTTGTTTGTTTGTTTTTGTTTTTTAAAAGGGAGGAGTTAAATATGCACTGAACAGGTACCATAATACTTATTATAGTTAAATTCTAATTTTGATATATCATCTTTTAAATGAAATTGTTAGTTGAAAGTACTTGTAGCGGTGGCCAGGGCGATTTGAGAAAGGAACTGGGTACAACAGGCTTTCTCGCGTACGTAACGAAAACAGAGGGAGTAGGAGTGGTGAAATCTATGAGAGGGAAAGTGGGAGGTGGTTTCGTTCACCCCCGCGAGTATTGCTGATATTAATAATGAGTGTTGTTTTTTTGTTTGTTTGTTTTTGTTTTTTAAAAGGGAGGAGTTAAATATGCACTGAACAGGTACCATAATACTTATTATAGTTAAATTCAAATTTTAATATATCATCTTTTAAATGAAATTGTTAGTTGAAAGTACAGAATAATAAAAGGGCGATTTGAGGAAGGAAGGGGGAACAGCAGGCTTTCTCGCGTACGTAACGAAAACAGAGGGAGTAGGAGTGGTGAAATCTATGAGAGGGAAAGTGGGAGGTGGTTTCGTTCACCCCCGCTAGAAATGCTGATATTAATAATGAGTGTTGTTTTTTTGTTTGTTTGTTTTTGTTTTTTAAAAGGGAGGATTTTTTTTGAAACTGCGACAGACTTTACGAAGTCCTCCCGTTGAATGTTTTTAGGCGTGGAGAAAACAAAAAAACTATTTGATGAAATTAAATGAAATTGTTTTATATTGAAAGCGATATATAAATTTCCAGAATGAAAAATTTCATGCGTTCGTTAATCATATTAGAGATTAACGGAATTGGAATAACAGATTGAAGACGATGCTATTTACGCATGGGCAACCGGATGTTGAAAACCGGAAAGCTGAAAGCTGATTGCAAACAGACAAGACCAATAGAGTTTTAGTATTATATAGATATACACTTTTATTGGAGAGGATTCGAGATACATGTTAAGAATTGATGTGAGTGTTTTCATGCCTTTTAATTTGCAATATTTTTGTAAAGATATTTCACATCAAACAAGGCAGGTCGCCACTGTAGACGTAAGAAGCTGTTGAGAATTAGAGAGTAGGTTTTGGTTAGAGCTGTGCAACGAGATGTTTGTTTACATTAGTTTTACACCTCTGAATTTTAGTACAGTCGGGGAAACAGAGAGCAGAGAAGGGGTTCCAGAGGCTGCAGCACAAGTAAAAAAGCTGATGGAGTAGAAGGCTCTCCGGCATCTGCGGACCTTGACAGTGAATGGATGGGACCTAGCTGATTGCCGGGTTTTTCTTGTCTATTTGAGTCGATGGGGCACTAGAGCAGCTAGTTCATCGGAGCCCAATCCATTGAAGTATTTGTAAAATAAGCACAAGGATGCAAAATTGCGGCGATAAGACGAGGGCTGGCGCTTGGTGGAAAATGAGGGAGCTATTAATGCGGCTACTTTTTCATTGACCTTGTCTTAGTGGATGATGCACCAGCCCAGATGTGACAACAGTACTCCATGGGCGGGTGGTGGCTTTGTAAATATAGAAGATTATGTCAGGTGTGAGATTTTTACCAGCACTGTAGACAGAGCTCACCTTCTTTGAAAAAGCCTTGGCAATGTCTTCAATGTATTTGTTCCAATTCATGATACCGTGAATGTTAGGCCGAGTAGTTTGAATGTTGAACTCTCGGGTAGGGTGTATTTGACATGACAATCGGTGGTTGAAGAGGTTTCTTGAAGTTATTGAACGAAACCACCTTTGTCTTTGCGGCACTAAAAGTTACCGACCATTTTTTCACTCAATCCACTACAACCTGGAAGTCACTTTCTAAGGATTCAGCCATTGCCTCGGATATATACGCGTCTGTTTTGCCCATATGGCGATAGTAGAGCATGGTGTCATCAGCAAATATACCGATCTCAGACTCGATGTCATGAGGGAAGTCGTTTATGAAAATAAGAGGCAATAAAAGTCCAAGGATTGATCCCTGGGGTACACCAGCATTTATGTTGCTTAGATGAACGCCATCAAGGACAACTTGGATTTTTCTTTTGGTAAGGAAGAACCTAATTATATTAAATATTCGTCCAGTAATAGTAATGTTTAGGAGGAGCCCCTTATAACATATCTTGTCAAAGGCCGTGGATATATCAAGCGCTACTGCCGTAGCTTCACCTGCTTTGTCCAGTGTATGATATATGCGTACAGAGATGACCGTTAAGCTGTCCACAATAGATAGTGTTTGTTCAAATCCATACTGGCGGTCAGAAAAAGTTTAGCATTAACTAGGTGCCGGACTATCGTTAGATTGATTAAGGAGTCAAAGATTGTAGCAAAGATCGGGAGTAAACTAATTGGGCGATAGATCTGAGGATCTGTTCTACCACCAGAATTCTTGAAGACTGGTACCACATAGGCAACTTCCCAGCTCTCAGGGAAGCAATATTCAATTTCTCTCTGTTCGCAGTTGACTTATGGCGGACGAACTTTCGGAATGCTTTCTGCCTCTCAGCAATGGCAGCTGCACATTTCGAGGTAAACTATTGAATAGAGTGAAGCTTGCTGAAGAATTTTCACATGATGACATAGGCTTCGATGCCTTCTTTGACCCATTCGGTTGACTCATTTGCACACTGTGATCTCTGATTAACTCAAAATCAGCCTGCTCGTAGTATCGCGTTGTTTTGAGCAACGGCTCATCAGCATTTGAACGAGTTTTGAACGAGTTTTTAGGGTGATAGCAATCATAACCACAGTGTAATAAGCGTTCTCGAGCGGGCTATGTGCTTCAGTCACACAAGCCTCGGGTAGTGAGGTCAGGAACAGAGAGGCGTGTCGGGAAAGCAACAGTCTGTGAGAGTGAGTGAGCTAAAAATAAATTATATGTCAGTAAGGCTGGAACATCCCAGCCAGTGACGGTTGTGACGGGTGTGTGCATTAAACTCCCCAAATACATGCAATTGGGCATTCGAGTCGTGTGAGAGTGCTTTATCCATGCTTTCAGAAACATAGTTTAGCAGGGTACAGTCTTGGGTCGAAGATAAACCGTATAATAAATATAAATAATTAACGCTGTGATGCAAAGTAAATCTAAAGCACATGTAGACTTGGTCATCTGATTCTAACCTATGTTCTCTAGTCAGGGGTATGGTATTCCGAACATACACTCCTAGCCCGTGCATCTGTTAGTCAGAGTATTTACGGTAGACAGGGAGGTGGTCAGACATATTAAAGTGGTGAGAGGAGGTTGAGGATTAAAGGTTCGTTTCATTTAGTGCTAGGATATCCAGGGTGTTTGTCAGGAGAAAAGTTCCTACGTCGTTGATGTTGGTTCTAAGTCCCCGGATACTAGTGAATGTGTTGCGTTGGGTGCCTGGTTTACGTTTGATTATTTTTTGATTTTGCAATGACATTTTGATAAAGTGGGGTGGACATAGTAGGTTTTTATTAGGTGCCAATAAGCCCACACAACCAGTCCATTCCTCGCGACCGGGTCCATGAGGTTTGTGACCTCGAGAAAGCCCATCTGGGATAAATGTAGAGTCCCTTTCCATGCGCGACATGGCACGTACATCATCCCACAGTATTATACAAGTGATGATAGCGCAGCCGTTCTTAGCGCTACCTAAGAGTTTAAACTCCTGTCCTGTCAAGCTTTCTTCATGGGCTTTTCTCGTCTTTCATCCTTCTGTTTTGGATTTATATGTTTTTCTATCAATATTAAATGATCAATTTCTGATGATCAGCGACTTAAAGATATAAAACTATATATTGTTCTTGAGTGAGCGGTAACACGCGCGTTAGATATGATAAAATAAAAGAACAGGAAAACAAATAAATATAAATGTGTTTGTAAGACGAAGGAAGAAAATACAGGTGTTCTGTCGAAGTCGGATATAAAACAATAACTTAATAAAAATGGTCCTTTGATCATTAAAATATAACTAAAAATTATATATATATATATATATATATGTGTGTGTGTGTGTGTGTGTGTGTCTGTGGCTGTGTGTGTTCTGTGTGTGTATGTCTATAAATTGTGAGGTATTCGATTTAGGCAGAGATCCGGCTTCTAGTGAAAGAGGACATTTCTAGAGAATATCAAATTAACATATATTCCCCAGACGCATGTATACGTCGGTCAGCGGAGACTATGTACAGCGTCTAGTATTCCCAAATGGTAACCCATCTGGTACCTACTGGGCTAAAAGTTGCTTAACTTAACGAGAACCCGTGTATCAACGTGATTATGCCGTATTAATTTATATATTAATCTCTCACTCTCATTCTCTCTCTCTTTCTCTCTTTTTCTTTCTGAAATGTTATTTCATGCATACTAAATACATACTACAATATGTTGTCTATTTACATATGTCTTCTTTATTCTTTTTTATTCACTTTTCATCGCTCATGCAACCAGGTAAAATTTCCTTTTTTTTCTTTATCTGTCATGTCTATGTAATTCTTTGTAAATATTTTCAAATAACATCACCACTTAATCATTTTGATGATCAAGATGAAATAAATAAATGCTCGCCACATGACTTAATTCGATTGTATATATTCTATATGTGTTTAAAAGAATTCGATTGAATAACTTAAAATGAGTTTGTATAATTGTGGTTATTCGGACTACATTACTCATCTTGAGTTATATCATCACAACGTTTCGGCTGCTGTAACCTCCAAATGTAGTACGAATAACCAAAATTATTACGATTATTAATCCTCATCTCAAAAATTCAGAAATATTACTTAAAATGATCTTTGACTTTTTATGAGTTAGACTAATGTATATCTAATTTTTGTAAAAATTACAAATATTATTTCATATTTATAAGATATTCCAACATTGCAAATAGACATCAGCTCATTAATTAATAGGTTATATCAATAAGAACTTCCATATATTAATAGGACACAATTCGATACTTTCAAAATATTGATTAGAACTTAAAATATTTTATCGCGTTCCGGAAAACAAAATTACAAAACATCTTCTATATGTACGCACGTTTCGTAGATTCCAGCTTTATTTATTATAAAAATCACTTTTTTTAAATGTCCAGTACATGAAGAATTATTCTCATCAGCTTATTAAAATAATAATTGAACGCTAGCTTAGTGAACCAGAACTATTAGAAGAAGTATTTAAAAAGCATCTAACTCGAAAAAATTGCGAAAGGTTTTCTACCTTGGGTTGTTGAACAATTAAGTAAAATAGATTCTACTTCTCTTCAATTTATAGAGCTGTTCCGACGACTTAGTGATATAACCGTATGATGGCAGTCAAAGTCCGTAACATAGCTGCTATCCTCGTGCTGCCGGCCTTTGGAACTCCCTTCCTACCCCCTGTTTCCCCGACGGTACTGACATGCAGAAATTTAAAACAAATGTAAACAGACATCTCGCTGCGCAGCTCCCAATTTAGGTTTTCCCCTACACTGACCTTCTCCGTTTTTCTCAGTAGCCTCTTACGTATACAGTGGCGGCCTGCCTTGTGAACTATGTTTTAAAAAAAGAAGTTATATTAGTCCAGACTGATTATTTTTTTATTAAGATGAAACATATACGCATGCGTGTATTCAAATATTTATTATTAAAATAATTGTATATATATATATATATATATATATATATATATATATATATATATATATATAACCTATGTCATGCCTAACATAATTTACCCTTTTTACTATTTTACTCTCTTTTTTGCTGTTCCCAACCAATCTATTCATCCCATCAATCACTTTTACAAAGAACACACCCGTCTTTGCGATGTCTTGTAGCCTTCCTTTTTTTCCTCCATCGGCTCTTAAGACAAGTCCAGAGAACCTATCACTTCGGACTGTCTGCTTTGCCACGCGACCTTTCAATGATTGACAAAGCCTTTCTTTTACGGTTGACGGCAGAAACCTTTGCTCCGTACTCACCCTGTCAGTTTCACTTCAACTGATAACACACGATATTCGACATAACAGCGGCCCAATAACTTTCCCCGACCCCACGACGCATCCACCCACACAGGCCTGCATACCCTCCACCTATCAAGATACCTCACGCCAACCTTCAGACCAGCCAATCTACAAGTACAAAGACTGGTTTTTAGTGCGCGTTTTTTACCGTCTTCTCTCTCTGTCGCCCTTTTCTCTCCATCAAAGTCTGCCTCTTTCTCTCTCTCTAACTCATTGTCTATCTCTCTCTTTGTCGCTCTCTCTATTTCATTCCTTCTCTCTCTCTCTCTCTCTCTCTCTCTAACTCATTGTCTATCTCTCTCTTTGTCGCTCTCTCTATTTAATTCCTTCTCTCTCTCTCTCTCTAACTCATTGTCTATCTCTCTCTTTGTCGCGCTCTCTATTTCATTCCTTCTCTCTCTCTCTCTCTCTCTCTCTCTCTAACTCAGTGTCTATCTCTCTCTTTGTCGCTCTCTCTATTTCTTTCCTTCTCTCTCTCTCTCTCTCTCTCTCTCTCTCTATATATATATATATATATATATATATATATATATATATATATATATATATATGTATGACTGCCTTCTTTTTCTCTCACTTTCTCCCACTTTCTCTTTCTGGTTCTCTCTCTCTCTCTCTCTTTATCTCTCTTAATCTCTCTTTATCTTTCTCTCCCCCCACCCTCTCTCTATTTCTCTCCCTCTCTCTCTTTCTTCTAGCTCGCTTTCTCTAGCTTTCGCTCTTTCTCTCCCATTCTCTCATCCTCCATGTCTCTCTCTCGCCCTCTCTCTCCCTCTCTCGCTCCCTAACCATATTCTCTTTTACGCACTCTCTCGCTTCCTTTCTCTCACCATCCTTTTCTTCCCCCCTACCGCTCCCCTCTCACGCACTGTCTCATTGTTTTCGTTTTATCAACATCTTTTTACGTCCAAACTTCATGTCGATAGTTGGAGATGGCGGTTCCGATGATGTGAGTCGTGGTTAATGGCGTGGGGGGTCTTTCACAAACGGAAGTTGTCGGTCGACGGCCCGAGTGTTAGTTCCAGGTCTTTGCATGTCGATAGAGAGTCGAGATATAGGTGTACCGTTTATACTCCTACGTTTGTCTGTTTGTTTGTTTTTTTTTCATTTTTATTTTCTTCTGTACGTTGCACTTGCAACTCTGCTTGCTTTTATTTCCCGCTATGCTGTTTTCATTTTTATTTCTTGTATTCTGCTCGTTTTTTATTTATTATTTGTTTGACATGGGAGCGGAATATATCAAACTAATGTTGTGACTGCTCTCGGCGTTTTAAGGCGCTCTCTTTTCCCTTGAGCAGGTTAAAAACGACCGCGTTGCATGAACCCGCCCCTAATATGCTTACCTTACTAAGTCAATCTCCAAGACCACTTAGATTTGTGTAAGGCGTATGAGTTTGATTTTTATAGTTTCATGTTATTTTCGCTTGAATTTATTTTGATTTTTTTTATTGTTACATTATGTTTTATTACTGAGACGATATTTTATTCACTTTTCCCTGTGCATATGTCGCGAGGGAAATATTGCTATTTCCGCGTATCACATATTGTCGGGAGTGGTTTGCAGTAGTGATTACAGGGAAGGGCTGTAAACTCGACGTATCTGTTTCGCGTCCTGTCGTGGCTACCGCGCAACTTCAGCTATTTTTTTTTACCAGGGTTATGAATCCCTATATCGTCTCTCTAATAATTGAATAAATTGTAGCCGAGACTCTTAAATTCTTGACTGTGCAACTAATCTAAAAGCAGGGAGACTCTAAAATATAATCAATTAATTATCGTCTACTATTTACACGGATGTTTTTTTCTTGTCGTCATGGGCTTCTCATTGCAACTAGAATCAACTAATACCGGCCCAGGAGAAATGTGGTTAGTAATTGCGTAACCCTTGCGGCAATTCGTGATATTTTCACTTTTTTGCACTTCCGGTTTTCTTTGCAGCAATAGGCGCTTTATATCATATCTAAATAATTAAAAATGATAAAAAATGTGTGTTTAATTCCTATTAATTTGAGACTTGTCTATGATCATATTCGGTTTAAATAAACACACAAACAAAAATACGATGCGAATAAGCAAAATGTTTTTGATAGTCAATCATGTAAAACTGTTTACTATCAAAAGGTTTATGATTATGCATCGTTTTTTTTTGTTTGTTTATGTTTTAGGTATGGTTCAGGTCAGTCTTACAAGGTGTCTCCTCCCAAGCATTATTTTCTCATTTTGAAGAGGGGTTGGTTAATTGCAGATCGTCTGAGGCACCCCTACCAGGGAATGCGGACAGGTCTGTTTATGTATATTTTTGAAGACGAGTGTGCTATTTAGAGCGCTAATTCTTCACGCCACCCAACCTTCAGGCCTTGTGCCACACTTTTCCTTGGTGGGAAGGAAGTCAATTAACCATATCCAAAAGGTTCTTATTAGAGAGACTGAAATCGAATCTATGAAATAGTGATAAGCTACATTTCATTTTCGTCAGTTCAAGGTATTTCCAGATACAAAAAAATGTAAGTTTCGCTTTTTCCAGCAAAAAAAAAAAAATAGAAGTTATAACTGTTTGAAGTTCCGTAAATCTCAGATCTCAAGAAAGTAGCCATTTCGTTTAGTCAATGATGTAAACAAAAATGTCTATCTTCCTCAGATCCGATGTTTACTGAACTTTAATTTTTATAATTTTTTAAAAATATTATTTTTTAACGGTAATAGATCACAAATTAATACTCAAACCAAATAAAATATTCCTGACAAATTTCCCAAGAGTACGTCTTTCAAAATTGTTTATGCCGGTAATAGTATATATTACCTTGTTTTATAATATGATTTCTTGACATTTTGACTGTTTGAAGAAGAACCGTTCCTTGAATTTTACTTCCGGCAGCCTCGTAACTCTCAATTCCCATTTTGTCTTTTAGTCCTCACATTTAATGAGCGATATTTCTGATAAATGGGGGGAAAATTGCTGTTTTCGGCATCAGAATCTGTCCATCTAACACTTGTCGTTAGCTAGTTTTTGACCATGAAGTAATATTTCTAGCTGCTTACATCAAGTGGCTTCATGCATTGTCTCGAGCGATTTGCATTTAAAAAATATCCACCAAGACACGAACTCTACAATAAAACACATGTGCATCTAAAACAGACCACGTTAAATCATTTGAAAATTTCATCCCCAAAAATATTATCACCATTCGGCTTGTCATAAAATTTGATTCGATAGAAGTTTGTTATCTTTGTATGGGGGTTTATTTTCAATTTCATCCCCTACAGCCAGACAGATAGAAAGACAAATAGAGAGAGAGAAGCTTAATCTTGAGAATCTTAATGAAAATACGTAAGAGATCGTATGTGTACAATGAATGTTGGAAGGGGGCGGAAAATATGTTAATCAACAGAGATATGAATTGTACCTTGACTTACATATAGATCAGTCAGCTGATCAAAGTAATGAGAGACAGAATGTCTTAGAGACAGTTTAGATATGATATATGATATTTTGCAGTACATCTACAGAGAATGGTGGAAGTGTGCAGAAAATGTGGTAAATCATGGAAAAATGATCTATTTCTTTAACTTCAATATACATTAGTCAGCTAAACAAAGTCGATAGATACAGAAGGTATCAGAGACAGCTAATACATGTTGGTTCGTATTCTGCTGTACGTGGAAACTGCTTTATTATGATTAATGCTATTTTATTAAAATACGCGGTACTTTTCGTCTACTCTGTAGAAATCTACAGTTGTGATTGAGATACATGTTTCTTTATAGCAAAAATAAAAACTAGGAGTGACATTTCTATGTTGAGAGCTTATTTCCTAATTTCAATATCTACAAGGAATAGTGGAAGGATGCAGAAAAAGACGTAAACCATCGAGACATAACGCGACAGTTAATACATGGTAGACTCCATTTAGCATAATTTGGAGAGAACGCCTTATATTGATAATGCATTTTTTTAAAGACGCAGCACTTTTGCCTCACTCTGTAGAAATCGAGAGTAGCGATTCCTATCCACGTTTTCTTATAGCATACGAAAAAAAACATGAATGAAATATCCAGGCTGAGAGCTTATTTCCTAATTCCAATGAAGTGGGCGCAGCGTAATATTTGGATGCATATTTTGGACAGAAAATAAAGTATGTCTTTGAAGCTGTCATTTTAGGAGAATCTTTCTGATACGTACCTGTCACCTTCTGTATAACCACCTGCATTATTTTTATTTTACCGTATCGACATGCCAATCAATCAGATTTTGCTTATAAAGTACCGTCGATCAAGTTGCGCTTGGACGTCGTTTTAGCAAAATCCTATTTTTTAATATACGGTTAGGTTGTTTCGTTGTTTTCTTTATGGCATGTCAACTCATTTCTGTGTTATTTTTTAATGCTGAATCCGGTCATCTTGGTAAAAGTTGTAAGGCTTCAAGTTCTGTACGTTTTGCTGAAGAACACCGCCACCAATTCAAAAATGAATTTTGCAGTTAAATAGCTCGATCAATATTTCGCAGTACGTACACGGGCCCTCGATTAACGTTTGTGAGTCCTGTCTTTACATACATCCGTTTAGTGTTAAAGTAAGTGTAAGTGTTAGGAGAGGTGACGGTGGTTAAGTAGATAACACCTCTAACCCGACGATCTGGGTGTGCCAAGTTCGAATCCAGTCGGTTCCATAATTCATAGTGCAACTTAGGGATGTTGGCCACATTCCCGTGGTTCTTCCTGCAAAAATGCACACAACAGAATCGAGTCGGTCAACAAAGTTGTACCATGTTGTTTCATACAAAGTTATGTTACTTTAATGTTAAGGTGAGAATTATATTACGGTAAGGGTTAGGCTTCAAATCTGCACATTGAGACCAATGAAACTCCCATTTATCGCCATACAAACTGAACGTAATTAGTGCATGGATTAACGTTAGGGTACGGTTAGAGTCCAGGTTTCAAACTTGAGTACGATGATGCCTTTATTTATTACAGTATAAAATGGAAAATAAACGCAACCGTGGAACGCTCTGTGGAATGGTCGACATCTATTTGTGTGAGTTTGTGAAAAGGCATAAATATAATGGAAATAAATTTGTATGCAATATTTAATGGCATGCGGGAATTCCATCCCTTTCAGTCCGTAAATAAACTTCTTTTATACTACAACCGACATGTTCACTGTTTTTTCTGAGGTAGCTAGGATGTGTTGGGGTGTAGTGGGGGTGTTATAAAAGGCGACCCCATTCTACAAAATATCCCAAGCTTTTTATATCTTTAAATATGTTGCATGTTAATAGTTTACAGATTGATGTGTTTATGATCGTATGTTTTGTTAACATATTCTATTAAACCCACAGATTCGACCCTGACATGTACTACCACTTCCGGTTAAAATGGACTCGAAAATAACCACAAGTTACAAGTAACTCTTCTACACCTAAAGCTCCGAATTCTTGACTCTAAAACAAAAATCAGAAACTACATGTCAACCAAATCGCAAGACATGTGGTATTTTGCTCCATGAATTAAATTACATTTCATAATGCCTATCATCAAAGAATGGCAACCAGGACACGAGAGACCAAGTAGGGGAGAGGGATATTAGCAAGAATACGAACTGGTCATACTCACATAACTCATTCATATCTTCTTAAGGGATAACCTCCAACATGCATACCATGCCAGTCACTCTTCACCGTTTTACACAATACTCATTGGCTGTAACGATCTCCAACAAACCAGCCAAAAATACTACGAAATAGACAATCTATTTAACAAAATTCCCGAGGAAAATATATTCAATTTCCTGAAAGCTACAAAATTGTACAATAGAATTTGAAAAACACAGACATCTCTTTACCAATGTCTTAAATATTCCTACCACTATACGTTTAATAAAAGGAAAAATCTAAAACGACCCGATTCCACTGCAGATACGCTACACATAAGAATCTACGATAACTAAGATTTCATGGCATTAAATGACCTTACAGGATCGATATGCTGTTAAAAAACAACCAACCAACCAACCAACTAACCAACCAACCAACCAACCAACCAACCAATCAACCAACCGAAATCATGGTCAGAATATGGGATGCGATGCAGTGTTGCATCGTAAGCAGAACGAGACTAACACAAAACACTGTATTAACAGACCTTTAATAGCTTCTTTGAGAGTTCGATATGGTGAAGTAAAAAAGACGCGGACTATCAATCTGATCGTGCACAGTGAGAATATAGTCGTTTTCGTTTAAAGAGAAAACGATTACTTCCGGTGTTGAAATTGGGAATTGACAAGCGGTGTTTATGAAAATACAGTTACCCATTATATTTGAGACCGGATATTTGAGGGGGGGGGCGCAATTAATGATATAGTTTAACCATTTGTTTTAATTATTAATACATCAGAAAATCAAACTGTTTTTTTTATAATTATAATTTTTTTCTTATTACAAATAATCCAATAAAGCTTTTTATAATTGAAATTGTGTTTTGATTAAAAATAATCAAATAAAACTTTTACGATCTTACCTCTTGGACTTAGGGTTAGTGTTAAAAGAACTTTGATTAACTCATTTAATGAAATGTGTAAAAACTAGTGAAATTAAAGATTCAGCTAAAATATAAGCGATATAAAATCATGAGAAACTGTTTTTGATAAACACCACTCATCAATATCCGATTTAAAAGCGGAAGCCGTAACCAATTATACTTTTTCTCTGAAACATCGTTTTCTATCGACACACTTTTACTATTTATGAAGGTTGGCAACAGCTTACGGATGTTCGCAACTTTCAGCTGCTTATCCTGTAAGTTCATAATTTGAGAAATAACATGGAAATCCAATTTCAACAACATAATCGAGCCGGTCATAAGAATGGTCTCATGTCGATTCATACGAACTTTCTGTTTTTATCGACTTGTAATGTTTTACTACGTTGCAATACGTCGATGGAGTGTGGAATTCTTGTCTTCTGCACACACTTGACGGTTATGGTATTAGTGGTAAGGTTCTTGACATTATTGGGTCTTTTCTTTCTGATCGAAGCTTGCGAGTAACTTTGGACGGTGTTTCTCCATTCTCTTTACCTATCAATGCTGGTGTCCATCAGGGCTCTATTCTAGGTCCAACATTTTGTCTTCTCTATAGCAATGATCTCCCAGAGAATATTATTACGAAAATTAACATCTATGCCGATGATACAACTCTCTATTCTGGTGTTGCATCTCGTCCATTTCACTCGGATCAGTCGAAATATGCAGCTGATCTAAAAGTGAACCTGGGTTCAGTTCCGGATTCGCGTACCAAATAGTATGTTTCGTTTAGTTCTGTTAAGATTCAGCTCGTGTCTTTCAATCATAGGCGTCATTTTTTCTTCCTGAGATTCTTATAGATTGCTTTGCACTTGAAGATAAATCGACTCTAAAACTTATTGGCCTTTCTCTCTCATCGAATCTTTTCCGTAGTTCATATATTAGATTCACAGTTCATATATTAGACTCACAGCTCTTTCTGCTTCTTGTAATGTCGGTTCTCTCTATCGCACCAAACACTTTCTCACACCCGAGGCTATTATTTATCTCTACAATTCTACTATCAGACTATGCATGTATGGAGTCATGTTGTTATATTTGGGGTGGTGAATCTCTGTCCCTTTTGAGGGTTCTTGAAAAGGTTCAGAAACGTATCTGTATTTTAGTTGGCCCCCATCCTTTCTTCTTCTCTGTACCCCCTCTCTCTCTCTTTCATATGTGATGTTGCTAATCTCAGTATTTTCTATAAATACTATTATGGCATGTGTTCTTCAGAATAATGTTATCTATTCTCCGCTACCTTTGTCCAAGCTCGTTTTACTCGTTTGTCTAGTGGTATCCATCGATTCGCTGTTTTTATACCCCATTGTAATACAGCTTCTTATTCCCAGTTGCTTCTTTCCAAAAGCTTCAGGCTTGTGGAACTCTATTACTGCTGACGGTTTTTCTCCCACCTATAGCTCTGGTCTTTTCGAGACTAACGCCTATAGGCATCTGCTGTTTTTGCGATAATAATCTTTAGTTCTTGTTAGCTTCTTACATCAAGTGACTTCTATGCCTTGTCTAGGGGGGTTACAATGAAAAATACTTATTTAAGTAAGTATAACTATATTTGTAATTTTATAAAAACAAATTGTAGAAGTACAAATAACATACTACATATTATTTAACGCATCATCAGGAGGGTAGACACAAGGTCGGGTGTTGTTTTGAGAAGTCCGCATCCTCAGGCAATTCACAATAAACAAATAAACACATAACACTCCCCCCTCGATGTGAGTACACCCGACTAACTCGTCAGTCAGCAAAATCTTACCCCTTCACTGTATATTGTCCCAGGTGCCGGAAAGCTTTGTGCTAAATGGTTTCGTACCTCGAACTGCAAGAGTTCCGTATACCGTCCATGTTTCCTACTTCCCGGACTGTACTAAAATGCAGACATTTAAATGTGATGCGAACGGACATCCCTGCTGCTAAACTCTCTACTTAGGGTGTAACTGAAGGCATGACCCCTAATACTAGTCTCTTACGTCCTAGTGACAATGTGCCTTGCTTGGGGTGAATAAGTGTTTTTTTTTTAAACCTTATCAGAGAGAAAGTGAAGCTTGTGGGAATGTATTTCCTAAGATTGAAAATAATATACCTCAGCACAACAACAACAAAGCGATCTTCAAACAGATTTGTACCATAATTTGATTAAGAATGATTTAAACAATATTTTTAGACACTTCATAGAAAAGCATAATAACATGTATTAATTTAAAAAGCATTTAGACATTTTCTGCAAACTCTATTTCTTAATGCTATCAACTATTCAAGCACCCCCCCCCACGAAACCCTCCTTATTATGACACAAGACCGCATTCAGTAGCAAACCCCTAATGTGGTACATCATTAGTTACCAACCTCCTCTGATTCGGAATAGTAGCATCGTCCTCGGAGACTCTCGGGCAAAGTGTTCACATCTTCTTCACACCCCAATTAAAATCCAACTGTTCCAGCCCATTCTATGTCATCTACCTACCTTATTTCCCAACCCTATCTACTAATTAAGATCCTCCAAACGCTCTAGAGAAAACCCCAAACTGGGTCGATTAGTAATGTCTAAATGTTACGTATAGGCGAGAAATATGAACAGCCACGGAGAACTTTTCTGATAGTTTCTATTTATTTGCCCCCTCACGAGCACAGAGATAGACACAGGGTCGGTCCCTAATATGAGGAAAATCTCGCTCTCCCAGAAGGGGCACGCTAGATGTGAGCAACATTTTTAAAAAAATGACCCAGTCTAGAATGACATCTACTTCACTGACCGAGGACAGAAACGACCAAGTGAAGTATCAGAACAGATACCACATTTTGGTCCCAGTCAAAAGGTCAAATAGATAGATGTCCGATAGTTTTTTTAGTAAAAGGATTAATTCAAATGTCTTTCTCTTTTTCCCGTCATTGCTTACTTCTTTCTAGTATTTCTGTATGCATTTCTGTATGTCTGTCTGTCTGACTGTCTCCCTTTCTCTCGGTTTCTCTGTCTCACTCTTTCTATCTCTGTTTCTCTCTCTATCTCTCCCCCATATCTTACTCTCTCTCTCTCTCTCTCTCTCTATATATATATATATATATATATATATATTTCTGTATGTCTGTCTGTCTGTCTCCCTTTCTCTCGGTTTCTCTGTCTCACTCTTTCTATCTCTTTTTCTCTCTCTATCTCCCCCCCATATCTCTCTCTCTCTCTCTCTCTCTCTCTCTCTCTCTCTCTCTCTCTATATATATATATATATATATATATATATATATATATATATATATATATTTCTTACTTTCTTTCTTACTATATTTATAAGTCTACTTACCTATTTATTAACCTCAATTATTTGTCTGTACTCTCTGTATCTCTCTGTTTTTCTGTCTAAATCTGTTTGCCTGTCTCTCTGTCTTTGTTTCTCTCTCTCTCTCTCTCTCTATATATATATATATATATATATATATATATATATATATATACATATATATATGTATATATATATTTATATATATATAGGTATATGTGTATACATATATGTATATATATATATATATATGTATATATATATATATATATATATATATATGTATACATATCTTCCTTTATTTGTGTATTTATCTATCACTTATTATTCTCTGTCTCTGTATATCTCTCTTTTTTTGCCCCGTATCCTCTCCCTCTCCCCCTATCTCTCTCTTAATGTCTCTGTCTGTCCGTATGTCTGTCTGTTTCTCTCTCTCTCTCTCTCTCTCTTAATATATCTGTATTTCTCTCTATATATCTACCTAGCTATCTGTGGCGCCCGTTCTTTTACAAAGCTCCACCATTTTCAACAATGCCCCGCTAGCTCGTAAATGAGTTCACGTGACCCACGGCGCACCGACGGAGAATGCCGAGCCGTTGATGTGTCGCTAAAACGCGTTAACCTAACATAGCGGCCGGCGGTTCGCAATTGATCGCCGGTCGCAACGGTCGCGTAATTCGCTGTCCTTCATTTCCACGAGCGATCAGCGTTTTCAATTTATTCCGCGCGCCAGCAAGGCAGCGGGGTCACCAGGGGGCGCTCGCGTCTTATCTCCGCCAGCCAATAAATCAGTCAATCGGCGAAATTAAAGCACGCAGTCGCAGCCACTGCATGACAGGTGCTGCCACCTATATGGCAGGGGTCAGACCAGCACTGGGAGACATCAATGAGCGGCTTCGAAAGAAAGAAAAAAAAGAAAGAAATGAAAAAGAAAGGAAAGACAGAGAAAAAAGGCGGTGGCAAAGGGACGGAGACAGGGAGATTCTCAGGGTAATAGAAAACGACCGTGAAAACAAAGTATATATATTAGCAAACATATGCGCCCTCCAGATTCAAATCTGTATTATGTTTATAGCGACGACCCCGTCTCTCCCCCTTGTCTTTCTTTCTCTCTCCGATGATACAATCGAAAACAAATCCCTATACAAAGATCAAGGACAAGTTTGCTCGGGTATAATTTTACGAGGAACTCAATCGTGATCTTAACATTATATTAATTTTCGTTTGACAATAATACAGTGGGGTCTTCATTCGCATCGGATACTCATTAGCATCCAAGAGAGAGAGAGAGAGAGTGAGAGAGAGAGAGAGAGGGGGGGGAGAGACAGAGAGACACATCGAGACAGAGAGAAATATATATATACATATATTTTATAGGAAATGTATATATATATATATATATATATATATATATATATATATATATATATATATATATATATTAGTACTTCATGTATCCACATAAAATATTATGAGGAGATATAATTTTTTATGTGTCAGCATTTAGCCTGACGATTCCCCCCGGGGATGAAACACGGCTACCTCTGTGTAGCTTGATTGCCATATATATTTTCATTGCTTACTATATATATATATATATATATATATATATATATATATATATATATATATATAGAGAGAGAGAGAGAGAGAGAGAGAGAGAGAGAGTGTGTGTGTGAGAGAGAAGCGGACAGACAGACAGAGTCTCAGAAATATACAGAGAGTACAGATAAATAATTGAAGTTAATAGATATATATATATATAAAGAAAGAGAGAGAGGGAGAGAGAGAGAGCAAGAGAGAGATAAATTCCTTTACTCATCTATCTGCTTGGCTCTTGTTGAAACTTCCTTTCTATTTGGCAATATTTCTTATTTTTATAGATTTTTTTATTAGAAAAGTAAAAGAAATGTTTATTTGTTTGTTTTACATTTACTGCTGGGTCACCATGTATAAAAACAAAGACACACTCGAAAAAGATGATCAGCTGATAGATGAAGAACACTAGAAGAGTACTAAAACTGATTAAGGGACGAGGCATGCTCTCCTTCCGCTAGACATGACCGGATATAAGTCTTCAGTAATGCGTAACTGTATTCTTAGTGTCGGTCGCACTGAGTTCCTTGCGCAAATACCTGTAGCAGAACGAATAAAGTGCTAAGTAATAATCACTTTTACGAAACAGTCTCTTGGAGGTTGATGGTTCAAGCCTCAGTGTGGGCGATACTAAGAATACAATTATGAATAACTTAAGACTCCTACCCGGTCATTGCGTAAAATATTTTTTCTGGTTTAGCTACATCAATACAATAGTCATTTAGAGAAAAAAAAACGACTTTTTAATTTTTTATTGTTATTCGTATGAACAATATTTGTTAGGTTATTAGGGCACGTGATTATTATTAAGAATGGGTTTGTCTGTATGACGGCAAATCAACCCTATAAGTATATATTTTTTTTATTAAAGTCGCTCTTGATAAGACATGGGACCACTTGATGTAAGGAGCTAAAAGAATGAAAGATTATTAACGCAAAGACAGGAGATGTATATTGACATTAGGCTTGAAAAGACTATAGCTATATGTAGGATAAAAACAGTCAGAATAAAGAAGGTGCACAAGCCGGCAGTTCTTGAAAATGTATTATAACCATGTACTGAATTGATGAAGACCACTAGACAAACGGGTAGAACGAGCTTGATCAAACGAGCTGGAACAAAAGAAGCAGGGAATAAATCAAATAATTCTGAAGAACACATGCCATAATAGTAATTATAGAATAGCCTGAGACTAGCAACATCACGTCTGTGAGTGAGAGTGTGCAGAAAACAATGACGGGTAGCTCCAAGCAAATTATAAATACGTTTCTGAACCTTATCAAGAACCCTTAAATATGCTAGAGATTCACCAAACCTATTACGACATAAGTACTTAAAACAATATCTAATAATAGATGTTTATCGATATGGAATAGTCTTAGGTATGATAGAGTGTTTGGAGCGAAAGAGCAATAGATCTAATGCCATACGATGTAATAATAAGATACTAATTTGATAAAATCTATAAAATTATTTAATTGTATTTTTATTTTTTCTATAGAAGCTGGGAGTTTATTTTTTTCGGGCATTTTATTGTGATGTAGGCACACTTCCGAACAGCCTAGTGAAGCTTGATGCATGATAGTATGTCTTCCACGTGTTCCCGTATATTTACAGTCGATTAACATATGTTAGACTGTTCGTAGTTGATCACAGTAAGGGCACCGAGGTACAGTTTCAATTTTGAGTAAGTATGTGTCCATTAAATGTGTTCGATTCTGATAATGTGTTATACTATACCTATAATTCTATCAGGTAGCATTTCCATGTTTTATCTTCTAACTGTTCGTTGATGTTCATATACTTTTTTAGTGGAGGGGGCGGTAACTCATGTTGTTTTTATATATTTTTTAATCTTAGTTTTGTGTTGTGAAGCTGTGTTTACACAAGCGATCAGTAAGAAGCTTTCGCTAACTCTTACCCCGGCTAGACTACAAAAAATAAGACGTCTCGGAAAGTTCGTAAGACACATCCACTTTAACGGTCTAGGGGGTTGGGCACTTCTTAATGGCGATTGATGCCATAATCAAGAACATTTTTTATTTGATAAAAAGGAGACAATAAAAGAGTTGAACCATGAAACTATGTTGAGATTTCTTAGCGAATCCAGCGACAACGCACATGGGAGCCAAATAAAGAAGACGGGTCTCAACTAGAGGACGATCCTCAATGGAACATTAGAAGCAAATGATATCTAACTATCGTTGTTCCATTAAGAGTTTCTACCGCCAAACAAAATATAATATCTCAGCATACTCCGAATGGAACACATTGGGAGTATGCTGATGTATTATATTTCTGTTTTGACACCAGTGTCTTGGCGTTAGATGATACGTTTTTTTCCGTGGCTCATTAATGCTGAACAGAATGTAATTGGCCGCTCAGGTAGAAACCAGGAACTTGTCGTTGCTCCACAAGTGCAGCAACTGTATTTGTGTATTCTTATAATTGTTTAGTTTATGTGTTTCATCCACTGTCCTTTCTTGTATAAACTGACTCAGCACAGCTTATAATCTCAAGTTCGTCGAAAAGTGAATGCTGGTAAACACTCATATATTGTTCTAATAATTCGTTGTCATGTCACTATAATGGACTGCTACAATACTATTGGTTTCAATCCCATTTTTTATCTTATTTTATTTATCGAGATTTAGCTCGATCTAAAAAACTGGATAGATCATACGCATCATCTACGACATATCGTGGTGAGACCATGTAACCACCAACATGCTCTATAGTAGCCTTCCACAATCCTCACTGTAAATATTCTATAGTCTGAAGAAGAGAAGGAAGTGCAATTCCTTGTCTTCCTTGGTCTGAAGACGTTAGACTCTATGAGAAGAGTATACCCGATACATGTATGCACATATGTAACCAATAATGTTTGTATGAATACAACATTGTATTAAAGAACAGCTGTACTTGTTATTGAGCATTTTCTATAAACACTGTAGTTTCAACGGATTTACATCTACACACACTAATACAATAAATATACCATACATATATATATATATATATATATATATATATATATATATATATATATATATATATATATATATATATATATATATATATATATTACTCCACGCGGGGGTGGAAGTAAGTATGAGCTCACCAGCTAAAAGCGATTGGTAAATAATAATGAAGGAGATGTAAACAAATGCACACCTACACACACACACGCACGTATTCAAATACTCACACGTTATCAGTCAGACGCGTGCATATGCACACATTCTAAAATCATACCTGTGCGTACACACGTACACACGTACACACGGCTGTATCTGCGTTAATAATTTCACGTACACACGCTTAAATGCACGAATGTACGGCCACCGTGCACGTGCTTTTGTACATACACACTATGTGATTAAACGCATACACACATATGTACGCAGACATACGCGCACAGACAAAAACACGCATATTCACGAAAGCGCACACACATACTCTCTGTTTTTTTAGCTCCATCTTCCTATTTCAGCTCCTTCTTTCTTTCAGCTCCCTTATTATTTTTCTTACAACTCCCTCCCTCTCTCTTTCAGCTTTCTCTGTTTATTTCTCATTTAGCCTTTTTTTTTCTTTTTCAGCCCCTCTCGCTCTCTAGTCCTTTCTCTCTTTCAGCCTCATCTCCTCTCTCTATCTTTCTCTCTCTCTCTCTCTCTCTCTCTCTCTTTCTCTCTCGCTAACTCTTTTTCTCTTTCTTTCTTTCAGCCCTCTCGCTCTCTTTAAGATACACACATATACACAGGAAAGCGTAGATATAGACACGTATATGCTGTTTATTTCTTCTTTCACACTCACTCTATCTCTTTCAGTTCTTTGTAAAACTCTCGGTCTCTCTCTCCCCCGTCTCTCTCTCTCTCTCTCTCTGCCTCTCTCTCTCTCTCTATCTCTCTTTAGCTAGTCTCTCACCTTCTCGTTCTCCCTCTCATTCAATTTCGCCTCTCTGTTTCTTTCAGCTACCCTCCCACTTGCAGCACCTCCCACATTCCATCCCACTATTGAGATTGTAAGATAAAACGCAACCGAAGCTCCAGTAATCGACAGAAACACATCTGTTTAGTCGCATTACGGAGGGAAAGAGATAAGTTTTTCGATTTGACATATAAGCAATAAAAGAAACGAATACCCTCCAAAGTGGTAAAACACACACCCACATGCACACACACACATATATTTATGTATATTATATATATATATATATATATATATATATATATATATATATATATAAGTAAATGTACACTTTACCTCTTTATTTATCTCCTCCCTTTCTCTGTCTCTATTTGTCTCTCAGAGGAATGGCATATTATTACAAGAGACGTCTGATTGACAAGTCTTTAACGCAATGTGACAGGTCATTAATTCGCATGTCTATCTGAGCGCACCAGGTGCTAGCCAACGAGTAGTATTACCATGCGGGTGGACCCCGTGTACTTTGTTCAATGGCTGGTTGGCGAGTCCCATTAACTAGCACAATAATTAGGGACTTCCGGTTGTCGAACGCAGTATGCCTTAATCTTATTTATCTGTCTGTACAGAAAAATAACACCGGTGGGGTTCCCTATTTACTTGCCCCTACGCTATTACATAGTTAGAGAAATTTTCGCGTTTTGATGTGGATAAAAGGAACACTCTGTATTGTCACAAAAAGATACATTACCTTAGTCTAGAAGGATTTCTTTTTACTGAACGAGGACAGAAAAATATATAAAGGTAGTATGAGAACCGATACTACACATTTCTCATAGGTAAATAGTAAGTTTTTAAACTTTTAGGGTCATGTAATGACGAAATTATGAATTGATTATCTCACTATATTTGTTTAACGCCATATCAACCTTTTTATTGTTATGTAATGACGGAACCTACCACCGAATATAAATATAGTATAACATCGACTTCACAATCTAGTAGGGATGTCCTGTTCTCTCTCCTACACAATTTTCGTATACAAAGAGGCGTTGCTAGTCTTTCTCTACTCTATCACTTATGTTAAGTGTTCGACTAAGCTGTAATCTTTGCCCCCTCAGTAGAACATTCACAGCAAGAACTCGTCTCACTACAACCACTACAAAATACTTACCTTTTTTCTCTCTGTATCTAAAAGCATACTAAACTTCAACGTATAGAGTCTATTCCTAAGAAGTCCTTATCTTTGAAACACATTGCTACATGACTGCCACAGTGCAGACTACAAGATGATAACACTTTAGTCCAATTTGAACAAATGCTCATCTATGCGTTTTTTTAGGTAATCAATCTGTCTATTTAATCTATCGAACATTGTTCATCGTCAACTGACAATCTCATTAACCCTCATCCTTAAGTGGCTTCTGACCTTGGTGAGTGAGGCCTCATCAGTATAAAAGAGTTATTAAATGGTGTCTATGCTTTGTTTGTTAAGCGGGTGTTAAAGAACAATAATGTTTGTAAACGTATAATTGAATACATGTTGTTCTATTTCGGCTGTTGCTTGCGATTTAAGTTATGAACATAGAATAGGATTTTTACTCAGAGAATCCAATTCTATAGTCTGCAACGGTATCCATCGGACTAATCATGCATCCCTGGAAGCACTATGACTGGGACTTGGCAATATAAGCTACTTGTTTCCCCTATTAATTACTCTCTTTACCCGGCGTTGCCCAGGATCATTTTTACTTTCATTAATGGACGGGACTTTGAAAAATGTTAACAGTAGAACAAAGTTAACTTACTCTTTATTCATCAAAACATAATTATTTCTCTTTCTTTAAAAAGCAATAAGTCTATCAAGCAAAGCTACGTAATTCCATATTGACGAATAAAGATTTACTTCCCTTGTTTTACGATGGTAATATTCTGAAAATAATTATAGTGGCCGTTGCACAAGAGCATGTACAAACGTTGACTAGAATACAATTGAAAAACCAGAATCAAATATTGATTTTGTAGGACAAAAGCTATCAATGACAAAAAAGATAAAGTGGTTGACTTTATATATTAGAAGTTATGCATGGGCCAGTATTATTTACATTTAGGGTTTTAGCTTTTGCAAGTGCTACGAACCTTTGACATATAAGCGAACATGTTCAGAAAATAGAAAAAATAGGAAACGATAAATCCTTTCTCGGAATTCAGTCAAAGATATCCGAGGTATAGGAGAATAAATGACGCAAGACAAGATTATTTATAAACAATATTTATTATTTTAAAATTAGGAAATGAAAACGAGTAAAACAAAAAGAGAACATGATTTCACCGAGGGCAATATGTTTCTTCAAAAGATATACATGAAAACACGTGACAAAAACATAAAACAAAAATGTACTTTACTCCTCCCACAGCGCATGCTAACCGGTCATGATATGGTAATTGTAAGATATTACAATTCATAATGATTCGCCGGTCGACAGCTTTCACTAATGTCCTTTTCAAGACAACGGATTTTCCAGTTGATTTTTGCTTGTTGAAAATAAGATTCTTGTCTTGTCTTCTTCTCGTTCGCAGCGGCATGTTGTAACATCAGTATCTTAGATAAATAAAGTTTTATTGTTGGGGCCTTTCATTCCTTACAAAAGTCATAAACCAGTTATCAAGATGATTTTCTTTTTAATGACAATCCTGCTCGTCTGTCTTGGCAAAAAAAAGAATTCGTTTCTTCACGCATCTCCATTCCTCATCTTGACAGAATCATGCCCCCCCCCCCTGTATTAACGAAGCGACAAAGGTTCACATGGGGTTGACCCCAGATCTTACATATATTGAAAGCAAAATATTAACAAAGAGCTGCTAAAAAGAAAAGAGAAAGTGTTACGTCTTGATGTTTATACGTTTGGAAGTACTTTTCATTTTTGTCTCAATTCATAATGATCGGTTGATGAGTTTTTGAGTGAATCCTATAAATTGAAATATATCAACATATGTAACATACATTTATTTAAATTAAAATTTGAGCTGTTTTAATTTTAAGTTCAACGTCTTCAATTTAGATCTCCAGCATTAAAACATTTAAAGTAAGGCCTTTTTAAGTTGAAGTGAAGCTTATTTAATTTGAATTTGATCTTTTTTATTTGATTTTGATCGTTTGAAGTTGAATTTTTTTTAATTTGAGAGTCAAATGTATGTTTAAAAAAATCAAATGAAAAATAAATAATTTGGCAAAGCTGACAGAGCAGCTGTCTAGCAGTCGACAAGCGGAAAGGAAAGGAAACGCTGACGAAAGACAAGATGAAGTAAATGGTATTGACTTCTGACTTTTGAGGTTTCTTTTTTGTTTCTTTTCTTCACCCTCGGGCGGGGTGCGCGTGTTTGCTGCGCGATGATGCATTTGGCACATCGAAGATAAAAGCCTCACCGTCGCGTTGATATCGTTTCAGGCTAAACATGGGGGGGGGGCGTGTAGGAGTCAATTGAACCGAGTGTGAGTGGATTCTTCTTCGGAAAAGGCACGGGAAATTATTTTTAAATTATTGCGTTCGTGCTGCAACATCGTCTCACCCCGGAAATAAGAAGTAGAGAAACAAGAAAACACGATTAAAAATACAGAAAATACACGCAGCAGCGTTTCTTCCCTTATATCTTTTAATCATAGAAAATACATGTTAAATTAGTCTTTGGTTTAGGGATTGAGTTATATTTTAAAGACAACTGATTTGTATTGTTCTAATTAGCCGTAACTTGTAATTTTCTCACGAATTGGTCCATTCCGGAACTAATTTAGAAGAAAGAAAATTTCCGAAATAATAACAGCTTTTGTTTCCAGAGTGTGTTTGATAAATACCAGTCGAGGATACGTAGTCGACGATCAGTACGACGGAGGGTTGATTATTGCGGTTTCTCTGACCCTATTCTTTTTTTAAAAAATTAAAAACTTTTTTTAAAACATAGTTCACCCCAGACAAGGCAGGCCACCACTGTAGACGTAAGGGGCTACTGAGAAGAAAGAAAAGGAAGAATGGTGGGGGCCGTCAACCTAAATTGGGATCTGCGCAGCGATATGTCTGTTCACATTAGTTTTAAATATCTGCATATCAGTACCGTCGAGGAAAAGAGGGCAGGGAGGGAGTTCCAGAGGTTAGCAGCACGAGGAAAAAAGCTATTTGAGTAGAAAGCTCTCCCGCATCTGGGGACCTCAACAGTGAATGGATGGGATTTAGTCGATTGTCGAGTTGGTCTAGTGAACTTACGTCGAGGGGGCGCCAGAGCATCCAATTCATCGGAGCACAATCGTCTATCGGGCTGAGGTATTGCTGAGTTCAAACTCAGAAGGTTCTCTCTGACAGGCTTTATCTCCTTGCCTTTTGAGAAGAGGTTAGTTTATTGTTAATCGCCTGAAGTGCCCCTACCGGGGAATACCGACGGGATTTGAAGGCATTTGTGTATCAGGAACAGTAGAGGTCCTAGGATGGATCCTTGTGGTACACCAGCATTTATGTCATGTTGCTTAGTTGGGTTCTGGTTTTTAAATCCCTCCTTTCTGACCTTGTGTCATATTTTCTCGCGGTGGAATGAAGATTAATAACAATGACAGCCTTTCTCTGACAATCTCGCTATTTTGTTTTTAATTGTTTTGGCTTTATTTATTTACCTTTGTTCGTCCCAAACATATTGTCACTGAGACGTAAGGGGTAAGTATGATAATGGTCCAAATTAATACGGGGCAAACTGGGTGGGGATTTGGGTAGCAAGATGCTTGTTTGCATTACATTTCAATTCCTGCATGTACGGTCGTGGACACAGAAAGCAGGAAGGGAATTCCTAAAGTAGGTGGTCCTGGTAAAAGAGCTATTAGAATAAAAAAGGGTCCAGAATCTAGGGACGTTTAAACGGAAAAAGTGGAGATTTATAGTTAGTTGTTGGGTCAGGGCTATTTACGCTGAGGTGGCACAAGTGCAGCAAGTTCATCGGAGCAAATTCCGTGGAAGTAAAATTAGCACCGGGATGTAACACTGTGTTGATGCGACTGGGGTTGGTGGTTGGGAGACAGTGCGGGATCTATCAGGATAGAAGTCATTTTTTACATCCGGTCCAAGAGGGAACATATAGTGGTTGGTGCACCAGTCTAGATGTGGCAACAATACTAAATCCATGGAAAAATATTTTTCTTTCTTTATTTCCTTCTTAATGTGTCTTCTAGAAAAAGCTTCCCGTCTATAGAACACGTTACTGAAGGGCTTACACCCTGCACGTAACAACATAGTTGTCTTTAGCAAACCAACAACAAAAAGGGAGACTAGAATGTGAAGTGTTGGTTTACTTTCGACAGCCTCGTAACTCTCGCGTCCCTCCTTTTGTCCTCACACACTATGAGCGATCTGTTTTGACGAAGGGGGAAGAATTGCTGTTTTCTGGGTGGAGTATATAGATCTAACACACACCATTGGCTAGGTGTTCACGTTGAAGTGTATGCATGCCTTGTCTTGAGCGATTTTCGTTAAAAACAATAAAACACCTGAAATAAACCATCTCGATAAGTAACTAAAATATGTTCATTTTTTAATCGTTTTTAATACTTTCATAATATTCTTCATTTTTCAACTGGCATCTCATTAAAAACAACAACTTTATTCACCCCAAACAAAGCGTATTACCACTGAAGTATATTGTAATAGGAGTCAGATTTAGGGGTTGGGATTTAAACTGTTCGCAGATCGGTAGCAAAATACATCACATTTACATTTATGCAAGTGTATACGTTTCGAGAAATAGGGAGAAATTTCCGGCATCTAGGTACCTCTATAATGAAATGGAACCCTTATCCTCAAGTGTCTTTTGGCATTAATTTAATGTGTTAAAGTAATCCATCTTTTTTTAGATAATGATACATCGACGCATAATAAGTTTTACTAAAATGACTGGATTCGGGAAAAAATAACCAAAAATGGGGTTGATATGCCGCAAAAATAAAATGAACCTAAACTATTTTTTTAATCTTTTATAGTCTGTGTGTTTGTGTAACGTTTGTATTTTCCTTATAGAACGGAAGATTAGTAAATTGACATACAATCTAAAAGTGCCTTCCTATGTAACATTAAGCGGAGAAGACAAGTGTCCCCGAATCCC
>OY744519.1:12918899-12923899 GCA_963556195.1 Sepiola atlantica | reverse complement strand
GTGGCTTTTGGGCCTCAGTTAGTAATTAATTCTTAATAAATTACATTGCTCTTTTAAATACACGCTGCTTTGTCTTAAAAAAGGTAAGATGAACCATAATGTGAAATAAAATAAAATATTTCCAACTCGTCTTGGAAATGATCGTACACCATATAATCGTTGAATTTGAATCATTAGAACAATGTTTGCATTTTGTTGATTTCGAATCTCTTCATATGTCTCTCTTTCTCTCTCTCTCTCTCTTTCTCTCTCCCCCTCTCTCTCTCTACATATATATATATATGAAAGGAGGGAGAGAGAGAGAAAGAGCGAGAGAGATAGAGAGTGATAGAGAACGCATCCATTCACAATCTTCATGATTGATCAAAACCGTTCAGACGTTTCTGTTTTCCCTTTCACCTTTCTGGCTATCCTTCCGAATCGACTTGTGTTGCCCTACTCCCCTTACGATGCTCTAAGTATCAAACGCATTCCCCCTCGTTGTCTTCATAATTACTCTTACTATGCATCAGCTGTCCATTCCACAACGCACTGAAGCCAATATCTGACTTAACCATCCCAGTAAACAGAAAATAGACTAATAGAAAAAAGAATACAAACGAAAGGGAGAGACAGAAAGAGAGAAAAGAAGATATGAAAAAGAGATAGAAGTGATATGAGTAGAGAATACAGGAAGGGCATTTAGAAGAAAAGAAAGTATACAAATGATGCAGATATACAGGGTGTTTCAAAAGTCTTGGGAACATAACGATTTTTAATAACTCAAAAACTATTAGGAGTTGAAAAATAAAATTGGTACCGTTGGAAAGGTTAAAGTTTCAAGTTTTGTGGGGAATCTTCAAAGTTGCTCAATATGAGCACCATTCGTCACAGTCCATTTCCTGCCAAACGCGTTCCAGCATCTTGACGTCAATAGTTCCCACAACTGCCGTTACTCGAGCCTTTAGTTCGTCAATATCTCTTGGAAGGGGCGGCACATAGACTTGTTGCTTGACAAAGCCCCAAAGGAAAAAGTCACACGGGGTAAGATCTGGAGACCTAGGAGGCCAGGGCATGAGAACGTCATCACCTCGCCCAGATCTCCCAATCCATCTACCAGGCAGCCTTGTGTTAAGAAACTGCCTTACTCTAAGACTCCAGTGTGGTGGTGCACCATCTTGTTGAAAAATGAAGTCATCAGATTCTGCTTGTTCCGACTGAGCCATTAACCAGTCTTCCAGCATGTTGAGATAGGATTCACCAGTGATAGTTTCCTCTTCAAAGAAGAACGGTCCATAGACACCTTTCTTGGAAATTGCACAAAACACGTTCACTTTTGGTGAATCTCGCTCGTGCTCAAGAAGTTCATGAGGATTCTCGATATCCCATATGCGAGTGTTATGCTTGTTAACTTTGCCATTCAGATGGAAGGTCGCCTCATTGCTAAAAACAAGCCGGTCATCAAAGCCGTTATCTTCCAACTTCTCTTGCATTGCAATGCAAAAGTCACGGCGAAGTGGCTTATCAGTGTCCTTCAACTTTTGGACCAACTTGAGCTTGTAAGGTACCATTTGCAGTCGTTTCCTTAAGACACGCCAGACAGTTGCTGGAGCAAGCTGAAGTTCCCTGCTGGCTCTTCTCACTGATTTACGGGGGCTCCGCTGAAGGGCTGTCCGAACTTGCTCAACTGCATCTTCTGAAGTTGAAGGGCGACCTGTTCGCTTACTTGGGCACAAACACCCATCTTTCACAAATTTAGCATGCCATCTGACAATGGATTTCCTTTCAGGGGCTTCTTTTTTAAATTTCCTGCGAAATGCACGCTTAACACATGTCTACGATTCAGTCTTTGCAAATTGGAGGACGCAAAATACCTTGTCTTCTTTAGAGAACGCCATTACTGCACCTGGAAAGATAACACGAACATCATTAGTATAACCAAAAACTTGATTAAGCAAGCTTTAAAATGGCACCAGTTTCATTTTTCTACCTGGAATAGTTCATGAGATATACGCATTTGTAATGTTCCCAATACATTTGAAACACCCTGTATATATATATATATATGTATATAATATATATATGTATATAATATATATATGTATATAATATATATATGTATATAATATATATATATATGTATATAATATATATATATATATAATATATATATATGATATATATATACAATATGTATATATATATAGATATATATAATATATTTATATAATATATATAGATATATATATATATAATATATTATAGATTATATAATATATATATATATATATATATAGAGAGAGAGAGAGAGAGAGATAGATAGATAGATAGATAGATAGATAGATAGATAGATAGATAGATAGATATATAGATAGAAGATAGATATATAGATAGATAGCTGGATAGATATATAGATAGGCTTAAAAAAGATATATGTATATATATATATATATATATATATATATATATATATATATATAGATAGATAGATAGATAGATAGAGAGATAGAGAGAGAGAGGTGGAAGGTGCTTAGAAGCCGACAATGATAAAATCACAAAATAGGAAAATGCTGAGAAAGGGTGTGTGTATGTTTGCATGTGTGTGAAGCGAGAGAGATAGAGAAAGAACGAAAAAATAAAGAAATAAAGAAAGAAAGAAAGAAAGAAAGAAAGGGGGATTTATAAGAGAAATAAAGCATAAGTTAGTAAGAAGATTTAAGGACAAAGAAAATATAGTGACAGAATACAAGAAGACAAGAAAGATAGATAGATAGATAGATAGAGAGAGAGAGAGAGAGAGAGAGAGAGAGAAAGAGAGAGAGGGAGAAGGGGGAGAGATAAATAGAGAGAGGCGAGAAACAAAGGCTGATTAAAGAAAGGTTATTTAGAAGAAGAGATAAAATACTAGAGCGGATAAAGAAATCTAGAGAGAAAGAGGGAGAGAGGGTGAAGGGACCGTAAGAAATACTAGATACAAAGAGATAGATAGAGTATGTGTGGTTGCGAGCACGTGCGTTTTTGTGGCTATGATGCAGCCATGAAAGTCCATCAATATATGTAAGAGAGCGAATGTGTCTAAAAGTAGATTTAAAAAAAAAATAATCACTGATTGCAATCTTTAAATATTAGGATCTGAAGTATATCTTCTAAACAAAAATGACAGTTTTTTTTCTCTCTTCTGGGGTAATGATGGATAGTTTTAAAAATCTGCTCTCATTGAATATTAATATTAACTCTTAAGTGTTCTTTTCTTTTCACAAAGTAGCCTCCTTATCATATTCTACGTTTTAAATAACATTCACAAATGAAAAGGCCTTTACGCGTACAGCTATGTATGGTTTCTCACTATTGTTGTTTTGATTTCTTATTCTGCTTTCTATTAAGATTACTGGCTAAGCATTTATTATCTAATAACTAGTATCTTGTGACATGGATATAACATATTTGCTTATAATTTATTGCAATCATATCTCTTTGATTTTCATCTATCACTGAATCTTATTATCTCTAGTTTCTCCATTGAAAATTGAAAGTGAATACTCGTAAATGTAGATATTTTTTGCTTTTACTGGGATTCTCTATTCTAGTGTTGACTTTTTTTTTTTTCAGAAAACGCACCCTGTTAATTAACGAATCGTTACAAACAGTCTTAAGCGACACCGTTGTACAACATAAATTGTCAAGAATAAACAAATAAATTCTTGTTTACAAACACACATATATTAAAATATGTATTAACGATTTATAATGTAATGAAAGCCAGAAAAACAATTTATATAAACCTTACACAAGAAATGGCATAGCTCTTACTGCTACCAATACATCAACATTCCATCGTTTCGTATTCTTAGTGACGTTTCTTTTCATGTCACTTTGTTTTTTTCCATACCTGCATATTTATTTTGATCGATCTCTCGATATTTTACCACGCTCTACCCGTTAAATAGAGACATATCTAGATGACAAAGGAGTGTCTCAGTTTTTTTTACTCTATAGCAAAGTGTGATGTTTCTGTCATTCTATATAGGCCTTAGTTTTGCCAGTGCTGGCGTTGACTGCATATAGGGTTCATATAAGGGGTTGGATAGCGCTAGTACTTTTGATGGTGGACATGCTGCTTCATATACTGTAAGATTGACATACAGCACTTGAACTAATCCACACCTTTAATTGTCTCAATGGCTGCAAGCGCAATCTACCGGTAAATGTAAATATCTGATACTATGGACTGACCCCCCCCCCCGACCAACACTCCGTAGAATGTGAGGAAATGATTCAGCAGAAGAACAAACGTTATAGGAAGTGAGATGAGTAACAAGACGACAGAGGCCGCATAAATATTTTAACTCTCGAGACAGGATTAAGCTTTATAGTTGGTGGACAATTTCAGTTAGACAGCTGAGAATGGCTGAGAGAGCAAGCTCGGAAGTTGTCATTTCATGCTGATCAGGGCTGACTTAGACAAAAGAGCGGACATAGGATTTCTGGTCGTAAGTTAATCTATTTAGGAATCAGTATTGTTCGGGGAAGATTGCGGCTCGGTTAGATTCTTTTAGAGATTTTGAAATTCAACGGCGTTAGACAAAGAGGATATCACTAGGGGCAAACACGACCAGACAATATTTGGGGGCCTTTTCATGCGATGACTGTAGCGCGCACGCACACACAAACACACACACACACACACACAGAGTAAACAAAGTCTTCTTTTTTTAATCGACGTGCGACCAAAAAGGCGATGACCGGGCTATACATATACTTGATCATAAATATATAGATAGAGGCAAAGACCCCAAAAAATGATGTTCTAAGTTTCGCCCGGATTCCCGAGTTGGCCTATAAGATCCCCTACGTTCGACTATAAGATTCCCAAATTCGTAACAATGCACCTGAAGAAGGTCGGAGGTTGAATCGGCAAACTTTGTGAATAATAAATTGAAAAATAAGAATAGCCGTCCGAATAATCCAAATAACCAAAAGTCCCGCGTTTTATCTAACCTTTCTTGTCGAGCATTTCATTT
>OY744519.1:12911399-12913899 GCA_963556195.1 Sepiola atlantica | reverse complement strand
CAATGGAAATGTTGGGAGGGAGTTGTTTGCGAAGTCCAAAGTTGGGTTTAATGCGAAACGCTGGGGAAATAGTTCAGCCTTATCAATTGCCGTACAAACGACATCATTGTGGTTCTATAGCGGGGGAATCGCTGATTGCCAATTGTATACCACACTGTTAACATATGGATTTTAATAGCACACAAACAAACGACAATAGACTTTTATTTAGAGAGATAGAAATAGATTATGCTAACGATTCAACGTTTGTTTAACTTACGCGTTTTCACATATATACTTTAATGACACAAAATACATGCTAACATATTCCTTACTTCTGGTATTAATTATGTTAAAACATTCCATTCAATTCAGTGGGTATAGCATTATATCTCTTTAATCTGTCGCTTGTATTGCTAATCGTCGTTCTAACTTACATCATCCCCAGTGACACCGTTCTATCATTCGATAGGGGTACAATTAAAAAGGTGATAATTCAGTAGAAAAAAGAATAAGCAACGCGATATTATAATGAGTGAAAGGTTAGGTATATTGTCATTAAGGTTAAAATAAAGGAACGCCACAGCTTGTGGGGAATATACTAACGTCCGAAGAAAAGAGTAATGCTAAATGCGGTGTTACGAAATAGAGAGTCATCTATGAGAAAGTCCAAATAGTAGAACGGGGTTACATTAGTTCTATTGCAACAATTGTTAAAACATTAATAATATTTTTGCCTGAGGCGAATGTTGTGTCTGATGTTCTTCCTGTGCGTGTAGTAATAATTCTTTTAATTAACTGAAGTGTCAAATTTCTAACTTCGCGATCTATGTATTTCCCACGTACCCTCTCTATCAATGCATGTTGATTCACGCTCTCTTTAACAGTGTTTATTGCTTATGTGAGTATTAATAGGGAGAGTTTACCTGACGATCATTATTTTTAAACATCTTTTATGTATTTGGAATTTATTTCAGTTCATCGCATTGTTTTTGTATGATCGTTTTATATGTATTTATGTACTCTATTAATTATTTTAATTTGACTAAACTTATATATATATATATATATATATATATATATATATATAGTATACTTTTTACAAATGTATATGATATGAAAACAGCTCTACTTGTTATTGAGCAAATCTTATACACAATGGCGTTTCATTGGATACACATTTATAGAAACAAATATAATACATGTAATATATATATATATATATATATATATATATATACCTATATATATATATCTATATATATTTATATATATCTCTCGATATATATCTATATCTATATATATATATATATATCTATATGTATATATATATATATAAATCTCTCTCTATATATATAAATCTATATATATATATATATATAACTCTCTCTATATATATATAAATATATATATATACATATAGCTCTGTTTATTACATTCATCTCTCATACTCGGATTTCTTCCTGGAATTTATTTCACCTTAACACACACACCCTTCCACACACACACACACACCCACATATATATATATATATATATATATATATATATATATATATATATATAGCGAGATTGAAAGAGGAAGATTGAAAGAGTACACCTTTATCCGGAAGCAAGGTGTACTACACGGCAGCTTGAAAAATTTAATAGAGATTTGAATCAACGTACAATGTCCTTTCTTCATAATATATATAATGGGAGACTATTTTCTCATTACTTAGGAAGTGAACTTTCACATATGATAGCGTTCATAATAGCTGCAATTATCGAACAAAAACACCCCAACAAATCGCAACTATTAAAGCGGCCTCTCGTTGGCAGGACGTGGTTTGAAATGTGAGTAAAAGCAGAAAATCGTACCAATCGGCAATTCTTTGCTGTTTGATGTATGTTATTAGTTGCTAAAATCGTTTTCAGATTGATTGATTAATGCGCCTTTACATAAACATGCATTGGTATTCATTGCAACTGATCGTCTTCAAACCCAATACCAACAAATTCTGTTCATCAACCCTAACCCCATAAGTAATCAAACACAGTTCATACCTTTAGTCAATGTTAGTACTACTATAGTGTTTGTCATCTTTTCGCTGGCAATTATTTCTGTCTCGTTAAATTTTATCCTCGAGTCCTTGGACTTGAAAAGTCGTGACTCAACAGTAGAAAGAGTATTCTTAGATTATTTCATGATCTTATACGGTTAGAACATTATTGGGGACAACAAATTCATCTTCCAGCATACTAAAACATATATTTTTTAATAAATAGTTGTTTAAGGAGTATATCATTTTAATAATTGGCTTGCAAATAGCTCATATGAAAATCAAGTGGAAAATGTATGAGGATTTATTAAGATTAAGAAAATACTATCAATCAAATCTTGTGAAAATGTAGTGAGTCACGTATGAAGTATAGCTATCAGTGTCACAGGGGAAAGCTTGTAATTTAGTCGGTTTTCATTAGAACTAGTGATAGAAATAGTAAACACAGAATGTTGCAACTCTGAACGTCTGTTTGTGTG
>OY744519.1:12883899-12906399 GCA_963556195.1 Sepiola atlantica | reverse complement strand
TTGATTAATTAATTAAACGTTACGACAACTGTATTGATATTTACGGCGCAGAAGTCCCGAAAGTTCAAATAGTTTACAGTAACAAAACAAAACGAGACTGAGAGAGATAACACAAAAAAAACACGCCTTCAAAACAACCATCTACGTACTCGTTTTCACGTCACTCTATGTCTACCTACCCGGTTACCACACCTTTTCCGGTCCCAACTATCCTCCCCACGAAAATGACAACTGGATTTTACTTTTTCCCTCTTCTTCCGCTTTTGTAGTCGATTGGTAATGTCGACATCGACGTCCTCACATCTGTCGCTCGCTGATCACATTTAAACCGCAACAAACTAACAAAAAGCCGGCTGTTGTCGAAAAGATTTGACATATTAGCCAGAAAGAACATCGCCAGGTGCAACTCCATCAATCACACCGAGAAGCAGAAACCCAAACACAGACCCCCCCCCCCAACAAACTTTCGAAAAAATAAATAGCATAAATACTTCTAATAAACAAACAAATATATATACAACATATTACAATAACAAAGATTGTGTGTCTGTTTGTGTAACATGTTGACTAGCTTTAAGTAGACTCTAAGCTGTCCATGCCAGTAGAGGATACGTTCTAGAGGATCCCTCTGATATAGACTATGTTTCGGATTTTTTTAGATGACAGTTGATAATTGTAACTCGGGAATCTTTCTGTCGAACTCGGGAATCTTTCTGTCGAACTCGAGAATCTGGACGGAATATCGAACGGCCCCAATGTCCGCAATAACCCGTGGCGCAGTGGATGTAGTACTAAGTAAAATTCAGTTCTAAGTGACAGTCATCTGAAGGTTGAAGGTTCAATCCTCAGTGCGGGCGATACGGAGAATTACGAATTATTGAAGATATTTTCACAGTCATGGACGATGGCACGAGAGCATGCTACTCCCGTGGATTTAATAAAGGGTTCCGTTCGAAATTCTGTCCAGATTGCCGGGTTCGACAGAAAGATTCCCGAGTTCGACAAGTTACAAGAGAAATTCAGAGGTTACATCGGCCGAAACGTAGTGATAAACACACCCAAGATGAGAACAGTAGTCCGAATATACCAAATTCTACAAATGATATAGTATAGGCTATTTTAAGTTAGCTGGCCCTTTTTCTCTCGTAAATAGCATTGTGCAGATTCTAGGCTCTTGCTGCGATAATCAGGGAAACGTAACCTGTGCCATTATGAAGTTAGGTAGCCTTTGCTCTGTCGTGCCTAGTACCCATTTTCAGGTAGCTGGATTTTTATGACAAACTTTTCCCTTGTAGAGAGTCAAGGACATATTAGAACATTTATAGAATGGCATATAAGAGCAAAACAGAGACGCAACTATCGAACGGTTCACACCTCTATAGAGATGCCTGATGGACTACCCGTGTTCCCTCTCTCTCTCTCTCTGTCTCTCTTTCTTTCTTCATCTGTTTTTCTCTCTCACTTTCTTAATTTCTGTCGATAAAATAGAAAGTAGCAACATCGTCATAACCGCCATATTTTAAATCGGAAATTGCGAACTGGTGTTAATAAAATAAATCCCCAATTATTTTAGACCACATAGCCTTTGACGGAATTTTAATTTTAATGTTAATTTTAATTTTCTATTTGGCTTTTGACACGCTTGCCTTTTGATTTTATCAACTATTTATTAATTCCGTCAGGACAAATACGTTTGGATGTTTGTTTTTTGGGAGGCATACTCATCATTACAAATGAACTTTTTCCTAGATCCGAATAGCGCTATCTCCTCGAATTGGAAATTTGTACAACTCCGGATGTATGCAAAACTTAAAGCGATAACTCGGAACTTACTCCATACTTGAATCATCGGATTTGTTCATACGAACACTATACTGTTTTACAACGGTTATTTTATTGATATCTTTCACATTATTTTAAACTTTTATACTTTTTCAAATGTAAGTATCATTGTAAATTTTATTTTACTAACTTATTTATCGAATTAAGGCTATATTCTTTTGACACACATGGTTTAAGAAATAAAAAATAGTTTTTTTTAATATAACGCTTGTTTTAAGCAATTTGATGATTTAATAAATATTGCATTTTACGCAATTGTTATCCTCATCACATATCTACTTATAAATATATATATATATATATATATATATATATATATATATATATATATATATATATATATATATTAGAAGTAGAATGTTGAAACTAGGTAAAATGCAGTTTGATAGAATGAATAACAATATTAAAAAATAAATAATTTTCAATTTAATATTTATTTACTAACGTATTGGATCGAACCAGGAGGTATAAAGGGTGTTATGTCCTTTAAATCCTCGAGGTACATCTATTTTTTTCAAATAAAAAATAATAACCAAACCATCCGGGTCTGTTTTCGAAAGGAAGTCGGGAAAGTATACAGTACTCTTGCAGAAATACTTATTACACATTTAGTTATTGTGTAAGTGTGTGCGTATATTTTGTGTTTGATATTATTAAATTATTTGGACTTAGTCAATCTCAGAATTAACGAATCATTATTGATAAGAAAAGTTTACCCAAAAATAAATAACAGAGCAGAACTTAATTGCGCCTATTTAGTATAATCACATACGAAAGACACAATAAACACACATAAGATAACTAATGAAACACTCTGTTGCATCTAACGTTTGTGCATGACTTACAAGTATGTAAGACATGTAAATAGTAAATGTTTATTTTTTTACTTTTTTTCATTATATTTAAAGTTTTTCCTTTGCTTTATTTGATATTTTACGAATATACATGTTTATATTTTTAAATATTATTAAAACTATTATCATTATAATTATTATTAATCATAATATTATTATCATTGTTATTATTATTAATTCCTTCTTTTTATATCATCGATACAAAATGGTACTCCTGGCTGTGTTAGTCTCTTTCATCTATATATACGACGGTTCGCTCTCGCTTTTTGATCGCTCTATTTATTCGTTATTTGCATTTCAAATTATTATTTTCGATATTCCAGCTTTCCACTCTTATTCCCTGTAAAGAGTTAGTTTGCAGACTTATATAGGTTTTTCACCAAATTCTTTCTACAACTTTCCCATTTCTTCTTCATTTCCTTCTTTCATCTCGTAACCTTCTCTTACTATCTTCATAGATCCATTTTATCTTCTACTGAATGTAACCATCTTGTTCGCAGATTCCTCTTCCTCCTCTTCAGAGCAGCAATTGTTTCTCCTCGTTCATATTGTTTTTGGATTCTAATATATTTCAATTCGTTTCTATCGTTTTTATCTGTGACCATTTCAAGAAGTTCATGCAAACAATTTATTGTTAATGCAAATGTTGGGTTTTTACTTAACAGAATCTCTGGCCATTTTGTTAAATTGTCTACCACAAATAATATGCACCATTTAGCGGTCTAGCAAAATCTAGATGTAGTCTAGACCATGGCATGTCCGCTTTCGGCAAGGATGCTGCCATCATTTGCTGCTAGAGCACAACTACAGCTCATAACTGCACTTTTTTAAAACATAGTTCACCCCAAACAAGGCAGAATGCCACTGTAGACGAAGGGGCTACTGAGAAAAAAGGTAGAAAGTTTGAGGGGTCAACCTAAATTGATAGCAGCGTAACGAGATGTCTGTTTACATTAGTTTTAAATCTCTGCATGTCAGTACAATCGGAAAAACAGGGGACAGGGAGGGAGTTCCAGACTCCAGCAGTACGAGGAAATAAGCTATTAGAGTAGAAAGTACTCTGGCATCTAGAGACCTCCACAGTCAATGGAGGGGGTTTAGCTGATCGTCGAATTGGTCTAGTGAATTTACGTCGAGGGGGCACCAGAGTAGCCAATTCATCGGAGCATAATCCATTGAAGTATTTGTAAAACAAGCACAAGGATGCTACATTGCGGCGATGGGACAGGGGCTGGAGCTTGGTTGACAGTGAGGGACCTATTCAGTTGGCGACTCTTTTTTGGGTCTTGTAAGGAGGGAGAGACTAGTAAATAATGCACCAGACCAGATGTGGCAACAATACTCCATGCATGGGCAAATGGTGGCTTTGTAGAGATACAGGATAATGTCAGGTGTGAGGAGTTGACTTACACGGTGAGGGGAGCCCACCTACTTTGCTGCAGCCTTGGCAATATATTCAATGTATTTGTTCCAATGCATGTTACTTGTGAAGGTTAGGCCGAGAAGTTTGAATGTTAAACTCTCAGGCAGGGTGCCATTTGCCATGCCAATCGGTGTGAGAGGTTTATTGTAGTTATTGAAGGAAAGGAGCTTAGACTTTGCGGCATTACAAGTTACCAACAATTTACGACCCCAATCCACTACAGCGCGGGGGTCATTTTCTAAGGATTCAGCTATTGCCTCGGATATGATCGCGTCTGTTTTGTTAACATGACGAGAGTAAAGTGTGGTGTCGTCAGCAAATAAACAGATCTCAGACTCTATGTCATCAGGGAGATCGTTTATTAAGATCAGAAACAATAAAGTTCCAAGTATAGATCCATGTGGTACATCAGCATTTATGTCATGTTGCTTAGATGAACGGCCATCGAGGACAACCTGGATCTTTCTTTTGGTTGGGAAGGATCTAATTATATAAAGTAATTGCCCAGTAATACCGTATTTTCAGGAGAAGCCTTTTATGCCATATCTATGCCATACACCATGGATATATACGCGCTACTGCCCTAGCTCCGCCTGCCTTATTTAGTGGTTGATACATGCGTTGAGAGGTGACCGTTAGGATGTCTGCAGTAGATCGTGCTTATATAAATCCATACTGGCAGTAAGAAAGAAGTTTAGCATTAATTAAGTGCCGAGCTATCGCAATATTGATTAAGGATTCAAATATTTTAGGAAAGATCGGCAGTAGACTGATTGGGCAGTAGTTAGACTGGTACAACATATGCAATTTTCCAGCTATCGGGGAAGTAAGATTAAGCTAGGCATTTATTGTAGAGTTTGGAGAGGACAGGGGCCAGCTCAGCAGAGCATTTCTTTATTACTATAAGTGGTATGAGATCAGGCCCACAAGCTTTGGATTTGTAAAGGTGTTTTATGATGTCTCTGACCTGGGATAGGGTGATGACCAGGTATCAAGTGTGGCTTCGGTTCGCAATGGAAATTTATGGAGCGGGTGGTTATCAGACTCCAAAGTGGAGTTAGAGGCGAAACGTTGGGCAAGTAGTTCAGCCTTATCAGTTGCCGTGCAAACGACATGATTGTGGTTTGAAAGTGGAGGGATCGTTGATTGAGCATTGTTAAGCATATTATTTTAGATTTTCTAGAAATCGTGAGTACCTAGTTTCTGTGACTGAATGCGGTTTTTTGTTAACACAGTATACCTTCTCATTTCTGCCTATCACGGCCTTACAATTATTTCTTGACTCTATACATTTTTGTCTTATGGCGGCCGAATTTACGGAAAGCTTGCTGCCTCTCAGCAATGGCAGCTGCACATTGCGAGGTGAAACATTGGGGAGAGTGAGGCTTGCTGAAGAATTTTCGCATGGGTACATAGGCTTCAATGCCGACTTTGACCCATTCAGTTAATTCATTTCCACACTGGTCAGCAAGGAGTGAGAAGGTTTCCCTCCATGGGGCATCGCTGATGTGATCTCTGATGACTCAAGATCAGCCTGCTCATAGTATCTCGTTATTTTGAGCAACGGTTCATCAGCTTTTGGACGACTTTTTAGGGTTATATGAATCATTAGCGCAATGTGATCAGCATTCCCGAGTACACTATGAGCTTTCGTCACACAAGCCTCGTGCATTGAAGCTAAGAAAAGGTCTAGAAGTAAGGCTTGCTGGTCTACTCGATCGTCGATGCGGGTCGGAAAATCGACAGTCTGAAAGAGGGGGTGAGCTAAGGAGAAATTATATGTAGAGTTACCGGCTTCGTCAGTAAGGCTGGAGAATCCCAACTAGTCACGGGGTGTGCATAAACATCCCGAAATACATGTATCTGGGCATTCGAGTCAATTGAGAGTGCTCTCAGAGACAGAGTTTAGCAAGGTAAGTTCTGGGTCGAAGGGGAACGGTATAAGAAATATAAGTAACTGACGTTGTGATGTAAAGTCAATCTAAAACACATGTAGTCTTGGTCATCTGATTCTTACCTATGTTCTCTAGTCAGGGGGAGGGGGTTACGAACATAAACTCGTAGCCCGTGCATATGTTTGTCAGAGTCTTTACAGTAGAGTGGGAGGTAGTCAGTCATGTCAAAGTGGTGAGAGGAGATTGAGGATTGAAGGTTTGTTTCACTTAGAGCAAGGATATCCGGGGAGTTTGTCAGGAGATAGGTTTCTACGACGTTGATGTTGGTTCTTAGTCTCCGGATATTTGTGAATGCGAGCCTCAAGGGCGGAGGCGAATGTGTTTTTTGTTGGATGTTTAGTTTATGTTTGCTTTTATTTCTTTGTAATGACATGTTTGGTTTGATTATAGAGTGGGTTGGGTATGGTGGAGTATTCTTTGGTACAAATAAGCTCACACAACCAGTCTATTAGTCGCGACCTGGTCCATGGGTGTCGTGGCCTCGGGAATCCCACCGGAGATAATTGCAGGGCCCCTTTCCACGCGCGACATGGCACATACAACTACCCACGGTATTATGCAACTGATGATGGAACAGCCGTTCTAAGCGCTACCCAAGAGTTTTGGCTCCTGTTATGCCAGTCGGAAACAGCAGCCAGGCAAGCTGTCTAACCTGTACCCTCAACCTGTCGGAACAAGAGCGACCCAGCCTGGTCATGTAAGACTTAGTGACGAAAAAACTTTCCTCAAGTTGCCCAAATAGAGAGAAAGAGAAACGTCATTCATTGTCGTAGTAAGGAAACAAGGCTAGGCACTGAGTGTTTTAGAGGCGTCCCAGCGCTGGTACCCATGCACCTGGCTAATAGACAAAGTAGGAGTGCAAAAGCAGGCGATAGTCAGAATCTATCTACTCCTTAAGCAATTGCATGTTTGCAAATCGGATACTTTGTCTGAGATTCCAACTCTCGGAAAGTTATCGATCAGGACTAAGGAGGCCTCCCTCACCAACAGTTTGCTGCCAAGGCATAAGTAGTTGGTAGCAAGGTTTTATTGTCAGAGATTTCCTTCTCTTAGAGGGATGGCCTTACAAGGTCTTACGGGTCCAAAACACTGAGAGGGGTAAAATATAACCTGCACCCGTTTACTAGTCAGTTGTTTCCGAGCTCCTGCAGCTAAAAAAAGACTTCCATATATATATATATATATATATATATATATATATATATATATATATATATATATATATATAATAAGTTCACGGTATACTGCAGCGGGAACAGAAAGTTAAAGATCGGGTTTCCTCTCGTAAGTAAGTACAAATGAGAGAACTAAAAGAAATTTGAGAAAGACAGCCAAAACTTCAGACAAGCGTGGGATTTCAAGAATTTCATCAGTGGAAAATAAACAGACAGGTAATAAGACAGCATATATCAATAATTAAACACATTTAAGTCAAACACAGAATTAAGTACATTCATATAGTACACATTAGAATTTGGAGAAACTAATATGTGAGTGGCCAAAGAGTAAGGGAATGAAAAATAAAAAATAAGTAAAAACGTGCTCATCTTTTCGTCGAATTACATTGTCAAATATCGGGTCAGGTATTGCGCGTCTGGCCTCGAATGCTGAATCTGTCTGCAGTCAGTTCTTCCAGTTTAAACTGCTGTTATTCTCTATTTACGATTCCCGTAATGCTAAAAAAATGATCGTCGTCTGTTTTTGTTAGGTTTAAACATTTCAAACATAGGTTGAAAAGGGACGACTTTTCGCTAGAACCATTTTTCAGGATTTGCACAGTTTCATCAAATGATATTTCGTTCGGTACTTTTGGTAGAATATAGTTGCAGTACCTATCATGGCACGATGGGTTATATTTTTGAAGAAGTAGGTTTACCTTTTTCTCTTGCGACCATTCTGAACACCCTTCCTTGAAAATGTCAGCAATCCTCTAAAAGTAGGCAGAAAAAAATAGAAAAAAGTTTTGAGTCATACATAAATTCTCCAATCGAATTCCCAATCGTATCTGATGAAAAACATTCCGCTTGCTTTGGTTCTTATGTTCGCTCGATAATACATTCCTACATTTTTTCAGACCTTTCGTCATTTCTTTGCTGGTGTTCTACTTGTATTTAAAAAAAAAATAGACCATAGTTTGCTGCAATTCCTCCATTTTTTTTAATATATTCTTTTGTTTTTCCTCAGACAACAGTTGTTTAAAATACTGTAGCCTTTTATAAAAGGGAAACAATATTATGTACAGTCCAAATACAATGAAAACTAATTATTCTCCAATCCTTTCATAAAGTCTCTGTTAAATTGTTTAAATCGTCGCCAATTTGTTATATCGTAGTAATAACAATAAATAAATAAGAACAAAAGACAGGAATAGAAGGAATGTATTAAGAATACTTAATTACATACAATAAGTTAGTCGCAAATACAGATTTTAGGCAGACGTGCTATGAGTTCCCATTTGGTTAGGCAAAAATATCGACGAATCCATTCTGTCACTATAGGTAAATCCGGATCAGTCTACAACAATTATTATTATTATTCATTAATTCAACAGAAAATAAATAAAAATATTAAAATATGATAAATACAATAAATTAATAATTATAAATGTTAAGTAATTAAATATAATCATAATTAATTGAGTTTTAAAGTAAACATTTTGTTAAAAATTTAAAAAATATTAAATTTATAAAAGTCAAGTGAAAAAAAAATCCTTCCAGAAACTGTTGACCGGGTCATCATTATTTCCATACATACATCATTTTGAAATAAAGAGCGTCACTATGTATTTGTCAATACCGTGTTACTTCCCTTTGTTTAGAATATAAAATCATATTTTTATGAATGAAATTGCAAACAGTATGAAAATAATGAAAACAAATTGTGAATGTCAACGTAACCGGGCAATACTTGTTAGTAAAATATGTAATTGATTGAATTAACAAAACTATCAAAAAAAATTCATAATTTGCGTATTTTTTGTTTATAAAATCAAATTATTAATGAAAAGTTACGTATATTTTATACCCTCACGTTTTCGTTTTCGTGCTAATATTAATCTTTCTCGCACATGTGGTCACAATTTTGTGTGTTGTGTTATCGTTCACAATATATGCGATTATCGGGAGAAAGATATACAGACTGCGTTGAAACCGACGGTTCGTCGGCATATTCCGCCGAATATTTCTAAACGCTTTGCAAAGCAGGTCGCAGCAGACGACAACTTGAGTAAAATTCCACACGTTAAGAAAATAGGTTAAACTATCATGAATTTAAGCGAGTTATGACAGACGCTTTAGTCTCATGAAGGAATGATTGACTTTCGCTAGAAAGGGAAACTTATAGGCGAATTTAACAGTTGCAAAACATGTGCACATATATGCAAAATAAATAAATGAGCTAACAGACGAAATAAACGGGTTTTTTCTTTTCACTTTAAGCCTACAACAACAAACAACATAAACCTAACCTAGTCAAAGGAAAAAAATAATGAAGAAATGATAATTTTTCTATCAATGGTTTCGTTATATTTTCTTCGTAAAAAAAACAACATATATTTTCAGTTAGTCTACTATACGATGACTGTTTACTTTCTTTTTAACATGTCTTTTTATTAATTTTTCAAGTTAGACCGCGTCTTCATCAAAATAAATCACGAAGTTTTCGTTCAGCATCTTCCGGCGGTTTACGTAATGTAGTTAGCGAGCGGTAAAGTAGATTAGAAATGGGTCAACGAACTCCTAGCGCTGCAGTAGGGATGTGAATTTAAATATAAGTATTTATTGTTTATTTTTTAATATTCCTTTCGCCGATTTTATATTTCTGTTTTTATATTGGCCTTATTGAACCCAACAACCGGTAGCAACCTTTTATTGTCTACGCCATTTTTCTTAATTTATCGGAGCTTCGTTTAAGAAATTGGTGCAGCCTCGTTTAAGAAATTGGTGCAGCCTCGTTTTAGAAATTGCTGCAGCCTCGTTTTAGAAATTGCTGCAGCCTCGTTATCATTTTCCGTCATAAATGTCTCATAGGTGAGCAAAAAAAAATTCATATATTTTCAGGAATCGCCATTGCTCGGTCTTTTTAAGTGCTAGCTTTGTAGATTGCGTTGACGTATGTCACTTCAAAACAACTTCCTTCCTGTCTCACTTCGAGATGCGGACATCGAACTGCCATCTACTGCACCTAACAACATAATAGTCAGTCAATTTCGAAGTTAAATACTTAGATTCAGTAACTGGCACGCTAGAAAACACACCTGTATATTCATGTCAAGTTATACATGTATGTGTATACATATCCCTCTATCGATCTCTTAATCTATCTATATATGTGTATATCTTTCTTGGTACTGGGATGAAATCAAGCAGTGTATTCGGTTTTTGAAAATTTATTAAAAATAAGAGCGTAATATTTATTTATATACTTTATTACATAAGTTTAGAACAACATAGTACCGTCAACAAAGATAAACACATGATTGCGTCTCGTTGACATTCATCAGCCTTTGGTGTGAGTTCTGGTTTGAAAATGGGGAGTCACACGTCACGAGATTTTATTTATTTATTAGCCTGTTTTTCTTCCTAATCAAATGTGGAAGCCATATTTTTAAAATTGTATAGTTTTCCTTTTAATAAAAAAACAGAGTTGTATACATAGCCCTATATCGATTTATGATTCTATCGATATATATATATATATATATATATATATATAAGAGAATATTAGATATAGATACACACACACACACACACATATATATATATATATATATATATATATATATATATATATATATATATATATACATACATACACAGACATGCATGCATGAGGATTTAAGGTTTGGTGCTGTGTGGGTTATTTTATATTGTGGTGTGTATTTCGTAACGGTTGTTAAGTAAAGGTATGTTGTCGTGATTTGTTTGTGTTATGTAGGGTTTATGAGAGAAGATTTTTGATTGCATTTGTGTGTCTAGATATAAATACTTCAGTTTGTACCGTTGTGTTGGGCTGAATTCGGAAGGGTTGGTGTACAATGGAGTGGTATTTGGTGTGTTTAAGTAGTTGTATTTGTTGTGCGTGTGCATGCGTGTGTGGTTGCGGGCTGTTCTTAATAAGGATTTGGATTTAATTTGTTGAAAGGGGTGCATCTATGGTGTGAATATATTGTGGTTGTTTCTATGTGTGTAATTAGGTATGTTGTGTATTTATGTTTACTGTGTGGTGTGTGTTTCCTTCTTACCTCGGTGTTTAGTGTGTGGTGTGTGTTTCCTTCTTACCTCGGTGTTTAGTGTGTGGTATGTGTTTCCTTCTTACCTCGGTGTTTAGTGTGTGGTGTGTGTTTCCTTCTTACCTCGGTGTTTAGTGTGTGGTGTGTGTTTCCTTCTTACCTCGTTTTATTTGTCTCCTCTAGGTTTATGAATGCCGTGTGTCGGTTTTTGCAATTGAATTTTCTTCTGTGTTCTTATTTTGGTTCATGTATGGCATTTGTTTTGTCTTTTTGTTGTCAGGTAAGCTTCTTAGCCAAGTTATTTTTCTTTTGACAATATTCCTGGATTTTACCTACTCCTCTTTGCATTTGGATTCCCAGAGTTCTAGTAGGAATTGATGAGTTTCCGTCGGACATAATTCTTTGATTGTAGTTGAGATTTTCTCATCAATTTCCGTGTATTTCTTAGTGAAGTGTATTTTTTTGTTTTCTTGTATGTCAATTTGGACTTGTAGTTTAGATTCGTTTCGAGTTTAATTTTTTTTCTTCCGTGTGCTGTGATGTTAATTTTACTCAGAATTTGTTTAAGATGGATTATTCCTCCATCTTCAGAAATGTTATATATGTTGATTGCATGGTAGAACGCTATTTTCTTTTGTTTTAAGAAGATTTCCCATGTTTGGAGATTTTTTTGTTTTTTGTTTTTAACGATTGATCTTGAATATGATGTCCTGCATAAATTCGTGCTGGGGATTAAATAGTTGTATAATTTGTAAATTTGAAAAAAAAAATTCAAAACTTGTTGACTATTTGATTATTAAATGATTTCATGATTTTATAATTTCATAATTTAATAACGCGTTTCAAGCATCTTGGCTCGCTTCAGATATTCTTTCTATTGGAATCTTTCAAATCCAAGATCTTTCATATTTCCTCACACAAGAAAAAACTTTATATTAAAATTAAACCCAGCTATAATAGATCATACCTCAACTCACACAACATACAGATCACATACGTCTGCAGGCATAGAAACACGAATGTGGGTAGCTGTATGGACGAGAACCCATATACCCGCGTACACATCGTGCACGTACGCATCCGTAGACATAGGACATATGCATAGAAGGTGTGCGTATGGGAGTGTATATATGTACGTACATGTATGTAAAATCCATTATGATGCGCGCTTGTGTGTGCCTATCTATCCATCTACCAATCCATCTATCTATCTATACATCTATCTATACATTTATCTATCCACTAATCTATCTATCCACTAATCTATCTATCTATCTATCTATCTATCTATCTATCTATCTATCTATCTATCTATCTATCTATCTATCTATTCTGTTCTGTTCTATCTATCTATTATCTATATTTCTATATTTATCTAAATACTGACGGTATCCGTCAACCAATCGTTTTCACAAACATCTTTTGAAAGGGAATTAAATCATGTATATATATATATATATATATATATATATATATATATATATATATATATATATATATATATATATATATTCATAACAACTCTTTCCTTGCCGTTATTTTCCCCATCCTTCTCTTTATATATATATATATATATATATATATATATATATATATATATATATATATGTGTGTGTGTGTGTGTATAAACCCACTCAACACCACGTGTATGCGCGCACACACCTGCGTACACAGCCCAAAACTAACGCACTTACCAAAATGCACATGCACTCAACACATACACGCATGCGCAGACGCAGAGACGACAAAATCCTAATAAACAACTTCAAGGGAACTTCTAATTTTACGACAGAAACTGATCAAAATGTACTTAATCGCCTAACATGAAGATGCCCGCAGAGATTCAAGTCAGACACACACATGCTTAAAACAACACATAGCTAGTGAAGTAAAAGATAAGTAAACACATGCACACACACACGCTCGCATACGCAGAAACGACAAACGGTTAAACACAAAGCGATTTTTTCAAATGAAAAGAGTATCTGAAGAGAGCCAACATGCTTGAAACGCGTTATAAAATTATAAAATTATAAAATAATCAAATAATTCGAATTTACAAATGTTGTTAGCCTCACTTCTTAAACTATACACTCTTCTCTCGTTGAAAACGCACTAACCTTTCATCTCTCTCTCTCTCTTTCTCTCTGTCTCTCTCTCTGTCTGTCTCTCTCTCTCTCTAAATAATAAAATAAAACCATGGTTATTGGAATATAATATAAACTGTCTTATATTTGCTCTGTTATCACTAATTGACAATCATCGAACTGAATCTTTTAAGGAGACTGGAAAGTAAAAGGGCACTGATAGTATATGCTAATACATATATTGCTATTAATAATAATTATATATATATATATATATATATATATATATATATATATATATGTATATATATATATATATATATATATATATATATATATATATATATATATATATATATATATATATAATTTAATAATAAGGAGAATACTTAAAAAAAAATGTTTAAACCTGGACAGCGCAATTTTTTATGTTTTTTTAAATTAATTATTTATTTACTTTAAAAACTTGAGTACTTTCGGTGATATACACACTTGTCAGAAGTATAAGCATATTTTTTTCTCTTCTTTTTTCGTATAATTCTCCCTGACATATTCATCGCAGTCAACCATTTCAGCAACGTTTTCAATAAAATAAATAATTGTTTTTCGAAAACATTAATAATTTGCGTTGTTCAGGTTTTCAAAATTAAAAAAAATATATTCTCCTTATTATTGCCATTTCAGCAGCGTTTTCAGTGTATGACTTTTTAAACTATATTATTTAATTTACATAAAAGGGAAGGAACAGTATCCAGCGTCGAAAGCAAGATTGGTCTTTCATGTCGACAAAGCTGATCTCATAGTCTTCAATACATTCTAATCGGCTAATCACGCATCCGATGGTTATAAGTAAAAGGGGCTAACTTGAAAGAGAGATAACTGATTTTTGTGGCCTTTTGGCCATGATCAAAGTGTAGTATCTGTTCCGATGGATACTGCACCCCATAGACTGGTATTGTCTTGGCCTTCGAGTCTTGATTTACGCCTGTCTATGGGTCTGTCCTGTGCAGTTCCTTCTCACCCTTTGGGAAGGGGTTATTTTTTAGTTAATCGCCTGAAGTGCCGACGCGGCTGCTCAGGCAATTTTTAACAAATCCCAAGTACTCTTCCTCTGGAGTGCGCAATTCCCACTTTCCGACCTTGTATCACATTCTATTTTGTGGGAAGAAGATAAATAGGGATAACTGATAAAGGAAAAAAGAGACGGAGTGAAAAAGCCAATGCTATTTCTGGAGAATGAGAGTGAAAGAGAGAGATAGAATAAGAGAGAGAAAAAGTGTGAAAGGGAGATGAAGGGGGCAGATTAAAATGGGTTCGAGAAAATAGGCAAATGTGAAAACAGACTATCCAAACACGACGTGCTGATAAAGATAACGGCGTATCCGTGTTTGATGGTGGGGGGGATGGGAGGGTTAACGTTATGGTTTGGGGTAGGAGAGTGCTTATCGTGCGAGCAAAATTATCTCTAGCAAATTATTGTGAGGTTAATCAGTGCAAATGACGCCCATCAATTGAAGGAGAAAACACTTGGTCCAAATGCTAAATAAACTAGATCGACACTAAAAGAAGTTACGATAGGATCATTTAGCAGTGATTTGCCTGTGCTTATGGGTGCGCTGGAACAAATTTGAAAATGAAATGGGAAGCCACGTGAACGAATCCACCTGTAAGTATGGATGTATCCCAACAAGACGAATCGAGGACGAACCAGTAAAATATCCCAAGACAAATCCATAGAAAATGAAACTGGAAAAAAATGAAAAATATTTTTTTTAATTGAAATTTATATTTTTTCTCGCTTCTTCCGTGCACCACTTCTCTCACAGACGTGATGTTGCTAGTCTCATTCTTTTCTATAAATACTATTACGTCATGCGTTCTTCGTAATTGTCTGCTATATTCTACGCTTCCTTCGTTCCAGCACGTTTGCCACGTTTGTCTAGTAGTCTTCACAACTCAGTTGTTTTGATACCTCTATATCAAGGGCGGGCAACCTCCGGCCCGCGGGCCCCATCCGGCCCGCGGGCCCCATCCGGCCCGCGAATGTTTAGCGTCCGGCCCGCCACCCTGCTATGCTTTATTATTGCATCCGGCCCGCGGACCTCCCAGTAAAACTCATATCATTTTGTGACATAGACGTAAAAGTAGGTTTCGATTAAGATTTACAGTGTGATGAAAATGTATAAATATGAGCGAGCGATGATGCATGTATATTTCAGTTTTCTTTAACTATTAATTTAAAATCCTTGGCCTGAGATAAAAGAATAGAAAAAGAGAAAGAGAGAGGGAAAGAGGAAATGAGAGACGAGGAAAGGGCATAACACAGATAATCTATGTGAGGTGTGTCAAACGAATGCTGGATCAACTTGCTACTTTTCCCGTCATTATTTTTTATGATTCCAAAACTGCTCTTCGTCGACGCCTTTCATAACAGCACATACAGAAGTCTCATGAGTAAAAATATCAGATTTGTAGAGTGTTCAATGCAGTTTTTGTACAATTTATTCATGTAAACAAAATATAGCAATTCTGAGATTTCGTTTTTTCACTCCGGCCCGCGATCTCCTTCCAAAAATCTCATCTTGCCCTCACTCTGAAAAGGTTGCCAGCCCCTGCTCTATATAATAGAACTTCCTAATACAGTAGCTACTTCCCAAATACCGTGGACTTGTGGAACTCTTTTCTTGCTGATTGTTTCCCATGTACCAATAGCCTTGGCATTATTAATAAGCATCTCTTGTCTTTACTATTATTATATTTCATTTTTCATAGCTCAAGTGGCTTCATACCTTGTCTGTGGGGATTTCCATAGGACGCATATTGGTAAAAGGCCTTGTTTGTCTGCAGGAGTGTTTGAAAACGGACAAATGTTCTGACCGACGCTATCAGCACAAGTTTATTACATTGCAATAGCAATATAAATAAACAAAATGACAGACCAAAATTATATCATACTGATATTTAATGTGAATTTCTGAGGAAAAGAAATCTTACACGTGTTTTTGGAATTTTTTTAGAGAATATATAATCACATTCAAGTAGCTACATTAACATATTGTCTTCAGATAAATGAAAGAAGAGAGATAAAGATGTAATCATGACAAATCTATTTCAACTTCGATTGTTCAATGCAAGGTATACTTGGTAAACACATGTGTATTTTTCTTTCCTTAAGCCAAGGCTTTTCAAAGATTAAAATCTAATCATCAGAAGAAATTACATAGATGCATAATTTGGCAGTGGAGAAGCCAAAATTAAAATTTTGAAAAAATACAAAGTAAAACAATTTCACTATGGGTTCTATCCTCTAAAATTATACTTTTAGTTTCATTTCATATATATATATATATACGAAATGTATATGTGTGTGATATTTGTGCGTTGCTTAGAGAAAGAAAGCATTGAGAAACTACACAAATATGTACAAGTGTATCCTGATGTACAATTTAGCAGGATAACAATGGAAGTATTCTCGAATCGCAAAGTGCATGCCTTAAGGGTCGATGACGACATAACTTTTTAATCTTCAAATACATCTTATTATTATAAAAGTTAAATGATATGTATAACCTTCTTGGGGAAAGACAATAAACGTGGTCTCAAATCTCTAAGTGCCTTCCTAAGCTAAGGGAGCTATAGGGGCCGACCCTCCTGTAAGACTTCAAATATATCATTTTTTGGTGAACTTTATATCATATGTAGGAAAAAATTTACCGGGGTAAAAATAGGAAGTGGTTACGATTTGTTACATTACCCTCTAAGTTACCCATAGCTACAGACCCTCTTTAAACTTTGAAAACGTATATCCAATTAAAACGAAATTAAAAACATACGCATAAGATAGGAATTCAGAGAGTTTTCAAACATTTCAGCTCATTCCAACTATATTAGGGGTCGAAGCGGGAGTAAAAACAACGAAAATAATATAGTATTATAAGCGTAAGGAAAAATTACATAGTAGATATCCCTATTCAATACCGAGCAACGTCGTGTCTTATTGCTAATATATATATATATATATATATATATATATATATATATATATATTTATATATTAGTTAGTAAATTTTACATTATTTTAACTTACATACGCAGGCGTTTCAAGCTTTTGCTATCATTAGTGTACGAAAGTGACAATTTCAGACGGTCGTCGGGCACGAACCCAGTACAAAGTCAGCCTTTACTCCATGGCCACGAAAAATTATCACATAAAGAAGAAGGATTAAGTTCTATTCATGCGTTAAGAAAGCAAGTCGCACACAGTTGACAGTCGACAGTGTTCAACGAACTTATTCAGAACTTGGTATATAGCTAGTTGACAGTTAATTTTTACCTCCCCGAACAGGGCTTAACTTTTATTTCATAAAGTTGCTAATAACAATATTATATAATGTAATTATGAACTTTGAATAATAAAACGACTCAAAAAGGGTAGCGCAAAACGTAGAAGATGAAAAATACAGGCGCACAAATATTGACACACGTCTCTAAAACGCGTACTTATTTTATACATACTCGCAAGGCGACAGCCGAAATAAACGCGTGTATTAAATTTCTCCTTCGACGAAATAACTCTTCTTTCAGTTTGAGTGTCCTTGGATTCTTTGAACTCTCATTATTCATGCACTCTTTATTTTTTATTGTCTTAACAAGTTATCAATAAATATATTTTGTATCGATAGGCTTTGTTATTCTTTCCTTTGATATTGACTTTCTGTCTTCAAAGGTTCGTCAGCTGAAACAGAGTTCACTTTTTAAATAAGACTTATGTTTAATCACGTGGGGTATAAGAGTTTTAGAGCTGTTAGATGGAACATGCTCCCACGAAAGTTTGGAAACTACTGGAATATTCCCTTCTTCCTTTGTTCAAAATCGTGTTACTTGTTCGTCTACTGCCCTACATCAATTCGCTGTACATATACCTCAGTATAATACTGTTAGAATCGGGTCGTGTTCCCGACTATGAGCGAGTTCATAAAATCAAGCAATTGTTGTATGCGAAAACAGAGTAATAATTAACAAACAAAAGGATGTAGTTCAAATAAGGTTTATTGAACGTGTGTGTATGTGGGATGATGACGTGTGTGGTATATGTATGTGTGTCGATAGAAAACAGTTCTTGCAAAGAGTAAGTGAAGAAATGAGTCCGGCGTGGGAAAGTCATGAACACTGTATACAAAGAAAATGAGTTGAGAACTCTTACCGTTGTTGAACACGTGTTGACGGAGCGCTAGTGTCTAGGCGTCGTTCAGCGAGGCCAATTGAATAGAGAAGAGAGTGATTTTCCGTTTACACCGGTTTTTATAAACAGAAGGGCAGATAACTCTGGTGTCGCTTTTCAGCACCACCTGTCGGTGAAAAAGCGACACCTAACGGCCAACCGGTGCAATTATGTTTGAAAGGGGGAGGTAACTGCTACTGTTTCCAATTCCAGTGACTTATGGCCAATAACTTCAGGCTTGTGGAACCCTCATCCTGTTCACTGTTTCCCTCCTTTTGAAATGCATCTTCTCTATTGGCGTTAATCGACAAGACCATCTAACTATTTATCATTAAACTATCTAAAAAAAAATTTGAGTGGAACTAAAAAAAAAACGAGCCAAAATCAAAGTAAAGTTAAACTAAAAAAAGAAATAGCAACGGAGTTGTTGAGCCTCATCTGCGGCGGTCTAAAGTTGAGCGCTCTCTTTACTTTTGAGCAGTCTACACCGACGGACATGTTTTATTATAGAGCAAATTATCATCTTGTGAAATGAAGCGATCAGTTCAACCGAGATGCAACCTTCCCCCATGAATCGCTTCTTCTCCGACGTTGAATCTCGGCTCAAATTCGTTTATTGCCGACGGTTGACTTTTAAACGACTCTTGGTTCGTTGTAACCGCGGAGATTTCGCTCTTCAACAAACTGCCCGTCCACAGCCAACGTATGTTTTATAGCAGGTTTTATTGAAGCGCTGCTTCGTCACCCTCGCCGTCGCCGCTGGGCAAAGTTCAGCTTTCAAAATAGAATTGTTTTAAGGTGAATTAATTGCTGGGAAGAGGCAGAATGAGCGCTCATCGGCGACAAGTAAGTAACGCCTCACCATCTACACCCCCCCCCCTTTAGAAGACCCTTTGCAGATATCCCCGCTACACGTAGAAGCTTCTTGGCCTTTTGGCTAAGATCAAAGTGTAGTATCTGTTCCGATGGATACTGCACCCCATAGACTGGTATTGTCTTGGCCTTTGGGGTCTCATTTACGCCGGTCTATGGGTCTGTCCTGTGCAGTTTTAGGGGAAGAGTAAGTTTATTGCTTACTGCCCGAGGCGCCCCTGCCGGGGAATGCCGACCCAACCTTGGGTCACATCTTACTTGTGGGAGTAAGATCAAAACTGGCCTTGTGCCTAACTCCTGGAGAGGAGTAAATCAATACACGTATTAGTGTTTTGTTCATTTAGTTCAGTCAGCTTTTGTAATGAATACACACACACACACACACACACAGATATATATATATATATATATATATATATATATATATATATATATATATATATATATATATATATATATATATATATATATATATACATATACGCACACAATTATTCATGTAAAAGATGTAAATTACATATTACAGAAATGTATCATGCTTTCATTGACACGGGTAGGTCTTTACTGTTTTGAAAAAGGTCCTTACAATCCATTTCAAATCCTCAGCAATTCACGTAATGAAAAAAACTGTTCGATAAATGGAGGCCGATGATCACCGCCTTTGTCGTCCGGTGATTTCTCTCAATGTTCCATTTTGGGTAAACTGTTATATATATATATATATATATATATATATATATATATATATATATATATATATATATATATAACAGTTTTGACAATAGTAGTATGTTTATCTATAAATATATATTTAAAAAAATCTTATTTGTATCACATTTATTTAAAAAATCTTAGTTAATTATTTTTCTGTAAACGTTCCATCTGGCAATATGTCTTCACCCGGCCAACACTGAGTGAATGCAACAAGTTTCTTTAATACGTTGTTTGAAATTATTAATTCAAGTTATTGTCTAGTTTGTGTATACATTTTATGAGAAAGCTACTTGAAACAAAGCAAACAGTTTTACACATTTGCGTCGGGGGGGGGGGGCTTATATGTTTGATAGTAATTTATAACGGACGGTTGAATAAGTAAACAAGATATAAAGAAACATGGTAACAAGGGAAAATCCTTCCATGTTTCCTTGGGAGGGGTAGTGTGATCAGCGCGTGGACAGCGAGCAGTTGGTTCGGGAGTGAGGGTTAGATGGTTAGGGTTAGGGTTAGGGTTAGATGGTATACATGCGTGGTTAAATATAATTCATTATAAACAATGGACAGGTTAAGCGTTACTGTCAGGTGCAATTAGATAAATCCCCGGCTGAAAATAACTTTTTTCCGGCATCCTCACCCCTGCAGTAACATTCTAAAACCCGACTGCCAGAACGGCAAACCACTTCAAAATATTTCCCAAATATCTTGACACTTTGCAACTCCCTGCATGGGAGTTGCAAAGTGTCGTCTTCCAAGCACATCTGTATTTATCTATTTCTAACGCTAGCAATAGTTAGACATGGTTTAACGTCTCTATTTACTTGCCTCACAACGAGGGCAGAGTTAGACAAAAGGTCGGCTTCAATGTAGATAAATCTAGCTTTCCCCAAAAGAAGACCCTCTCGATTGGGACACAACTTGAAATTGCCTCAGTCTAGAAGGACTCCTATCCACCGACTGTGCAAACAATTAACTAGCGCAGCATCAAAACAGACGCCACCTATAAAGTCAGTTCAACGCGTTGAGAAAATTTAAGTTCTTCAAGGTGGCACTCTGGAAGTTTATAAAAATACTCGTGATTTAACCCGTCAACACACTCCATGCAGAGAAGCCTCAAGCGACCAGCCTTTTTTGTTTTACTAAAAACTACCTATTTTAAAAGGCTACAAACTCTATGGACTATGTTTTTGGGAGAGTCGAAGAGGCTGGGTCAAAAGTAATATTTAGTGTTAGCTAGATAAAATAATAAAAAATTAACAATAACACGCTCAAGGGAATACGCGTAATATAGTAGTGAGTTTAGTCACCTATGATGCATGTGATTAATTTCCGATTCCTGACAAAAGTACAGAGGTAAGATCGTCTTAACTTTGTATAACATATTATTAATATAGCTCTATCTAATAGTATACCGATTTCTTTGCTTGCTCAACATTTACCGTCTTGATTCGATTCAGTTCCGATCTAGAAAACTGCGATGACCTGGTAATCACCCAATCTTATGTCATCAACATCATAAAAAATAGAGACACTTCCAATGCCTGCGAGCCTGATATTATACCAGTAATACTGATCGAGAAATGTTCTGTTTAACTGGCCCCTGCCCTTTCCAAACTCTACAACAATGCCTTGCTTCCTCAATAGTGGGAAAATGTCCGCTGTAGTATCAGACTTAAAGAATTCTGGAGATAGAACTGACACTCAGAACTATCGCCCTAGGAGCCTACTCCCGCTCTTCGCTAAAATCTTTGAATCCTTCATCTATCTGGCAATAGTCCGGCACCTTGTTTATACTAAACTTCTTTCTGAGAATCGATATGGATTTAGGCAAGCTAGGTCAACTGCGGATATCCAAACGATCATCCACAAACGCACATACCATAAATTGGACAGGGCAGGTAAAGCTAGACCGGTAGCTTTTGCTATATCTAAAGCCTTTGACAAGGTCTGGCATAAAGGTTTTCTACTACCAATTAATTAATATGGTACTACCGGACGAATATATAATATATAATTAGCTCCTTCCTATCTAACAAGAAGATGCAGGTTGCCCTCGATGGCTGTTCATCCAAACAACATGGCATAAATGCATGTGTGCGCCAGGTATTGATCAATGGACCTTTATTGTTGCAATTTTTCATAAACTAGATTCCTAATAACATTGTATCTGAAATGGATATATTTGGGGACACCACTACGCTCTACTTTCGTCATGGGGGTAAAATGGACGCGCACATATCCAAGAAAAACGCTGAATCCTTAGAAAATTACCTCTAGTCTGTACTGTAATTGGGTCATAAA
>OY744519.1:12686399-12878899 GCA_963556195.1 Sepiola atlantica | reverse complement strand
TTCTCTCTTTTTTACCTCTTTCTCTCTTTCTCTTTTTCCCCTCTCTGTCGATCAGTTTCTCTCATTGTCTCTTTCTCGGTCTCTAACTTTCTTTCTCTTTATTGCACTCTTTTTGTCTCATGTTATCTGTTTCGCTCTCTTTCACTTGCCCACTTTCTTACTTTATCTCCCTCCATCTCTCTTTTTCTGTCTCTCTTTCTGTCTCTCTCTCTTTCTCTCTCTCTATTTCTCTCTCTCTCCCTCTCTCTCTCTCTCTCTCTCTCTCTCTATATATATATATATATATATATATATATATATATATATATATATATATATATCCCTTTCTCTTTTTATTCTCTCTTATTCTCTCTGTTTTCCTTTCCCTTACCTCCTTTTTTCCCTTTCTCTTTATCGATTTCTCAATTTCTTCCCATCTCTTGTTCTCTTTTTCTCTCTATCTATATGTCTTATTGCTCTCGTAAACTTCACTCTTACCTTTCTCCATTCCTTTTAATTTCTCACTTTGCTTTCTTTTCCGCCTTTTAGTCCTTGTCCCTCTCTTTCACTTTATGTAAGCCGTATCTTCCTCTCTCTCTCTCTCTCTCTCTCTCTCTCTATCTCTATCTCTCTCTCTCTTTCAGCATTTCTTTCTCTCCATTTTTATTTTGCATTTCAATTTTTAATTTTCTATCTTGCCCTCCTCCCCGCCAGAACCTTTCTCTCTCTCTCTCTTTTCTTTTTCTTTCCCTCTCTCTTTCGCTTTCTCTTTCCCTTCTCTCCTTTTCCCGCCCTTCCCGGTTCTATTTTTTCAGTCATCTTACACAAGGCGCTGATTTTTGTACCATAAATCTCTAGGCTATAAATATATTCGCCTCGCTTCTCAGACACCCTACCTGATTAACCTCAGGACGTAAAGATTTATTTCGAAGGTCATTTGGCCCAGGAGCCTACCATAAATCTGTCGCCATTACAGTGTGGATCCTTATTTACAACATTGAAGGCGTGAAGCTGTCTGCGTATATTACAAATGAGGCCCATTATCTTTTCTCGCACGATGCAAAATGTCTGTTAAACTACTCCGGCTGGTCCCTCCCCGTCCACGACCGGGCCCCATCAACAAGACGCCGACACCGCCAAGAACCCATCCCCGTTCTCTCACTTTTAATCTTTTACTTTCTACACTCTACACCCTCTCACTTCCACCCGTACTGTCACTTCAGACAGACTGTCAATCGGGCATTTCCTCTCCTCAAACATAAAGCACTCGCTCGCTTTATTAGTTTAGCCTTTCTTTTCTTTAACGTCTTCGCATTCTTATCAATCTATTTATCACGGCAGAGCACGCTTCGTATTTAAAGATCTCGTCCACCCCCCTCTCTCTCTCCACTCCCATTCGCTCTAGCGACAATCGTCGATTTACGACCCGTATGACATTACCAGCCACAGTGCTGGACCAGCCATACATTCTTATTTATTTATTTATTTTTTATGAAAACAGCTATGTTCATTTTGTTATGGAATACACTAATCTACACACAGCAATACAACTATATATCTGTGGACTTTGCTTGCTTGTAACCGTGCACATTAATAATTGATATCGTGGGTTATTGGAATGAATGAATGATGTAAATAAAGAAGTTAAATACAGGGTGGTGCGATAGAAGTAATGAGGGGAGATGAATGACGTATATTTTAATATTATTGTGTCAGCACTTATGAAGGGCCAAACGCTATTCGAGTATAATCGTTAATAGTAGGTATTCCCAATTAGGGGGATTGCAGGAACTTGTTTTAAAAATCCTTCTAAAATAAACTACTGGTACGATTTTTAATAAAATCTTCGGCATATAAAGAAATAAAAGAAGCGGTTTTATTTAAATAAATGTTTACTGTAAATTTAAAATATTAGTTTTAAAATATTTGCTATAACATATTTGAAATACTTGTTTAAGTGAGGATTGTAAGCATATTTTACGGAAGCAACGCGCGGATATACTTCTCTGGTTTCATTTGTTTGTTTTTTATGAGGATTTTTGCATTTCTGCGACCGACTTCTGCAGATGGCATGTGTTTTTTTTACGCTTTTGGACCACCATATATTAAAGAAAGTAATCATGTCTTAATAGTTAAAAGGCCATGACAGGCTAAACACGTCAAAAAGTTGCGAGGGCGATTTCTAGGCGATTTTGGAATTTTACAGATGCCCGGAAAACTCGTCGAGGAAAACTCGGCAACGGAAAACTCGGCAACGGAAAATTCGTCAATGGAAAATTCGGCAACGGAGAACTCGGCAATTTTGGCCAAGTAGGAAAATTCGGCAAGTATCGAATAAATATCGATTGAAAATAGATTTTAGAATCGTTTTTACAGGAGATATACTTGTAAATACAGAGTGAAGAACATTTTTTATATCATTTTTTTGGTACTTGTGCAGTTTACGAACCGGGCTATTTTTTAGATAATATTTTCAAGTTGAATTAAATTTTTACGATATCTTTCGTTTATTAAATGGTTGTGTGAAAGTACAGAATAGTTAACAAAGCCCCCCTCACTCCATGTTAATAATGTTATTTTAACTCGGTTCGTAATTACGTTACGAAATTAAAGGTTTGGACCGAGTTATTTTTTACATAACATTTTCAAGTTAAATTCAATTTTTACGATATCTTCTGTTTATTAAATTGTTACGTGAAAGTACAGAATAGTTAACAAATCCCCCCCTCGATTCTGCCCATGTAAAAAATCGTTGTCTAAATAATGTTATTATTTCAAGCCGGTTGAGATAAAATATTTTAAAATGCACTTTTACTGTAGGGCCCGAACTAACTTACACCCCGTCGTTAGGGTTAGTCAGGGTTGGCTATATAGTTAGGGTTAAGGTTAGTGTTAGGATCATGGTCTAAGTTAGTGCTGGTCCTACAGTAAAAGATTGCCCATTTTTACTATATCTAAAACAAATCACTGTTGACTGTTTTCAGAAAATAAAACACTGTTCGCTGTTATTATTGTTATTTTGGATAAAAACGTCATTTTGGATCTAATTCTAAGTTAAATCCGGTTGATTGTCTGCCCCTGACTTCAGAAAAGGAAAGCAAATAAATTGTGATGTACAACTAAATGGGAGAAGTGCCATAATTTTAAACAATGAGTGGGTGCATGTGATATGAGTGAAAAAAGAAACTTTTAATCGAATTAATCGTTGAGTAATATTTTACTTTAAAATGTGTAAATCACTGTGAGAAAAAGTGGTTAATCCATCGTTTCACAACTAAAATGGCAGGCAATGAATTGGCTGTATTTTTCTGATTTTTTGTTCCGACCATACAACGATTTATTTGAAAGAAGAATTTCTTTGTATTAAATAAAGTTGTTAGTTAAAACAACTTTTAGACAAGATGAAAAAAACAACTGAATTACAGTTACAAAAAAATAAATTAGAAATGTATTTAATAACAAGAAAACATTTGTGCTTTTTTTGCACTTAGGTACAATAAAACCTATTTGCAGTGGTAGTAGCCAGGCGGATATTTGCTGCGTAGGTTTTACATCGAGAAACGGATGGTTTAGCTGAGTTAAGCACTTACCATGAAAATAAAAATACATTAGAGAATAATTGGTAACGTCTCTTCTGTAACGTAAACAATTAAAAGAGAGAGAGAAGAGAGAAAGAGAGGGCAATATATAAAGAGAGACCACGTGGGTACACAAATAAATAATATTTATTGTAAACTACCAAAGAAATGATCCCTCCGGTCGCATATTTTTGCTAGACAGGTGAGATTTATATAATAGACTAGCGGGGCTACCCGGCGTTGCTCGGGATCATAAAAACATATAATTGAAGAAAAATCGCGTGTGTAACATCTTTATATTCAAACTTCTATTGCTCCCCCTCTCTCTATAGCCGTCTCTTTATCTTTCTACCTTTCTCTTCCCTAGTCGCCCCATTTCACCGCTATTTTCTAATTTTGCCTTTTGAGAAAGCTGTTTCTTCCCCACAGTTTCTCCTACGTTGCCCAGGGCAATAGTATGACATATTTCTATAAAAAGTAACACCTCTATCTGCGCCTTCTATATAGGTACTTATCGCCGCCCCGGTGTTCATACTATAAACGTATCTATCGCCACCCCAGTGCGCATACTATATACGTTCCTATCGTCGCCCTGGTGCGCATACTATATACGTACCTACCGCCGCCCTAGTGCACATACTACATACGTACCTATCGCCACCCCAGTGCAGATACTATATAAGTACCTATCGCCGCCCCGGTGCAAATGCTAAATAGTAACTATCGCCTAAAATTTTCCCCGGGGCCCTAATCTCTCAAGCCCCAATTGCATACACTGACCCCCGACAGAAGAAAAGAATGACCGAGAGGATGACAGCCAGTCATCTAGCAAGCTAGCTAGCGCCACCCTCTTCCCCCATTTTCCCTAATATATGGCAGTAAGAATTCTACCGATCTATGTTAGTGTTTTGTCTAAGAAACGTTTTTGGTAATGTTTTCATTTATTTTATTGAAGTACTTTAATGAATTAGTATTGATATTCACGAAACTATTGCACATATATAGAGAAATAATTAAATAACATTAAAAATAGATACCATAAAACATTAACTTATTTGTAACTGTTTTAAAATAGTTATACAAATTAGGAAACCAAATGAATGTCTATACATCGTTAGTATGTACTATATATATATAGAATTTCAAAATTCTATGTTGTATTATTGCTTTTTTGGCCTTGTTTCTATTCAATTTATTGTGTCAAGTTTAAAGCTGATCCTTTTTGGACCCTGTGCAAGCCCCTGTTGAGCGCATTGTTTTTCTCACCGATTTTAGGTGAATTTTGTGTAGCCCCTTTTCAGCATGAACTGCGTTTTCATTTTCTACTTTTTTGCAAGTATTCAACCTCTGAGCTCGACGTAAGCAGCTAACAGGTGTCGGGAAGACCCACGTACTCATAACACGGTGAAAGTCTCTTCGTCTCCGAATTGGTGAGTTTGAGCCGAGTGTTGGATGAGTGGAGAAGGGAGGATTGGTCCCGGTTTTGCTAGATACTTAGTGTCTAACCCGGGCTCTGGTTCCCAGATGAGGCCTCGGTCGTCTCTCGGCCCATACCTAGTACTTCCGCCAGTGCTGGCCCCAGCACTGGAAGTAGATCAGAGCTTGCCGTCTTATGCGGCAGCCATGCTTGTAGCTTTGTCGCTGTGTACTCCGACAGCGTAAAAGGAATATATCCGACTGAGAGAAGTGATCTGGGTCGGTGAGATAGACCCACCCATCACACAAGCTGGTCGACGAGCTTTAACTAAATCTGGAAAAGTTGGTGCCGCCAGAAAAAAGGGTGGTGGGACGAAGTTAGCAACTCTAAAATTGTCCAATCCTTTGGCATCTCCTCAAGAGTAACCGTCCCTCCCTGATATGTAAAGTGTTCCCAGTTTGGACAATATCATCCCTCCCAGGCAGAAGACGCCACCTGCCACACCAAAGACTCCTGCAGAACTAGCATCTTCTGCCCTCTTATCAGCAAAATAGAAGTGGGTACACAAGTCCAAGCTAAGCTCCGAGAAATACTGTCGGTGGTTTTAAGAGAAATACACGACGGTAGCTTTCTTAGAGCAGCTACAGATGCGGTAGAATGCAAGCGAGAAGGATAGTATCGCTAATTACAATCAAAACCAAAGCCAAATGGGTGACTTGGCAGAGGGCTTGCCACATGGGAAGTTATGCTTTCCAGTGTAGTAGACGCTGCATAATTGTCCAGGGCTGACTTGAGTTTTAACACCTGATACTTAAGCCGGAATACTTGAGTAGAAGAAGGGCACTAATGGTGGTCCTTAACGTCCCCTGTTACATTAGCTCAGTATGAGGACGCTGAAGCCGTAATCCCGGTCCGTGGTCATCGTAACCTTATGGTAGGAGACTCCCAATTATATATGCGAGTGGACCGGGATTGTTTTGATAACATCCAACCTCTACTCAAGTGCGACTTCTGGACAATAAGCATCATTGTTTTGGGTAAAAGGCGACATTGTAAGCACTGCGAGCGGAAGTAGCATATGGCGAAAGACAGCCTGAAAAAGTTTCCACGAAAAAAGACCCTTCTGCTGAAGACCCTGGAAAAGCGGCGTCAGGGGTAGCAGCTCCTCCATTAACGACCAGGGGAGGGGGCACCACCCCACAGAAAAATGGCTGGAACAAGAAAGACTCCCTCCAAAGAGGTGCAGCCTCGAGAGAAAAAGGGATCCGGCTACCCACAGGGTCTCCTAGTCAAGATGTTCCCACCAAGGAGCTGCAACCTTCTACATTTATCTCGGTAGCGATAACCAAATGGGAGAAGCTGGTCCCCTTTGTTATCTGATTCAGAAGTGGAGAAGAGTGAGAATATGAAACAAGACGCTGGGTCGGCTACAGAGACAGAAAGCAAATGCACCAGGGAGTTCAAGACAGCTAATAGAACCAATGCGAAGAAAGTAAAAGGGGCTGAACCTCTTTCCCCTGTCATTATGGCTTAAGAGATGACCATTTCACCTGCGTAGGACGCAGAACTATAAACCCTTACCCTCTCTTTCTTTGATTTCACGCGGCTCGCTCCCGCTCTCTGTCCAAAAGTAAAGAGCCGGAGCCCAAAAATAGCAGCATGTCTGCATAACCTTCCCCCATAAAAAAAGGGTAAATCGTGGATGCTCCCCTTCTTGCCAGGGGACCTGATCTGCGATGCAGATATTTATCATTCCGCTGTCGATCGTAACCGCAGACAGCGGAATACTAACCTTAGACCCAAGGGCTAAGTGCCGGAAAACCCCCAAATTTTCCAGATGCCCCCTTAATTACGATGTTTGTAAGAAAGACGAACGTAGGGCGAAATCCTTTGGAAGATGATAAAGGCCGCCAAGGGGGTAATTCCGGGTCTGAAACTGGCGGAGGAAGGCTATGACTTCTTCAAACAGTTGGAGGCACGCTGCAAAGGGAAGGACCACATCTACGCTTACCCTTCATTTTAACTTTAAAGTTAACTTTCCCACTGGATGTCGGAGGACTTTCTTGAGACGGACGACTTACGTCTGAATTGCTCACGAGTAATATCAGTCATGCCTACGGCATCCTAGTTTCCAAACCGATGGTCACGAACTTAGTTCAATGTAGTCTGAGCAAGAGGAGCCTGAGGTGCTTAATACTGGGGGACTCATGTCCTTTAACATATATGTTGCTGCGTTACAGGAAACTCATTATGATACGTTTGACGATCAGCGACTGCTGGCGAGGCATTAGAAAACGTCATGCTAGGAGAGTTCCTTTTAAGACGCATCCTGTCTGCATCGGGTAAACGTTTGTTTACGTGAATGCTGATAGAAGACTGGTCGTAGCCGATGTTGCCGTGGAAAGTGCCATCGTCGCGATTTATGCGCCTAATTTTGCTCGGGAGAGGACTTCCTTTTTCCAAAGGTTAGAAGGCTTCCTCGATGGTTCGGAGCGGTTAATATTACTGGGAAATTGAAATGCGATCCTGATCCCAAGATAGATAATGCGGGTGGGTCTAGACTGTCAGATAGGTGTGAGACAAGTATGTCTGATCTGATGGCTGAATGCAATCTGGTCGACACGTTTCGTGTCGATCACCCGGAGTGGGAGTAGTTGACGTACCTTTCTAGCAGGCTTTCCGTTGCAAGTACTTACTAGGACCGGTTGTTAGTCAGAAGATGCAACGTTGACTAAATCTCTTGTCCAATATTCCACTGGTTAAGCTATTATGACCACCAATTTCTTGTGGCCTATTTGGAAATAGAAAATAGTACCCCTAAGTTAGCTGGGTATTGGAAGTTAAACAGCTTCTGAGTAGAGATACGTGACTTCCGGGATATGCTGACACTTAATTTTAGAAAGGATTTAGTGAGAGGGGTTACTGGAAATAAGTGGTGGGTAAACGCCAAATGTTTTATTAGGTTCTTTTCTGTGAAATATAGCTAACACATTTGTTAGAAATGCGGTACCCCTTAATGAGATACACTTCAATATTGGTATGGATATACACTTTTTTTTCCACGTTGCGAAGAATATGAAATTGAAACGACCGAGCACGCCTTTTTTCAACTGCGCCAAGCTTCGTGAATACGGGAGAAACGCATGGTGTTTCTTGCGATTTTAGCCGTTGCTATATTCGTCGCCTTCTTATTACGATTTGATTTCGTATTATAAGCATCAGCTTAAAATCAAAGTTAAGTGTGATAGAAAGAGGTTGCCTAACTCACAGTGTAAAAGCTGGTGAATACACACCGCTAGTTTATGCGTGTTCCTACGAAATAGATTTGGGTGTGTGTTCACTGTCTAAGTATGGCACACACTCACCTTAGGTATTTTTGACCATTTTGAATATCCAAGTGTTGAAACAGTCCTTCTAGCTAGTAGTCCAAATGAGTCATGTCTACCTACCTTTATTTTAGGTGTCAGAACCTCTCCAGCATACCTTCTCCCCGAGTTGCTTCATCTTTGACCCACCCTAATAGTATTTATCTTAGAGAACCCCTTAAAACACCACTGTACTTTGTTGTCCCCTAAGCAACGCCCACTCCCACTTAAGGACTGACTCTCTTGCTTTCGGTCGTTCCGGAAGATAGTGAGCAGTTCATACTTTAGATAGGATGGGAGAGTCATACTAACTTAGCATAATTAGCATTTTATTTTAGAATTATTTTTTATTCCTTTTATTTTTATTTATTTCTGGGGGATTTTTACAGGGTTCTTTGTTATCCCACTCCCATCATCATCAGACATTGTATGTATTTTGTAAATTAAAATCATGCACACACTTAGGGATATTTTAAGTAGCTTAATCAATCGAGTGAATGTGGTATTCTGACGATTAGAACTAGTTTTAAGATATAGACAAGTGAACGACCTCCGACCCCCCATGCTAAATTCAAGATTGTGTCACATCTTACATTTTTAGATATTTTTAATGTAAAATTTGAAGATAAATTGAATGTTGTATGATTGGTTTAAATAACATTAACCTGTCTTGATTGTAATCTAGGAGTGATAAGTGAAAAAAAGTCGCATATTTCACTTAGATAAAAAAAGTCATTATGTAGCGAGTCTGTACAATTAATAGAACCGAACTAATCTCCTAAAAGTGTGACTTTCACCTTTTTCTTATAATCTGACCCTTGATATTTGACCTAGATATCTTGATGTTAAATCAATTATAAGTTCGATCATGAACGATATTTTGTCCAAGTTTGGTGACGATTGGTCATGTGATGTGAACGCTAAGCTGTACACAAACAAGCAACCGAACAAACAGTATTACCTACTCGACCGAAAACATAAATATGCCTATACAATAATAAGAGAAGATAACTCCGTGAACTGACGTCATGACAAATTCATTTGTAAAATTGGCATTGAAAGTTTGAGCGTTTAAATGTGCACAGACGTGTGGGATAGGAATACACTTCTGACGATCGGATTTGCGGTGAAACTGAAGTAAATGCTAAAGATTTGATCCTTTTATTATTTACAATAGACATAAAATATAATATGTTAGGCGTATATCTCTTCTATCTCCAAAAACATAAATGTTATATGGATAAAAATTTTGCCCGTATGTCAGTTCGTCACTCACATTTTTTTAGAACGTAATAAATACATTACGGAATTTGTTTCATTTCGAAATATCAAATATATTAATTACTTTTAGAAATAGAGAATATTGCATTTGTAGTAAATTATTAATTCCCAACAAATAAAGCAAATGCCATGAACGGAAATCGGAACCGAAACTTTGACATCTCCTCTGTCTGACCAATTGTTCTTCTTCCTAAATAGCAAATATGAAAAGGAAACAAATAAAGAGCCACTAACAGTTCCGTTGACACTTCTCAGTATTCTACGTCACTTCTAGAGAGCGATTGAGAGAAATTCTAATGGCCGCCATTTATCTGATACAAATTTTGAAACACATTAAAAGAAAACCGTTTTTATGTACTTTATAGAAATATAATAATTTGGGGGGGGGGGGGAGGGGGTAATTATAAATTTTATATCCATTCAGAATGTGCGTATATGTACGTAGATGAACTCAGGAAATATGAATGACCCCCCCCCCCATTAAGATTTTCGTCTAATCCAGTTCCTGCATTCAATAACAATAAAATAAATATGATCGTACGTTTTTTTGACCTTATATGTTGACCTCATGATATATTTTATATTGTGTTTTTGTGTGTTATTTTGAGACTTTTTATTCTTTTGTAATTCATATTTTATTTTTCAGTGTAGGTGTCGGGGCGTAATTTGATGTAGTTTTTTTCACTTCATCTTATGTCAGAGCTACAAATATCTGGCAGACCAGCTGTTCTTTCTTTTTCTTTCACGCTTTCCTTCTTTCTCTTCTCTTTCTTATTCTTTCTTCTATTTCCCCCCTCTTCTTTCTCTTTTCTCTTTCTCATTTCCCTCCTCACTCTCGGTCTTTTTTTTTATTTTAACTCTAACAAATTACTCTTTCTGTCGCCTGGAAGGGAAAAAGTTCAAGAACACACCTTTTTTATTTCATTCTTAACAAAATCAACGCTAAACGGCTTTCGTGACCGCGATGGAATGTTAGGCTCGTACACTTAACCGACATTTTCTTTTTTAAGGCCAATCTGCCACTTTAATGTATAATTTCCGAAATAAATTATACACATACAACCATACACACGCACACACACACAACACACACACACACACATATATATATATATACATATATATATATATGTATATATATATATATATATATGTATATATAATTAAATATGTTATCTACATACGTATACGTTTCATCCTTACGCAGATCATCAGTGTAGAAAATAATTATTTACATCGTTTGCCAGACTCGAACCCAGGAACACGAGTTATATTTCAAAATCCAATTCCAACGTGCCAGTTCACACGGCCGTTGTGAACCACTCGATAAATCAGCGAGAGATGAATACTATTTAAAGGCAGCTGCCGCAAAATGTTCTACTATAGAAAAGAATATATATACACACATATACAGTCGATAAATCACGATCTTTCCCGATTGCAAGAAAGTGAGTACTTGAAAGTGCGACTGGTGTAGTTTCACGATGGCACGTAGCAGTTTAATAAATCCGTTGGATTTTAAAGCTTCTATATATAGTAATTCAAGTAAAGTTAGTCTTCACAGAGTACCACGATTCATATATTATTTACTGCGTTTATATAATAGTGCTCAATAATTAATAGAGCTATATACTGGTAATATTTTTTTTTATTAAAGTCAGGTCATGTGATCTTCGCTAGTTGTTACCCTTCTGAACGATAGCTGTTCTATTTCCATCTCCAATCTCCAATCTCCAACTTCATACCAAAAAACGACCTGACGAAGTTTAACATGTCTGCAAAATGGGGAGAAACGCGGCTTGAAGACTTCTTCTCTGGGCTGTCATAGTGTGTCCTGGTTGCGATTTTATGTCTGTTTTTAGCAAACAATTATATAACATCTACGATTACCCATACACACACACACACACACACATATATATATATATATATATATATATATATATATATATATATATATATATATATATATGTGTGTGTGTGTGTGTGTGTGTGTGTGTATATATATATAAAATAGGTAAAATGGAAAAAGTGGAAAGGACACGGTAAAATGACACGGTAAAAATATCACCGTTAAAAATGACTGTAGAATCTCAAAAGTGGATAAATATGGAAAATGGCACAAGGGAAAATATAGATTAAAATCTCACGAATTGATCAAAATCTTGGATAAAATACATGAAAGATAAAATACATTAAGAAGTGTATCAGATTAAAAAGAAATTAAAACATTAAAATGTAAAACGCACAGAATTTATCTCCCATAGCAAACAAAAAAGAATTGGTTAACAGTCATGTTCTAAAACGTTTTACGTTAAATTGAGCTCGACATTTTTATGCCCGCTACTAATTACAATGACAGATTAGTTTTGTCCTATTCGTCTACCCTGACTGTTTTAAAAATGAAAACAAAATCTATGATTACAAATTAGCTGATATTACAGTATATTTTTTCCTTTCGGTTTATTTTTATTATCTTGTTTACTTTTCAAAATAGAATAAACGGTCGTTTAGTATCCGTTCTGATACTTTATCGGTAAAATTGAATTTTTTTTACTCAAGATGGCTGCCGACGGTGACGTCACTCACCTCTAGCCGGCGAATAGGAATAACTCGACAATTGTTTTTAATAACTGTTAAAACAACTTAATTAAAACAAAGTATGTTGGGTTATTATTATTAAGTTTGTTTCATTAAGTTTATAACTAAATATAAATTATTAAGATTAAATAGACTGGTGAATAGTAATTAGTTTTCTGTTTTCTTGATGAAATAACTCGAATCAAATTGTTATAATAACTTAAAAAAAATAATTAAAACAAAGTCTTTCAGGTTATTATTATAGAGCATATAATGAGGTCACGATGGTTAAGTGGATAACGACGCGGTCTTACGACTTGGGTGTGCAGAGTTCGAAACCAGTTGGTTCCGTAGTATCATTTTAACTTAGGGGGGTTAGCAACCATCATGTGCTCTCTCCTGCAAAAGTGCCAAAAACAGAATGAACCCAGACATCAGAGTTGCACATTGTTGTTCATACGAACTTTTGCGTAAATATGCCAATTAACCTATATTTCATTAACTAGCGGAACCCGTCGCCCGGCGTTGCACGGGAGAAATTACTACCTATTGCATGACGTCGAATAAAAAAAGGAACGGCCTACTGTTTTTTCTGCCGCGTCAACCGTATTAGCGAATGTTTTAAATTAAAAAAAAAAAGAAAAAATGTGACAGAGTAAACTGGGATCGAACGCTAAAAGTCGCGATAATGAAACCTACCTTCTTACCGAGTGCACGAAGGTTTCGGATCACAAATGTGTGTGTAAATATGCCAATTAACCTAACTTTCATTATTGGCATGCGTGTTAAATTAATACCAGGAAAATAATGAATGACATCCGATGGTTTGTGAAAATTAAACTGTGTTTATTACTTCCCGGTGTCGATGAGTGTAGTCACAGTACACAATTGTTAGGGGGAAAAGTTTTTGTTACCACCTATATGGAGTTGGTTTTTCGGAGAGACGTTTATGGTGGGCCAAATTTAATATTAGGTAGAAAAAATCATAACAAATTTACTAAAACACGCTCGAGTGAATAAGTGTAGTATAGTGGTGAGTTTAGTAGCCTGTGATGCATGTGGTTATTTTCCTATACTTAGAAGGTAGAGGGGAAAAATCGTCTCTACTTTATATATTTGAAAAGAAAGATAACATTTGATAGACCGACGAATGCAGTTCAATTTTACCCAAATGCTTATTGAAACAAATTGTTGCATGTTGTTTCATTAAGAAAAGAAAACAAATTCCAATTCGTCGGCTTTTTTCTTTCTTTTCGCCAAGTATTTTCAGAAGTTGTTGGGGGTGATTAAGTAAAGGGTGTTAATCTACAAAGCCAGAAAAATACAGCCTTAATAAATAAGTGTTGTTATATTATTTTTAACCATAAAAATCAGAAAACAAATTCCTATACTGAGGCTTAAGGACATTTTAAAGATTTACACCGCTCGCAATGTGCTGATGACACAATGCCGGCATTGTCGGCAGCCATCTTGATTGAAGGAAAATCCAATTTTACCGCTTTATCGTTCTGTCCTCGGTCAGTAAAAGAGAAATCCTTTTAGATTGAAGCACTTTTTATTCTTGTTCCAATCCAAAATGCTCATTTTCGGGGTGAGGTGGATTTTACCCACATTAAAACTAACCTTGTATAAAACTCTGCCCTCGTGGAGAAGCAATTAAATATTATAATGTATTGTTTTCTTTTACACGTGGAAAATTCTTTTACCTTTTTTAAGGTTCGCTCACAAATAAATTCAATAAACCTTTTACAAAAAATACAGAGGTTTTAGTTACGTAAAACTCTTGTAGCAACGTGAACTATAGCTTTGTTAAAGTGCTGAAATTAGAAAAAAAAGTCCTAAGACCAACGCTGACAATTAGATGTAATAATAAATGTTTGAAAATTTGTAAACAAATAAGGAACTGGTGCTACACTTTTACTATTCTGTCTTCAGTCAGTGAAGGAGCAGTCCTTCGAGACTAAAACATTTTTTTAGTTCAAATACGGAGTCCCCTTTTTAGGTGCTCGGTTTCCCCACATTAGAACCACTTGGCCACCACTGAATAGCTTAATAAACTGTGATAATTCAAACGCTTATTTCGGCGGCTTGACGCTATAAGAGCGTTACACTTAATGAAAAGAACGATGCAAGAATAGCTAGCGACGTCATGATGTGTTAATACTAAACTTACAGTGCCCAACTAGAGGGGTGTTTCTAGGGGCGACAAATAATAAATATTTGTTTTTTTTTGTTTATTATCTATGTAAATACACGTTTCGTGCTTTTTAATCGGGACTCATCAGCATAGAGATATAAATATTCACTACCGGTCGTGTGATTGGAAATATATATATATATATATATATATATATATATATATATATATATATATATATATATATATATAGGAAAAGAAGGATGAAGGTAAGCCGACGTAATGGGAAAATGAAAAAAGAAAACCAAAATGGGATGTTTTTTTTATGTGTACATCAACGTTTCGTCTTTATCTATAAGACTTCCTCAGGATGATAATATAAAGTAAAATATCATGCAAGTACGTGCACATATAGGGTAGACATTATGGGAAGAAGGGAAGAAAGTAGTAGCCACTACTGGAGAAAACACTTGGGCTGACATCCGGGCTTAGTGGAGTAAGTAGTGAGGAATTAAAGTAAATGTTTATGAAACTGAGTGGAGAAGAGTGGAAAGGTGGGGGTGAGCAGAGGTACTGTGGCTGGTTGTAAGAGAAAAAGGTGGGGGTGGGATGAGCGGGAATAATGTGGATGGCAGTGGGCGAGGGAGTGGAGGGGTGGGGAAGAAAGAGGCTGGAATATATGTATGTAGGTATTTATGAATGCTGAAGTAATGTAGAAACACTGGAATGGTGAACGAGAGTATGAAGAAAAACAACAATTGAAGCCAGTTTTTAGGATATAAATATTCGATCTATTTTTCAATTGATCTAGTAGTATTGGCACAGCCGTCATCGTGGCTCTAATGCACTTTCCCCCAGCAGCTGAACACTCTGACGACGGTTTCCTTGAATAGATTTAATCTCTCGTGAATTTATCGTTTTGCTTATAGCGGCTGTATGGGCCTAAGCGTCGGAATTTGAGTCAAAAGCATGGCCCGCGTTCCGGGGTTCCAGTCCTGCGACAGGTATGACTAATAATCTCTACCCTGACGATTCTCGTAACGATGAAACGTATATTTATGTAGAGAAAATAAATATATATATATATATATATATATATATATATATATATATATATATATATATAAACATTTATTTAGCTCGGTCGTCCCTTTTTTGCAAGCTCCTCCTTCGTTCTCTTTCATCTGAAAACACTTCCCTGCCGATGTCGGAAAGCGTCTGTTTATTATTCGACCTCCTTCGTCGTCCTGCCCCCTACTCGTCTGTTCAGCGTTATAAACGACCTTTGGGGATAAGATAAGTGCGGTATCTGGGCGACATTAAAATTTATAGCGGGCCCGGTTTCTTTGATCTGCGAACGCCCAACCGCAGGCCTTTCTCGTCACCCTTAAAGAAGAAATGGTCCTTTCTTCCTGCAAGTCAAGAATATTGGACTCCCCGGCGATGATTTTCATTACTTTTGATTTCAGGACCCGCTAGGAAAAAAAATCCCACTTCAGAAATGGTGGTAGGTTTGTTTCACGTTGGAAGATTACATTTAGTTAGAAGTTCCATCTATTAGGGCAGACGTTCTCAAATTGTTCCCGCAGCTTTTTTTTCTTCCTGTCCAACTATATTTGCGTACTTTTCGAGTATCGCCGTTAACAAAGTAAACACACACACACACACGGACACACACACACATATATATATATATATATATATATATATATATATATATATATATATATATATATATATATATATATATCAAGAGGGTGGTGCAGTATTACTGCAGTTCCAACGAGAGAAAATGTATATATGTAAAAGTGTAAGGCTACCAACATTTGTGAAAGTTTTTTTAAAAATTTATTCATTATTTTGTTGTTTTATCACTTTATAATTTTATATACCGCGGTTCAAGCGGTGGTCGGCTCTCATCAGATATGTAAAACATATTTCTTAAATATTTTTCCTCGTTTTTTCGAGCCTGCTGCTTTCATCAGCAAAGGGAAACAACAATCTCAGACAGTCACAATGCGCGAACTTAGTTCACATTGAGGTCACGAGATATTGTCACGTGATTATGGAGGAGTTAAGTGATATTTAAAATGAAAGCGGCGAGTATAAATGTTGAGACATACGATAGAACTCAACTACAGAGTTGGAGTATTGCACTGAAGCGTCAGGTGAATGTCTATCTTTAATCTCTTTGATAGTACACTACTTTCAATATATATATATATATATATATATATATATATATATATATATATATATATATATATATATATAAGTACATAAAGTCTAGCATTCTGGATGATCAAAAAAGAGCCAAGGGTCATATGAGCTACATAATGTATCTTTTCATAAGCGTTTTTCTTACTTTACACTCCTACTACCATTGTTTAAAATATTTTGTATTTTGTGTGTTATTTCCTTTAAGACCAACCATCCTGAAGAAGTCTTGGAATAAAAACGGAAAGTTGATTAATACATAAATAATATTTTTGGGGTTTTCCTTTTTTCATATATATATATATATATATATATATATATATATATATATATATATATATATATATATGTATATGCGCAAATGCGCCAAACAATAACACATTTCCTCAAATGAAACAACACACTTTCAAATCGAAAGACATTTCTTCAAATGGATTTGCATATCTGATGAAAGCGGACCACCGCTTGAAACGCGTTATATACAATTATAAAATGTTAAAATAACAAAATAATAAATAAATGTTGAAAAAAAACTTTTATAAATGTTGGTGGCCTTACTCCTTTACATATATATATATATATATATATATATATATATATATATTCTTTATTTTATAGAGAAGGAATTTATTTTCTACGGCCCAGAGTGCATGTCGTCAGTTCGTGTGATTTTAGCTTTGAGGCTTAAGAATACTTGGATATAAATTACTTTTTTATACTTAAATTTTTCTGTATTTTTTATTACGCTCTTATCAACAAATGGTTTTCTTTCTGCAACTCAAGAATATTGGACTTCTGTGCGTTGATTTTCATTGCCTTTGATGTCTAACACCACCAGGAAAATTCCTCGCAATGCGAAATCTTTTTTCATGTTAGAAGATTACGTTAAAATAACTGTCAACTTACAAAGCATGCCTACTCAGTCTAGTGTTTTCAGCGTCCTCTTTCCAGTTCGACCATGAACGCATGCACTTTGAGTATAACTTTACCCAACATTTAACAGACTTAGAATTTAAAATGTATCTTATTTAATGTAATGTTTACTCGCTAAGCTCAAGTCTGATTTTGTTAAAAGAAACAGAATTGAGCGCGGCCAACAAATTATGTTTTTGCTTTTAGAGTTATCTAGTAATCGCCTTTCTATGATTCATAAATTATGTTCACTTTTAACGACTTGATTGTATAGCGAACCGGCCTATTACCCGTTATCAAGCTTGTAGAGATTATGCGGGAGTAGATGCTCACCAATAAACCCTAACCCCTAACACTAACCCTAACCCTAACCCCTAACCCTTACCCTAACCCTAACCCCTAACCCTAACACTAACCCTAACCCTAACCCCTAACCCTAACCCTAACCTAACGCCTTTAAAATAGTTTCGGCGTACCCAATTAAATTTACACGTCATCGGTGGCCCCGTTGCATTTGGCTGTACAGGAGCGGGATTGACACCGTATCATACTTATTAGAATGCACAAATAACTAATCAGATTGTGTTCATTCCATTAATCATTTTCAATCCATTCATAATATTCTTCATCATTAATCCGACAATCCACCATTCATAAAATCCCTCTCATTAACCTTTATCCTCGAGTGACTTTTGGCCTCGATAAACGGCGACTCATTAGTAAAAAAGCATTATATCCTTTTAGTAATATTCAGCTACTCTTTCACAAAATGAGATTTGATGAATATCAGCTGGATCGCCTGTGTGAAACGGTCCGATGTTGCTAAACTTGAAACACGCAATAATCTCTAGCTGCAATACTTACGATCTAGCATAGTCTACTTGGTCGATGTATTTCACCACATTATCCCTTTTTTATATTTCACAGTTTTTCTATAATTATATTTAACTAACGGACGGAACAACAATGTAAAGTGTACATTTTTCATTTACCCTTTGACTTAAAATATGAAAGATAATACAAATGAACCGCTTGTACATTAAAAAAAAAAAACGAAATTATCCGCCCTCTTTAAAATTATTTCTGCATTTTTTTTCCTTATACGGAAAATTAAAACTAAACAACAGTATTCTTTATACAAAGAAACTAGAAAATAATATAGAAAGAAACAGTAAATAACACTTAACCGACTTTTATGGTTTAAGGTCAACGTGCCACTTCAATAGATGAGTTCGTAAATACAATTATATATATATATATATATATATATATATATATATATATATATATATATATATATATATATATATTCTTGTTCAAAGTGTAAACACAATCATTTGTTAATAATTTATTTTAAGATCCGATTCAAATAAATGGGTGCGTTTAATTTGTGGCTTCTTTATAGAAGAAGGCCACCCCTACAAAATTGCGATGTCCGCTAGTAGGCGTGCGATGGACTCAATTACTCCGATTTGATTTTTAAAAAGGGGACCACTAGCTTCCGTTCATACATAGCTATGTTCTACTCCTTTTTGACACTCGCCGTTTGTTACTGTCACGGGATTGCATTTGGCTTAGTAAACCAGCCCTCGACAAAGATGCTCTGCTACAGGAACAGCACACCAAGTTGAAATGTGCCCGAGACGTTCAACACTGACCGCTTCCGCAAGGCATTTTTACAGATTAAATAGTCTCGTTCTGCTTCAAATCTCCAACTGCTGTCAGAGACACATTTTCGCCAGTCTTTTAGGTGCATGCTAAGAGTTTTCAGATAACATAATCCGAGGAAACGTTTTACACCTGCTCTTGGCATGCCAAGCCACTAAGACATCTGATGAAACTTTCTGATGTACCGAATATAGGATTTTCTTTTGGTGTTCATTTCTGAATAATCAGTTATCTTAAACACGTCTCTTTAACTTCTGTCTCGGACGTTTATCATGTGGCAATCCCCACATAATTTCTTCGTTAAAGCACTTATTATTTCGAATTAGGATCAACATTAATGATAGTTGATCTGAATGCCGAATATACTAGACACTTGTTTGTAAAGTTCTATTCTATGTATACGAAACTTGGTCTCACATAGCTGCTGGTATTCGGAAGTTTGAAGTGATCGATCACGGTTACCTTCGACGAAATTTCGGACTTAGTATCGTGATATTATGGGATGTCTCCCACTCCCTCGAAACTAGGACCACCGGGAAAGATTAGTTAGGAAAATGAATGACAACATAACACCGTCTGATCTATTGAACTTCATAGACAAAGAGACGCCATGGCTAGTTAACCATTAACAAACGGATTGTGTTCTAGATAGAGAAATCGGAAGGATGAGCAAATAGACGGACACATTTAGTTTCGGTCGAAGAAAGCTGAGGAAATACAGATGTCCCTGGTTGCATGTGTAGAAGAAATATATATGGAGGGCATCGGTGACAGAGCCCAACGATAACGACCACAGCGACAGATCAGGTGGGGACGATAGACGTCAGTCAGTCTTAGCTGAAATCATGAACTTAGAAGATGGGAGGTTTTGCTCGGACATTAATACACTAGCTACAAGACCCTAACGACACACTTAAAAATTCCGTACCCGACCGTCGCTTGTATACAATGTCTGTATCTGTGTGTTGTTGTTTTTAATGTGAATTGTAAGTTGTTGCTTGCGTCGGAGTGACAATAGAATCCCAACACGCTCCATAAGAATGAAGAAGACGAATCACAGCACATGCGCTTATGGTATTAGGGTCGGTCGAGGTTTAACACTATCATTAATCGCATTTCGAACATGACAATTCTCTCAAGATTCCAGAGACTTCGGACAAAGAAACTATTTTGTCTTTCTCCAACCTACTTGATAAATAAGGCAATACCGCCGGCGACATTATAGGGACGACTGGAGAGGAGGCTAGGTCAGCTGAGGATTGGTTGAAGGTCAAATCTGACCAAGAAATCATAACAGACTCTCGTGTTTTCAGCATTCGACGATGGAACCGTAACTGGTTGCCTGATTGTGAAAATAGGCTACGAAGAGACGTGGTTGTGGCACTGTGAGTCGCTACGCTGATAGTTCACTTGGAGTCGGCTCTTCTCAGTCCAAGTGAATTCCGTCAGAGAATACTCATCCAGATATTAAGTGATCCGACAAGAAAATAAAAAGATGTCTCAACGCAATGCCGTTGTAATAGAATGTTAAATGCTATTGCAGATTAAGCACTCAATACACACACACACACACACACACACACACATATATATATATATATATATATATATATATATATATATATATATATACATTATATAAACATTTAGAATTGCTTATTCAAACGCAATTACGTTTCAGCAGGCCATATGTTTTGTCAGGGCGAAAGATGATGATGAAAATAAAAATCTACTATCAACACCTCGGTAAATCAACGAGAGAGTAAACCTGTTACAGGCAGCCGTTGTCAGATTGTTCGACTGCTAAAGGAACATGCATTTAAAGCCACGATCACGACTGTGCTAATACTACTCACTACAGAGCCCTACATAGATTCGGGCCAAAAATAATTATAAATATGTGTATCATACACACACACACACACGCATATATATATATATATATATATATATATATATATATATATATATATATATATATATATATATATAACTATGTCATGTATCCACATAATATTTTATAAGGAGATACAATTTTGCATGTATTAATTTTCAATATTTAGTTCAACAGTGCTCGATATGTAAGTAGAGCTAGGTAGTAAGCTATGTAAATATATTTATGGCAATTAAGCTACAAAGAGGCTCCCGCGTTTCATCCCCGGGAGGATCTTCAGGCTAAAATGCATGGAGTTAGTTTTACCGGGTGTTTATATAGACACCGTTAGCTAGGTAACCAATCATATTCTTTGTTGTTCTCTTAGCTAATCGTTCGGCTACTCACGAACAAAGGTCCGGTTAGTTTTACTTCTTATTTCCTGTTCTATTGTTATGTTTTCTATAGAGTAGCCTACATCCTGTTGTTTTGTTTTGTCAATATAATGGGTAAACTTATTTAAACACGTGGTTTTAGTTTTAAAGTTGTTAGGTTTTAGTTTAGTTTTTTTTACTTATTTGTTTGTTTATTTATTTATTTATTCATGTATTGTTAGCCTACGGTGAAGGTTATTCGGTGTGGGCAGCTGTTTGCTATCTCAATTCTACAGTATAATAGATTTTGGGGGGCTTTTAAGTTTAGGATTGCAACTTTCTCACTCAGACATAATCTACACGGGTCGTCTTAATTTCTACATGTGCTGGTTTGTCGTATTATTTTCCATTCAATTATTGGTGAGCGTCCATTTTTTTTGAGCTCCCAATAGTGATTTGCTAATACTGTTTTAATTCGACGTTCTCTGTTTTTAAATGTGCTTTTGTGGTCATAATATATGGTTTTAAAATCTAGGGAGACTATACCCACGTAGTACTTCTTCTTATTCGGCCTTTCTTTGGCAAATATTGTGGTTTGGTAAACAATACTTTTGTTTACGCATTGTGTTAGACAAAGTGTATGATTTATGCAGTTACATTTTTTCTCTTCATTGCAAAATTTTTAATTTCTATTCGGGCGATTATTATTAAAGTTTTGTTTATTTCCATTTGTAGTGTTTATATTTTTGTTCTTCTTCGTGTTATTTTTTCTATATTTGTCGTTTCTAATGTAATTTTTCCCACTCTCTGCTGTTCGTTTTACTATTTTGTTATTGCATGCCTTAATTATCAATTCTAGGTTTTCGCAGCAGCACTAAGACAGTTTTAGGTTATTGTTATTGAATATTTTATGCCGGGTATTTTTTACGGGGAACTGCTTTTCAATCAGATTTAGGAAGTTTTTACCCAGTTTAGTTTTCAGCATCTGGTTATAGAGTGGTGTATAATAGATTATATTCATTTTTCTTTTATTTTTAATTTTATTATAATTATTATTGTCCTGTTTCGTATATCCAATTTCGATATGATGGTAACCACTATTTTTAGAGCTGTATTGTAAATGTTGCTCGATTTAAAAAAAAATTTCGTTGCTAGAATTCGGAATATGTTTTATGATTGATGGGGGGGGGGTAGATTTTAGAAAGATCCAGGTTGTCCTCGATGGCCGTTCATCTAACAAATGTGACATACATGCTGGTGTACCCCAGGGATCAATCCTTGGACCTCTACTGTTCTTGATTTTCATAAATGATCTCCCTGATCTCATTGAGACCTAGATAGGGATATTTGCTGACGACACCCCGCTCTACTCTCGTCATGTGGGATAAACCGACGCGCACATATCTTAGGAAATGGCTGAATCCTTAGAAAATAACCTCCAGTCTGTAGTGAATTGGAGTAAAAAATGGATGATAACTATTAATGCCGCAAAGAAAAAGCTTTTCAATAAATACAAGAAACCTCTTCAACCACCGATTGTCATGTAAAATTACACCGTACCTGAGAGTTCATCATTCAAACTGATTAGCATAACTTTCACAGATAACATTAATTGGAATAAATACATTGAAGATATTGCCAGGGCTGCTGCAAATAATGTGGGCTCCCTTTACCGTGCTAGTAAACTTTCCAAACCTGACATTATCCTATATCTCTACAAAGCGACAATCCGCGTATGCATGCAGTATTGTTCCACATCTAATCTGGGGAATCATCCACTAGTCTCTCCCTCTTAGAAAGGTCCAAAAAAGAGTCGCCAACTTAATAGGTCCCTCACTATCCACCAAGCTCCAACTCCTGTCCCATCGCCGCAAAGTTGCTTCCTTGTGCTAGTTTTACAAGTACTTCAATTGATTATGCTCTGATAAATTGTTGCACTGGTGTCACCACGACGTGAATTCACTAGACCAACCACACAATAGGCCAAATCCTATCTATTCACTGTGGAGGTCCCGAGATATCGAAGAGCTTTATACTCCAATAGCTTATTTCTCCGTGCTGTTTGACTCTGGAACCATCTCCCTGCTTCCTGTTTTCCTGACGGTTCTTACATGAAGAAATTTAAAACTAATGTAAACAAACATTTCGCTGCGCATCTCCCAATTTAGGTTGACACCCCAAACTTTCACCCTTTTTCTCAGTAGCCCCTTACCTCTACAGTGGCGGCCTGCTTTGTTTGGAGTGAACTATGTAAAGAAAAATGCAATGATGGGAAGATGTCAAGGAAAACCCCATAGACACACGTGGATGGGCTGCATTTATTCAGAAAGATGCCAATTAACTTCAGGTTCACCCCAGATGATGACCGTAACAGATCACAAATCGAGAACATAAATTATCTTACGAAAACTGATGTTTCAAAGTGACGATGTTGTAACAGAATGTGATATGCAGATTTATGACTGAACAAACAATATATATGTACTTTTCATACTTACACTGCAAAATGTCCATGGACGCCTTGAGAACATTCTAAACCCCCGTTTAGATAATACGATGATGGAAATATGTGTAGCCGAGAGAAACATCCCAACTATATTTTCCCGAAGGATAATTGTTGTTTCGAAATGTTAGTTCTCAATTATGATTGGTATGGAAATACCATTGCAACTTTTATGACTGAATAAATAATATAAGTTTTCTTGCTTGGAATTTAATGTGTAAGTCTTGACATGCCACTTGAGAAAATGGCGTCGTTCTTTTCTTAGATTTACGGCAGCTATTTCAAGTAGCAAATGTGGAAATGACTTCCACAAACTCAACGCCATTCTTGCAGTAAGAATAATATTCCGCACACTATCATTTAAAAATACGTGATCATTCCGAAATTCAAAGACGAACATTTTTAATACGAGGAATATTGGCATTTACTTTCATTGCTTAGCATGGTTACCTGGTGTTCCCCGGGACATGTACACAAAATAGAAAAGTGTAAAAAGTGTGTAATTGCTTTCTTTAAACATATTTTTCTCTCTTCTCCGCTTACTTTAGTTATCTGTACCCCTTTCTATTTATCTATTTATCTACCCCCTCTTCCTACCGCCTTTTGTCAGTGCATCTCTTTCTATCTCACCTATCTCCCCTCTCTTCTCTTGTTCCTTCCACACTTTCCCCTCTCTATATATCAAAACTTCTTTCTTTTTCTCTTTCTCTTTCTATTACCCTCTATATTGTTTTCTCTGACAACTGGAAAATATCGTTGATGAATTACAACCGTGTATGTATATGTCATAAATATGACCGCACCATTTATCTTTGGGAATTAATTTATTTGAATTACATATTATTATTCTTAAAAACATAGACCAATATTCAGCAAAATATGATGTAAATTTTCAATGAAATTTTGATTTTGTTAAAAGGCACTTATTAATGTTAAAAAAACAAGAATCCGACTGACTTTTCTTTATTATATAGAAATAATTTCATTAAAAGAATAGTTGTCGTTTTGTTTCTAATACATTGAGCGAGTTGATTGGGCTCCGTTTAAATATATACTGAATTACGTTCCTAGGTGTAACAAGTCAAGAATTAGCTATTTAGACGTCAGTGTGTTGTGTAGTTCTGTCAACGATATTGTTTCATTTTCATTGAGAGGATTGGGAGAATTAATAAGTTGTTAGATAAGTAAAACTCTGATATAAACTGAAGCCGAGTATGTATGTCATATATCGTTCAGCTATATAGACACAACTTATCTAGGGGAAAAGTGAGTTGTATGCTCCACAATACACGGTTCATTGAAATATAATTTATGTGAAAAGCTCATCTAATAACCTTGGACTGTAATCTTCCAAATGTGGTTAAATCAAGTATTTCATTAAATGTATTGTTGTACAGTGATAACACTTCTCAGGACAATAAAAGACTGACCCCCAAAAGGGTAATAAATAGTGTGTTATGTGTAATGTGAGAGCGGGTCAATAAGACATAACTATAGTTTATTTAGTTTCTAATCTTGTGTTAGAGTTTATTAATTCAATTAGCAGTTAACGTACTATACTTGCAATACTTACGATTGGCGACAAGGGTGAGATACGAACTCACGCTGTAGCAGAAAAAAATTAATCTTCCACCTCTTCTTTCTCTACTTCGTTATCTTCTTCTTTCTCTTCTTCTTCTTCTTCTTCTTCTTCTTCTTCTTCTTCTTCTTCTTCTTTCTCTTCTTCTTCTTTCTCTTCTTCTTCTTCTTCTTCTTCTTCTTCTTCTTTCTCTTCTTCTTTCTCTTCTTCTTTCCACGTCGTCCCTCGTAGACTACGCTCTCAGCCTTCTGCCGTCTTGCCTCCAGCGACCCGTTTTTATATCAAACTGGACTCTCGTCTCCGCGAGAGAACACGAGATTTCACGGGATTACCTGGCGATATTAAGCCTAGGACGCCATCTTGCCGCTCTTTGGGCGGTCCAGCCCTGCAGAGCGCGCATCGAGACCGTTTGCCAGGTAATCCCATGTTTTCACAATTTATAACACACTCCCTCCTGATCTCATTATCACAGAAAGAGCAGGGAGGCCGTGTCCTTTTTCTTCGAGTGCTTCTTCGGGGAGGGGGATTCGGGGCCTCATCGTCATCCGTGCTGTCTTCCGTGGCAGGAAGGTCAGCGAACCTGAGGCTGCGCATCGCAGCATCACTGTCCGGGCTTTCATCAGCAGTAGGAGGGTCAGTACATTCAAGGCTATCACTCTCAGTGTCGCTGCGCGATGAAGCCGTCATGAACCAGAATGATGGTTCGCTGGTCACGGATTCAATGTCATTATCCTCGTTAAATGGCAGCTGCGTTTGGAATACCGATCTTAAGTCTTTAATGTGACGGGGTACTCCATCAACTCGCACCGCCTGCGGGCTGATCACTTCAGTGACACGACCGGTTCCGTAACGAGTCGTGCACTGGCCTCGGGTTTTTTTAACCCAAACGACATCTCCTTTTTTCATTTTCTCCTGTGGAGGTTCTGGTTCGGGCAGTAAGCTGCTCTCCAAACCTCTCGCCCTGACATGGTATGTATGTAGCGCATTAGCTGGCGCGGTGGAGGGTGAAGTATCGTCCTTAGGGGTGACGTTATACCAATAGACTGCTTCAGCCACCGTACACCCCTTCCGCGCTGCGATGGTCTTGATAGTCCTATGGTTGCGCTCAATAATTCCGTTCCCACTGGGCACATGGGCACACCGAAAACGCAGACGGACACCCCAGCCATCTACAAACTGTTTGAACGGTGCACTAACAAAAGCGGGCCCATTGTCGGTCAATATCTCAGAAGGAGGGCCACGCTCAAGGAACACACTTTCCAACTCATGGACAATGGCAGCCGTATCCTGCCGGCGAAGGGACCGCCACAATGCAAATCGGGACGGTCCGCAGTCAATAAGGGTCAAGAAATTCCCCCCGTTGTAGTGAGTTATGTCCATCGCAATCCTATCCCAGTTATACTTCACACCGAGTGTGCCCTTCTTCCACCGGACAGGTGCTGGGTCGATCGATTGGCAGGTGTTGCAACTTCTCACAACAGATTTCACAGCCCTCCGTGACACAGAGGGGTCAACCAACCTGGCGAAGTAAAAGGTTCGGTTTACACCAGGGTGCCCGCTTTGGCAATGGACATCAGCGATACGCTCTGGGCTGAGTCTACGTCCCACCGCAGCACAATTTACAGGTGCTGGTTCGTTCACTTCTTTCTGCAGGTCCAGCCAACGGCGAGGCACTCTGGTCAATCGATCCGCTCGATTCAAACAGGACTGCACCAGTGTCACATCTATGACCAAGTTGTATTCATTGATGGTTTCGGTTAGGGTAGCAAGCCGCCTCTGGATTAACATTTCGGCCGATGCCTTCGTTGTCAGCCGTGCTTTTCCGTTCAAGGCATCGGTCATCCACCGATGCACACACGTGGAATCCGTGATAACGTGGAGGACGCTAGCCTGCCACTGAAGCGCTAGATTGACTCCTTTCAGTGTAGCATCGAGTTCAGCTAGGTTTATGTGCTTAGCGTCATTCTCTGGCCGGAGCCAGCAGGCATCTTCTACTATACTTCCGTTGACTGCCAGAGCAACGCCAAGGGCAAGTGAGCTGGCGTCCACCCAAACTGTAACCTCACTCCCATCGACGCACCAGCTCCCTCGTACAGGGTCATCATTGGTCACTCTGGCCACAGCTTCCACCAGCATGCTTCGCAGGGAAGGATCACGCACCTCATCGTCCCATCCTGTTGACAAAGAAGTTGCCCGTCGCTTTATAGCCGCCACAGCCACTCGGAGCCACCCACACACAGGGAAGTGACCCACCAGTTTTCCACACACGGAAAACGTGCTCCGACGTGTGATGGTAGATGGGATTTCCGGGATTTCACCGCCCCTTCCCCATTGGAGGCCATCTGCACTTCCGCTCACCTGCAGCCCGAGCACTTTCGCCCCATCCTGCAGCCGCTCCGGTTCCTTGCACGACAACCCGAAGTGCTCAAAGTGTTCTTTGACCGCCTGGGCAGACAGCAGGCTCTCATTGACAAAAATGTCGTCTATATAAGACGATGTCGCCTGTTGCACAGCTTTATCCTGACGCCGGATCGCCCGCATGATCGCCGTCATGATGCCCGGGGCTACATTCAAGCCGAACCCCAGCCTGGTCAAGCAATAGCGAGTTCCTTTGATTACCACCGTCTGAAATGGCCACAGCGATTTCTCAACACGTATTTGTAGGTAAGCTCTTCGCAAGTCCAGTATGGCCGCTTCCGCACCCTGCCGTCGCCACTCTCGCAGTTTATGAGCACAAACGTCAGCCCCCGAAGTGTACGGGTCAACGTGTTCATTGAGTTCCCGGTAATCAAGAACAGGTCGAACTTTCTGCTTGTTCTCTTGTCTGATAGCCATCAGGGGAATTAGCCCCCGCGGGGGCCCGAGCTCATCCTCTGGGTATGGAATTAATCAGCCGTTATCCAGCCACACTTGAAGTTCTGCCTCGTACTGCCGCCTAAGCCATGCAGGAGGGGGATACTCTGTCAGCCGATTCCGCAAAGACACTGGTAGCTGGTCGCCTGCCCACTTCCAGGACGCTGTCCATGTGTTTGTGCCCTTGTCATATTCTGCGTGGAAATCGGGTTCGTCAAGAGTGATTGCTGCACACATTTGTTTGTCTGGTCGAGGGAATCTCACATCACCGACGCTGTTTACAGTAATTCCGCCTAGCTGTGTAATAGTGTCCATTCCAAGGAGAAGGTCATATCCGAGCAGCTCCCCATCGACCACCAACACCGTCACAGCCATCGGGGGGCCATTGTCAATGCTGATATGAACAACACTGGATCCACAACACACTAATGAGCCTTTGCCGACAGTCAGGACGGGGATCTGTCGTTTCTTCCATGTGGTGCAACATTCCTTTCGAAGGAGGGTTTGGGTACAGCCGGTGTCAACCAGCGCTGAACGTTTACACCCATCAACTTGAACTGTCACTGCAGGAAGCGCTTTGTTCAATGCCGCTTTGGGGAGGGTGCTAGCGCTGCGGCGTCCTCCCCTTGCCCGTTTCCCGGACAATTCCGTGCTATGTGGCCTGGCTTATTGCATTGGTAACACCGTATTACTTTTCGTGCTCCATAATTTGGGGTGCGCCTTGTGCCGCCTCTGCAGTCTCTGGAGAAGTGGTTGGGGCCACCACATGTATAGCATCGTAGGCCCTCTGCTGGCGAGTCCAAGGTGTCAACCGCTGCAGAGACCAGTTCTCGATCGTCCTTCAAGATGTTTCGTGCTCTCGCCAACAACTCCACCAATTCAATCTCTGTGAGTCTCAATGATGCTCGCAGCAGTCGGCTTGCATCGTCCGGAAGTCCAGACAAAAAGGCGCATGCCAATATGCGGTCACTCGCACCGCCGAAGGGAGCAGCAAGCTTTTTCAAGTCGGCCATGTAGACGTCCACTGTCTCCCCCGGCCCAAGCCGGCGTTCGGAAAATTGCCTCCAGGCAACAAAAGGATCTGCACCAAATGCCCCGTGCAGCGCCTGTGCAATCTGCTCCATGGTCGCATCATTACTGAGCTGCTGGTACACGGCGTAAGCCCCCTTAGTGAGTCTCAATGGGATGACCATAGCTGGGTCTTTAATTTTGCACAACCGGCAAACACGCTCGGCCTTCTCCAGCCATTCGACCACCGATGGACCAGCAGGAGAGCCGTCGAATTCCGGAATCAATCTGATGTCGAATTTTTCCATAACAATGCCGAAAATAGCTGTAGCAGAAAAAAATTAATCTTCCACCTCTTCTTTCTCTACTTCGTTATCTTCTTCTTTCTCTTCTTCTTCTTCTTCTTCTTCTTCTTCTTTCTCTTCTTCTTCTTTCTCTTCTTCTTCTTCTTCTTCTTCTTTCTCTTCTTCTTTCTCTTCTTCTTTCCACGTCGTCCCTCGTAGACTACGCTCTCAGCCTTCTGCCGTCTTGCCTCCAGCGACCCGTTTTTATATCAAACTGGACTCTCGTCTCCGCGAGAGAACACGAGATTTCACAGGATTACCTGGCGATATTAAGCCTAGGACGCCATCTTGCCGCTCTTTGGGCGGTCCAGCCCTGCAGAGCGCGCATCGAGACCGTTTGCCAGGTAATCCCATGTTTTCACAATTTATAACACACACGCAATAAATCGGTAATTGACTAATAGAACAACACTTCGTCTGTGTCGTAGTCTGGATGACCGTTGGGAAGTCAAATATCATCGAACCCTCTTGACCTACTACCTTCCCGAGCGTGCTACTGTCAATTATCTGATGTTGTCCTCCCATCTCTTTTCCTGTCCCTCCCTCCTTCTTTCTCCTTGTACAGTTCCTTGTAGGATTGCCTTTGAGATACATAATGAACGTACAACTTAATTTTCCTTTTTTTATAGTGGTCAGTAGATCCTTATATGGACCGTCCACTTGTATGAGTCTGTTCTTCACTTCCTCGTTTGTAATGATGCCTGTGTATGAGATGTTGAAGATAGTTCAGAAGCTTTTCATCTCTGTGGCCTGTAGTCTTGTCTCCAGATCCGATTCACACGCATACACAAATATAAAGATGACTAGAGATATCATAAGCCTGGTTCTTGGGATGACTTTGATGTTTCTTAAATTCCATATGGGCCTTAGTTAAGCCAGTGCTCTGTTGTCTGCGCAATGCTTGCAAATACTTCAATCTATCATCCGTTCAAACAGTCCTAAATTACTTTAAGCTGTTGAGAGTTTCCAGTTTCTCGCCTCTGACATTTATATTCATGCGGATACCAGTGGTGTCTTTGGTAGTGACTATAACTGACTTAAAAAATAAGTATACAGCTGAATTAAACATTGTTAGAGAAGAACGTCTGAAGGTAAGTGATGATTTATATGGCGTACCGTAATTTCAAAGCTCACTACAACAGAAATGAAAAGCATCTTTACGTTGGACATTAAAGTAAAGTACTATACATAGTATTCATTGTATTTATGTGTTATGTGTAATGTTAGTGCGAAAATAAAAACAACAATTGTTATTTACTAACCTGGTGTTCGAGTGCATTTATTCTATTAACTGTTTTTGTACACTACAAAATATGTTTAATATATGTAATACAATTAATGGAACAACAATTGCTATTTCTGTCCATAGTTTTCTTGAGGATTGCAGTTCTTTTTGAGACATCGTCCAGAAAGGTGTTTTTGATGAAGAGAAACAACGGAGGTCGGAAGTTCCGTCACTTCTGTTCGGGACCGACTTCGTTCTTTTTGTTCCAGATACTCGGCCTATGTAGCAAAACCGCTGCTGCCAGCAAATAAGGCCGGTAGTAGAGGGTGCAGCGCGGCGAGAATGACTCAAGTAAATCTGTTCCAGTAATTCCTTTCTTCTATCTCTTTCTCTCACGCTTTACTACTGACTACAGACACGTTCAGTTTTTCTGTCTTGTCTGTTAAGATAAAACTGTTAAAAAAACAGACCAGCATCCGTGTGTTTTTTTCTATAAACGCCGTGCTAAACAGCGCGAGCAAAGACGAAACCCGGATGCACCCAGCCCAACAAGGTAAGCAGCGATGCTATTAATATTTCCCCCACTGTGTATAACAATGCGTCCACTCGGTTGGACCCGTCTAAGTCGTGTCACTTGCCGTACCGATCTTTTTCGCTGCTTCTCTGCCCCGTCTCCTAAATATATTTACTCACGACCGGAAATTCAAGATATCCGGTTACCTCTAAACTTACAACTGGAACTGAACACATCCATTTTTCTCAGCTACTGTTAGCTGACCACCATAACTAATTAAAGTGTCATGTTCCCCCAACTCACTGTCTCCATCGATATCCGGCGAGCCAGAAGCTAACAACTAATTATCATGGTGTACTCGTCTGGAGAGTTAAAATGAATCAGCGGGTCTTTTACTTATCTAGTTCTCATCCATTTATATTGTCATCTATTTCTTAACATTATTCGGCTGTGATGCAGTCCATAGTACTACACCTAGATTTTACTTTCACTAAGAGCGATATCCTGTGGTTTAATTCCAAATAGTAGTAAGTAGTGTGTATATTTTGTAACAGTGTAATATATACACTTACTGATAGGTGTATGAAGTTATTTACGAATACGAGTTGATCATCGTCGTCGCCACCATCATTGTTGGGCAACGAGGTTTCATCTTTGTCTATTGATACAAAAAACACACAGACACTTTGTCTTTAGTTTATAAAAATGTTTATTCAAAGAGATATAACATAAACGTCGCATACGTTTGCGCGCGTGTGTGTGTGAGTGCGTGCGTGAAAGAGAGAGAAAATGAGTACAAGATAAGATAGGGCTCACCATATCACTCCACTCTTCGCTTGCTTTCCCTAACTTAAGTGACGGAACGAAACCACGCATTTCTTTGTTCCAGTCTAGCCGGCTAAGAGAAATATAGAGATCTTCATCCGAAAATCACGTTATTTGTGTAGTTTTCGTTCGGTGTCCTTCTCCTCAGACCTTTAATCATTTCCACTAACATTTCTAATACTGCTTAAGAACATGAGTGTTCAATGTGAATTTAATTTCGATAATTTATGAAGCCATTGTTTGTGAGAAGATTCTTTTAAGAATTGTCTAGAATAAATTAAAAATTGAATAAACGGTACAGTGTTAGATAAGAACCCACTCTAACTGTGGCCATGACCCTTACCTTAAGCCTAAACGTTGACCCTAAGCCATACACTCACCCTAACGCTAAGCTGGACTTAACTCTGACCCTTACTTTGACCCTGACTTTGACCCGTACATTAATATTTACGTCGGGTGAAATTTAGCGTGGGTCCTAATGTAAATAAGCACTAAATAAACTATTCTTGGTCAAGAAAGAAGAAGAAAGCACTGGCAAAATTTAATAATGTTTATTAAAAAATTAATGCAAAATATAATTTTTTCGAATGTTGTTTATGTAATGTACTTGTAGGAAGATCTGGCGTTGCTCGGGATTGAATGAGTAGCACTACTATGCACTTTTTATCGAAGCTCCTAACACCATATTACTTATTGACTTTACTGCCTCTCTATTCCCATCTCCCGTTTCGAACCCTAATAAAGTCGGAAGAAAATGAAATGTTTTTGGCAAATAAAAGTGTAATATCTTTTCCGATGGATACTACACCCTAAAGGCTGGTATCCTCTTGGCCTTCGAGTCTGTCGTGTGCAGTTCTCGGAGGTCAACCCTCCCAGGATTTGCTTTTTCACCCTTTGAGAAGGGGTTAATTTATTGCTAATCGCCTGAGGCGCCTCTACCGAGCAATGCCGATGGGGCTTCCCAAGCATTTTTGAGGGTCACAAGTGCTCTTCCTGTAGGGTGCTCACTTATCAAATCCCACTTTCCGACCTTGTGTCACATTTTACTTTGTGGGAGATAGATAAATACCCACACTCTCTGAAATAGTGTCTTATATTTATGGTTTTAGTTTCATTAAAATCGGATATTCGTATTTCATGTTTTAAGAATGTTCTAAGTTTATGGGTTACTTAGAGGAAGGGACATGCAGTGAGCACATAGCAGGTAATATAGAGATTCGAGATTACTTGAATTGTATTCCTTGAATAATTTTATACATATCGTTTCAATCTTTTATAAATAGGATATATTTAAGGTGTTAAGGGGGTTATGCTCTCATAGACCCATTAAGGGTGCACTTATAGATTCGGGTATACTTCGATTGGCCTCTACGGATATTTTTACATGAGAATACACTTCTAGATTTTATGTAGATTCTCTAACTTTTCTTTCTATAGAGAACACAAAACCATCACACATATCACACACATACACACAGAAATTGAGTTTTATATAGAGATATGTTAGTAGTAGTGAACCTTTGCCCGTTTGAAACTGTTGTAGTGCGCTTTTCTGTGGTTAACGATATAATACCCATCAGTCCTCCGATACTACATGAGTTGATATTATAATTAAGTGTAAGTATCATTTCATTAGCGAGACCCTGTGGAAATTCCACGGTGGTATCGGCATCAATCTCTCTAATTAACTTTTAATAATAATATTATTTTGGCAATAATAAATGTTTGTTAGAAACAATGCTATTAAAAGCAAACATGTCCCTTTATTTTACCGTAAAGACAACGGTTATTGCGAGTTAAATATTATTTTTTGAAATAAATAAAACGAATATAGCTTCCTTTATTTTATCTATTTAAAATTGAAGCAATTTAATTCTTTCTAAAGTAATATTCTCCGGCTAATTTGAAAATTGGCAGCTAATTATTCACCACATGAATATATGATTAATTCGAATGTCACGTTTGAAAATGTATTTATTTAAAATCGTACTGTTTTAGTCGACGGATCGACCTAATTTGGTTCTGGAACAAATGGTGAAAATCGGATTAATTTTTCTTTGATGACATCAGATTAATCACAAATGACCATTTTTGTTGCTCGGACGATCTAAATTTTTTAATGTGTGTGAAAGTTGATAAGGTAAGTTTGAATACTTTTTTTTACTACGGAGTCACCACTCATCAAGACCTTTAGGTCACTCGACGATAATGGTTAATGAGTTTGTAAGGTGGGCGTTGAAACAGATGTGATGATTAGAAACGATTCACACAATTTGATTTTCAGAGGACATCTCAACAAAAATGCGTTTACATTGGGCATTAAAACAACTATGTTGTAGTCAGATGGGAAGCAGCTCCACGGTTTTTTTCTCACAGACGGGCACTTCTAGGAAATAACGTCTGCTGATGGAAGCTCAGTTAAGTTTTAGGTACACATAGAGAGAAAGGGAAATTATGGACAGTGTTTTTTTCTTTTTTTTACAATAAAGATCACCGCTTATTATGGCACAACTCCCACTCGAGGATCAGGTTTCAAGATTTTTACTGATGGACGGTGAGACAACATCGTGATGACTGCATAGTGCTTGTAGCACGGCATGAATTGATTATTTCCGGGGACGGTTCAACAAGAAATTGGTTATATTGGACTTGAAGACGACCATGTTGTAGTCGGCTGGGAAACAGGCTCGCTGCACTGTGTTCTACGGAAAGCTAGTTCTAGGAAAGAAACTCTGCCCATGGAAGTTTCGTTTCATCTTGAGCACGTAGAGAGAGAAAAGAAAATCATTGACAGTGATAGTAGTTCGGCGGATTCTAGTTGTAAATGTTTTACAAGGGTGGACCATAGATTTTAGCTCAGTCGAACACTTGTTATGGAAATAACGGTAGAGCAAAGAAAGACTAGCAACATCTCTTTTGTGAGAGAGTGACTGTAGAAAAGAACAGAGGGCATCCCTACTAGATGCTGAAGTCATTGTTGGACTCTGTCAAGGCAGGAAAGTGTGCGCTGAGCGGAATGCCCCACATTCTGCGGCAGTACTCTATGTTAGAACGTATTTCACTCTTGTACAGGTAGAGGATGGCGTCGGGCGTGATATACTTTCTGGAGCGGTAGAATGATCTAACCATTTTTCTGATGTAGGTCTTCCATTTACAGTCTGAAAAGACGGTCAGTCCCAGGTGGGTATCATGGTTGTAGCTAGACGGGTTTTTGTTATGATTTTTTTACAAGGGACAACGATTGATTAAAGCTAAGTCAAACAGCTACCATAAACATAACGATAGAATAAAGGAAGATAAACAACGTCTCTTCTGTGAGTATGCTTAGTAAGAAGAAGACACCCCACTTGAAATTCTTTAGCGTATTATTATATACATTTTATTTTTCTTGTCGTTTTCGAAAACCGCTGGACGACGGCATGATGATCGGAGTTACTTCACAATTAATTATTCTCAGTTTCTCTCAGAAGCCATTTCTGCTTTTCAAGTTTTATAATCTTTGTACTTACTCCGCGTACAAGCGTCTCCGTAGCCAATAGTTAAGATAAGAGCTGTACAAATTATCGTGTAAAAACGACATGCCCGAATCCCATTAAAAAGGACAGGATCTCATAAACCTCTAAAGATAACCCAAAACCAACATGAGAGTGCGATATAGGCACCTGGTTCCTGGGTCTCTTTTAGACGTGGGTGGTCCTGACGAATACCCACCCCCTGTTAATTTAAAATTGGCTACAAGACATAAATACAGATAAATATGGAGAAAGATGGATAGTTTAGTCCTAAAATGGGTGCGCGGTCAAAATGACACAGGTAAAATGGCACCGAATAATTGCACGGTTAAATGGCACCGATAAAAATGGCACAATTGAATAAATAGGGTAAAAATCAAAAAACAAAAATAATTCGGTAACGGAAAATTAGGATCGATCAAGAAAGGGTGGGATAGGCTCCCTCCTCTCTGATTTTAAATAGGGGCTAGGTACCCTTCCCTGATATTTAAAAAAAATAAATATATACTCTGTAGTTTTTAAGTAAATAACATCGACTTTTTAAAGTGTTTTCTTGAAGAGGGTGCTAAGTTCTATTACCTCTAGTTTTATATAAAGGGGCTAACATTTTCCTAAATTTCTCAACAAGACGGACATGACAAGCTAAATGAATCCTAACACGACAAATTATCATAAGTTATACTTGCTTATACATGCTCCTTAAATACAACATTTAGAACTGTTTTCTATTTACTTTCCTGTCAACGAGGGCAGAATTAGACACATAATTGGTTTTTAATGTGAGAAAATCGGGATCCCCAAAAGGGATTGAGATTAAAATAAGAATTGCCTTAGTCTAGAAGTATTTCACCTACACCAACCGCGACGAAAACAGATGAAGTGTTGTATGAGAACATATACTATACTTTGATTCTATCCAATTTCCATCTTTACCTCAATTCTTCCGCCAATTTCTCAGAAAATATATTTTTTGAATTTCGTGGTAAAAATACGCTAATTAGTATTTGCGTGAAAGAGTAAATAACAACGATGTATGCATGCACGCTTTGTTTGTATTAGTAAAAACATTAGAAATTATGCTTCTAGGTAAAACATTAGAAATTATGCTTCTAGGTAAAACATAATTCGCTTTGAGCGAATGCTGAATATTCTTTATGTTTACTTCCTTTACGTATTATAAAAAAAACTCACTTAGTTACAAAAAATATTTATTTTTTAATGTTATTGTGTTATTATGTTAATTTCTTTAAATTCATAAAAGCCGTATGCAGTTAAAGGCAAAAAAGGCTGTAATGAGGTAACAACGACGGTTCAAACTACAGAAACAACTCTTCAAACAACACTGACAAATTTCCAACACTAACATTTTTCTCTTAGCGGGCAAACATTCGACTTATCCTCTTCTTTTAATCCATCTACAGATGCAAATTATTATTTCAAGCATCCCAAATAGTTCTAGATATAAAAATCTGGCATTAAAAATACAAGTTATTTTTTCGCTGAAAAACAGTTGTCCTACACGCGAAACATCTGATCTGCTTTGAAGCTGGCAATTTTCTCTTTCATAACTATGGCTACACCAGTTTAAAAGAAATGCTTTAGACTTACGTATGATTCGAACCCCGGTATATACATCGTAAACACTACTGGCTTAGTTATGTGTACTGTGCTTATTCCTTTTTTGTCAATAACTAAGCACATGCTCCTATTTGCATGCAAACGGACACACCTCTAAAACACAATAACTTTTACATATAGTTTAAGTAGATGGAGAGAAAGTTTTGTTTTCCAACTGTCTTTAGGCAATCATTATATCAACAATATTAATTATGTCTTTCATCTTCTGATCTATAAAATGAAATAAAACGAACGTATTAACTGTATATGCTCCAGTTGTAACGAGATTATTCGGATAAAACAGGACAGTTAATAGCAATGCTAATTGGTAACGTGGTGTTGGTCAGAGGTGTGATTATGCATCGCGTTTGGAATGTGACGGCGATTGTTTTGATAATTCGAATTTAGACTGTCAGCATTTGTGTGTGTGTTTAGTTTTACATATGATACTCAGAAATGTATTAAAGTAAAACTAACTGCAGACGCAGAGTAAATGATCTGCCCTTTCCGCACTCCTTGGGGTTTGGATTTTTTATTATAGCTATAAGCGGAGTTTGCTAAAAGTAATCATAATTGTAAATTGTAAGCTATATCAAAAAGTTCATTTCTTGTTTTTTCACTATTTTAATTTCTACTACAAAAACTTTCGATTTGGCGATCAGTACAAATAGGGCCTATGCTACACAGTGTTTTCATAATCTACAAGGATCCGTTCTCAGCACTCAGTCCAACAAGGTAGCGGATACCGTGGCAGTACCAGACCCTTCTTTATCGGCGTAAGGTATGGTCCAACTTCGTCTAAGGTGACCCTTCCAGGCAGTACCTCTTTGTTTAGTGTATGGCCAGCTGTATTAAGAGCCCCTATCCGGGATACCGATAGGCCAGTTATTGGATATTTCTGTACACAGCCAGAGTACCCCCTAAGGGCAAGCTGGCTATCTCCGCACCCGGCCTTGTGCAACATCTTGCTTTGTTGGTAATTATGTAAATCCTTAATTACCCCGGCTTTTCATAATCGACGAGGGCACTCTCTCCGTTCTCGGCACTCAACTCAACAGGAGAAGACCTGCCTCGTCAGTACCAAACCCCTTTTAGTACTGAAGAAAACTGCATATCCTTCTTAGAAACTGTATCTACTTCAGGCAGTACATCCTTTCTATGAGGAAGGGTTTGGTTTATTTGGTCTTCGACTGAAGAAGGCACAGACCATTTTTTGCTATTTCTGTATCCAGCAAGAATGAGGGGGGCAGGCTATCTACGCATTTTAGATTTGTGCGACATCTTGCTTAGGAGGTTAGCAAGTAAATCCTTACTACCCCAACGGGTTTTTCATAATAGCTGAGAAAACTTTCTTCGTTTTCGTCACTCAGTCCAACAGGATCGACTTTGACTTGAGACTACCATACCCTTCTTTTTCGGGATTAACGTATATTCGAGCTCGATTGAGAAAGTATACACATCCAGACAGTAGTTCCTTTATGTCGAGGCATCTGTTTATTGCCTATCGCCTGAAGCGACCTTATTGGGGTATGATTATGCATCAGTTCGTTACAATTTCTTTACCAACAAAAATTCCACCCCATCTCTCGAGAGCTGGGTATTTTCACATTCAGGCTGTTTGCCACATCTTAGTTTACCTTTACCCGTTCCTGGTACGGCATTCACCCTGGGAGGGTTGAACTAGCTTCCTCCGTAAAAGGAAGTTTCATTGGAGTATCAAAGAAATTTAAATAAAAATATCACCCGGGCGGTCTAAGAGCAGTAACTCTGTAGGGTTTTTGAATTATTTGTATTCGGGATTTAACATTATAAACTAAGGTATACTGAATACTTATAGAGGTAGTAAAATTGGTATGCTGATTGAAACTGGTTTAGAGATAAGAGTAAGGATTGGGTCGGCAAGATTGGATCTGTTTGAGAGATATGGAAGGTTAGCATTATGACCGAGAAATGGTATGGGCTTATGTTGTTAAATGCGGGTGTTACACTCTTAATGACTGGAGAAATATTTTTGGGAAAGTTATGATTATTGCTCTTGAAAAGTAGTGTGATTATAGGTTGATTAAGGTATTTGTTCTTATTTTTAAATTTTATATATATATATATATTAGGAGTGATAGTGTTGGATAATGGCCCTATGGGAATGGACGTATCGGTTCAAAATCGTTGGTTTGACTTGCGCGAATCAGTGCGGGTGGACCCGTGCAGTCGAGTGCAGAATAAAGGCTGTTCTCACAGTCGGATCTCACAGATGTGACAGGGTCACTGCGTGACGAGACCGCAGATCAAGGGTCAATGTGCACCTGCGATAGAGGCTGTGACGTCACGGGCTTTTGTGTGAGAAGCAGAGGGATCCGTGACGTCACTCGTTCTTCGTGAAAAGCGAGTTTTAGCAGTCTGGGTTTTGGAGGCAAATCTATCAGACGTGATTTTTACCATGTAGTCTGCAACATCCATAGGGGGATTATTTTCTTTAAGAAAATACAGGCGAGAGATCTCTTTTCTCCCTCCACGAATAGTTAAGTCTTAATTGATAAGTAATTACGAAAGCAGTAATTTGCTCTTTCTCTCTCGACGTTAGTTAATATCTCCCAGCGGACGGATAACTAACGCTTTAAATTAAACATGAATTAAATTAAAATATTATTTGTCTTCGGAGTCGATCATGAAGTTTTTGTTTTAGCGGCCATGTTTCGGCAGCAAGAAAAAAAAAACAATTCAACCACTAGACGACACGCCCCCCACGCGACGAGCAAAGAAGAGAGGGTACGAGAAATTTAAAGGTATGCAATCTATATGATTTTTGGTGTTAAAAATATGACGAGTGTTTAAACGAGAAATGACACGGCCCGTTCCGGGATGAATATACAAAACGAGTACTGCCGCGGCCTAGGCGAGGGGAGCTATGCAACATAGTTGGGACATTTTCTTGAGTGGAATTCGGTATTTAATGAGCACCTTATGAGGTTATGTATTTGGCAGAGGGGGGTAGCTAGGCTTTTATGTGTATCGGTAAGTCCAGTTAATGAATAGTGCTTGTCGCCTGTGGATGCATCCCTTAAATATTTCATCCCAAATATTCAAACAGACTGTATTTGGGTCAATGATGGCACCGACTTCACATGAGTGACACGTAACTTCACATTTCCGAAACAGATGACAACAGAAGATGAAGAGAGCCGGATGGCTAAATCCTTCTGTGCTTGAAACCGACAGTACGAATGTTTTACTAATGTTCTGTACCAATATATATATATATATATATATATATATATATATATATATATATATATATATATATATATATAATTATTTTTTCATAAGTAATTACTTTTTAATCTATTATTATTATTATTAATATTATTTACTCACTAGGAGTTATCACACTGGTCATCGTCAGTGATCGCCCACTGCCAACAACCTGTGGTATTCCCTGGAGTCTGAGTGACAACAAGTCTCCTCAGACTTCCAGTATGCTCCACCTGTTTTCGTTCATCACCGCTGATGATCTTGCGGTATCACAACAGCAACCTACCACCGATTTCCCGCTGATAAGGGCCATTTTTCCCCTCTGGGGCCCGAGTGGCAACAAGCCTCTCCAAGGTCCCAGAGCTGTCCGCGCTCTCCCAGTGGAGGTCTGGTTTGCGCTTTCCCTCCTCGACCCTCTGTCCATAATTTTCGTGGCGCCAGCCTATGCTTGCGCCTCTCTCATGCGGTTGTATTTTCCCCGGTTCTGTTGTCTTGTGCTTCCATGTGTTTGTTCTCCATTCGTTGCTTATGTGGGTTGGTTTCCGCATTCGAGGACATTTCTCAGGATTGTACCTGTTTTGATCATTACTGCCCTTTGTATGGTCTCAGTTATCCCTTTGATTCCTATTTCTCCTAGTCTTTTCTCCATGTTTTTGGGGACTGTTCCTTGTACTCCTATGATTATTGGTGTTATACTGACTTTCTTCATGTTCTATATTCCTTTCAGTTCTCTAGCAAAATAATATTATTATTATTAATAATATTATTATTATTATTAATAATATTATTATTATTAACAATATTATTATTATTATTATTATTAATATTATTATTATTAATATTATTATTATTATTAATAATAATATTTTTTTTTCATCTTGTCTCATGCTGAGGTTGGACGTTTTGTGAATGACTTCAAACTTTTTCTGTCTGTTGCCATTTCACTTGTGTCGCCCGCCAGGATCAGGTCATCATCAACTGATCTCCTCCATTTCTTAAGTGGCCTACCACGTAGCTTTATGCCATCTTTGGAGCGTTTCGGATATAATTTGAAATGTCTAACTTCATTTGGGGACAAATTCAAAGTAAAAAAATTATGACTTGGGTGAGTTTCAAATTGACAACCTCTGTCTCTAAGGATGATGTACTAACCAATTGACCTACGGTGGCAAGTGTAAAATTATGATGCTATTAAATACATAAACCAGACTATTTTTTTTCTTTTCTTTTTCCTTTTTCTCTCTTTCGCCCTCTATCTCTCGCTTTTGAATCAAAAGTCGGTCAGTCAAAGACAATGAAAGAAAGAAGAGAAAGAAAGCACCAAAGTAATTATCTGTTATCAAATTAGTACCTGATGATTTGGGTAGTAGTATAAGGACTTGGACTGTGCGAGGGTTAGCTCCTCCGACCCCCTCTATAATATTAGTAATCAATCAAAGCAAAAACTGTTGATTGGATTAAATATGAAATTCGATGCTAATGTGATTGCAAGAGTTAGGAGTGGATGGAGTAAGTTCAGGGCACTTCTGACATTACTAACCAGCAGAGGATTACCAGACAACCAAAGGAAGAGTCTACCAGGCATGTGTATGCAGTATGATGATGTATGGAAGTGAAACCTGGTCAGTGAGGCTAAAGGACATGCATTGTATCGAAAGAAATGACATGAGAACGATACGATCGATGGTGTAATATTAGTCTTAAAGACAGGCATAGATCTGATGACCTCGGAGGAAAATTAAATCTGGACAGTAAGGGGGGGTGTGGGCTAAACAGAAGATTATTATTATTATTATTATTATTATTATCATTATTATTATTATTATTATTATTATTATTATTATTATTATTATTATCATTATTATTATTATTATTATCACTATTATTATTATTATTATTATTGATATTAATATTTTTATTTTCCTTATGCTTGTTTCATTGTATAGCTTAGACGTTTCGTGGACGGCTTCTAACTTTTCCTGTTTGTTGCCATTTCGGTTGTGCCGCCCGCCAGAACCAGGTAATTATCAACTGACCCTTTTCCATGTCTTAAGCGGCTTTCCACGTGGGACACATTTAGGATCATGTCAGATGACTGATGGTGAATAGTGTGGATTAATTATATGTTGTGTATGTATTTGGGAGTGAGGGAACGTAGACTGGGTTAGCATTGTTTTTAGTTCTTAAGTTCTCTTAAATTAAAAGTAACGTCTACAAAAGTGACACTACTCGTGTTGGCAATTTCTACTTTGAGTCCTAACGTTTTAATTCCTTTAAAAATGTTTTTTTTGGTCGCATTTAGGTTCATTTGAGTTTATTTTACTACTAAAAAGCCATCATCTCAATACAGCCCTATAGTTTCTACATTGATGTTTTTTAAGGTGTTATAAGTTTATAAGCCGACCAAGTCCGTTACTTCGGTCTATCCAAATAGCCTATTGAGACATCAATTATTCTTGGTCCATTGTTCTTGTTTGTTAATTAAGATTGGTGTTCTGCATTGTCTAATGATATTTATTAAATACTCTAAAATGTCGGAGAGAAAAATGGTGAAATCCATGGTTAAAAAAAATATTTTGATATATATATATATATATATATATATATATATATATATATATAGAGAGAGAGAGAGAGAGAGAGAGAGAGAGAGAGAGAATATTGAACACGAGCGACCACCAAAGCTTAACATTGAATTTACTCCCCCGTATATGTAACACGATATAACTTTAATATCGGTTTATATTATCACCATCAGTTTTTTACCATTCCGAATAAATAAACTGATTATAATTTTTTTTTAAACTGAACATTTTTTTTCTAACCCACCAAAATAATGTATAAAACATGTTTTCTTTTATTTACGCCTTAAAATATATAAAGGAAAATTATTTCACAACGTGATTACTCTCTTATTAAATCTGAAAAATATATATTCTGATCGAGCGACATTTTAAATGTTATATGAAGCGAAAGAGTCTTAAAAAAGCCCTTGTTTTGGGTAAACACATTTGGGTAAAGTATACTTGAATTTATGAATAAAAAAAGTGGAAATAAATAAGATATTTTTATGTTTTGAATTTTTGTACTTCATGTTCCCGTTAATATACACTCTGATCTGGTGAATTGTAAAGAAAACATGTTAAATTATTCAGAGATTTTAATTATTTTAATTACATCATTTAGACATTTTAATTACATTATTTAGACATTTGGAAACTTAAACATCTATCTTAAAATATGTTTAAACATGTATTTTGAAAAAAATGTTTTTCTCAATTTTTCAAATTATTTGAATTTTATATAAACCTAACTATTATTAATCGTAAAAGACCGACATCTATTTCGACCGATTAATTGGTGCTATTTTATAAAATGTTTTTTATCGAGTTTGTTGAATTGCTGACATTGTTAAACTATGGAAATCATAATAGACGTTATTGACCCCAACTCTTAACAAAAAAGTTATCGTTTAAGCAAACGCACGTGTTAATAATCGTATTCTATTTACGAGTTTTTTTTTGTTGCTTACATTCTTTAAACTGAAAAAGAAACTCTGTTATTACGACAAAAATAAGTATTATATAATTTTTATCTATTTTCATATTTCAAATTAAACGGTTTATCCATTCAACATTTTCTTTCGAATTTTAATTTTATTCATTAATTAAAAGTGGGAATAAATACAATATTTTTAATATTTTGAATTGTTTTACTTCATTTTCTTGTTAATATACTCTCTGATCAGGTGAATTGGAAATAATATATGTTCTAAACAATAATTAATTTTTCAGAGATTTTAATTCCTTAAATTACATTATTTAGACATTTGAAATTTTAAACATCTATTTTAAAATATGTTTTTCTCAATATTTTCATTTTAATTTCATTCGGCCAAAATGCGACGGTACTTGAAACTTATATTCACTTTGACAAATAATATCGGTAAATCATTTACAAACCAAAATACTTTACAAATTTTAATTTTTAATTTGATTTTAATTATATATAAGATTCAAGCCAAACACAAACAAAACAAAATACTATCAAAAATCGTTACTTCCATTAGTCTTTTTAAACTATTTTTTATATTTATTGTGATGGAATTCTAAACTTATTTTTGTTTAAAAGTGTTCACTTCAGTTATATTATTTTTTTATTATAAGTGTAGGATTAAATTTAAGTAATGTGGTTCACTTTTGCCTATCCATACACATTTAATATTAGTGATGACGTAATTTTATTGTGCAATTTGGAGGCCCTACTGAACACTATCAAATTGGATAGAGGTACATTTTATTTCATTCTCAATCTTAGATAACCAGTTTACATCGTATTTATCCATTGGTTATATTCATAAGTACTTTTTATCTTCCAGTTTATCCTATCTAGTATCCTTTTTTATTCCAGTTTATCCTATCTAGTATCCTTTTTTATTCCAGTTTATCCTATCTAGTATCCTTTTATTTTCCAGTTCATCCTATCCAGTATCCTTTTTTTATTCCAGTTTATCATATCTAGTATCCTTTTATTTTCCAGTTCATCCTATCTAGTATCCTTTTATTTTCCAGTTTATCCTATCTAGTATGTTTTTATTTTCCAGTTTATCCTATCTAGTATCCTTTTATTTTCCGGTTCATCCTATCTAGTATCCTTTTTTATTCCAGTTTATCCTATGTAGTATCCTTTTATTTTCCAGTTTATTATATCTAGTATCCTTATTTATTCCAGTTTATCCGATCTAGTATGTTTTTATTTTCCAGTTTATCCTATCTAGTATCCTTTTTTATTCCAGTTCATCCTATCTAGTATCTTTTTATTTTCCAGTTCATCCTATCTAGTATTCTTTTATTTTCCAGTTTGTCCTATCTAGTATCCTTTTTTATTCCAGTTTATCCTATCTAGTATCCTGGAGAAACTGGAATAAAAAAGGATACTAGATAGGATAAACTGGAATAAAAAGGATACTAGATAGGATAAACTGGAATAAAAAAGGATACTAGATAGGATATACTGGAAAATAAAAGGATACTAGATAGGATGAACTGGAAAATAAAAGGATACTAGATATTTATTCCAGTTTATCCTATCTAGTATGCTTTTTTTATTCCAGTTCATCCTATCTAGTATCCTTTTATTTTCCAGTTCATCCTGTCTAGTATCCTTTTATTTTCCAGTTCATCCTATCTAGTATCCTTTTATTTTCCAGTTCATCCTATCTAGTATTCTTTATTTACCAGTTCATCCTATCTAGTATCCTTTTATTTTCCAGTTCATCTTATCTAGTATCCTTTTATTTTCCAGTTCATCCTATCTAGTATCCTTTTATTCTCCAGTTCATCCTATCTAGTATCATTTTATTTTCCAGTTTATCCTATCTAGTATCCTTTTTTATTCCAGTTCATCCTATCCAGTATCCTTTTATTTTCTAGTTCATCCTATCTAGTATCCTTTTTTATTCCAGTGTATCCTATCTAGTATCCTTTTATTTTCCAGTTTATTCTATCTAGTATCCTTATTTATTCCAGTTCATCCTATCTAGTATGCTTTTATTTTCCAGTTTATCCTATCTAGTATCCTTTTTTATTCCAGTTCATCCTATCTAGTATTTTTTTTATTTTCCAGTTCATCGTATATAGTATCTTTTTATGTTACAGTTCATCCTATCTAGTATCCTTTTATTTTCCAGTTCATCCTATCTAGTATCCTTTTATTTTCCAGTTCATCCTATCTAGTATCCTTTTATTTTTCAGTTCATCGTATCTAGTATCCTTTTATTTTCCAGGTCATCCTGTCTAGTATCCTTTTATTTTCCAGTTCATCCTATCTAGTATTCTTTTATTTTCCAGTTCATCCTGTCTAGTATTCTTTTTATTTTCCAGTTCATCCTATCTAGTATTCTTTTTATTTTCAAGTTCATCCTATCTAGTATCGTTTTATTTTCTAGTTCATCCTATTTAGTATCCTTTTATTTTCCAGTTCATCCTATCTATCATCCTTTTACAAATTTTAACAATTTTCTCTGTAGTGGGGGTAATAAGTCTAGTTGAGGTTTTAGTTTGAAAGTTTGATGTATGATCCTTTTGTAAGATATATGCTTCTTAATTTCTTAATCTTCCTACCTTATCACTAATCAGTAGTTTGTCTGTTAAAGCCTGCCTATCAGAGTTTATCATTTTCAATCATTTTCTGTGATACTCTGATGCATTTGTAGCATTCCTGTTACGGGAGTTTTTCAAAAGTCTTCTTTGTATTAGCTTATTTAGTTAGTATCTGGTTTGTATCACTAACGTGTATATAAAGTTGTTAATTTACTTGACTATTTCGTACGAAAGTATGTTAAGTAGTTCATTTTCTAATTGATCAAGTTGTTCAACACGGGGGGAGGGCAGTTCCTTGTTTTTTATTCGAATTATTCATTTGTATTGTTGCATGTATGTATATATATAGTCTAAAGGAGCTTCAAGTAATTAATAAACGAAAACAAAAATGCAGTTTAAATTCCTAGGTATACGAACTAAGTTTAAGATATCGTAGAATTAGAACTTGAATACGCCGACTTACTGTTAGAAAAAATAAAAAAAACAGGTGATTTAACTATATAACAGTGCAACATAAACAAGGAACCTTAACTTAAATTGTGAAATATTTCTCTCTCTCTCTTTCTCTCTCTCCTTCCCTCTCTCTCTCTCTCTCTCTCTCTCTCTCTCTATATATATATATATATATATATATATATATATATATATATATATATATATATATATCACTCTAATACAGGCAAAGTAAACATCCGTAGAATAGAATTCTAAAGAATTTAAACCGAGCTTATGAATTCTTTTCAAATATGACTGTGGAGAAAGATAAGATTTCCATTCTACCTGATGAGATCTAAGTTTCGATCAGCTGTTGATCGATAACATCGGCATGCAGATTATGTAAATGTCTGTATAAATAAAAATAATATGCTTTACTATTCAATCTTGCACTACCTGTTGCAGTTTTAAGTTACCGAAAAATATATCGCCTCCTTGTTGAGGGACCGGATTATCGGATGAAACAATTGTGTGGACGTCCAGTAACATCAATATTAAGAACTGTCAAAGGGCGGAAGAGTTCCATGGGAGGCATACTTATGGAGAGTAGAAAATAGAATAGGTGTTTACTTTTGGCAGTCTCATGCTGTTCGCTTTTCCCCTATTTCGTCATTTAGTCTTCAGATTGCTTGTACGATGTTTGTGACAAAGGGGTGTTTCTGTTTTCTGGATCGACTTTTTTTGGAGGAGGGCTATGGGCAGTATGTAGAAAATGTTCAGTCTTCGCAAACTGTACATCATCATTTATCAGTAAATGTATACGACTTATTTACCTTAATTGGCAAGTATTTTTTCATCTTGACACAGAAAAGAATGCATACGCACGCGGTTGTTTATGGATTTTCAAGTAAACGAGTGCTATTTAATAACATAGACATTTTTTATTTTCTCACAATATGAGCTTGAAATTGATTTTAAGAGCAAAAACGTTTCTTACCCAGCTTTAGAAAACTCTAAGTCGTCAACAAATACAAAACACATAAATCAAATCACCAAAGAATATATACATGGATATATATATATATATAAAAAAATATTTGTATATATATATATGTATATATATATGCATATGTATATGTATATATATATATATGTATATATATGTGTATATATATATTTATATATGTATCTATATATGTATATATATATGTGTATATATATGTATATATATGTATATATATACATATATATATATATTTATACATACATACATACATACATACATACATACATACCTACATACATATATACATACATACATACATACATATTTAAATCAACTATTAGCCTATGCGAAACCTTTCCTTCTATCACAATCTGTAACATCAAATAAAATTAGCCAAGCTCTTTTATGAAACGAATCATGCTATTGCAAAGTAAATCACATCTATCTTATTTTTAATATATATTACCGTCTTGTTCTTTCCCACGCACGAAATAGAACACTTGCTTAGCCAAATGGAAAGACCACACACGCACAATTACACACAGAGTATATGAATATAGACTAACTTATATACACTGAACAATACTTTTATATGCATGTATATATATATATATATATATATATATATATATATATATATATATATGCATATACGTATGTACATTTTTACATACGTATATAGAATCGTTTATACATGCATACGCTCATATGGCCATATAAATAGGGTAAATTGCATACTGGATTGTTTACATTATATGCGAAACATCATACTTGAGAGTCTTCAGTCTTCTAATACAAGGTCTTTCAGGACAACCTGACATGAGGATACTTCATCCTACAAGTAAACCCTGACCAAATATTCAAAATAACATATTATTCAAAGCCCCAAAGTAAGCTCCCCACGACATGACACATACGAGGAATGGTGCCCCTTCTTAAATAAAGTTACCTCTAGTAACAGCACTTAGCTGGATACTCCTCCAGACTAGATGAATTCTTGTCCTGGAATACGGTAAAACTAAGCGACTACAATAAAGATATAATATAACATAGTTAACCGGCCGATTAAGGAAAGGGAAATTAACGCTTTCAACTTCTTTACTAACCTAAAGGTCGACAGGTAAAGGAGAACTTTAAATGAATACTCGAATATATATGTATCTAATATTGAGATAAGAGTTAGCCATAAGAACGGATCTTTTGATTTCTGGATTTGTTGGTTTCATTTTACTTCAGTAGAAGTTCTCAGAAATAAAGAGGGTCCTTTCTATTGCTAAACCGTATCTCTATATTAGATACATATACATGTTGTTTCGTTTCTCCAGATGTGTTTATTTGACGTATCAAAAACACTTGTTACGTATAGTAATATTAAAAAGCCGTGATAAGCCGTAAGTGCCGTGTATGTGACTGACTTTCCCTCTATTTTTCTCCCTGTAACTCTCTCTCTCCCTCTCTCCTCTTTCTCTCTCTCTGTCTCTCTCTCTCTCTCTGTCTGTCTCTCTCTCTCTCTATATATATATATATATATATACATATATATATATATATAATTCATCCACATGTTTCGCTGTGTCACGGCTCTTTACTGTGGATAGTTTCAAACCGTGGTCAGAACTCGACGGTCTTGATGTCAATTGGCGCTTTTAACCTCTTCACTATCATCCAACACTTGTTGAAAGTTAACGACATTTTAACGTAAGCATTGACAATTACCTGTTTCGCTATAGTATCGTGAATGTGAGGGCTAAAAACCATGAAGGACAGAGAAGCACAGGGATATTAGAAGACAGTTACCTGAAACATTATGCTTAGCGCCGGTTGCAGCAATCGTTGCTGCAGTTTAGTGTTTCCTTAATATCTTGAAGTTAGTAAGTGTAAGGTACAGAATTGGGACGACTATGTTGAACAAATGGCTACCAGGCATTTTGACTGTGTCTCCAAGAAACTGCAAAAAGTTGTTAGGCAAGATCCATGAATTCAATACGGATCTTGCTGAGAAAGAGTGGCGTCGGTGGCCACTATTACAAAAGCGATGCGTGAGGATTTTCGCTATTCTTTATAAAGTGTTGTAAAGGCGAACTACTCAAAGCCAAGGCTCAAGAGAACCGCTTTACAAAAGCGAAGAAACTTTCCAACAATGGCAAACGCCTAGTCAAGCCGTGGATGCTTTTTTGCTCTCGGACTAGTTGCACAACGCATAGGACAATGTCTGGCTAACGCGCGAACTTCCGAGCATCCTCAAAACCAAGTTCTTCAAAACTGTGAATGTCTTCGAGTGTTTTTCTCACGTTCACTAAATCGCCTGAAAATCGGTAAATTTGTTATATTTAGCTCTCGGAGTACAGTATCTTCGTATAGTATTAAAACAGTCAATGTGATTTGTATGTTATGGAAATTGATATGTCACCCGTTAGAAAATTTAAATAAGTTTCTATAAGGGTTAGAATTTTCATAGAATCTTAAGACACTATCATAATTTCCCTTCGATTCCTTTAAGGTTACCTAAGGACAATTATCGGTTAGGTCCCTAAAATAACTGAAAAGTATTAGAACATAAACACGAAATCAATGTTATTCGTTTCCTAAAACAAAAATAAAATTAAACAAATAGTAGCTGAGTGAATACTGTATTATAAAATTGCTAAAACATTTAAATAATTAATTTATTAGTATTTTTTAAGATTAAAAAAAAGATAAATATAAATTACTAATCCATAATTTTCACTATTATTTGTAAGGTATTTGCGTTTCGACAGCCGCAGGTACTGTGATTTTTTTGATTTTTAAGTAATAGATAGAAGCATTTCTTTTAAAAAATAAGATTTTGAACACGTTCAATTGTTGGTTTAATTTTAAGCTAATACTGAACTCGCGCTTGTGAGAATAACAATCGACTGTAAAAATGAAATTGAGACAACCATAATATATACATATATATATATATATATATATATATATATATATATATATATATGTATATATATATATATATATATATATATATATATATATATATATATATATATATATATATATGCATGTGTGTTTGTGGGTGTATTGAAATTCTAAATTGTTACGGCTTCCGAAACCTATTAAACCGTAAAAGTGTAATAACAAACAACTGTATAAACAGAATATATTTTACTTTACGATAACAACATGTAAAAAAATAAGATAAAATAATTAAATAAAAAAAGTAAACTAATCCATCACTTAATAATAGAAATAGAAAAATCACGCACGTGTTAAAATAAGGTCACCTATTATCGTAATACATTCACAAAAAGTGTGAGTCATCCCTATAGAAATTAGAACAAAGCAATACCAAGTAAAGGTTAGACAGACCTATGTCTCTGAGAAGCTCTGCCATTGCAAAATGGAAAGATTAACCGTGAGAGAGAAGAAAAAAGAATCTGATTGGTTAGATAGCTTGTATATATATAAAAACCGCCGAAAACACGAATTCATTTTACATCAGTGTAAAGTCTCAAGAGACCCCTATCTGGGACTTACACTTGCTCTCCCTATATATAAAGTTCCCTTTTACCTTTCAAGCTTTGAGTAAGTAAAGAAGTGAAGAACATTAATTTTCCTCTCCCCAATCGACCAGTAAATTTTTTATAGTATATTTTAGTTCTGGTAATTTAGTCTTACCGGATTCCAGGACAATAATTCAACTAGTCTGGTGGAGTATGCTGCTAAGTACAAAGTAAGTATGTTCGTATGAATCAGAATGTTGCAACTTTGTTGACCGGTTTGATACTGTTGTCGGCATTTTTGCAGGAGGGTTCATGTAAGTGAAAGTGATGTTATGGAATTGACTAGATTCGAACTTGGCACACTGATATCGTCAGTCCGTGTCGTTATCCACTTAACCACCGTCACCTCCCTAGGGCTAAGGTGCTAGGAGAAGGTGCTCATATAAGCCAGTCTATAGCTCTGTGAGGGTGATCTTATTTGGGCGTAGAATACTATGTTATTTTTAATATTTAATCAGGATTTACTTGTAGTGTGAAGTACTCTCATGCCAGGTAGTCCTGACAAACCCTTGTACAGAGAGAACGAAAACACTCAAAGTTAGCGTCTCGTAAGTAATTCTCTATTTTCATATATAATCTTCCGTGTGTGTGTGGTGGGTGGATGTGTGTGTGTTTTAAACTCAAGTATAATAACTGATTCTAAATAGGTATAATTGAATTGTTAGTGGTGCCTTTAACGACTTGATAAACATATGTTTGTGCTAAGATGGGACTATGGACAATAACAACATGCCTATTTGTTTATGTCGATATTTACAAATAATTGAATGTGTCATAAATGTCGTATTCTACTGAGTTATTATATATATATATATATATGTATATATATATATATATGTATATATATATATATATATATATATATATATATATATATATATATATATATATATATAACAGACTTTAAAGACTTGATAAACATATGTTTGCGCTAAGATGGGACTATGGACAATAACAACATGTCTATTTGTTTATGTCGATATTTACAAATAATTGAATGTGTCATAAATGTCGTATTCTACTCTGTTATTATGTATATATATATATATATATATATATATATATATATATATATATATATATATATATTTTAATTGGTGTATGTGTATAAAAAAATTATGCATATATACTTTTCTCTACTAAAAACACTTTGTTGTTCCTGCATTGGACGACCTCATAATCAGTTTAGAAACGCTATTCAGAAATTCCATTTTGATGTGCCACAAAAAAGCAAGTCGGCGTTTAATCATTCTATTTCCTTTTGGCTTAAAAGTGTATTCAATGAAATGGGCGTTTAGTTAATAAAACATAATATGAGAAAAACGTTTTTCTTTCCTTTTTTTTCAAATTGATATCACCCACACCCCTTCTTTTGGTCACTAAGTAGATCGCACCTGCAAATATTTCAATGCGACATTATGTGCCGCAATACTTCTCGCGATATACACTCAATTTATCAAGATATCAACAATTAAATGAACACAAAAATAAAACATTATCTAATTGAGCAATGTTTTGTCTGTATGTCAGTTTTTTTTAGCCACGTTTAGGTTCCTAAACTATTCGAAAAAATCGTACTCAAATATATATGAATTATGTCATATATGGCACACATATTGATACTGTAACAACGACAACTATTGCTACTTTTAATACATAACAGTCGTGATGATGCACACCTCCTACTGGCAACGTAAGAATGCGTCAAAGTCTTATCTGGGCCGTACTTCTCCAAATTTTATGAAGTATTCCTGATGTTATTCAAATAAAATCGCTGACAACTGAAAACTATTTATCTGATCACGCTGAGATGTTGCATGGTGGTTACTATTCTTGGCCTTTTGGCTAATATCAAAGTGTAGTATCTGTTCCGATGGATACTGCACTCCATAGACTGGTATTGTCTTGGCCTTCGGGGCTTGATTTACGCCGGTCTATGGGTCTGTCCTGTGCAATTCTAGGAGGTCCACCCTTCCAGGCTTCGCCTCCCCTCTTTGGGGAAGGGTTAAGTTTATTTCTTACTGTCTGAGGCGCCCCGACAGGGGAATGCCGACGGGGCTGTCCAGGCAATTTTTAATGACCAGAGTGCTCACCTCCGGGTGCTGGCTTTTCAGCCCCCACTTTCCCGACCCGACCTTGGGTCACATCTTACTTGTGGAAGTAAGATAAAAACTGGCCTTGTGCCTAACTCATGGAGAGGAGTAAATCAATACTGTTATCAAAGAGCATCAGACCAATAATTGATGTTTTAAAAATTCGGAGGTTGCAATTCCGAATTATAGAACATAACCGAATATTTTAAGGTCTCAGCAAAATGCAAGGTGATTAAGTACGATAGGGCAGAGTAGCGAGTCTCTACGGTGAGCACATACCAAGTTATCCTGCAACCTTGTACCTAGATACCCCAAAATTTAATCAGTTATGAGTAAGACCATGATCAATATTTGGATCAAGTGATGTGACGATTGGTCAAACGATATTGACGCTAGGTCCAAATATAAACAAACGAACATAATGACACGCTCGACCGTAAATATAACTTGAAGTAATAAACACTTACGCGTTTCAAAACTATTCGACACAATTGTAGCATATTTGGTGTTTTAAATATTTTGAGTGGTTAATAATCTTATTTTTTCATACACAATAAAGTTTAGGCATTCATAAAACATAGATTGATATGTGTTTAATTATTTTTTCAAAATTTAATTCAGTTGTTCTTTTATACAAATAAACATATTAGCGTTGACTACGACTAGCAGAATCAAAAGAAATCACTCGTCCCCAGTCAGAGAATAAACGCGTACGTGCGTTGTACCAACCTGGGTAAAAGATCGCCTTGATCTGGCCCCATAACACAGTATGTCCATACGTCTCAGTGGCAATGTGCCCTGTTAGTGGTTAATAAAGTAATATATATATATATATATATATATATATATATATATATATATATATATATATATATATATATATATATATATATATATATATCTGGGCTGGTGCATCATCGACTAGTCTCTCCCTTCTTGACAAGGTCCAAAAAAAAAATCGCCAACCTAATTGGACCCTCACTGTCAACCAAGCTTCAGCCTCTGTCCCATCGCCGCAATGGGGCATCCTTGTGCTTGTTTTACAAATACTTTAATGGATTATGCTCCAATGAATTGTCTACTCTGGTGTCCCATCGACGAAAACTCCCTAGACTAACTCGACAATCAACCAAATCTCATTCATTCACTGTGGAGGTCCCCAGATGTCGGAGAGCCTTCTACTCAAATAGCTTCTTTCCTCGTACTGCTGGCCTCTGGAACTCTCTCCCTGCCCCCTGTTTCCCGACAGAACAGACATGCAGAATTTTAAAACTAATGTTAACAGACATCTCGCTGCGCAGATCCCAAGTTAGGTTGACCCCCCCTTCCTTCTCCCCTTTTCTTTTTTCAGTAGTCCCTTACGTCTACAGTGACGGCTTGCCTTGTTTGGGGTGAACTATGTTAATATATATATATATATATATATATATATATATATATATATATATATATATATATATATATATATATATATATTACTTAACACCAAACAGGACGCCTTACGAGAATTATAATATAATGCTGTCAAATTTAAATTCGTGATGCTAAGTTCCGTATCGATTAACTCTGTTGCTAACAGCATTTTATATATGTCCGTTTACTTAGGCATACACGTATCTTAATTCTCTTTTGGTTTGCTGGCCGAATCGATCTAGGCGTTTGACAAAAGTTAAAATATCGACATGAGTCTGAACGTTTCAAATCGTGTGACCGTATGAGCAATCACCATCCACACTTATGATTCCAGGAAAAAAAGGATAAACCACACGTGTCTATCGATGAGAATATAATCATATTTATCTATAGCCAGTGTCGTGTGATAGCGCAAGGGTAGAGGCGCCAACAATCACCTTGACGGTTTCGTTTCAATCCAAGATTGAGGCACTAGCTGGTTTAGTCGCACTGAAGTGTTTTGATACAGCGACATGTATCCTCCCTCCGGTCTCATATTTTGGCTAGCCTGGGAGGAATTTATCATGATGAACGAATATATAATACACTGACCCCCAAATGAAATGAGGATATAATAACAAAGAGGACGGTATCATGACGAACGCCGAACTAAACAGGAGGAATATATGCCTGACATGGTAATATCGTAACAAAAAAAAAACCAGTGCACTTACCCATACCCCAAAATGTATAATAGAGACATGGAAGGGGGATTTCATGATTAATAAACATATACAATAATGCCTCCGAAGATCGCTACATTAACGGAGAAAGTAATGCCTGTGAGTAGTGTATCGATGCAACATACCATATACTATACTACCCACCCCAACATCCACATACAAATGAGAAAGTAGTCCCAAAGAATATTGTCTGATGACAACAGAACATATATTCGATTACCCCCTCCGCCAAGGTATGATTACCCATATATTTCTAAAAAGGAGGAAGTAATTCCTGGGAGGATGATCTCACAGAACGAATACTACACTATTCACGTCTATTAAAACAAATACAATAATAAATCAAATCATTTGTTTCATTCATTTAAAAATGCCTAGCTATTAAAACATTATTTTATGGTTTCATAACATTTTAGCTATAGTCAAAGTGTACTAAGCTCCAGACCTTTAAATTGGGGAAGAACATTTATAGAATTGAGCTCCTGTTTATTGGCATGGTTTGATGTTACCGTCAGGGATAGAACTTTACACCATTCCCAGATTTCCGTCAGATAGACACAGAAGACACAACGCCATCATGAAACAAATTGTAAGGCTTACAGCCGGTTGCCACGTCTATGTCTGGCAAATTCTGAGGCCGCGGAGGGGGTTATCCCGTGGAGAGATATGGACGTGATCTAATAGTGTGGCTTCTGTTTCAAGTACCTATTTAGAAGGGGCGACATAATTTTTTTCTATCTTGTCCCACGTCTCACTGACTAGGATATTCGGACCATCAATTGGTTATGGTCAGTTTGAATACCTCCTTACTAGAAATACGCAACTTCATGAAAAAAGGTGATCTGACTTCTTCAGCGATCTCCAGTGGGGCGGTAATTGGGAGTAAGTGGTTAGGGTTAGGGTAAGGGTTAGGGTTAATAATTGGGAGTAAGTGGTGTGTTAGTGCTAAGGCTTTTCTGTAGAATACAGTCAGGGCCTCGCTCTAAATAAAACTAGGGAGGAAAAATGTTTACTAAATGGGATAAGCCAGTCGGTGGCTAGGTGTATTCCATAGCCGTAACACTAAGTAAGGTGGACCTTAATCGCTTTGCTAACGAGCGGTATGAAGGTCAAGTATTCCTGGCTAGGTTAGCGAGAGTTTCGAATGAAGCCGTGAAGTTAGACGCGGTTTAGGTTACGTCGTGGTTCGGACGGGTACATTCGGAAAGTAAGAAACCTAAAAACACTCGGGATTGGCGAGGGGTCACATCAACCAACTGACCAGACTCTTTAGCCACGAGTTAGACAGCATTTTTTTATGGAAATCGCTCCAGACAAGGCATCACAGCGACATAAAACGTGTTACTATCGACGAAAATATTGCGTATATATAAGAAAATATGACAATGCACACTTAGAACTGCATATTAATTTATTAGTAGCTATTTTAAAAATTAATGTGCGAATTAAGAAGAACTAAATATGTTTGTAGGTATTTCAAACGTGGCTTTGTTGCTGATCGCACTGAGTATTTTCTATTCAGTCCTTGAAAGTCTACCCTACCAGGCTTTACATTGTTTCTGAGAAAGGGGTGAGTTTATTGCTAATTCCCTGAGGCGTCTATACCAGAGAATGCCGACTGAGCTATTTTAGCATTTTTTGTTAGCCAGAGTACGCTTATCCTGGTTAGCATGCTTCTCAAAATAACACCTACCCTTGTGTCAAGCCTTCTGATGAGAAGATAAATGTATTATAGAAATAATTAAGCACAGTCTGTTTTGATGTTCATATAGTTAGAATAGTTGGAAACACACTTTCGCATTTATTCATATCTATCTATCTATCTATTCATCTATCTATTTATCTATCTATCTATATATCTATCTACTCTCTCTATCTATCTACTCTCTATATATATATTTGTGTAATTAGGCAGCATTCCTTTTCTTATGCATGTTTGGTTAAACAGTAGCTACAGCTTCTGTTTATTTATTTTTTGATTCATTTTTCGATTCGTCGCACGACCGATTTGGTATTGTCGTCCACGTTGTATAAAACATCGCCATATTTTCGACCGACGTCGGTAATCTTCAGGCGGATTAATTAGTAGGCAAAATAAAAGATTGGTGAATTTATTGAGAAGACGTTTTTAAAAACATTTCAATACCACTTCACATCACTTCAACATACCTTCGTCCCCTCATAACGAACGTGGTTGATACTAGGTTTATTTACTTGAATAAACAACGCTTCCACTATGGGGAGACGAATACTGCAATATGAGATCCCAAGAATGGCTGTTTTCTTGGTTTAAATATTCTTGAATTCATATATATATATATATATATATATATATATATATATATATATATATATATATATATATATATATATATATATATATATATATATGTGTGTGTGTGTGTGTGTGTGTGTGTGTGTGTATGTGTGTTACTGGTCAGTAGTCATCCATTTACGTTATTTTAACTAAGTGACAGCTGAGGTCGCACCCCTATAGGAGCTGAAATATCTACCTTCGGCGGGAAATCTCGACATGTTCTAAGGGGCTGACGATCCTTCTCCATGGTTGCGAAACGTGGCCAATGAGAACGTTTAATCTGCATAGTATTGCCGTCTTCGACAACGACAGTCGCAACTGCATTCAGCGCAGCCAACGTGTGGATCGAATACAAAAGCAAGATCCCTGTCCACCACTGAATCTACAACCGTTGCCGTCCGTTTTTCTCCAGCACCGTCTAAGATGATTGTTGGTTGGTGCAAATTTGCTGCTGGCTACTTGAAGACAAAGGCGGCGACAATCAAAGGCGACATAGGAGCACTAATAGATGTTCTCCGACTATTCAATCGGGATTGGCTCAGGCACGTAGCCAAACTTCTAATTAACATTTTGAGGGGGGGGGGGCAAGGCATTTTTAGGGGGAGACACGGCATTTTTAGCGGGGGGCAAGGCATTTTTAGGAGAGGCAAAACTAATATTGATATTCTTATATGGGTGACGTTTTGGTTCAGTGTGTGTGTGTACTGATATATAAATATAAATAAGTAGATACAAAATTTCAATTACTTTTATATAATCTAAATATAGTGTTGTGTATTTCGGTAGGTACATGTAAATAACAACATCAGCATAGTAAAGCACATAAAGCATAGTAAACACAGTAATAATAACATAAAGTTCGTAAAATAAGGTAGCTACTTGCTAGCTCTACAGAATTCTATTATAATCTTCTATTTGTACGTGGGGTTTATACCCTACCAATGCTGTTTTTTTTCAACTTCATCTCGGGTGAAATCTGGGATTTTTTTCTATGTTACTTTAAAAAATGTTGAATGTAACATTCACAATTTTTAAAATTAATAGTTGCAACTGACAACAAAAAGAAAAAAAACGTATTTGAGATTCGTGATAAAATACAAAAATAATTTTTTAAACTAATTCCCACTTTCATTTGAAAATAATTTAGCTTGCTAGTATTCATTTCTATCTTTTGAATGAAGACAACACTTTTTTTTATAAATTAAAAAAATATCTTTAAAAGAAGCTGGCAGAACAACAACGTGAATTCATTTTGTGTTTATATTACATCATTTGAATTATAATTATGAAATTGATAATTTATGATATTAAAAAGTGTGAATTAACAATATTTAAAAGTATATATTTGGTAAGTTGACAAAAAAAGACATATACACTGACAATCTCTTTCACCAAGCAGGAAACAGGTGCAAAGCATCGAGGCTTTGTTTCCCTCACCACTTGATCTGAAACTAGCGAAGTTATGTTTGAGTTTGAGAACACCTACATTTTATTTTTTATTTTTACAAGGTAACATACATTTAAATCATATTTAGATGTTATTATGGTCAATAGATTTATTTTAACTGGTAGTTTAAAATCCGTAAATATTTATTATGGTATCATTAGTACGAGGAATGGAAAATTAAGTGTTAAACAAAATAAAATCCAAAGAAGCGTTTTTGAAATCGGAAATTATGTTAAAAACTGGTGGAAGGTCCTCTCTTGGTGGGTGGCCCCTTAATCTGGCTCTGCTGTAAAATATATTACACAAAAGTAAATACTGGTTCATAATGAAGAAGTATAGTTGACTAGGAAATATAAGAGTATTTATATTTATAATATTTTTTGGATCACAAATTTCAGGGGGTGCAAATGTAATTGCAGGGGAGGGGGGACTTGGCCCCCTGGCACCCCCCTGGCTACGTGGGGGGATTGGCTACATATATCTTGTGACCTAGCACAGAATCGGGAAGAGGCCGGTTCAGCAAGTGTGATAGCCGTTACAAGTACAAGTAAGCCTACAACACTACTACTACTACTATTACTACTACTACAACTAATAACAATAAAAGTAATATGACACGTTAATAAAGAATACTAGTATTAGTAGTAGTAGTACTACTACTACTACTACAACTACTACTACTACTAATAATAATAAAAGTAATATGACACGTTAATAAAGGATACTACTACTACTACAACTACTACTACTATTACTACTACTACAACTAATAACAATAAAAGTAATATGACACGTTAATAAAGAATACTAGTATTAGTAGTAGTAGTAGTAGTACTACTACTACTACAACTACTACTAATACTAATAATAATAAAAGTAATATGACACGTTAATAAAGGATACTACTACTACTACAACTACTACTACTACAACTACTACTACTACTAATAATAATACTAATAAAAGTAATATGACACGTTAATAAAGGGTACTACTGCTACAACTACTACTAATAATAATAATACTAATAAAAGTAATATGACACGTTAATAAAAATACTAGTACTACTACTACTATTACTACTACTACTACTTATAATAGTTATAATACAATTATTCAAGAAGAAGAAGAAATCATAGTAATAAAATAAATCCATAATAATATAACGATACTAATAAAAAATTACAATAATAAAACTAAAATTGTGATACAAGTCTTGCTGTAAATTATTTACAAGGCCACCGGATTCCGTTTGTGTGTAGCTATATTTAATTTTAATTTTTAATTTAAAAATCAAAAATTAAAAAATGAAAATGTAAGTTTTTTTTACTTATCGATATTTAACTTCAATTTTTATTTTTTAATTTTTGATTTTTAAATTAAAAATTAAAATTAAATATAGCTACACACATACGGAATCCGGTGACCTTGTAAGTTATTTGCCGCAAGAAAAATAACTAGAGATGGCTAAGACATCTGCATGCCCACAACCAGGCACTGCAATATTGTAGGGGCGACCTTCTTCTGAAAAGAAGTGGCACTCATCATCATATATAAAGATTCAGAAAATAAATGTTTTAACATATACCTTCTCTTTTTTTATGTATACCAACCTTTTCTAATTAAAATCTCGATAGGTGTAAATACGCAACAACAGATTATGTATAAATAAACAGGGTTTAGTTACAGTAATTAACTCTGGAAACTTTATAGCTAAAAATGTTTTTGACCTCATTCAGTACGCTCACGAGTCTTGGGTATATATTTTTTTAAACGTAAAAAGTAAACCCATCTGTATGAAACCGCGGTACGATCTTGAAATATGTAACATACAGCTGTCAAATAAGTTTATATATATATATATATATATATATATATATATATATATATATATATATATATATATATATATATATTTGAAAACGCGTCTGTAAAGTTGAAATGTACATGAGAGCGTGATGGCGTTCTACACATACGAGAGATTTAAAGTTTGACTGTTTAAACACTTAAGAAATTGATGACGTTAAATAAAGTACATACAATTCAAACGCATAACTACCTAATGGCTAAGAATTTGGTAATGTTAAATATTATACTAGACACTTTAAAATGTTGCGACTAGTTTCATAATTGACATATATTAATTGTGGGATGTTTAGTTTTTATGTAGAGGGCTTCGAGTATTTTTTATTTTTTGATATTGGTATCATGGTGTATTATTTTGGTATTGTTAACAAGGATGTTTCTATATTGGGAGGGGTGCAATTATGTTTTAAGGTGTTGGCATATAGAGCTAGTGTCGAAGAGATGTAGGGTGAGTCTTCGGGATAGTGTTGTGGAAGTGAAACCTATGTAAGAATTAGTTTTTTTTATTGTTGTCGGAGATTCATTCTCCCATAGGGCATTGCACCTGATATATTATATTGGTTCTTCCTAATGTATTTTGGGTTTGGGAAGTGTTATTTTTAACAACATAGGTTGATGTTTATATTTTTTTATAGTAAATGATGAATCGTATTTTATCATCAGAATTGGTGGGGGATATATAGCGATGTATTATATTTTTAAGAGCTTTTTCATCCAATTTAAAGTTTGGATGCATTTGGTTACAATAGAATAGATTTATGTAGTTGGAATTATTTAGCTTATTAGTAGGATTATCTAAATTTCCAATCATTAATTTTATTTGTTCATCAACCATATAATTGGGAAAATGATTATTAATTAGGACTTGTTTTATGTTTTTTAATTCATTAAAGTATTTTTTTTTTGATGAGGAGATTAATTTTGCACGGTTTAATAGATTTTTGACCATAGCAATTTTATATCTATATGGGCATTCACTTTTAAAACTTAAAATACAGGTGTGAATAGATGTCGGTTTTTATAGGGAGAGGTGATGAATGCATCACTGTTGGAGTCAATGAGAACATCTAAAAACGGAATTTTATTGTTAACATTAAGCTCATGAGTGAATTTAAGAACTGAATTATTTTGAAAAGTATCTTGTAGTTTTTTATTTCATCTATACTATTTACTAAAATAAGAATATCATCAACGTAGCGGGCATAAATGGAAGGTTTAGTGATTATATTAAATATTTTATTTTCGAGGTCGGTCATGTAGAAATATATATATATATATATATATATATATATATATATATATATATATATATATATATATATATATATATATATTCATATATATACATATATATACGTATATATATATGTACTAAGCCCCTTTTAGAAATTAAAGTTGAGCCTTCTCGGGTGTGTTAAAAGTAGACTGTCAAAAATCTTTAATGCAAAGTTCCGAATACGTTCGTCGAACACTCCCGACTAGTCTTCTATCTGTACTCGCTTCTAGGTACATAAATATCTTAATTTCCCATAATTACGTGACAGTTTCTGTTGGCCGAGTGGATATGGCGACTGCTTGCAGATTCTAGGCGTGCTTTATGAACAGGGTTCGCGCCTCCCGACCGTCTGAAATTGTTACTTTCCTGCACTGATGAGACCAATAAGCTTGAAACGCTAGCGTCTGTGAGTATTAATAATGTACTATTTATTTATAAATATTATATATATATATTTGTTGATATATATATATATATATATTTATATAATATTTCAAATGAATAATTATTATTATTACCTACACACATCGATGTTTCATGCTTACGCAACTTTCAGTGTATAGATTTTATTCATGTCGGAGGGTTCGAAACCGGTTACCAAGTCAACACCGACTCATATATTACCCTTCGGCCACCACCAATGAGAACAGAAGTTGGCGGACTCTATAGTAAACAGAAGGACATTATTCAACAACGACAAAAGGTTTGGAATATCGCATTTAAGCTGCAGTGTAACTGCTTATTATTACATTTTCTCCGGTGCGGAAGTCTTTGTAATATAGGCTATGCCAATATTTAAAATAAATATTAATTATTATTACCTACAGACATTGATGTTTCATGCTAACGCAATATTCGGTGTAGGGATGTTTATTCATGTAGGTCGGAGGGCTCTAACCCGGTTTCAAATTCACCACTGACTCTTATTATTTTTAATTATTACTTACATACATGTACGTTTCATTTTTACAGAATAATTAGTATAGAGATAGTCATTTAAACTAATCGCACGATTTGAACACCAGAAAAAGTGTTACATCGAACTTCAATAAATGAGGCTACCACGAATATCTACAGACGATATTAAAAATTAACCCTTTTTTATGTGTTGGGGAAGTGGACAACTATGTTAAGCTGTTATAACATTGTTCAACATGAAGAACTTGCATTGTAGCTTACATTTTACAGCTTCTATTATTATTTATTAAAGGGATTGAGCTACACATGATATTTGATAATACACATATTTTATTATTATTATCTACATACGTATAAGTTTCAACTTTTAGAAATCATCAGTGTAGATATAACCAGTCGCACAAAAGTCGCATTTAACTCCAACTTCCAGCGCTCTAATCAATGATGTTACCATGCTAACACTGATAATGTTTGTCTAACATTCACACATTAATTTGTCTTCAGTCATAGTGAAGAACAATTACGACTTACTTTACTGTCTGTCAAACTGAGCTGGTCACATTTTTTCCGGAGATTTCCATCTCTTGGGATAGTTACTCTGCCAAGACTTGACTCTAGTTTGTTTTACTATTTTAAACCGTAGCTAGTAGGAGTGGAGGTTTGTTCTATGCATATCTCACGATTATTAAGTAAAATCTTTTTTACCGCCCGGTCACATATGAAGACTAACGCCGAGCTCACCACAACACTCTTTTAAAAATTAAACCACCACCGTTACAACTAGCACTACCCCCCATATACACATATAAATAAAAAAGAAATATTACTTATGTACTTACAGTTGATCGTACTAAGCTTGAAATACATTTTTGCTATCACAGTTACATCAGTCAAGTCTAAGAAAATAACTTAACCACGCACAGTTTAACTTGCGCATATCTTAATTTTATGACCTGCAGGTGTTTGCTTTGTCCGACTACAGAAAAAGCGTTTAACGACAATCGACTATATTTCTAGATAACATGCCGCAAGGTCAATCGACCCTACTTATATTAATATGCACTCCTTTAATATCGACCGGATGGCCGGTTTATTAGGCGCGAAAAAGTAATTGTTTGGTCGCAGGCGGCCATCCTACTCAGGTATAACGCCCGTTCTTTTTCAGTAAGTTCTCAGAAATCAAGGGGAACGTTCCTAAAGCCAACACCTGATTTCTTTATAATATACATAGATATCCAAGTGTTCATTCAAGATTTTCCTTACCTCTCAAAACTTGGGTTAATATAGCTATAGAGAATCTTACTTTCTTTCTCCACAACTAACAAAACAAGTGTGTTATATTATATCTTTCTTGTTGTCTTTTCTGAGTTTGGTAAGATTCAATGACCAGAATGTATCTAGTCTGGTGGAGTTTCAAGCTAAAAGCCGTTATTGAGGTAACATCACTAGGACCATAATTATTTGGTCTGGTGCAGTATCCAGCTAAGGGCCGTTATTGAGGTAACATCACTAGGACCATAATTATTTGGTCTGGTGCAGTATCCAGCTAAGGGCCGTTATTGAGGTAACATCACTAGGACCATAATTATTTGGTCTGGTGCAGTATCCAGCTAAGGGCCGTTATTGAGGTAACATAACTAGGACCATAATTATTTGGTCTGGTGCAGTATCCAGCTAAGGGCCGTTATTGAGGTAACATTACTAGGACCAGACTTATTTGGTCTGGTGCAGTATCCAGCTAAGGGCCGTTATTGAGGTAACATCACTAGGACCATAATTATTTGGTCTGGTGCAGTATCCAGCTAAGGGCCGTTATTGAGGTAACATCACTAGGACCATAATTATTTGGTCTGGTGCAGTATCCAGCTAAGGGCCGTTATTGAGGTAACATAACTAGGACCAGAATTATTTGGTCTGGTGCAGTATCCAGATAAGGGCCGTTATTGAGGTAACATCACTAGGACCAGAATTATTTGGTCTGGTGCAGTATCCAGCTAAGAGCCGTTATTGAGGTAACATAACTAGGACCAGAATTATTTGGTCTGGTGCAGTATCCAGCTAAGGGCCGTTATTGAGGTAACATCACTAGGACCATAATTATTTGGTCTGGTGCAGTATCCAGCTAAGGGCCGTTATTGAGGAAACATCACTAGGACCAGAATTATTTGGTCTGGTGCAGTATCCAGCTAAGAGCCGTTATTGAGGTAACATCACTAGGACCAGATATATTTTGTCTGGTGCAGTATCCAGCTAAGGGCCGTTATTGAGGAAACATCACTAGGACCAGAATTATTTGGTCTGGTGCAGTATCCAGCTAAGGGCCGTTATTGAGGAAACATCAGTAGGACCAGAATTATTTGGTCTGGTGCAGTATCCACCTAAGGGCCGTTATTGAGGAAACATCACTAGGACCAGAATTATTTGGTCTGGTGCAGTATCCAGCTAAGAGCCGTTATTGAGGTAACATCACTAGGACCAGATCTATTTTGTCTGGTGCAGTATCCAGCTAAGGGCCGTTATTGAGGAAACATCACTAGGACCAGAATTATTTGGTCTGGTGCAGTATCCAGCTTAGAACCGTTATTGAGGTAACATCCCTAGGACCAGACTTATTTGGTCTGGTGCAGTATCCAGCTAAGGGCCGTTATTGAGGAAACATCACTAGGACCAGAATTATTTGGTCTGGTGCAGTATCCAGCTAAGGGCCGTTATTGAGGTAACATCACTAGGACCATAATTATTTGGTCTGGTGCAGTATCCAGCTAAGGGCCGTTATTGAGGTAACATCACTAGGACCATAATTATTTGGTCTGGTGCAGTATCCAGCTAAGGGCCGTTATTGAGGTAACATCACTAGGACCAGAATTATTTGGTCTGGTGCAGTATCCAGCTTAGAACCGTTATTGAGGTAACATCCCTAGGACCAGACTTATTTGGTCTGGTGCAGTATCCAGCTAAGGGCCGTTATTGAGGAAACATCACTAGGACCAGAATTATTTGGTCTGGTGCAGTATCCAGCTTAGAACCGTTATTGAGGTAACATCCCTAGGACCAGACTTATTTGGTCTGGTGCAGTATCCAGCTAAGGGCCGTTATTGAGGAAACATCACTAGGACCATAATTATTTGGTCTGGTGCAGTATCCAGCTAAGAGCCGTTATTGAGGAAACATCACTAGGACCAGAATTATTTGGTCTGGTGCAGTATCTAGCAAATAGCTGTTATTGAGTTACCATCACTAGGACCAGAATTATTTCGTCTGGTGTAGTATCCAGCTAAGGGCCGTTATTGAGGAAACATCACTAGGACCAGACTTATTTGGTCTGGTGCAGTATCCAGCTTAGAGACGTTATTGAGGTAACATCACTAGGACCAGAATTATTTGATCTGGTGCAGTACACAGCTAAAAGCCGTTATTGAGGTTACATAACTCGAAGAAGATTTACTATTTCTCGTATGAACCATTGCGCTGTCATACCGAGGGGATCCATGTTAATTTAAATATTTCACCAGGGGTTACTTGTAGAACGAAGTATCCTCATGCCACGATATTCTTACACACCCGTGTACAGAGAGACAAAATACACTTGAGGACGGTGGCAAGTAGGCATTCAAATTCTCTTCTTTTTCAGAAGAATATATCGATGTATTTTCTGTAGGCCATTTTCTTTTTAAAACTCCTCTTAGTCACCACTTATCAAGACCGTAAGCCTTTAGAGGATAAGGGTTAATTCATGCAACGATTGTCAGCCGAAATTTATCAATGCAATGAACTAAGTTTTATTACTTATGAGACAGTTTGCCACAACTATATAGACGACTATGTTGTAATATGCAGGGAAGTAGTTCTGCGATAATCTGTTCCGCAGAGGGAAGCTCCTTGCAACGAAGCTCTATCCCTTAATTCTGTCTGATGCTAAGAATGAGAAGGTTTTTTCGTGATAGATTTCCGACAGGACTATAAATATTTTTGTTGTTCCCAATTCTTCTTCGATGAGAGTGGGGAAACTGTATGTAATCTTCCACGTTTTTCGAGTGCGTCTTGCAAATACATGTGGCGAAACGGATAAACGTGCTAAGTTATAATCAGTTCTAAGTGGCAGTCTTCTGGAGGTTGAAGGTTCGATTCTCAGTACGAGCGATACTAAGAATACAATTACAAATTATTGAAGACTTCTACCCGGCCATGGATGACGGAACGAGGGCAAGCAACCCGCGTGGATTGAATAATGCAATTCTTTACAGATTACCGAGTTAATTATAAAGATTTCTGAGTTGCACAAGATGCACATGAAGTTCGGAGTTTCCATCGGCGGAAACCTTTTGAGAGTAGCATCCAAGATGAAGTCCGAATAATCCAAATAATATACATGTATATATATATTTATTCAAAAAGTAGGGCTGCTGGGATTACTAAATTATATTTATTTTACTTGCAATAATATGTTTCCCCAGTCTTATATTTTACCTAGTATATATCACGAACGAAAATATATTAACCCCACAAAAGAGAGGAAGAAGGTAATCCCCAGATTTATAGTATCTAGATAAGAGAATATATACTATACTTTTATATACAAATGAGAGAGTAATCCCTGAGTAGATTTGTATGCTGACAACAAACCAAATCTTACACTACCCCTTTAAAAAAGGAGGAGGTAATACCTGGGAGGATTGTATCATGAACACAGAAAAGCTACTACACTACTCCCGTCAATTGATCATTGAAAGACATTACATTGATCTGAAATAGTATAGTTAACTGAATTGGGCATGAAAAAGTAGCACTAATATAGTCTCGTCTCCAGATATAGAAGTGATAGTATAGTTCGGCTTCAGACCGATATATATATATATATATATATATATATATATATATATATATATATATATATATATATATAAATATAAATCTCCATTAATAATTTATTAGACCTTTAACATAAATAAGATTTTCAAATTTTAATTTATATATTATATTTTAGAAATTATAATTGATTGCTTTGTGGGAAAGAATACATTTTCTATATGCATAAAATGGATCAATTAGACTTCAAGAACCCCATAAATAAGAAAATATGAAATGGACGAATTTTTGTCTACTCCAGTTTCTTCCGGTTCATTTTCACACACTGTAAACAAACGGATAATAACCTGAGTTTTTCGGTTTCTCGTCACAAGGTTGATTTTAAATACAGAAAATATTTATTTTTAGAAAAAGGGTAGATATTTTTTTAGTTTTTTAGTTTTTTGCTGCGAAGAAACTGGTGTAGACCCGAATTCGTCCCTTTATATTTTATTATTTCTGGAGTCCTTAGAAACCTTATTATAACATTATTAGACAACTTTGAGCGTGTATATGTGTGTTTTCTTCCTTTCTTGACGTATAAGTTATTTCTTATTTACTATTAATCGAATAGTTATTGAAATTAAAGTTCTAATAGCCTAAAATAGAGGAGATTTCCAAAATCCAATTTTAAAATAGATTAATTTTGAAAACATGTCGGTTAGAAAATCATGCCTTCCTTTCGCTATCGTACTAGACGGTAAAAAGTATGAAATGTTCTTTCCGCTCTGCATTCGACAATTGAGCATCACACTTTATCTTTCTGTCTGCCTGTGTGCTGATTTTGTAAACATGCTAGCTGCATGTTGCTAGCTTTTTTTTTTCCAAATCGTTAATCGGCTGTTATTTCAGAAGATACACAATTATTTTATACGCAGCACATCTACCAACACGAATCTGAAACGTTACCCGTTAAGCTTGTTCACATTACATTTAATTGTCTGCATGTTCGGGGAAACAAGAAGAAACATCCCAATCCAAGCGGTTCGAGGTTAGAAGCTATACTAATAGAAAGCCTTCCATCATCCGGGGGTCTCTACAGTGAAGGGGTCTAGTATTATTTTAGATATGTATACTGTGCATTTTGTGCATATACGGTACATGAAGGCGTATATGCATTCAGGGTTAATTATAATATTGTGAGACTTAATTCACAGGTATAGCTTCCTCTTGATCCATCAGCCATGACCGGGTAGAAGTCGTACGTAATTCTATAATTGTATTATTGTAGACCCCGTCCTGAGGATTCAACCGTCAACCACAAGTGGACTATAACGTAGACCTGATGATTACTTTAAACTGATAAAGATTCCCGACTTCGACAAGACACACCTGAAGAAGGACGGTGGTTATATCGACCGAAACGTTATGAGTAGAACCAATAATCAAAAAATACAAAAATAAATTCATGTAATCACATAATTGGGAGAAAAATTAAAGACGAAAAAATTGAAGAACTTTAATAAATTATTTCAGTATTAAATTTTAATCAACAGAATAACAGGTGCTTTCCATCAATGAAATTTTTCAGCATGATTATGTTATTTGTTTACGATATATATATATATATATATATATATATATATATATATATATATATATATATATATATATATATGATAATTTTATTTACACAGACATGTACAAAATTTGCGACACTGGCATGTCGATGTTATCGATCAACAGTTACTATAAACTGAGATCTCACCAGGGAGAGTTAGAATCCGATCTTAACCTCAGATCATATTTGGAGGGAACCAAATAAGATCGGATTCTAACTCTGCCTGATGAGATCTTAGTTTATAGTAACTGTTGATCGATAACATCGACATGCCAGTGTCGCAGATTTTGTACATGTCTGTGTAAATAAAATTATCATATATAAAGCTCTATTTTGATATTGAGCACTTTTTATAAACCCGGTTAAAATTCTCTGGATTACCACCCTGTGGATATTTTTCTACCTGGATTATTACCATTATATATATATATATATATATATATATATATATATATATATATATATATATATATATATATATATATATATATATATATTGCTGGCTACCATATCGCAGTAATTATAAAACGATTATTTATAAAAAGTTAATTACTAATTTTAGTTTTATTACACATTAATTACGATCATTTGTTGATTTATTATATGAAGATCATACATTTTTAAGTTGCTTAATAACTAATTAATATTTAATTACATCATAATTATATTTTTCTTGTAGCACCAGACAAAGAATAAAACACATGAGTAATCAACTATAGACGCTTATGACTATGAATTCGTAAATTTTAATTAAAAATATGTTATTTGAAAAAGTAAGATTAAACGTGTCCGATATACATGCGTGTGTGCATCCTTAAATTCAAATAACATTCCGCGAATTGATGATTTACATTCGCAGGGAAAACGTGTGGCCGTAAACAGGAAATAAAGGTCAGACAGAGTAAGGTAGCTTGTCATTGTAGGCCACACTACTCCCAACTTGGGGTGACACCCAAAACCCACACCCAAATTATCAGTAACCCTTTACGACTACAGTGGCGGCCTGCCTTGTTTGGGGTGAAATATGTAAAAAAAAAGAGAAAAAGAAACACGAGCTAGATGAAATGACGTCACTCAAGATAGGATAGGCGCGAAGAGCGGGGATTCTGAGTTGGATGCTGTAAGCGACGAAACGTGATAAGAAATGATTTAAGAATCATTTGAACGAAGGGGACAGCAAAGAGGAATGGCATGTCTACAACCTAAGAAAATGTCTTTTCTCCAAATTCGGTTGTGCAAACTTTGATTCCGGAGCGAGAAAACCCCACGGAGAGGTAAGCTTCAGCAGATCAAGAAAGACGATCTTGGATAAAGTGTCCTAAGTCTTGGAAAACCGCTGTGGTTGAGCATTAAGACGCGAAGTGTGATTTAATTCTACTGTTACTGATTTGTTGATTTGCATTTGATAACAAACATATATTTTATTGGCTCGTAATATACAGCATATTAGACCCCCTACCACAGTCGAAGGATATATATATATATATATATATATATATATATATATATATATATATATATATATATATATATATATATACAGTGTAACCCGGATATAAGAGCACCGGATATAAGAGAAACCCGAATATAAGAGACATTGTCTCTGGTCCCAAATTACAGCATGTGTTAATGTCTATAAATTAGACCCCGATATAAGAGACCCGGATATAAGGGAAACCCGGCTATAAGATACTTCTTCTCCGGTCCCGTCCTCCCCAATATAAGAGAGTTCGTTTTGAATGACAATGTGATGTTGTAAATCAGTTAAAAGACGTTGCTTAATTTTCTCACCTCATTGGTGAGTCTTTCTATGACCTTCACTATAGCCATATCCGTTAAATATTCGTAAAAAAGGTTTCTTTTGTTGTTGTTGTTGTTGCTGTTGTTGTTGTTGTTAGAAGGCGAACCCGGAAATAAGAGACTTATTCTCCGGTCCCGACAGCTCTCTTATATCGCGTTTAACAAAGACATTGTGTGTGCAATAAAAAATGACTGCCTTTTTTAAGAAAAAGTAATTTTTGACTGAATTATTTGTGACAACTGATTGAAAAGTATTTTGTTGTCTATAACTGTTAAATAAACTAGTGTTCTGTGCGTAAAAAAAAACGTTATATGTGGTGTTTCCATACTTACATAAACAAAATAGACAACACCCGGATATAAGAGGAACCCGGATATAAGAGACTTATTCTCCGATGCCGACAGCTCTCTTATATCCGGGTTACACTGTATATATGCATATATATATATAATTATTAATTAATTCTTACAATAACACACATATTGGATTTCTGGAAAATCTACAATAGTGTAGTGAATAATGGTCAATCTACGATTCCCCCACTTTCAAACCACAATGATGTCGTTTGCACGGCCACTGATAAGGCTGAACTACTCGCACAGCGTTTCGCTTCTAACTCTACTTTAGACTCGGGTAACCACCCTCTCCCTGAATTACCATTGCGGACTGAAGCCACACTTGATAACCTGGTCATCACCCCATCCCAGGTCAGAGACATTATAAAAAGCCTTGACACCTCTAAAGCTTGTGGGCCTGATCTTATACCTGTAATAGTAATAAAGAAATGCTCTGCTGAACTGGCCCCTGTTCTCTCCAAACTCTACAACAAATGCCTAGCCGAATCTTGCTTCCCCGATAGCTGGAAAATTGCCTCTGTGGTACCAGTCTACAAGAGTACTGGGAATAGAACCGACCCTCAGAACTACCGCCCAATCAGTCTACTGCCGATCTTTGCCAAAATCTTTGAGTCCTTAATCAATCTAGCGATAGTACGTCACTTAGTTAATGCTAAACTTCTATCCGACCGCCAGTATGGGTTTAGACAAGCACGATCTACTGCAGACATCCTAACGGTCATCTCTGAACGCATGTATCATACTCTCGACAAGGCAGGTGAAGCTAGGGCAGTAGCGCTTGATATATCCAAGGCCTTTGACAAGGTATGGCATAAAGGGCTTCTCCTGAAAATACGCTCATACGGTATTACTGGGCAACTACTTAATATAATTAGATCCTTCCTAAACAAAAGAAAAATCCAGGTTGTCCTCGATGGCCGTTCATCTAAGCAACATGACATAAATGCTGGTGTGCCCCAGGGATCTATTCTTGGACCTTTGTTGTTCCTGATCTATATAAACGATCTCCCTGATGACATAGTGTCTGAGATCGGTTTATTTGCTGACGACACCACGCTTTACTCTCGCCATGTTGGCAAAACGGACGCGATCATATCTGAGGCAATGGCTGCATCCTTGGAAGATGACCTCCAGGCTGTAGTGGATTGGGGCCATAAATGGTTGGTGACTTTTAATGCCGCAAAGACAAAGCTCCTTTCCTTCAACAACTACAAGAAGCCTCTCCAACCACCGATTGCCATGGCAAATAACACCCTACCTGAGAGTTCATCATTCAAACTCCTTGGCCTAACCTTCACAGGTAACATGAATTGGAACACATACATTGAAGACATTGCCAAGGCTGCCGCAAAGAAGGTTGGCTCCCTCTACCGTGCTAGTGGACTCCTTACACCTGACATTATCCTGTATCTCTACAAAGCCACCATTCGCCCATGCATGGAGTATTGTTGCCACATCTGGGCTGGTGCATCATCTACTAGTCTCTCCCTCCTTGACAAAGTTCAAAAAAGAGTAGTCAACCTAATAGGTCCCTCACTGTCAGCTAAGCTCCAGCCCCTGTCCCATCGCCGCAATGTAGCATCCTTGTGTTTGTTTTACAAATACTTCAATGGATTATGTTTCGATGAGTGTGCTGCTCTGGTGCACCCTCGACGTAAATTCACTAGACTAACTCGACATTCTACTAAATCTTATTCATTCACTGTGGAGGTCCCCAGATGCCGGAGAGCATTCTACTCAAATAGCTTCTTTCCTCGTGCTGCTGGCCTCTGGAACTCCCTCCCTGCCCCCTGTTTCCCCGACAGTACTGACATGCAGAAATTTAAAACTAATGTAAACAGACACCTCGCTGCTCAGATCCCAATTTAAGCTGAACCACCAATCCTTCCCCCCCTTTTCCTTTTTTCTCAGTAGCCCCTTACGTTTACAGTGGCGTCCTGCCTTGTTTGGGGTGAACCATGTAAAAAATATATATATATATATATATAACTATAAATCAGCGAGAGATTTCACCTATAAAAGGCAGCCGTCAAAAGAATGTAAACAGTCGAAATCTTAAGTACACTTATATAATGAAGAAATGATGTTAACAGTCAGAATCTTAAGTAAAATCATATAATGAAGAAATGCAGTAGAAATCTTAAGTAAAAATATTTAATTTTGAGATGCTGTAAAAGGTTAAATCTTAAGTAAATTCGTTTAACTCGGATGCTGAAGGATCGTGAATGAAAGCTACAATGACGACTGTGTTAATACATATACTTTTGAATATTTGTTTTTCATCAACATACGTGTACGTGTTATCCTTACGGAAATCGTCAGGGTAGACATGCGTATAAATACCGGTCGTAGGACTCGAATCCAGGAACATGAGTCATGTTTTTTACTTAAATTCACACGCGTTAGCCCACACGGCCGCTGTAAATAACCCGACAAATCGACGTAAGATTAAACCTATTAAAGCCGCTGCCACGAAAATGTTCGATTGCTGACTAAAAGTGCATATATTTATACATATATATATATATATACATATATATACATATATATATATATACGCATATATATATATATACATATATATATATATATATGTATTTATATATATATATATATATATATATATATATTTCTACTGTGTGAAGTACCGATATTTAAAAAAATATAACGCAGATGTTATTTAATAATCAATTTTATTTATTTAAAGGTACAGATATATTCAAACTTTTTTTCTTACGTGTCATGTTGCCATTTAGTTGTGTTATTCTGGTATTATTGAAGATACTGGTTTATTGTCCGATTACAGTAGCATACTCTACATTACTAAAGTGAAACCTCGTGGAAAAAATCTTCAAATGTCCATTATAAAAAAATTAAAACAATGGCGAAATCGATTTGATACATTTCAAGAGCATTTCAAATCACAGAAAACTTAGATTCTAATGTTCAGAAAAAAATTCGCTTGCGCATCGAAGTGCTCACTGAAGCCAATAGATGACTTTTGAAGGTTTAAATATAGAGCTTCATTAGTTTTTTGAATTTTATTCCAATTAAAATCAATGTGAACTGTATAAAGTAATTGCTTTTTATGTTATCCCATACATATGTGTGTGTCGTGTGTATCTGTGTGTGTAATTACAGAAGCCTCGGTACCGTCGGTTTCAAATCATATGAAAGGGAACCTTTAGATTACCCTTATTCTTGACCGTTTTTAGCTTTTGTCTATGTCTCCCTTATATATATATATATATATATATATATATATATATATATATATATATATATATATATATATATATGATGGATGACAATACGTGATCGTGTGCGATCTCTTTTAAAACATATATTTTATTGCCAGTCTGTTATTCGAAAATTACTGATTAGAGCAGAAAGTGACCTGCAAAGAAAGCTGCCAAATGTGTGTATACATGTTTCCACCTACCGGTAGTTGATTTGTGCGGCACAATTCTCTGTGTTCTGCCAATGTGCCAGCCTACCTGCTGAGTGGGACACTTCATCACAAGTCCTGCTCTGCTGGATATTCGAAAGCAATGTTCAGATAAGCCTTCTGTCCTATGAAGCTAAGGTGAAAGAAATTATTCTTATTTCTCTTTCATTAAAAATACTAAAGTCTTTTCTGTGTTATAAATAAAACAAATGTAATTCAAAGCTGGTACGTGGATAGGTAGTCTGTCTCCCGTGTCTCAGTAAACCAACTAGTTATTGACAAGTATATGTGTCTAAATCTCTTTAGGCACGTATTTCGAACTATCAATCATCTTTGAAAAGGCAACATTAGAAAAAAATAAATCACAAATATAACACACAGAATGATGTTTAGCGTTATTCATTTGTAAGGTTGCTGTCCTATTTCCTACGCATATGCAACAGTTGTGTCGATATTTTGAGTAATTAACCAATAAAAAAAAGTGTGAATTACTAAAATTACCAAAAAAAATACATTGTTGATTAATTTTCAACGAAGGTAATACAAATTAAACTAACATGGCTCGCAAGAAAGAAAGAAAGATGAACTGACGAATCATGAATTATCTCTTTACTTGACACTGTTAGGTTCATAATTACTATGGTATTATACAAAATAAGCATAACCTAAAAAAATGTTCATTTGGTGTATTCATGGTGAAATCTTTTTAATATTATATCCCATTTAATAACATCATAATCTGTATTGGAATAGTTTCGTTCAAACATCTTCTCTTTCGCTTCTTTCCTCGTGCTGCTGGCCTCTGGAACTCTCTCCCTGCCCCCTGTTTCCTCGACAGTACTGACATGCAGAAATTTAAAACTAATGTAAACAGACATCTCGCTGCGGGGATTATGATTTAGGCTGACCCCCCCCCCCCCCACACACACCTTCTCCCCATTTTCTTTTTTCTCAGTATCCCCTTACGTCTACAGTGGCGGCCTGCCTTGTTTGGGGTGAACCATGTTAAAAAAATATATATATATATTACAAAATAAATACTGTCCTATGACATATAATATATTAAATCGCTTAGCTCAGCTGATTTTTGAAATTTGTATGTGTTTTTATGGGAGGTGATGAACAGCCTTATTTTCTGTAACAAAGAATAATTAGTTGAATTAAAGCTATTCCCTCTTATTCGTAAGATTCGATTTGAAATTGAATGAATCAGACTGACATTATTAAACATTCGATCAAATAGTTACCTCCCTGGTTTTCAGCAGAGTTCCAATAGTATTCTTCTAACAATTTCTACAATCAGAGATGATCAGTTTTTCGGAAATTATCGGATGATTTGAATTTTTCCTGATAATATGAAAAGCTGTTCTCTTTATAATTTCTATACCGTTTTGTATTTTAAAACTGATAATGTCTTACTGTTTAGATTACTAATCTTTTTTTCAGAAAACATTATACATTATTTATTAAAACATGATAGTTGATAGGAGTTATGACAAACTGAGCTAAATTGAGTATTGATTTACTCCTCTCCAGGAGTTAGGCACAAGGCCAGTTTTTATCTTACTCCCACAAGTAAGATATGACCCAAGGTCGGGAATGTGGGGTTTAAAAATTGCTTGGGCAGCCTCAGACAGTAAGTAATAAACTTACTCCCTCCCAAAGAGGGGAGGAAAAGCCTGGGAGGGTGGACCTCCTAGAACTGCACAGGACAGACCCATAGACCGGCGTAAATCAAGCCCCGAAGGCCAAGACAATATCAGTCTATGGGATGCAGTATCATTCGGAACAGATACTACACTTTGATCTTAGCCAAAAGGCCAAGAACAATTGAGTAACTAATCCACTGTTTTGTATTTTTTTAAATGTTAACCTTTTACTCAAAAATCTTCTTTTTTTTAAACCAGCCATAAAAAATAAGAAAGTATTGATTCTGAATGTGTTATGTCTTTGCAATCATTTAAAAACGGCATTGTTTACCAGGATCTGTAACAAATTTACATTTTTTTCTTCTGGTGTTTATGCTGAAGAGATGATGTTATTTAATATTTCTGAAACATATGTACACATGACATTGTGTTGATCTTGAATTTTTAGAGCGTCGTTACATAATATTGATTATGTCCTAAATTTTGAATTCTTCCGAGTTATATATATATATATATATATATATATATATATATATATATATATATATATAGTTTTATTCAAAGCTTCTATTTTGGTGTATCCGAGGACGGTCTTACACATTGTGCCCAATTGAACAACTTGTGTGACTTTAAGATATTTGATAATTGGGTGAGAATTATTTACGTCCTCCAAGCTCTAACCGCCCCGGACTCCCACCTTACCCTTCGCGACGTCCCCCATTAACGCCCGCTCTTCTCTTCCCCGTTCCTGTCCGTCCATTCCGCTTCGAGCGAGACTTGCCCGTGCATCGTAATTTATGAACGTTAGTAATTGGTCGGAATCGTTCTCCTGTCGCGTACATCATTCATAAATCAGGGGAGATAATAAATCAGCTTGGCGAGGCCGGCAAGGTGAAGGTATTATTTACAATTAATATACAGGGGAAATTGTGACAGTCGGCCATGAATCACGAGCGACTAATCACAAAGGGTTTTGAAGAATGTTCTAGAATGTGTTTTTTTCTATTTCTTTATGTTTGTCTTTTTATGTTATTTACTGGACGCCATTATTGTCGTACTCACTTTGCTATTAAAGTCGCCCTGCTTGTTTTATGGCAGTTGTAGTAGTAGTAGCAGTAGCTGTTCTAGCTGTGGTAGTATTAGTACTTTCGAACAGTCACCTGCGAAGAAACGATGCAGTTTAAAGTCACGGTCTGCTTTTTTATGTGTATTTAATATTTTTGCTTAGTTTTCTGACAAAATGATCATGTAGCCAATACCGAAAAAACTAGCCTCTTGGCTAAGATCAAAGTGAACCATCGGTTTTGATACTATATTTAATATGTTCTGTTCTCGGTAAGCGAAGGAGAAATCCTTCTAGACTGAGGCGATTGTTATTGTTGTCCCAATCCAAGGTGCCCTTTTGATGGGAAGCTTGATTTTCTTCACATTAAAAACCGACGTTGTGTCTAACTCTGCCCTCGTTGAGAAGCAAGTAAAAGGGAACGATATGTTTTATTTTGATATTAAAGTCGCCCTGCTTGTCTTCTGGCAGAAGTAGTAGTAGTAGTATTACTAGTAGTATTGGTAGTATTGGTAGTAGTAGTAGTAGTAGTACTAATAGTAGTTTTTGTAGTATTTATACTTTCCGACGGGCAACTGAGAACTTGCGATGCAGTTGAAAGTAATGGCTGACTTTTTTTGTGTATTAATTATGTTTGTTAAGTTTTCTTACTTGCCTCTCCACTAGTCACTTTTTTATGTGGGGGGAAATCATGAATCTAACCGGGATTTCCACCTCTACCCTTTAAATGATCCACGTGGGTAGATTGTTCTCGTTCCTTCAACCATGACCGAGTATTAATGTTAAGCAATGTTTATTGTATTGTTAGTTAGTTTCGCCTGTAGTAAGGATTGAACTTTCAACCCCCATAATATCGTCGCTATTTACACGAGAGCAGCGTCAAACACAAAGCCGGTTTTGAATATTGTAAAAATATCGGCTTTCAAATAACGGGCACTCTGCAGTAGGGAAAAATAAAAATGTCCTCAATCTACGTCACTTACCGAGGAGAATACTGGAGAAGTGTAGTATCCGAACAGGTAATTTACTTAGATTAAAATCAGTACCGACACAATTTTTGTTTAGACTCTGTGGTTTTGGAGCATATCGACCTTATTTGGGTTATTTAATCCTGTAAACACTATATACCCGCTTCCCAATACAGTAAGGTCAGAGTGAGGGTAGCTCTACTGAAATACCACTCTGGAATGGTACCCAAATAGCAGATTACTGCCCCGTTGGCATTCTGGAATAGAAACACTTCCGGTGGTCGGCAGTAAATCAATCTCTACTCGCAAATGGGGAAGTAAATCCTGGGGAGTGCACCTGATAAGACTGAACATGACAATTCCTCACCATGTCAAAGAGGGGTTGATTGTTCAGGATTCGTCATAAGTTACCACAATTATGCGAAGACGTACCTCTACTGGTATAATAACTCGCCGTTTAGAAAGTGTTTTCTTAGTTGGATTTTATAGTTCATCGATACCCGTTGGGTCATTTTATATTAAAAACGTTCATATGTTTTGTATACGATTTTTTTTTTGGTGAGAAATCTATTGTCGGAAGATGCGAGGAGACATGATTCTGGCGTACAACACATTCAACGGAAATCTAAATTTACCTATTCGATGTCGCCAGGTCGTGGTCTTCGCATTCACTCGTAAAAGATATATCACCGTCGTGTTCAACGTTCTCTGTCTGTGTTTCTGTTTTGTGAAATAACTTACCTACCATGGGAGGTCGTGACAATGACTACCATATCCAGGTTTAAATCACCCTTAGACAAACATTCAGATTGTATGTGTATGTGAATAATTTTTGTCTGTCTCTTAACATAGCTGTTGCACTTTACTATCTTTTGCCAAATAAATTTATTTTATTTTATTTTATTGATTGGTTGGTTTGGTGAATGATTTGTTTCTTAGGCGTATATTTTATAAACAAACAATATTTTAACGACAGCGTCTACTTCACTCGAGTGTTAAGAGGTACTACAATTCTGTGTCAGACAGGGTCTTGGAGTAGCGATATCAAAGGGGTGACTCCTCACAAAAAGTTTTACCATTTATCTATCCACTTACTGTACTTAGCTGGTATTGCCCGGGAGACGTTTTTTACTTTCATTTGGGTTTCTATTTATGCCGTTTTTTTACTAGACTCATCATCATGGACGGCCCTACCTTCGCAAGGCGTCGACGACCATGGTTCTCCAAATTGTCTGATTATTTATTGAATGAAATTGTCACATCGCATTCCGGTTTGCCCACCTACACCGTATTGTCGATAAACTTATATCTTGGTCTCAACACTGGCTTACAGCTAGGCACTCTACCAGTAAGAACTAAATGTCCTCTACTAGTAAACACTAAATGTTCTCTACTAGTAAGAACTAAATGTTTTCTGCTAGTAAGCACTAAATGTCCTCTACCACTAAGAACTAAATGTCTTAGTCCTTTATATATATGGCCAATAAAAGTCATTTGTCGTTTCATTAAAGTCTGCATTAATTGCCCAAGTTTGTATCCAGATCGCCTGCAAACCTCTTCATGGGTGACATACTGCTTCCAGTTTATATTCAGTTGCTTCCGTTACTTTTCGTCTTAGAGGTCATCATGTTCACCTGTAATTACGCCCTCAGGGTCAAGCTACCAGACTAGTATTATTTAAAAAATAATGTTATCTGTAAACAATATCTTCTATTATACCTATACACATGAGACAATAGCACATACGTCCTGAGAGTTGGATGCAGTTTTCTGTCATAACTATGTCTGTAGCAAGAAAATATGCTGTAATAATCTTTAGGGTTGGGAAATAGTGTAGTCAGATAATAAAAAAAGTAGAAATGGATAGAAAAATCAATGTCTGTGTTGTGGGGTAGGGTAGCGTTGAATATCGTTCGCTAGGGTGTCCGAGGTAGTTTATTGTCGTGCCTGAGGCAAATTCAATCGAACCCATCGATGAAACAGTGAAAGGCTTTACCACTCCTCGTTAGAGTGAACCTGGGAGTAGTGGTCAATAACACGTTACGTCATATTTACCAATGTTGCAATGCATGCATACATTTTAAGGTCATCTCCATGATGATTATGATGATGATGATGATAATAATAATGTTCCTGTTACTGCTGCTGCTGCCGATGATGAAAATTAGATCATCACCATCGAATGCAATTTTGTGCACCCGGATAGGACACCCGGATAGCAATGATTCATAGCATACGAATAATTTTTCACAAGTCAGTATGTTACCCAATACTGACTCGATTACTGACAGCCTTTAGACTAATATCAAAGCCATATATCAGGCTGTTCAGTGTCAGATATCACTTCTTCTTTCGGGGTGGGTTAATTGGAACAATCTCAGACTGAAATTATTATTTAGATTACAAAAAAGTGTGCTTAATTCACTTTTTTCTTCAGATAAATAACATGTGAATCGGTGCTCTGTTAATATCACGGTACGAAATTGCTGCCCTGAATAACGTGTTATGCGGTGTTAAACAAAAATAATTATTAAGACATTTATCCTAAAAGTATATATTTATATATATATATATATACATATATATATATATATATATATATATATATATTAGGGGAGGTCGATTTTGAAACTGTAAATTATCGCACTCGAAGAAAGTTGCCAAATAATGTAAAAAGTTACCACAAGAAATATTTTTCTTCAAAACTTTGTATTTATTTGAGCATTGCAACTTTAAGATCAAATAAATCGAGATTTTTTCTCACAGCCTAGATTTCATCGGCAGAAGTGTCGCCTTAAATTAAACCCGGGTTTTAACAAAAAAAAGTAATACATTACTTAATAATAAATATTTTAAAGTTTATTATTCCTTTTCTTAAGAAATTAAATGTACATATTCAAATTAAAAAGGAATAAAACACTATAATATTTAATTTTATATATAAATAATTATTTATTTACATAGGCGTTTTATTCATTGGATATTTTTTATGGTATTCACCGGTTGAAAATTCAACGAGCGAATTTGAATTCACGTGTTGATTGTGTGTTTACACATGTAATTATCACAAATATATATTGAATTGTCGAGCGCTGGCTTATCTAATCCCACTTTCCCGACCTTTTGTCACACCTTACCTAGTGGGAGTTAGATAAATAAAAACTAGTTCAGCCAGGGCTTTTTACCCCACCAAATATACCGGTATCGTCCGGGTCTTTGGGTCTGGATTCACGCCCGTCTATTGGGGCTTGTCCGTCCTGAGCAGTTCTAGGAGGTGCACCTCCCAGGTTTTGCCTTCCCTCTTTGGGGAGGAGTAAGTTTATTGCTTACTGTCTGAGGCGGCCCTACCGGGGAATGCCGACGGAGCTGCCCGGGCAATTTTTAAATTGCCAGAGTGCTCAACTCTCGAGCACTGGCTTTCTCATCCCACTTTCCTGACCTTGTGTCAATCTTACCTTGTTGGAGGTAGATAAATAAAATCTAGTTCAGCCAGGGTTTTTTACCCCACCAAATAAATCGGTATCGTCCGGGCCTTTGGGTCTGGATTTACGCCCGTCTATTGGGGCTTGTCCGTCCTGTGCAATTCTAGGAGGTGCACCCTCCCAGGCTTTGCCTTCCCTCTTTGGGGAGGAGTAAGTTTATTGCTAACTGTCTGAGACGCCCCTACAGGGGAATGCCGACGGGGCTGCCCAGTCAATTTTTTAATGGCCAGAGTGCTCACCTCTATAGCGCAGGCTTATCTAATCCCACTTTCATGACCTTGTGTCACATTTTACCTTGTTGGAGGTAGATAAATAAAACTATTTCAGCCAGGGTTTTTTACCCCACCTAAAATATTATATGTATTTGAGTTGATGGGAGAATGGATAAGGACACATTGATGTATAAGGAAATTGTGGATGAAAATAGACAGAGAATTATGAAAAAAACTAGGACCAGAACACCATTTAACTTTTACAAAAGAAAGACCATGTGAAAGTAAATATCTGACACAGAGTTCTTCCTAATAGTGATGCAACAGGTGCTGTTCATGCAGATCAAGTGGTGGATGTTTTGCATGAATTCCACAGTGAGAACAGTATCAAGGCTATACTTGTTGACAACACTAATATCAACACAGGTTGCGAAGGTGGAATGGTTGCAATTTTAGAAAAAAAACTTTTAAAAAATCTTCACACAATTGGTTGCTCTTTGCATCATAATGAACTACCTTTCAGAGCCCTTTTTAAAAACATAGATGGTTGCGCAAAGGGCCCTACAACATTCAGTGGCCCTCTGGGGAAATTATGCTAAAATAATTGCCATGATTTACCCCAAATATAATTTTCCACTATTAGCAATCCTCTAGAGTCAATTTTTAAAATTGATGAAATACATGATCTTAGTTCTGACCAAAGACTCCTTTATGAATACACAGTAGGTATTTCTAGAGGTAAGGTTGACTCTAGATATACCTCCTGGAAAATTGGTCCTTTAAACCAAGCAAGATGGTTAACTTTGGCCATCAGGCTCATGTGTTTATGGACTCGTGATGCATACCCACAAAGGCACACAACAAAACTACACTATGTAGTAAATTTTATTGTAAATGTGTATGCCTCTTCTTGGTTTGAAATTAAAAGAAATAGTAAATTCCACAATCAGCAAGTGCACATTTTTAATATGATCCAGAGGATTAAAGAGCAGCCTCAGGAAATCCAAGATATCACATTTAGAAATATACAAGGTAATACATTTTGTTTAAAAAGAATTTTGGCCATTAGGTAAGTAATATTTATTCATATATCTCTGACTCAATTATTTATTCCAATTTATAGAATGATTTTTAAAGATTTTATCTAATTTCACCATAATTATTAAAGCAGTACAGATTGGAATTTTTTAATAATTCAATTAATTAATTTGTTCTTTCAGGAGTGAGGAGTCAACCAGAAAAAGATTAAAAAGAATACCACCTATTAATTTTAATGCCACACATTGGACACAATTAATAGATTTAAAATTATGTTGCATTTTTGACATTCTCAGGGCGTGGAACGGGCAGTTAAGTTAATAACAGAAGCTTCACAAACTGTATATGGTTTTGAAGCAAGGCATCAACACATTACAGCCAAAGTTTTGAGTCAGAAATTGAGACCAGCATTTTTGTCTAAGGGGTCTTATATGGAGCAATTTGACTCTCAATATTAAGCTCCATTAAAATAGTGTTAGGTTTTTCCTTATTTCTTTGCTTGTTATATTTTCACTTATAACAGAAAAAAATCATTTTTTTAGGTATTCAAATATTACTGTTTAATTCATAACGTTAAAAGGTAGTTTACAAAAGCAGATACTGAAAATGAGGGGGGGGTCAAATTTTCAATTTGAAGATTTCTTTAATTAATATCATTTTTATAAAATAAAAGGACATTCCCTGATTTTAAATGCACAAATTCTTTGGTTTTCACACCAGTATTCAAGCAAATCTTGCAAAAACGAGGAATTTTCAGTATATTCTTGTCTACGATCTTTGATACCAAACGCTAAAAAAACCGCTGAAGTTTTTGATCTAATTTTTTGCATGAGTATTTAATAGGTCTATATACAACTTTCGGTACGTGCCTTTTTTTAATATTTAAAAAAAAGTGTAAAATCGACCTACCCTAATATATATATATATATATGAAGATAAAATACACGATATGACATGAAATAAAATGCCATAGAGATAGGAGGTGTGATTAAAGACAACAGTCAAGATCAAATTAAACATAGGAATAAATCAGTGAAAGCGAGAGAATCACCGGTTTCGTTTATATCAACGTCCTCGGAAAAATTCAAAATTTTAAATTTATTGAAATAACGAAAAAACATAGGAAAGAAAGAAGACGTACACCATAGTGCTTTTGGAACGCGCGTAACTATTAAAAAAGATAATTATGCAGTGCGTGCGACAAAAACGTCAAAATTGAAAAACGGGGAAAGAAAGAAAATGAAAATTAGAATAAAAGAAAATAAATGAATATGAGTGAAATTCAGTAAAAAATAGTAGTACGTTAACCAGTATCGGATTTTTTTATGCAGTGGCGAGGTATATTGAATTGTTTTAGTGCGATTTTGCTAAATGTTTGCTTAAGGACTACAATCTGTGTCTACGTTTAACGTTAGATGCTGATGAGAGAAGGATTAAAGCACTTTTGATGCATTTGCGGCGTAGGAGAGAAGATTCAGTTTTGAGAAGGGTCCAGTTTGTTAAGTCAACATTTTGGCTAAATGTGTTTCTGTGTATGACTGGTGCGTTAGTGGGATTATTGCGTTTACTGTCCCCTTTATGCTCGTAAATGCAGGGTTTTACATCTCTGGTTGTTTCGCCGACATAAAACATCGGAAATAGGGCACATTTTATTTTGTAAATTCTGGCTAGGGAAGAAGTGTCTTTAAGTGGGTTGGCATGGGGTTTTATATTGAGTAAACTCCTTATTGTTTTAGCTGCTGAAGTTACTATTTCTATGTCAGATTTTACTTGTCTTCTAAAGAAATATATGTTGGATTATTAGAGAGAACTCTATAAAACATTTGTTACAATCATGTATGTGTTATTTGTGCTGGTTGCATGATTATAAGGAGATATTTTAGAGTGTTAGCTTGCTATTTGTCATGGATATCAAAGGCTTTACGTTTAGCGTTTTAGATGAACAATTGAGGATATTTTAAAGCTTCATATAGTTTTTTCAATACGTCCGTAAATTCTAAGAGCTTTGACGAACGAGCTTATTATCATTACGGATTGTATTCTGTTTGAGTAGAAATGTATAAAATCAGACTGGGAAGTTTAGGGAGTATAGGTGTCATGCATAGTAATAATAAACGAAATCGAGGATATGATTCATTTACAAATTCGGAGGTTAACGAAATAGTATGCTCAATATTATTAAGTTTGTTTACTATTTCAGAGTGACTGATGTGATGTTCCTATATAATAAGTGTATCATCAATACATCTGAAGTAGTGCTTTTTTTTTTAGATGAGATGGATTTGAAGATGTTCTGTAAAAATTCCAGGTAAAGACAGGCAAGGACTCCGCTTAGACCACTACGTAAACAAAATATTGGTTTGTATAATTTATGAGAACGGTATTAGAAAAGTGGCATTGTTATATGATTAAATTGCATGATGTAATAATTTGGATGCAGTAAACCGGAATGGTGAAAGTGAGAATAAACAAAAACAAAAAAATCGAAGACAATATATGAGGCTTTTATCTTAACATTTATCTATTTATTTTTCGATACACATACAATATCAGTAAATATAAGACTTAATTTTAATGTTAATAATATCTAGGATGATGGGTAATCTTTTGATATTTCGTAAAAAAGCTCCATTCAAATATGAGAACAAAGGGTGAAAAGTGTAAAAAATGGCTGCCTGTATGAAGATAGGACCACAGAAAATATATTGATGTTACTCAGCATAAAACATAAACACATTATATTCCCTATGTATGCTTTTAACATCGTTTTAAGTTAACATATGCTGTTATTTATGTTAAATGGGCATTGTTATTTCTGTTTTAATTGATTATTTTATGTTATATATTTCTTTTTTATTGTTTTTCAAAATAGTTGGAATATATTTTGTTTATTTCTATTTTTTTAAATCCGTAATTAGTGAGCTTACTTATCTAATAGTATGATATATTTGGTTATATATATATATGTGTATATATATATATATATATATATTAATTATTAGTTATTAATTCAATATTTAATTTAGTCGTTATTAAATTAATATTGAAACACATATACATATGTGTATGAATATTTTGAAGATCAATTTCGTAAACGCAAAAATATCAACCAGTGTGAAATAAGTGATAACTTTATGAACCTTAGATAATCTCCTTTTAATTGTGTAGAGAAACCCACTTATACTAAGAAGATATTAGTTTAGGTTTGTATTTATTTATCCATATCAATTTGTTTGACTAATTTGTTTACTTGCTTATTATATTTATTTATATATAAATTAGTGTATGAATGCTTTGTATTCGTTATTACACTTTTATTATTATTTGTTCCTAGTGCATACATAAAATAAATATATCTAATGATTAACTGACCATATATACAAACGCATGCATATACGAATACACACACATATACATATATATATATATATATATATAAGTACATGCATATGTAGATTATATTAACCTTTTTACATATTGACATCATAGTTAAATTATCATACAAAATAGTTTGAAATTAGTAGAGAAGAATGTTTAATTAATTGTTTGCCTATTTATATATTCAATTATTATTCAACAATATATATATATATATATATATATATATATATATATACATAAACATGAACACAAGTACATAGACACACATACAATTAATATACCGTGAGCAGTACACTAAAATATGTAAGTAAATATTGTGATCATAATAGTTTTAGACGTAATGATGAATGTATAAGTCTGTAAAAAACAGAGTTCAAATGGTATGAAAGCTAGTATAAAGGATGTGTGTTATATAATTGGGGTAGCCCTTTAAAAGGGCAAGAACGAAAGCACATACTCAGGGTTTAGAGTTTAGAGAAAACAAGTATATTGAAAAGTTTAATACAACAGAAGAACAAGTGTAGTTGTGCGTCAGTCTTTACTGCCAATATAGACTGGTATAGTTCTTGGTATTTAATTCCGATGTACTGCATGCATAAAGCCGGAGGTTGGAGAGAGTAAATCCATCGCCCATGATAAAGTGCACTCCGGCTTATAAAAACTACCTGGGCAGCCCCGTTGGCGTTCCCCTGTCAAAGCTCCTGAGACAGTAAGCAATTAACTTACTCCACCCCAAGGCCTGTGCAGGGGCACCTCCTATGACTACCTAGAACAGAATACCGCCGCTCGACAGATAAAAGGCCATCGAAATGTTTAGTTCCTGCCTGACTGATTGTCAAGAACGATACCCCATCCCGAAGTCCTCAATCAACCGAAGTTAATGAGAGACTGAACAAGATAGGAGCGGACACAGTATTCAATTGCTTTCAACTGCAGCAATATGTGACACAAGGTCGGAAAGTGGGAGAAAATCAAGCATGCGCTTCTACAGAAGGAGCACTCTGACTTAGCAAAAATATCATGGCCCGTCCTGTCAGCATTCCCCGATAAAGGCGCCATAAACAGTAAGCAATAGACTTACTCCACCCTAAAGATGGGTGACACAGCCTTGGAGAGTGCAGCTTCTATGACTACCAAGAACAATATACCTCAGCTCGGCAGATAAAAGGTGACCGAAATGTCACGTTCTTGCCGGACGGATTGTCGAGAACGAATCCTCAATTGGTATTACCCCATCCCGACTTTCTCAATCAACCGTATTTTATGAAAGACTGATCGGGATTGGCCCAGGTATTAAATTGCTTCCCACCGCAGCAATATGTGGAGCTAGAGTCAAGCCAGCGCCCCTAAAGAAGGAGCACTCTGGCTTAGCCAAAATAGCCTGGCCAGCCCTGTCGGCATTCCCCAGTCAATGCGGCTCAGGCAGAAAGCAATTAACTTACTCAACCCTTAAGAGGGGAGGCAAGGTCTGTGAGGGTGAACCTCCTAGTACCATCTAGGACAGTATACCACAGACTAACAGGTAAAATGCAACCAAAATAACTCAATTCCTGCCGGACTGATTGCCAAGAAAGAATCCTCGACTGGTATTACCCCATCCCGACGTCCTCAATCAACCGAACTTAATGAGAGACTGAACGAGATGGGGTGGGCCTAAAGTGTTAAATTGCTTCCCATCGCAGTAATATGTGACACAAGGTCGGAAAGTGGAGGAAGAGACAAGCCAGCGCTCTTAAAGAAGGAGCACTCGGGCCTAGCAAAAATAGCCTGGCCAACCCATCAGTCAGTAAGCGATAGACTTACTCAACCCCAAAGCGTGGAGGCAAGGCTTCGGAAGGTGCACCTCCTTGTACAACCCAGGACAGTATACCTCAGCTCGGGAGATTAAATACTACCGAAATGACCCAGTTCCTGCCGGACTGATTGTCGAGAACGGATCCTCGACTGGTATTACCTCATCCTGACGTCCTCAATCAACCGTAGATATGAAATATTAAACAGGATAGGGGCGGGGCCAACACTGAGAAGTATGTGCTCCTCGTATTTACAATGAGTAGAAGAGTTCACATAGTCCGTTATAGGTAAGGTACCATAACAATAATGATGGTTGAATTCAGTTCAGATCTGTTATTTATCGTAGGTTTATCTCTTGAAATTAAGATAGCTTTCGTAATTCGTAAAATCCTTGTTGCTGACAGAGGCAAGAATATATACTGGGGTATTCAATTGTGTGATATTACATAAGACGATGTGTTTGTAGAAAGAGGCTATGCGATAATTGTCGTGTTCTTCGATGCGCTGATGCAGTGGTCTCATAGAACCTCCTAGTCACTGCACTTAGCACATTGTCTTATCCTCATATATGCATAAATCTTTTAGGACTTTTCATTCATGCGGATTAACTTTTTGTTCTGTTGTTTGGAAAAGGGTTTTTTTCCCGAAATATTAAAAGAGTTGCAATGTGTGTGCATGCATTAACGTGTGTATACGTTACACAAGTAATGGATATTATAAAATTAGCATGTCGTTTTTAAAAAAATTTCTTATGTGTTTCTGTTATTTTTGTGTTTGTTCTAAAATTCTGTGTTTGTTTGTCTTTACGTCGATAAACTATTTATCCCAGACTCGACACGCCTCATTATCAGCTATATCTAAAGGTAACCAAATCGTCGGACTATTAACAGCTAAAAATAACAACCAGTTATTTCCAGTCAAACAACTAAGGACGGAATGTGCCGATTTTTCTTAGGCCGAACTGTGAAAAAACAACATTCCGAAATCGAATTTTGTGTGTCATTGAATAATTTCCAGTTCATCGGCATGGAACTAATTATGGTACATAATTCAATATGCATATATTTTATATAAAAAATTATTAGATCCGTTCACTTTGTTGTATATCATATATATCTATACACACACACACACACACACACACACACACACACATATATATATATATATATATATATATATATATATATATATATATATATAATTAACTTGTTACACAAATCCAGAAGGTATAAATCCGAAGGAAGTTGAAACGGGTTTATGATAGTGCTCAATGAAAATTCAGAGCAAAATATATTTTTTGTTGGTGATTTGATTATTCCATTATTGCGACAACATATATGTTGTTTCGTTAGCGTTCATAATGAAAGCCAACTCTTCAAGCGTCAACGGAATCATTGCCTAAAATTTTAAAATTCAACCTCAATTGGAAGAGGGAGGGAGACGAAGATGGGCCTCAGCCTATAGCGAGGACAGGAAAGGGGGAGGGGGCAGACCCCAACAGTGATATTTCAGAAAGTTGAGTGGGGTGATATCTAGTGTCTGGCCCATCGTTACCTCAATTCCAACTGGGGCAGAGGGCCGGGTGGGTTTAATTTAATAATGAGAATAAAATTATAAAGTTATAACTGTGATTTCTGTTGAAATATGTGATTATCGTGTAGATAAAAATGTGTGATCATTTTTATTTAGGGTATTAATTGCTACTTTTGCATTCTATTTCAATATAATTATTTATGGATTTTACAATTAGTTCAGTAACGGTAGTGAATTTTAGAGCAGACAAAAGAACATAACCATGGCATGGATTGACTACAAGAAAGCCTACGACAGAATCTCCCAAACATGGATAATTGAATGCTTAAAAATATACAAGATACTAGACAGAATTATTAATCTCATCCAGAAAACAATGGAAACATGGAGACTAACACTGACAGCCGGAGGACAATACCTGTCTGAGATAAAAATACAGAGAGGCATTTTTAAAGGGGACTCTCTATCACCACTACTGTTTATAATAGCCATGCTGCCACTCAACTACATACTCAGAAAGTGTGATGCCGGATACAGGTTTACGGATACAGAACAAAGAATAAACCACCTGATGTACATGGATGACCTAAAACTGTTTGCAAAAAACAAAAAAGAACTGGAAAAGCTGATAAACACAACCAGGATATTCAGCCAAGATATCCAAATGGAGTTTGAAATAGAAAAATGTGCACTGCTAGAGATCAAAAGAGGAAAACTGGAGACGACAGAAGGTATAGAACTCCCCAACCAAGAGGAGATGAGGGCGCTAGGAGAACAAGGTAGTTACAAATACCTGGGAGTTCTGGAAGAAGACATAATCAAATATACAGAAATGAAAGAGAAGATTGGAAAAGAATATCTATGAAGAACAAGGAAACTCTTAGAAACTAAACTATATAGCAGAAACTTAGTAAAAGGGATAAACACATGCGCTGTATCACTAATAAGATACTCTGGACCATTCATAGGTTGGACCAAAGAAGAACTCAGGCACCTTGACCAAAGAACTTGAAAACTAATGACTATGCACAATGCATTGCACCCAAAAGACGACACGGACCGACTCTACGTGAAAAGAAATGAAGGAGGTAGAGGACTGGTAAGTATAGGAGACTGTGTGGAAGACACCAAAAAAGAGCTGGAGAAATATGTAACCCAGAACACGGAAAGACTGATCACCACAGCAAGAGACACCAGCCCAACAAACAACCCCGGAAACACTGAACCCAGAAACAAAAAGACAAGAAAGGAAAAGTGGGAAGAACAAAAACTACATGGACGCTTTATAAGACTCACAAACGATGAAGCCAATGAAAACAGCTGGGCATGGCTAAGAAAAGGACACCTGAACAGAGAAACGGAATCTCTGCTGACGGTCGCACAGAACAATGCGAGTAGGACAAACTTTATTAAAGCAAAGATAGATAAAACCCAGGAAAACAGCAAATGCCGACTGTGTGGACAAAGAGACGAAACGATAAATCATATAATAAGTGAATGCAGCAAGCTAGCACAAAGGGAATACAAGAACAGATATGACAGCATGGGGAAAGAAGTACACCGGGAAATGTGCAAACAACTGAATTTCGAATATGCAAAAAAACGGTACAAACACAAACCAGAAACTGTACTAGAAAACGAAAAACACAAAATCATATGGGATATGAATGTATAAAAAAACAAACCCATAACAGCAAGGAGACCGGATATGATAATAATCAACAAGAAAGAAAAATCCTGCAAAATCGTGGACTTTGCCGTTCCAGCAGACCACAGAGTGAAGATCAAAGAGACGGAAAAAGAAGCAAATATACTGAACTTGCCAGAGAATTGAAAGGAATATGGAACATGAAGAAAGTCAGTATAACACCAATAATCATAGGAGCACTAGGAACAGTCCCCAAAAACACGGAGAAAAGACTAGGAGAAATAGGAATCAAAGGGATAACTGAGACCATACAAAGGACAGTAATGAGAAATGTCCTCGAATACGGAAACCAACCCACATAAGCAACGAATGGAGAACAAACACATGGAAGCACAAAACAACAGAACCGGGGAAAATACAACCGCACGAAAGAGGCGCAAGCATAGGCTGACGCCACAAAAATTATGGACAGAGGGTCGAGGAGATAAAGCGCAAACCAGACCTCCACTGGAAGAGCGCGGACAGCTCTGGGACCTTGGGAAGGCTTGTTGCCACTCGGGCCCCAGAGGGGACCGATGGTCCTTATCAGCGGGAAATCGTTGGTAGGTGGCTGTTGCGATTACCGCAAGGTCATCAGCGGTGATGAACGAAAACAGGTGGAGCATACTGGAGGCCTGAGGAGACTTGTTGTCACTCGGACTCCAGGGAATACCACAGGTTGTCGGCAGTGGGCGACCACTGACGATGACCAGTGTGATAACTCCTAGTGAGTAAATAATAGTAGTAGTAATAATATTGATAATTATTATAATCCTGTTACTTGTGAAGTCATTGGGCGAAATAAGTCTATAAGTGATGGTAAGCTTTATAGTTCTACTACCAATAATAAAGACTAAGCACCAGTCAATAATTAAGTGTTCAAGATAGTAATCGAAGGATTAAGTAATTGAGATTAGATTAATCTAAGTGATATCAGAGTTAATAGCTATCACAGTTATGGGTTTAGGTGGGAGATGATTTTGGTAGAATTGGTAGTATGACTGAGAGGCCTTTGAGGTTGAGAATATTAGGTAATACTTAGAGATTTGATGTTATTGATGGTTTAGTGGGGTGGTTATATATCTATAGATTCATCCAGACTTGTTGGGGGTGGGGTTGGGTGGTAAATTCGGGTGGGTGGGTAGGGGGTTGTAATGTGTTTTGAAGTAGTGTATAATGGGGTGGTTAATGTAATTATTCATTTCTAAATTTTTTCATTTTTAAATATGTGGGGTGTTGGTGTGGGGTTAAGGTGGGGTATGTGGGTTGCTAAGGAGGTAGAGTCTACTATGTTTACAGTTGATAGACGTCTCTTGTTTTCTATTCAGGAGTTTATTTCTGTCTTTAATATATATAATATATATATAAATTAATTTGGACATTTTATTCCACTTATCCTAATTATAGTAACATCAACACAACGTATGTGTTTTTCAATTCTATGATTCAACATAATTCATTTGAAATCCCGTATATATAGGAATCTGCAAACGTCTACAGCTATATGTATTTCTAATTTGCATATTTATTTCATTTACATATTTTAATAAATTAATATTTGTAATTTTCATTTTCTAAAATATACGAAATAGGTTGGCCAATAGTAAAGCGTCAGATGTCGTGTGATGCCGAGAACACTTGGACTAATTTATACTCCACAATCTATTTAAAGATTAAAATAACGATAAATTAGGCACAAGCAAATCAAAATGCTGGACATGTTAGGTCGATTGTTATTGTTAACTATTTTACTCTTACCTAGACAAATTCGAACCCATTCGACCAAGTACAATTTGTTTCATCCCTTCACCGGTTGTTCGTCTTATTTATCAAGCATCAACCAAAATACCACATGTGTACTATAGACTTAATTCCACTTTAAATATCCCCAATGGTTTTAAATGAGATTTTATTTACAAACATTATTTACAATAATATAAAAGATGATGGAGCGTGGGTGAATAACACCCTACAAGAAATAAAAATAAAAAATAAAAATAAAATCAGGGGCAGGTTAGTTAGACCCTCCCAACTCTCTATAATTATATACCGCTCACTGTTTTCCGGTGTTTTCATAACCAAGAACAAGTAGGTGGATATCGATGTGGGAGTTGGATCTAAGTGGGGGAGGAAACGAACATTTTTGGATGGAATTGGGTAGTGGATTGTGTCCTCTAAAGATAAATACCATTTAAAGGAGGTCAAAGTAAAAATAACTATAGAGAGTGGGCATCTTGGGAGAGCTCTAATATCCAGAAATAAAACAGGGGCAGGACTCACTCACTCAACTAACTAAAAGTCTACTTAAAACAGGTTGGAAGAAAAGACACAGGGTCGTGTTCGCAATGCTTTAGCAGGGAACTCATATCCTGTTTACAGTCTACTGCTAAACTCGATGGGATGTCCCGCTGTGGTCTATCACATTTAATTAATCTTATTATCAAGAAATGTAATCAGACTGTGACCAGAAAAACAGTCAACCCTATCGACCATCCGAATACAGGTTGTCAACGTACCCACTTTAGCTACGGCAAATATCGCATGAACAAGCGAAATTATTTTCCTCCTCATCCCACAGCGGATCTGCATTGTCGATAACGTATGTTTCATCCAGGCGAACCAACTGCTCGATGCGAGCCGTCATATCGTTGACATGCGCCCAGAACTGTGGAAGTTTAAGAAACGTGAAAAAGACCTGCCTAGTGTTTCGATTTTATCTGTCTGGTAGCGTGAACAAAAAGGTGTATCTGCTTAGCTGGCCCTGTATTTTCTGCTATTGAGGAGTAAGGCGTTTAAATCTAGTCGCCAGGTCAGAGAGTACTCAGAATGGTTGATATATATCTAGCCTGGTGCCAAACTTCATTGAGATTAGATCTCTTTCCATCGACCATTCTAGCCGCCCAACAAGCGAATCCTTAGCATCCCCCACTAAATACTGACAACACCTTCAAGGCTGTGCAATGTCACTGGCCATAGAGAGTTCTTGAGTGCAGCTCGACACCCCCTAGAACATTGCGATTTACCACTCGGTTTAACCGTCTTTGACCGATGAGCTTGCGATAGAGTCGAGTAACACGCTCTCGAACGCAGGAACCCTACGCAAATTCTTCTTACATGTTACGACTCAGAAAAGCCAGTCTCTTAGCATGTCTATGACTTATCAAGTCAAGTATCCCCACGCTACCGTAACACTGACGTTGAGTACGGACTTCTCTGCAAATTAACGTTTCCTTCTATTCAAAAGAAGCGAGAAGGGTAAACGCGTGAAATCAGCTCGTAGGAAAGAGAAGTACAGACAATCGCTAAAGAATTAGACTAAAGACATAAATGGCGCACGCCTTAGATCGAGCCGTTAAGGAAAGTTTCCATCGAAGCCAAGTCCTAATTGAGGTTTCCACCTTTGTCTATACTTCCGACCAAACCAAATACCAAGAATTGGAACAGAACCATCCGACTAGATAAAAAAGGTGGACATGCTCCCAACTGCAGGCCGTTAGACTTGTTGCGGAATATAACGGCCCTTGTAAGTTTTTCATAACTTCAATCGCCATAATCACGGCTTTAATATTTCGAAAGCTTCATACGAAGACATTGACATCCACAGCGTACGCGGAAAGCATGGATCTTCTTCTGAAAGGAAAAGCGATTCCACGCAGTACCGGAGTTGTCGCCTCGTTCCTTAACTGGCGAATAGAGAGTTTCAAAGCAAGGATGTAAAGCCGACAACCCTTACGATTCAGATTGCTTTCCGATTTCCTACACGATTGCTGTCGGCTGACGATACAAAATAAGGATTAATTTGCGAAATTACGGACTCAAACAAGCGGCCTCTAAAATATATTTCAGGAAACGATGGTTGAGCCTGTCGAAATCTTTGGACTGACCTAAATTGATCAGCGCGGTCTCTGTTTTGTCTTCTATACCATCTATGATCATGCGAACCAGATGTAAATCGTTCTGGATTAATCTACTCTTAATACCATAGTTCTGATACGGATCGACTAATCCACGAACACCAACCTGCAAATGGTTCGCTAGAACTCATGCTCATCTTTTTAACTCTGTGTGAGGCAGAGTTATAGCCTTATCATATCTAATTTCTCCCCTTATTTCAGTAATGTGAGCACCCCCTTAGGGGACCTGAATACAGATGGAGCTCTGATAAAACCAATGGTTAGACACATCGGTCAGAAGAGAAATGAACATGAGCGACAGCTTAAAAAAATGCGTAGGGCAGACCACAAATCTTGCTGATTTTTGTGTAGCTGATCTGCTTCAACGCTGTTAACCTATCATCATAACTAGCTGCTCTAGCCGCATCGAAACCGGAAGAGTCAGCTAAATAGTTGAAAAACTCCTAGACGCGGAGTCTGAGCAGTTCGTGGAAGTGCTTCCGACGGGGATTGATTCATCTAAGTTGCTTCAGCCAGTGTTCTTGAGTCGATTGTGGCCCACCTGTGTGTTTGTTTGTTTTTTGACAAACCCCGGAGTTCCTATTCCTTAAAACGACTGAGCGATCCCCATTTAATCTTTGGTCGGGATGTCCTGTTAGCGACTTCAAATTTGCTTGCTTAATTCCTTGAGGAGCTGCTCATTTAGATATAAGAGAGGATAGCAGCTCTTTTCGACTCTTCCGCAGTTCCCCCGTCGAAGTAGCACCTTGAAAATCCTTACGGTCCTATTAATCTGAGGTGAGTGTTTTCCTCCTACTTAGAAGGATTGTGACGTGTCAAGGTTCGGCTTAAATCAATATTCTATACTTAAACCAGAAAGGCTGACTGTCGCAGTTCTCTGCCGCAAACTGGTCATTGAGACTTTAGAAACTCCAGACACTGACCGATCGCTAAGAATGATACCCTCCGTGGCACACCTTCACCGGGTACGACACGACCCTTATCGGACTTAATCGACGAATAAACTGAGGTTCCGTGCGTTGCAACAATTTGATTGCCTTTTTCTCCTGGCCTGCTTCAGTGTCCAGATAAGACCAAAACCGTATCTGGAGACCAGAGTAAGGGATAGGCACTGACTTATATCCGAACTCGGACTAGTCCTCTTCGTATTACGTATTCCTTCCTCCGATTATAATCCGCCGATGAAACTTTTAACCGGTGTATCAGTCTCCCAGAAACCTGCCAGATGCTTAAGTTGAGGCGGGAAGTAAGATACCTAAAGGAGAAAAAAAGAAAAAAACATATAAAAAGTCAAATGGGGGCAACAACAAAAAAGAATACTCAAAAGGGGAAATAGGAAAAGTTGTCCAAAAGGAAGGGAGACTGAGAGAGTCTCACGGAACGAAGAGAAATTTGCTTTTCGCCCAGCACGAGGGCCTAAGTAGCAAGTCGCATCTTTGAGAGACCAAAAGTGATCTCTCAAAAGCTGCTATTTTGGAAAGCAAAATGAGTACTGAAAACACATACGACACTTTGATCCGGGCAAAAAGGCCATAGAACTTTAAACATAATGTTTTTTTTAGCTAATCATTTTTAAGTTAATGAAAACAAAAACCTGATTTAATCTTATATTGCATTATATTTCATAGATATATTAATGTTGTATCGGCTCTTTTTCATAGGATCGTCATATTCTGTTTTAAGAAAGTGGGCTAATCCTCCCAAATTTTAAACTCCTTTAGGTAGCGGGGTAATGTACTATCCATTTTGTTGTAATGATATCATCCCCAAAGCATTACCTCCTCCTTTTTTCGGGAGGAGGGCGTTGATCTGTCATGATATAATGCTCTCAGTCATTACCTCCCACATTGGTTATCTGTGTATTATATGTTCATTCACCATAGTATGATATTCCCAGTTTAGCAATTGTATGCGACAGAAGGTAAAATATTTTTGCATGCATATATATAAAATACAGATAATAGAAAAAACAGATTCCAACGCCCATATATTTATTTTCCAGAACTTTAACAGCTATTTCATCAATGGAAAATCGAAAAAAACTGGTGTTGAAATAAATCTCTTTACTGGGAAATAAAGATGTTGTCGTTGGAATTTTTTTATTTAACCGTCTGTTTATTTGCTCTGCAATTATATATTTATATGTATTGAGCTTAAACACTGACGTTTTGACACCCGCAATAAATAAATACACACACACACATACACACACACACACACACACATATATATATATATATATATATATATATATATATATATATATAGTCTAAGCCAGGTGCAGCTAGGGCAGTAGCGCTTGATATATACAAAGTCTTTGACAAGGTCTGGCATATAGAGATTCTCATAAAAATCAATTCATATGGTATTACTGGACGAATATTTATACTTCTTTACCTCAATAAAAATCCAAATTGTCCTCGATGGCCGCTCCCCCCCAAAAAAACTAACTAAATTCAGGCTACCCCAGGGATCGATCCTTGGACCTTTATTGTTCCTGATCTTCATACACGACCTATTTGATTAGATTGTGTTTGCGATGGGTATATTTGTTGACGACACCACTATCTACTCTCGTCATGTGGGCAAAACGAACGCGCACATATCCGTAGCAAAGACTGAATCCTTAGCAAGTGACCTCCAGTCTGTAGTTGACACGGATCAAAGCTACTTTATTTCAATAACTAAAAGAAACCTCTTCACCGATTACCACGGCAAGTAATGTCCTACCTGAGAGCTCAAACTAATCGGCCTAACATTCACATGTATCATGAATTTGAAGAAAAAAATACATAAATGACATTGCCAACGCTGCTGTAAAGTAGGTGGGCTCCTTCTACTGTGGTAGAAAACTTCTCAAACCTGACAGTATCCTCTATATCTACACAGCTATCATCAAATTATGCATGAAGTATTATTGTCACATATCCCGCTCTTAAAAAGCTCAAAAAATAGTCACTAATCTAATAGGTCCGTCAATATCCATCAAGCCTCAGCCGCAAACTTGTGCCTGTTTTACAAGTACTTTAATGGGATGTGGTCAACTGAACTTGCTGCTTTGGTGCCCCCACGATTTAAATACACTCGACTAATTCGATAATCAGCTAAAGCCCATCCATTCACTGTGGAAGTCCCCAGAGATCCTTCTAGTACAATAACTTTTTTCATCGTTCTGCCGGACTTTGGAACTCGCTCCCTGCTACCTGTTTCCCCAACTGTACCGACATGCAGAAATTTTTAAATAATGCGAACAAGAATCTCGTAGCACAGCTCTCAATTTAGGATGACCCCAAATACTTTCACCTATATTCTCAGTTACTTTTTATGTCTACAGTGGCTGCATACCTTGTTTGGTGTCAACTCAGTTATATATATATATATATATATATATATATATATATATATATATATATATATATATATATATATATATAGTTGGCGCCCGTTTTATTGTTGCCTAAAAGATGTGCATCACAAAACCTTTAAGTAAGGCTGTATCCAAAGTCTTTAAATTTATTATAAATCAAATAAATAATTTCAATAAAAAGCAAATTCTATAGAAATATAAACCTATGCGTGGGTGGTAAATGATGCAGATCTAGTAAAAGAAAAGTGAGATCGTATAAATTCTCGAAAAAAGGCTAAATCAATCTCGACATATGATTTTAGTACATTACATACAAAAATACCACATAAAGAACTTATTAAAGAATTAGATAAAACTATAGATTTAGCTTTTGCAGGAGGGAAATGAAAATACATAGACTTTGCAAAATCTAAAGTATTTTAGTGTAAAACTAAAAATGGTAAGACGAGTGTTTCCAAAACTGGTCTGATAACGCTTATAAATCACCTTATAAGAGAGAGTTACTTTCAAATAAGAAATAAGTAAAACTCCAAACAATAGGTATTCCAATGGGTTTGGATCCTTTGGGCAAATCTATATTTCCATAGATTTGAATATATATATATATATATATATATATATATATATATATATATATATATATATATATATATATATATATATCATTAAAAACATGATATATCTAGAGCGTATAGTTATCATGGGTGTAGGCGATATATTGACGACTTTGTATGCATTAATGATAACGAAAGGTTTGAAAATACTAAACATTTAATATATCCTAAAGAGTTAAAAATTAAACTGTGAACATACGGGAACACACTCTACATTTCTTGATTTGGATATAAAAATTCAAGATAAAATATTTATCTATAAACTGTTTGAAAAAAGCAATTCATTCCCTTTTCGTATCGTGCGTATGCCACATAAAAATAGTACCTGTCCTGTGTATATTTTTTACGGGAGCATTATGTCCGAATTTCTGAGGATTGCTCGTGTTACCTTAAAATTAGTAGATTTTATATCCCCAATTTCTGATTTAATAATAAAAATGATTAAACAAGGTGGCGATCATAATACAATGTTTAGACAATTAAATAAGGCAAGTACTCGCGATCTTGATGCTTTTAAGTCATATAAAATTAGTCAAAATAAATTGATAAAGCAAATCCAAAACTATCTAAATAAAAATAATGTAGAATATATATACACGTATATAAATAACACATATAAAAATACATGAATATATATATATATATATATATATATATATATATATATATATATATATATATGTATATATATATATATATATATATATATGTATATATATATATATATATATATATATATTAATTTTTATATATTTTTAATACAGCAACATTTTTTTAAATAATGGATAGATTTTCTTAGACACAGACGAAAAACACAGGTAAGGGGAACATTTTTATTAATGACTAAATAAGTTAGCAAAACATTTATATGGAACAAAACTCAAATCTAATATACGGAACGCTTATGTTCTGGTATTTTAAGGGAAGTGGGATCTGATCATCTCTGCTGGGAAGCCATGAAATAAAATACTGTTTTGTTTTTTAATTCCCGAAACAGTTTTTCATCGTAAACAATTGATGATCGCTTAAATAAGGTTACGACTAGCGTAACTTCTTGGAAGCAAACCAATATAGTGACTTCAAAAAGTAAAGTGACCTATAAAAAAGTGATTTCCCACTGAATGACTTGGGACTAAAATGTTTTTTGTTGAGAAACTTCCGAGACTACATATATATATATATATACAAAACTATTACATTTCCACGTGCTGGCGTGCTTTCATACGAGAGTGGAAAAAAAAAAACATCCCACTCGCCGGCTCACACCAACTGAAGCTGGCTTCCCAATTACATCGGAATTTAAAACACACTTATGAGGCTAATATTATTAGCGAAATATATGTATAACTATAAACTATAAAAAATAATGTCAATTTATAGGGAAAAAAAGAAAGAAAAATCGGTTTCGATTTTGTCTTTTCTTTTAAATAAAATAAATATTGCATCTATTACCAGCTTTGATGGTATTTTATTTACCACTATTCTTTTTTACTAAATTTCATTCAGATGCTTAAAAAAAGTATGAACCTTTCAAAACTATAACATTTCCACGTGCTGGCGTGCTTTCATACGAGAGTGGAAAAAAAAACAAAAAACATCCCACTCGCCGGCTCACACCAACTGAAGCTGGCTTCCCAATTACATCGGAATTTAAAACACACTGATGAGGCTAATATTATTAGCGAAATATATGTATAACTATAAACTATAAAAAAATAATGACAGTTTATAGGGAAAAAAAAGAAAGAAAAATCGGTTTCGATTTTGTCTTTTCTTTTAAATAAAATAAATATTGCATCTATTACCAGCTTTGATGGTATTTTATTTACCACACTTCTTTTTTACTTAATTTCATTCAGATGCTTTAAAAAAGTATGAACCTTTAATATATATATATATATATATATATATATATATATATATATATATATATATATATATATATTCACCTTTTTAACAGTTGTCAAGTCGCTTTCTTTCTTTCTTTCTCGACGTCCCACCCACAATGGACTCGTCCACTCTTCATTATCTTACAGAATAAGTTCATTATTGGCAACCAATGTATTTATAATTTTCGCTCATACGATATAAAATATGTTTTCCGGATGAAAGAAAAAGTTTATTAATTGATAATTAATTAATTAATGTTCCTTATTAATTAATTAATTAATTAATATTTTCATTTAAAAAAGCAAACATTTATTTGTAAATAAATTCAATAAACTATTTTCAAAAGGTGGAAACAAGGTTATAATGCTTTAATTTAAACATTTTTGTTTTAAATAAATTAAATAAGTTTTCATTAAGAAAACACTAGTCTTTCACTCTTAGAAAAAGTCAAAAAATATAACAAGTCCCTAACTATCTATCAAGCTGCAGCCTTTGTCCCATCGCCACAATGTTGCATCCTTATGCCTGTTTTACAGGAACTTGAAGAGAATATTCCCGAGGAACGTGCTTCTCTGCTTGCCCCTAGACGTATATACACTTAACCAAATCTCATGCATTCACTGTGGAGTCCCCCAGATGCAGGAGAGCTTTCTACTCCAATACATTTTTTCTCGAGCTGTTGGCCTTGTGAACTCTCTCCCGGCTCTATGTTTCCCCGACTGTACCGAGATGCAGAAATTTAAAACAAATGTGAACAAGCAGCCCGCTGCACAGCTCCTAATTTAGGATGACCCCCTAAACTTTCACACAAATTCTCAGTAGATCCTTACGTCTACAATGACAACTTGCATTGTTTAGGTTTATTAAGTTTTAAAAAAAAACATAATATAACTTCAACTTTAATGCAGACCAATTCTTTACTTTCTCAAACGTTTTTATATTTAACTCATTTTCAAAGTTTCTGGGTGAGCGCATCGCCTAAATGGTGAAGTTTATAAAAAGGAGTAATTCACCATGAGAATATGTATTCTCGCTGAGAATAACTATTCTAAAATTCACAATGGGCTGTGCATAAAACTGAAAAAAAACATTATATATATATATATATATATATATATATATATATATATATATGCACCCAAAAAATATTAGCATTTACAAAATGTGCCCATGTTTCGCAGATGTTGCCCAGAATATATATTCCAAGATTCATAAAAAAAGCAGTCAGTATGTTTGGGAGATTACCCTTTACATAAGTATACATATATATATATATATATATATATATATATATATATATATATATATCATGATTTTCGTTTGGGTACATAATTTAATTAGAGCAATTACGAAGGGGATACGAGTATTATTGCTCATGATTAAAATATACGGGATGGAAAAATAAATTAAGTGCAATAATTCAGAATTCGGCAAACAAATTAACTCAGCAATGGAAAATTGCTATTTACCGTCGAACATACGTGTTGTGTTCTCTACAAAATCTTAGCTGACGTCCTCTACAAAATAAAGTTCTGCATAATTTGATTTATCATTTTCAATGTAGGGGCAGTGCCGACTAAATGGGCAGCACCACGTTAAGATTGGACTACAGAGTACAGCTACACATCTCTAGACAAAGTCGCCATGGGACCTTCTAGTCAACGGACGATTTAAGATACACATACGTGTCTTCTATAACTGACCATTTGCTTAAAAAACCCGTCGTGCGCAACGAACTTCAGCATTAACTCATTTACAATCTTGAGTTGTGCTCACTCAATTTCTCATCTTAAAATCTTGGAGACTATCCACGCACGTCTTAAAGGGCCTTCTCTCTAATAAATGGGTAAGTTTATGGATAATCGCCTCTGACGCCTCTACTAAGGAATGCCGACGGGTTTGATCAGGCTTATTTTGTAGGCTAAAGTTAACTTAGTCTAGTGCGCTTGCTTCTCATACCTGTGATCATTAGTCTAAACTCCTGGCAAGGAGGAAAAAATATATAAACTTGCCAAACTTAATATATATATATATATATTTATAAATAGATATAAACCTATGCAAATGCCTAACCTAATAAGGTTCATATTATATTCCAATAACCATGTTTTTATTTCTTTATTTTTATTTTTATTTTTTCACATTTCCAAAAAACATAACATTTCTGTGATACATAATTTTTACAATCCGTTTCATTTGTTTTATGTTAATATCGTCTCTGCAACATAACAAAATCATCAGAAAAAAATCACAGTAAAAAGTTTTTGGATTAAAGTTTCTTGAAAAAAACTACACTTTACAGTGGTTCATTTTTGTATGACCCTAAACAAAAAAACAAAGAAAACAGCAAACTAACACGTGGGGGAACCCACTAATACGCAATTTTTAACTTATATTTGCTTTATTGTCACTAATTGATAATCATCAAGCTTAATCTTTTAAGTAAAAGGGCACTGATAGTATATGCTGATACATATATTGTCATTTATAATTTTATATATATATATAGTATGAAAATATATGCATGGCAAGTGCACTACATGGAAACGTTCTGTTTCACTCCCGAAAGAATATCTTCAGGCTAAATTAACATGTCTGCGCCGCTTATTTTCATACTTCTACTAAACTCTTCTAACATATTGAGCACTATTGAAGTAAATACTGAAAATATATATAAGAAATATATATCACCTTAGGATTGTATTGTCTATAAACTTGTAATTATATTTTATATATCTATATATCTTTTCCTTGCTCTCTCACTCTCTGTATATATATATATATACATATATATATATATATATATATATATATATATATATATATACATATGTATATATATATATATATGTATATATGAATACATATATATATATGTATATATGAATACATATATATATATATGTGTATATATAAATATATATATATATATATATACATATATATATATATGTTAATATTTATTAATAATATTAAATTACATTTACCTACAGATGACGTCGTTTCGAGCTTTTAAATCTTATCAGTGTATGGAAGTCATAATTTCAGATTATCGTAAGGTGCGAAACCGGTTCATAGAGCCATCCTTGGCTCTGCACACTTTCGCTCTATCCTCGTTGCCATAGGAAATTTACAGGCACTACGGAACATTTTAGTTATATTTATGCCGATTACAGCTTAAATATCAAGACACACCAGAGAAATGAACGAACTTACTCGGAGTCTTGCTTTATAGCTAAGTTAATGTCTATTTTAAATATCTCTTTAAAGTTCTTTTTTTTAAGTGGTCATTAATAATAATATTCATAAATAAATATTAAATCATATGTATCTACAGACGACGTAGCTTCGAGCTTTTTTGTTTACTTTCTGACGGTCGTAAAGGGCGAACCCGATTCACATAGGCGACTTTTTGCTCCGCACGCTCTCACTTTATATTCGCGGCCATAGCAAATTACCATGTGGTATCGAGAAGTTTAGTTATATTTATGCCGATTACAGCGTAAATATCAAGACAGACTAGAGAACTCAAAGAACTTTCTTGGAGTATTGCTTTGTTGCTAAGTGAATATCTATTTTAGATATCTCCTGACAGTGCCCAACTTTATTTTTTATAATAATATTTATAGATAGATATTAAATTATATTTACTTAGAGACAACGTCGTTTCGAGCTTTTTGCTCACATCTGTGTAGGGAAGTGATAATTGCAGACTGTCGTAAGGTTCGAACCTATATATATATATATATATATATATATATATATATATATATATATATATATATATATATATATATTACTTTCCTTGGCCCCACATAAGGCAGTTACTACTGAGGCGTAAGCGGCTTCTATGAATTAGGGGCCATAACCACTGGGACATCCGAAGTCACATTTAAAATCTTGCATGTTAATACAGTAAGGGAAACAGGGGACAGAGAGGGCATTCCAAAGGCTAACAGTTCGAAGAAAAAAGCTATTAGAGTAGAAAGCGCCCCTGCATATGGGGACCTCGATAGTAAAAGGGTGGGATTTCGCTGACTGACGGGTCAGTCGGGGGGGGGGGGGTTACGTCGAGCAGGCACAAGTGCAGCAAGTTTATCGGAGAACATTTTATTTAAGCACTCCTAAAACAAGTGCAGAGATGCAACCTTGCAGTGATGAGACAGTGCTTGAGCTTGGTAGATAGTGTGGGACCAATTTAATTAGGAACTATTTTTTGATTCTGTCTAAGAGGTAGAGGCTTGTGGCATGTACACAATCTCAGATGTGATAAAAAACTTTATACATGGGCGAAATGGTAGCTGTGTTGATATATAGGATACTGGAAGGTGCTATAAATGGTCTAGCTCGATAAACGGATCCCACCTTCCTTACAGTAGCCTTGGCAATGTCTTCTATGTATTTGTTCTAATTCATGTTACCTATGATGTTAGACCAAGGGGGTTGAATGATAGACTCTGGTGTATGGTTCTATTAGCAATAGTAAAAGCTGGTTTAAACGGTGTCTTATAATTGTTAAAAGACATGTGCTATTTCTAAGTAGCAATAAATGTGACTATCTATTTAGGTTCTCATTCAACTACAGGATTAGCGTCATTTTCGAAGGATTCAGCCATTGTCTTCGATGTGTGTGTGTGTTCGTTTTCCAACATGTAGAGAATAGAGCGTTGTGTCGTCAGAAAATATACCCATCTCAGACATAATTGCATCAGGGAGGTCATTTATAAAAATCAAAAATTTATAACTGTTCAAGAATCGACCTGCATAATAGTATTTTTTTCAGATGTACGGCTATCAAAAACAACCTAGATCTTTTTTTGATTAAGAAGTATATATTTTTATTTATTTAAGCACAATAGATGTCGCACTCATAGAAAATAAAAGATATATAACTCTGCATGTTGGTATCTAAGTAATGACGAAACGGTTAGTTAAGAATTGGATCTTTAAAAAAAGGCATTGTTACGGAAATCTAACTTCGATTATATATATATATATATATATATATATATATATATATATAGAGAGAGAGAGAGAGAGAGAGAGAGAGAGGGAGAGAGAGAGAGAAAGAGATAGAGAAGGAGGGATTGAAAGAAAGAGATGGAGACAGATAGAGAAGGAAGGAGAGAAACGGATAAAGAGAGTGAGAGAGAGAGAGAGAGAGATTCGGAGTGATAGATATGAAGATGTATATCAAATTTCTGCTGAGTCGGGGACGTTCATTAACGGTCCGAGCCAGTTCAAACATCGAACGCCGAATTCAAAGTTCGCGTCTTGACATCTGTAAATGTCGTTCGAATGTTTTACACCTTACCGCCATTAAATATTCGTTTGCTTTCTCGTATCTTGAACGCGCCGACGCACATAAATATCCCCCTACAATTCATCCTGCAACAGCTACCGTAACACTAACCGCACAATCATTTGTATTATTATTCTATTGGCTTTAACTCGGGTTTCAAGTGGGGGGAGGGTCAATGGGGGGTGGACACCGGGCCCGCTCGCAACGTTTATTGCTGTCTTCTACGAACTCCCACCCCTCGAACGCGTTATTAGTTTGCCGTCATTTACTTATTTATTGCTTTTTTTTCCTTTGTGAGCCGTTGTTATATATTTATGTTATTTATTGCGATCTTTCAGTCAACCTTCATCTCAACCAACTCCATAGACAAATTCGCTTTATTTTCTATTGCACTTCTCCCCTTTCTACTTTTTCTCTTTTTGTAATTTCTGACGGGAGAGGGGGTTACTTTTTGGGGGCTTTTTGTTCTCTGCATTGTAGCCGTGTCAAAGCTGCATCTTTGTTTTATGGTTCTTACGCGGTCAAAGGTAAAGTAATTTTACACCTTTTACGAGGAGCGATCAGAAAGAAATGAGACCGATTTATTTTGATGGGGTGGGGGAGCATGAGGACATTTATATTTTTCAGATAAACTACCACGACACCCCACTGTGCATTTAAAAAAAACCCCGTGTGGCCAGAAACAAAAAACAAACAAACAAACAAACAAACAAAAAACGACGCAAAGCATGGTTTAGGTCGGTTTGTCTGTTTCACGGTAAAACAAGACATGTTGGTGTTTATTTCATGGCAGGGCATAACGCTTATTTCATGATATACGATAAATTGAACACAAATGTATAGTTTAGCCATCTAGAGTAATACATGAAGCCGAACGTCGGGATTGAACCCGTAACGTCAGGTTAGTTTAACTAGAAGAGCCTGAGTAAGTTTTATTCGTACGAGTCGAGGCTAAACAGTTGCGGTTTCTTCTGGCCCTACTCTGTCGGCAGAGGTATTGTTCGGTTCCGTCTCCGAAAGTTCACCCTCGCAGGTTTTGCCTTCTCTTGGAGAAGGGGTTAGTTTATTGCAAATCGCCTGACGCGCTCCTACCTGGAATGCCGACGTGACTTCTCAGATATTGTTTGCAGACCAGAAAGTGCTAATCCTAGTGCACACCTGATCTTGTATCTAACTTCCCGGAGAGGGGGTAAATAAAATACTGCTCCGACAACATGAAGTGCCTGGCATGTTAGACATTTATTTTGCCCCTGGCCTACCCCATAATTGATCTTGAACGACACATACTCTTTCCTTTGTACCCCTATCTTAAAACCACTGAGATCAACATACTTTTTTTCGAGTTCTAAAATATCCGGAAAAATGATCGATCTATATTTAAAAGAGAGTGGGATGGGTCTTACTAACTCCCAACTTAGCATTTTAGTTGGTATTTTACGTCACTACTTACGTCACTATTTTTGGTAGGCTGCTGCACTGAAGAAAAACATGGACATAGTATGCTGTCGTTCTTCTAATGAGACGAAAGCGACTATTGCACATTTGTTTGCTGGCTCTTGTGGGGCCCACGATTTGGCACCGGGGTGAAAAACAATTCGAAAACTATTTAAATACCAGTTGATGGTTTTCACATAAGAAATTCGCCACACGCATCCTTCTCTGATAGAGTGAGAGGTAATATCCAATAATCAGCAAGCATGATGCATCCAGCACTGCTTTGAACGGTTTCAGTCGTCTGCTAGCTGGAGAGAAAATTGGGAGATAGAGCAACAGAGAAAGAGGATGGACTAATTTACAATTATGTCTTTTTATTTTCTTAAATTGTACTGGTTTTGCCAAATCACTCTTTTTCTATACCAGCCAGCGAATTCTTAACATCCTTCAAGTAAGGGTCTGTTGGCTATTTCGTCAGATCCTTCTCTTTTTGAATGAGGTATAGTTCTATTTGATCGTATGACGTAATCTTCTCATGCATCATCTCATGCTTTGGGAGAAGGGGTAAAGTCCACTCGCCTGAAACGCTCCTACCGGGGAACACCAATGGGTGTGTTCACAGATATTGTTGTGCTCCTCACATTAAATTGAACTTGTGTCACATGTTACTACTCTGGGACGTACGTATATGAAGGACTTTTATTTCGGCCCTTTTTCTTTATACAAAACTGTGATACCTTGGAACATTTAGACTCTGGGGTCTGATTCAAACTGTGTCGACCCTTCTGACTGAATTTAGTATGATTCAGTTTGATCCCAGGAGGCCATCCTCCGAGGTATGTTCTAACCATTCAAGAGTAAGGTTTAGTTCTAACCCAATGTATGTTTTTATAGTAGCTATATTTAGGTGTAGTATCTGTTGTTTGTTTATTCACAAACACCTCCTAGAGATGTTACGGTCGGCCTCCACAACCACATTTATTCTGAAACTACATAAGCCACTTTGAGAAGTATATTTCATTCTTATCACAATGGGATACAATGATAACGTGCAGTCTACATTCGCGTCTGAGATCCATGAACAGGTAATACTTTTTTTTTTACTTTATTTTTTTTTAGTTATAAATTTACACTTCTAGAAAAAATATGCATGACAATATGAAGTTCAAAGCATGAAGCATTAGTACACATGGTTCCTCCGATGGCTAGAGTTCTATAGATTTACCAGAAATTGATTAGTGTCCCTCTCAACTAATAAATGTTGAGTACACCTTTTAAATCCGCCTCAAAAATTAAATGTTATAAAATTTAAATGTAAAAATTAAGAATTCAAAAATGAAATCAAGTGTTTTAGACGATGATTATTTGTGTTTTGGCGGACGTAATCGTAATCGTAGACCCTAACACTAACCCTAACCCTAACCCTAACCCACGTGATTTGTAATTTTACAATTTCTCTTTTTCCGGGCCTTTGAAGATGCTGATTGTAAAATAATGTGATAGCTAATTTTTAATATCATTTTGGGACGTGGCTTTTGTTTTTAATTGGTTTATAAATATTTTGAACGTATTTTTTGTTTTCTTAGTTTTTATATTTGGTCTTCTTAGGAAAAAAATCCCAAACATAGTTCCTTACCACGAAAATTATAACGCTGAGTAATCGCCCTTAGTCTCTTTCTTATCTTGGTAGTTATGCAGTTTACGGACTGTGTGTTATTGTTTTCAGCCATAAGGATTATGGCTAGGATGAACGTGTAGTTCCTGTTCTTATACTACACTTACTTTTTTTCCTACCTTGGTCAATGAAGATACATATTTTTATACTAAGATGTTTTCAAATTTTTGTCCCAATCTAGATTGCCCTTGTTTTGGGAGCTGGATTTTCCCCACATTAAAAACCGAGTTTATCACAAGTTTCACGGGGACATAGGATGTCTTATTAAATATTGTGAGACGCCGGGTCATTGTGGTAGTACTAGATAATATTAACGATTTTCTAGCAGTGATTTTTCGTATTGTTAAATTTTCTTTGGATGTCAAAAGACATAAATAATGGATGTGCGCGCAAACAGGCCCATCATCTGTCTCTCTAGGCGCCAACTCGTAAATTACATGACATTATGTTAATGATGAAGTCATTCGACGACTTGAGTATCCTCATGCCGGGAAAAAAGAGCGCAACAAAGGGCGATAAACGCTATGGTGACTTGGTCATTCAATGCGTGAGTTGAGGTGTTCGGATTTAGGTTACAGTCGGGGGTGGACACGGTCATAAATCGAAAGTGCCACCGACTGTGGGGTAGGAAAGAGAAAACGAAATAAAGTAAAATAAAGATAGATAGAGAGAGATAGAGATAGAGAGAGAGAGAGAGAGAGAGAGAGAAAGAGAAAGAGAGAGGAGAAAAAACAACGGATGAAAAGAGAGGAAACGGGAGAAGCGCATGAAATAAAATATACGTAAAAGAGAGAAAAAAGAGACGTTAGATGTTAATGTAAGCAAGAGATAGAAAGAGAGCTGCATAACTAGAGAGTGTGAATTTGAAAGGAAAAAAAGATGAATGAAGGAACAAGGGGAAAAACGGGAAGAAAGAAATAATCAATGAAACGAAGGAAAAAAGCACAACACCTACACAATGAAAGAAACAGATGAAAGAAAGAAAAAGAAAATGATAACGACAGAATAAAATGAACGAAAGTTAAAAAATAATAAATGAACGAAAGGGAATAATGAATGCAAATAAACAAGCCTATAGAAAAATAATTTTAAAAAAAGAAGGGTAATAGAAAGTCTTGTAAATCATCCTAAACCTAATAATTCGCTATGGCAAGTTCATGTTCGTACGAACGTTATCATCCTTCATCACTTTTATTTTGATTGGGATACACGATCATCAAAGGTACAATCCCCCCCAAAAGTCATTTTTAAATTCATCTGATGTTGCTGGTGTGTCGAACATAACCACAAACTATAATACACCTGGTTGACTTTCAGGCTAGGATGAAAGTGTAATATCTGTATTGCCCAAAGATGGCAAATAATATCGTGGGGACTGCGTCCATATGATGAAAATGTCATCCGCCACTACAAGAGTTGTTTTAGATATACCTCTATAACCAAATATATTCTAAACGTACATTTACTAGAGTACTTCGATAATATGGGTAAGTTTGAAGAAAGGTGGTACAATAATATTGTGGGGTCTGCGTTCGTGCCGGATATTTATAGAATGCACGGAAGCAATATACAACAGATAAAGGATAGAACTGTGTAATTTCCACAGATTTCGCTAGTTTTTATATTTCTGTGTTCAAATTTAAGATGTACGACTGTATGAAGACCCAGAAGAGAAGTGGGAGGAGTCAAAGATGAGCAGGACGAAATACGAGGGGAGGAAGAGAGTAAAATGATGAAGGAGAAGGAGAAAAATAGGGGTTAGAGGAAGATTGAAACGAATAGCAGTGTTGTCATATTTGGGCTAATGCATCTCTTTCCCATTTGAGAGTTTTTGAGAAAGTGTTGTAATTTGATTGTTCACACGCTTTCTTCTTCTTTCCACCTTCCCAATTACAGACGTGATGTTGCTAGTCTCAGTCTTTTCAATAAATAGTATTATGGCATGTCTTCTTCAGAATTGTGGGATCTATTCCCTTCTTCCTTTGTGCTAGATCGTTTAACTCGTCGGTCTAGTGATCGCCATCAATGCGCTGTGTTGATTCCTCAGTGTAATACAGCTTCCTATTCCAGTAGCTTTTTTCCCATTGTAGTCTTTTTAAGACTAAGGACAATAGGCATGCACTGTCTTTGCGATAATCATATTTCGTTCTGGTTAGCTTATTGCATCAAGTGGCTTCATGCCTTGTCTAAAGCGATTTGCATGAAAATATAATAATAATAATAATAATAATAATAATAATAATAATAATAATAATAATAATTAGACGAACAAGAAGAAAAAGAAGTAGAAGAAAAAGAAGAAGAGAGTATGATGAAGAGAAATAGAATAATTTGATAAATGGAACAATTATTATTTTAAAACAGTAAAAATAATGAGTGTATGACCAATTCAACGAAGTTGGTTAAGAAAGGAGAAATGAATGAATTTAACTGGCCTTGAAGCTGTCATAAACATTGGCATTTTTTTCTCTTGCGGAGAGCAGCCTTAGTAATGATCAATCCGACTATTAGGCGTATTAATGACGGCTGGGCATTTAAAGTACTACGTCCAGACATTTAGGGAATTGCACAACAGGCAGCGGAAGCTTCCATGCACCGCCGAAGCAAGACGTCCTCTATCCAATATCCTGTTTACTCGACAATTAGACAGGTTATCATCACGTGAAGGTATACTGCCTCCCTCCCCAAAAGACTTTCGGCAGCCGAACTTTACAATTCCTTTCTTCACTGTTTTAACTTTAGGAAACCCACACCGATCGGTTTAGGTCACTTAAATAAATATGTGTTATTTGTTATTTATAGAAACGGCTTTCTATTTCCTTTCTTGGACGATTCTACTTTTAAAGTTTATGTTAAAATTAGCTACTTAAATAATGCCGCTGCTGATGCTGATGCCACTGATGTTGATTATGATGGTGATGATGGTGCTAGTGATTATGATGTTGCTATTGATGATGATGCTGCTGCTACTGATGATGATTATGATGCGACTGATGATGATGAGGATTATGCTACTAATGATGATAATCATAATGATTATGTTGATGATGGTGATCATGATGCTGCTGCTGATGATGATGGTGATACTGATAATGCAACTGATGATTATAATCATCATTATGCTACTGATGATGATAATGATGATGATGATGATGATGACTATTATGCTACTGATGATGATGCTAGTAATGATGATGATAATGATGACGATGCTACTGATTATGACGCGACTGATAATGATGATGATGCTACTGATGATGATGCTACTGATGATGCTACTGATGATGATGCTACTGATGATGATGATGATGATGATGATGATGATGATGCGACCGCTACTCCTGCTACTGAGGATTTTTTTTAAATTCGAAATTACAGGATTAGTGTAAGAATGTGTGTGTGTTTTCTGTTGTTACTTTTTATAACTAATACGCTAAGGCAATTTCATGTCCGTGCGTACGTTATCACCACCACCACTTTCTAAAAATGGGATCGCCGAAAATGCAACACAAAAAAGTTTTTTTTACAAATTTAATCTCATGCTAATATTTTATTGAACGTGATAACGTGGTCTTCATGATCTGTTCTGTACACAGATGACGTTTATAAAATGGGAATATCTCACACACTCCTACAAGAGTTTGAGATAAACAACCAAAACCAGATATATTCCTAAACTACCAGATTTGTTACATAAGTATGTTTTAATCTAGACAAAGGTGGTGCAATAATATTGTGGGGTCTGCGTACGAACATCCATGAAAATATCTCACAGATTCGTACAAGCGGTTTAAAAATAGATCCCCACAAGCATGGCGGCAAACTACAGCAGATCAAGTATACAACTTGCAAATAGGAGTCAGTATTATTGGTTTATACACAATTTCAGTTATGGAACTCCGAGGATTGAACCTTCAACCTTCGGTGTGGGTCATACTAGGAATAGCGAATTTCGGAGGATTTATCCCAGTCATTGCTAACGGAATGAGAGCATGCTACCCAGTGGATTAAATAAAGGGTAACGTTCGAAATTCCGTCCAGATTCCCGAGTTCGACAGAAATATTCCCGAGTTCGAAAAGATACACCTGAGGAAGGCCGGACGTTACAGCGGCCGTAAAGTTGTCCGAATACTCCAAATTAAACAAACTATCAGTCCACAACTCAAGAATTTAAAAACATGGCTTTAAAAAAAATGACCGTTTGGTAAAAAGGAAACAGTTGTGGTCATGAATTCGGAATAGCCGCCATCAAGTAGAATAGTCGAATTGTTAGTCTGTCCTGAATAATTTATTTTGATAACACAGGCGATTAGAAATGGATTTCCGGAAATAATCGATGACCTTCCTCGGAGATTCACGAAAACATTGTTTTTTCTCGGCTGTAATTGTACCAGCGTGGCCAAAAAATGGAATTCAGCAAATACGACAAAAAAAAGTAAAAAGATAAGCGGAAAGGCAAAGTAAACAGCGGGCGATGAAGAAGATGTTTTGTTTAAAATGAATGGAGCGAATAAAAAAAAATGGCGAAGATAGAGAGATGCAAACAAGGAATTTTGAAGAAATGTCAAACTTGACTCGACCAAATATTGGAATGAAGATTGCGTGCGTTCGGCACGATCGCAATGTGACAAGCTGTCTGTCTGTCGGTTTGCCCGAGGGTTGGGAATTCGGATGAATGTTAACAGATAAAAGAATGCCGGTTACTGCTGGTATTTCGCTAGTTATTGTTAGCTGACTCACTGGGAGCTTTCACACGAGTCATTATCAATGATCGCTCACTGGTAACAACAGGTGGGCTTCCCTGGAGTATTAGTGACAACAAGTCTTCATCGATTCCCACTACTCTCCACTTCTTTTGATAACTGTTGCCAATCACTTATCATTCTCGCAACAGCTGTTCACTATTGGGTTTTCTGTCGATAACGACTATACTTTTACTCAGGAATTTAAGTGGTAACAATAACCCCCAGCATTCCAGTATTATTTGTGCCTTTACAATGGATGTCTGGATGATGACCTCCTGTATTCGTCTTTCCATCTTCCTTCACACGTCTGACTATCTTCGTTACACAACTAGATGGCGAAGCAATCACACGTGTGTACGTGTGTTTTGGGAGAGCGATTGCCAGATTATATCATTTTTTTATTATCTACATGGGTACTTTCTGTTCCCTTGCTTTCAGGTAAGGTCCTTTCTGTATTTCTAGTGTATCTGTGATTGGTCGGCATTATTTTTTAATCAAAGTTGGTTTCCGAACCTAGGGTTTTCCTTTATATTTTAGCTGTTTTCATAAGTACCGTATTTTGCATTGTGCATATATCCCCTTTGATTCCAATTTCACCTAGTCTATTTTCGCATTTTTCCAAACTGTCCCGAGAGCTCTAAGTATCATTGGTATTATAGCGGTCTTCTTCATATTTTCTTCAGTTATTTCGGAAGCCCCATGTATTGGCTAAGTTCTTCTGCTATACGAACGAATGACCGAAACGGCATTCACCGAAGGTGGATTGAACCGGCTTTCTCCAAAGGAGGAAGGTTCATGGGAGTATCAAATTCACAAGCGGCCCCCAGTCTCATGTACATCCTGGTTGATGGAGATGACGACGCTATCTTTTTGCAGTTCTTGCAGGGATGTGTCGATGTATTCCTTCATGAAGCGCCTGATATTCACAAATGGTCACCCATCTAGTACTGGCCAGGCTCAACATTGCTTAACTTCGGAGATCTAAGTATAACTGATGGGTCAACGTGATTATGCCGTATATTTCTTACTTAGACCTAGTCTATTTTCGCTCGGACGACGTCTTAATCTTTCCTTCTATCTTTCCCATCTAATAATAAAAATGTTCGTCTTTGACTCTTTCCTGATTTTCATCGGTTTCTCTTTCGGTATTAACTCTATTTGTATTTCATTTAATCTTTTTTTGATTATTCCTTTTTCATCTGCTTCTTTTTTTATCTATTTCCTTTCACTATTTCTATTTTATAGTTTTATTTATTCTTTCACTCTTTTATTCATTTTGTTTTCATTTGTTTCTCTGCTGTTTATGTTTTCAATTTATTCTTTTATTCTTTTTCTTTGCTGTTTCATTTATTTTCTGGCCTTTATGAATGAATATGTGACCGATATGTTAAACCCCAACCCTAACCCTAACCTCTAAATTCTAACCCTAACCCTGACTTTAACCATTGTGACTGCATATGCGACGGATACGTTAAACTCTAACCCTAACTCTAACCCTAACCCTAACCATAACCTCTAAATCCTAACCCTAACCCTAACTCTAACCTTTGTAACTGCATATGCGACGGATACATTAACCCCTAACCCTAACCCTAGCCCTAACATCTAAATCCTAACCCTAACCCTAACTCTAACCCTTGTGACTGCATATACGACGGACACGTTAAACCCTAACCCTAACCCTAACCCTAACACAAACCTCTAAATACCAACCCTAACCCTAACTCTAATTCTTGTGACTGCATATGCGACGGATACGTTAAGCCCTAACCCTAACCCTAACCCTTACCTCTAAATCCTAACCCAAACTCTAACCCATAACCTAACCCTAACCATAACCCTAACCCTAACCCTAACCCTAACCTTAACTCTAACCTCTAAATCCTAACCCTAACCCTAACTCTAACCCTTGTGACTGCATATGCGATTGATACGTAAAACCCTAACCCTAACCCTAACCCTTACCCTAACCATAACCCTAACCCTAACCCTAACCCTAACCCTAACTCTAACCCTTGTGACTGACTATGCGACGGATACGTTAAACCATAACCCTAACCTCTAAATCCTAACCCTAATCCTAACCCTAACCCTTACCCTAACCCTAACCCTAACCCTCACCCTCACCCTAACTCTAACTCTAACCCTAACCCTAACCCTAACCCTAACCCTAACCCTTACTCTAACTCTAACTCTAACTCTAACTCTAACCCTAACCCAAACCATAACCTAACCCTCACCCTAACCCTAACCTTAAATCCTAACCCTAGCTCTTATGAATTCATATGCGACGGATAGGTTAAACACATTCGATCTACAATTCAAAACAACTTTAACTTTTAAATTACACGCAAGACAAAGACAAGGTCTTTTATGGCGGGGATGAGGCAAATCGGGATCACTTCCACCGCTGGATTTTGGTTCAGGATAATCTTCACATTTTCTTTCTGTTTTAATGTCATATAATTTACTAGTTGACGTCTTCTTTTATCTGGTTGACTATTATCACACCATGTCGTCTTCCTTCAACGAGTCTGTTTGTTTGTATTTAAATATCCTACAACTTTCTCTACCATTTTATTTTTGAATATTGGCTCTGGTTTATGCATGTACCAGTTGTACGACTGTTAAAAGTGAATTCGTCATTTCCCCAAACCAGTCATTTTTTTCTCGTATTTTTTGTTGGGCACATTTGCTGCATTAGTTATGATGTGGTTTACTGTTACATCTCTTTGCCCTATCTGAAAACAAGCCGACGTAAACAGCTTTATAAATATTCCTTCTCCAAAGTCAGACTATTCTTCTTTTCTTTGTGCTGTTGTGAAACTTTAATACAAGGTGTCTCAGACATAGGAAGAGCTAACGGGTAGAAGGTATCATTGAATTATACTGCATACAAGAAAACACATACATATTATTTGATCGTGACGTGCGAGATAGTAGACATGATCTGGTATGATGTCTTCTTGGCCGTATTTTTCGCTTACCTTAATGAAGAAACTTATAAAGAGATAAACCAAGAAATTAATTATCGTACCTGAATATTCTTCTACTGCCAACACACGAACACACTAATCGTCGCTTTACCTCAGTTGAATTGATTGACTCTCGCCCGGAGAGAACCTCTTACCTTAACAAAGTCTCAAGACTGACCTTGACCTCTGAACTGAAATAGAAGACTTACATCAACTAAAGTAGCTGGACAAATTGTGGATGATTCTCTCCGCTCCAGAGAGTACCTACCTTCCCTAACCTTTACACTACCCCTAACCCTAACCCTAACCCTAACCCTAACCCTAACCCTAACCCTAACCCTACGTGACTCATGATACACTCCTCTACTTCTATATGAGTCAGCTTCGACTTTAGATCGATTACAGCTGACCCATCATCGTCCTTGACCTTCAAGATGTGTTATTTTTCATACGAAGTCGACGATACGTCCTCAGTAATCAGTTCGGCAGAGTCTAGGACATTGGAGTTAGGTGACCTTTCTTCAATCGGGCTTTTGTGCAGTTTCAGGAAGTCCAACTTCCCAGGCTTTACTTTCTCTCTTTGAGAAGGGATTAGTTTATTGCCAATCGCCTAAGACGCCTCTACTAGAGAATGCTGATTGGGCTGTCCTAGCATTTTTTGGTAGACCCTAGTTCTTTGCTTCTCGGGCGCTGGATTTTCAACGCCCACCTTTCGACCATAGTTCTTTGCTTCTCGACCCTCTACCTTCCGACCTTGTGTCACATCTTCCTGCGCTAGGAAGGAAGTAAATACTAGCTGCAACATTCGAGAAGTGTTGCTCAGAGAACCTTTTCCGGCCTTTACAGGGTACAAATTCGAATTTGTAATCTAGTGCGAGATTATGTCTTCTCTTACCTGCAGCCCTTTTATCACAGAAGATACCTTGTTAGTCTTGTTCTACTCTGTAGGTATTTCTACGGTTAGTGCTTGACTGAGCTCCAAACTCTGGTTGCCCCTCATAGCAAGAACTCGTTTTCCTTTTCTACCAACACTGCAAGATACCTTCATTTATTACTCTGTATACCATATAGCAAATATAACTCCACAGAACAGAGTTTCCTTCTGATAACTCTATACCTGTAAAACACGCTGATGAGGTAATGTTTCCCTACATACTGCACCATGGTCGTTTTGAAGTTCAATCTAAACAAATATCGGTCATGGCGTCCTGCAAATTAATCATAGTTCTGAATCGTTTCATATTATTTTTCTATCATCTAATTGAAATTCTCACTAACCCTTATCCTTGAATCGCGTTTGGCCTTATTAAATAGTGAATAACAAGTATGAAAACAATCTCGTGTATCTTAAACTTGTGAATTGTCCTAAGAACGGTGGAACGTACTCAGATTATTTGAAAGTTTTTCACACTTGGAAACTGATTGTGGTAGTCGTGTGACGTATATAAAAAGAATTGACTGAAAGTCAACAATTAATATTTATTCATCATTTACAAGTGAGGAAATGATTACTTATTAGTCTGAATCTTTTTACTTGGAGAGAGCTCTGTGACACTTGTTAATCCATGATGTCTACTGTTTGGAATGTTAAACTCATTATCTCTAAATATCTTGAAGGGAAGGGTGATAACCAAAAGAACAGAGTTTATCCTTTTTAATGTTTTCTTAGATGAACAATCTGTGTCATCTAACACCACTGTTTGCTATTTGTGTGTGTTGTCGTGTTGTGATCTGCATTCGATTTGCATTATTTTAGATGCAAACCGATCTACTTGGTAACATCTTCACTAGAGTCCTAGGTTGTTGTATTTTTCTGACCGAAGCGCGTTGTTGAGACAAATCAAATATATCTAACAGTACCTCCAGTTAAAAAGTATAATCCTGCGTGCCCTGCACATTCATTTATTAGAGATACGAGAACAGCAACTGAGTTGTATGTCGAACTTAAAAAGGAGACTGCACACCGACGTAGTAAATGACATTTTCGCTTTGGCGCAAGATGTAACAACATATCCACGTTTCTTTGCCATTGCGATAGTCTTTTGTTAAGACGTATCCTCTAGGTTTTAAAGTGCGACTTACTGCACCGTAACAACAGTTGAACTGCTGTTTCATTTGCATGCTTCTCTTGTGAGAAGTTTATGCAGCTGGACGTACTTTAATCTTCAACAGAGATTTTCCCGGTGACCTACCGTTTGGGGCATTTGGGTTTGGACTAGCTGTATAACTTCAAACGGATATCACTATGCTTTGTAGGGTAGTTCCTTCCTATTTGAGTATTAAGAGTGCTCTCTTAAATCTAATTACAAAACCTTCGACCTGTCCGTTTAATTGATGATAACATGGTGGGGTACATATCTTGTTTATACTATTCTGCTTGCAAGAATATCTGAACAATTCATAGAAGTGAATGCAATGCCGTTTTCAGAGACTATGGTATCTGAGACTCCAAATCGGTTGAAAATGTGCTGTAATTTGTAAATAGTTTTCCCGAGGTAATGTGAGTGATTGGGAAAATTTTCAGGCGATTTATGTAAGAATCTACAAGTAAAAAACATTTGCCATCAATGGGAATTGCAAACACAATAGGAAGACGTGACCATGGTGAATCCGAAATCGGCCAAGGAAGAGGTTTTGGGTTTCCTCGAGCTTGTGCAGTAAACTAACATTTTTAACAGCAATGTTAATGGAAAATTCACAGGTTATCCAAAGAGAATACACCAACCAACCTCGATCAATTATAATTGACGCTGACAAAAGTGTAGAAGCTTTTTGTCTTTAGATATATTACACCATTTTGTACTGTGTATTTTTAACACTGTCTGTAGCATTCTACAGATAATTCTGAAATCACTGACTCCTCTCTGACTTTTGGTTGCTCATCTATTAATTTGGATAAAACATATCCATGTCCGATTGCAGTATTTCAACAATATTTAATAAGAAAAAATAATCCAAGAGTGCAGTAGTGAATTCATGTAGACGGTTAGCTGTAAATACCTTTTAAAGATCCAGAAATGCAAGCAAAAGATTGACGTCTATATAACACCCTGTGAACTCTTTTTTGCTGCAAAAGTTATCTTGCTATACTTTCGCTCGTCAGGTGTACTTGAACTGGATGCATCAGCTATTGTTTTTGCTGCCACTGAGAGAGCTATGTAAAAATCCTGCAATCACACTATAATCATATGCATCAGAAACAACAACATGCATGGATAGGTTGTGGTGTGTGAGCTGCACCATAATCAGATGCATCAGAAACACCTATAATATCACTGGATGGATTGTAGTGTGTAGGACACACCATGATCGGATGTAGCAGAAACAATAATATCCATGGATGGGTTGTAGTGTGTAGGCAAACCCATTATAAGTTGCATCATAAACGGCTATAATATTCATGGATGGATTGTAGTGTGTAGGAAACACCATAATCAGATGCATCAGAAAAATACAATACTATACATGGATGGGTTTTAGTATGCAAGCACACCATAATGAGATGCATCAGAAACAACTTTAATATCCATAGACGGGTTGTAGTGTGTGAATCAGAAACAACACTAATATCTAGGAATGGGTTGATGTGTGTTATCATCATCATACTATGATGTATCAGAAACAACAATAATATCCATTGATTGGTTGTAGTGTGTTAGCAACATCTTTATGAGATGCATCAGAGACAACTATAATTTTCATGGATTGGTTGTAGTGTGTTAGCAACATCATAATCAGATGCACCAGAGACAACTATAATTTTCAAATGTATCAGAAACAGCAATAATATATATGGATGGGTTGATGTGTTAAAAGGCATTGTAATGTGATGCATCAAAGACAACAATAATATTCATGGATGGGTTGAGGTGGGTGAGCAACATCCTAATCAGATGAATCAAGAACAACAGTAATATCAATAGATTGGTTTTAGTGTGTGAGCAAAATTATAACTAAATGTATCGGAAACAATACCAATATCTATGGAGTGGTTGTAGTGTTTGATACACACTATAATCAGATTCACCTGGAACAACTATAATATCCATGGATGGGTTGTAGTGTATAAACACATAATAATCAGATGCATAAGAAGCTAACTATGATATCAATGGATGTGTTGTAGTGTGTGGGCAACATCATAACTAAATGCACCAGAAACAATGATACTATTTATGAATTGGTTGTATTGTTTTATACTTGTTATATTATGGATGGGGCCCAATATTTTTAGATACGATTAAGTAAGCTAGTGCGATTATGGCTGGGGTCAAATGAAACAATGAGTGCGGGTCAAGCTGACATGCACCGACGGGGACCGTTATGACTCAATCATGTTTTTGTCGGACAATAACAAAGTTACAGATTCGACGCCTACACAGGGGATCTCGGGTCAGAGAAGGTCAGAAAGCATGAGTGAAGGAAATGCTTTTTGCATGAGTGTCGCACATGTGGATCTGTGACGTCACTCTTTCTCCGTGAGAAACTAAGGTTTTTGAAAGAGTTAGGGTTTGGGAGGCGAGCCGAACGGTCGACCTCTCTATGTGTCCTCAAATGGAAAAGGGAATTAAGATCCCCAAGGAGAGTCTGGGCTTTGGGAGTTAAGGCGAAAAGTCGACGATGTAGTTGCTCGTCGTATGGTCTGGATCCCGAAGAGATCCAGCAGAGATCCACGTGCATCGTCGCACCCCACAAGAGGAATGAATGAGAAGCATGGAAGAAACGAATGGATGCCCCCCCACAACCGAGTCCAGAATAAAAGAATCGAATCTCTCTATGAAGAAAAATTGTCTCCGCGTTTTTCTCCGGCCTGTCTACAAAGTTTATCCACAGATCAAAGACCACCAGTATCGAACACGGCCAGAGACACAATGGAAACCGACGGTACCAACAGCGATCACAACTAGACGACGAGAGAAACTGTAAGGCAACTTTTTGTATTGAACATTTTTGAATCCTAATCTAATAAACTGAAAGAGTTTAGAACGGAAAGAAGAAGGTACGATGTTTAAAACACAATGTTTAAGAAGAAAAGCGTACAATGTTTAAGGTGAAAAATGTTTAATTTGAATCTAATTTGAGAGACTGAAAAGATTAACTGTGACAATGTTTTAACGAAAGGAATGTTTTAAAAGGAAATGTCCATAACGAACAATGTTTTAATTTAAAATGTTTTAACGAGAAAAATACTTAATGTAAAGAAAAATGCTTGACAAAAATGTTTAAAGAATGCAGTGTTTAAATAAGTAAAATGTTTAAACAGTAATGTTTAAAAATGCTGTCAGTTTAAAGGCTAAAAATAACTTAAAAATCAGTGTTGATAAAAATTGAAAGCGCTTCTAAATTGCGGTTTCGAGAAGCGTGGTTTGAGAGACCTTTCGAGCCGAATACCTTTCATTGATTATGAAACAAAAATACACATTTTGGTGCCGTTGTTTACTAGATCTTAAGAACTTTGGATCGATTTCATTAGACGAGCCTTGGTCGGCGCTTCCGAGGGATTTTCGCATGATTTCGTATTATGATTTTGTGGGGAAAGTTTGCCACGAGTTGTCGTCGATCGAACATGTAATGTAGAAAATCCCGTTTTGGTAACCGTGACCAGTAGTTTAAGCGAGAACTGCCATGCCCCAGTCCAGGGAATATGCAACATAATCAGATGAATCAAAACAACTATAATATCCATGGATGGGTTGATGTGTGTAAACACATCTTAATCAGATGTATCAAAACAACTATAATATACATGTATGGGTTCATGTGTGTGAACACATCATAATCAAATGAATCAAAACAACTATAATATCCATGGATGTGTGGATGCGTGTGAACACATCATAATCAGATGAATCAAAACAACTATAATATCCATAGATTGCTATATGTGTGCGAACACATCATAATAAAATGAATAAACACAACTATAATATCCATGGATGTGTGGATGTGTGTAAACACATCATAATCAGATGAATAAAAACAACTATAATATCCATAGATGGGTTGATGTGTGTGAACACATCATAATCAGATGAATCAAAACAACTATAATGCCCATGGATGTGTAGATGTGTGTGAACACATCATAATCATATGAATCAAAACAACTATAATATCCATAGATGGGTTGATGTGTGTGAACACATCATAATCAAATGAATCAACACAACTATAATGTCCATGGATGTGTGGATGTTTGTGAACACATCATAATCAGATGAATCAAAACAACTATAATATCCATAGATGGGTTGATGTGTGTGAACACATCATAATCAAATGAATCAAAACAACTATAATATCCATGTATGGGTTCATGTGCGTGTACACATCATAATCAGATGAATCAAAAAAACTATAATATACATGGATGTGTTGATGTGTGTGTACACATCATAATCAGATGCATCAAAACAACTATAATATCCATGTATGGGTTTATGTGTGTGAAAACATCATAATCAGATGAATCAAAACAACTATAATATCCATGTATGTGTTTATGTGTGTGAACACATCTTAATCAGATGTATCAAAACAACTATAATATACATGTATGGGTTTGGTGTGTGAACACATCATAATCAGATGAATCAAAAAAACTATCATATACATGGATGTGTTGATGTGTCTGAAAACATCATAATCAGATGCATCAAAACAACTATAATATCCATGGATGGGTTCATGTGTGTGAACACATCATAATCAGATGAATCAAAACAACTATAATATACATGTATGGGTATTGTGTGTGAACACATCATAATCAGAAGATTCAAAACATCTATAATATCCATGTATGGGTTCATGTGTGGTAACACATCATAATCTGATGATTCAAAACAACTATAATATCCATGTGTGGGTTCATGTATGTGAACACATCATAATCAGATGAATCAAAACAACTATAATATCCATGGATGGGTTCATGTGTGTGAACACATCATAATCAGATGAATCAACACAACTATAATATCCATGTATGGGTTGATGTGTGTGAACACATCATAATCAGATGAATCAAAACAACTATAATATCCATAGATGGGTTCATGTGTGTGAACACATCATAATCAGATGAATTAAAACCACTATAATATCCATAGATTGGTTCATGTGTGTGGACAGATCATAATCAGATGAATCAAAACAACTATAATATCCATGGATCTGTTCATGTGTGTGAACACATCATAATCAGATGAATCAAAACAACTACAATATCCATGTAATGGTTGATGTGTGTGAACACATCATAATCTGATGAATAAAAACAACTATAATATCCATGGATGGGTTCATGTGTGTGAACCCATCATAATCTGATGAATCAAAACAACTATAATATCCATGTATGGGTTTATGTGTAAGAAAACATCATAATCAGATGAATCGGACACAACTATAATTTCCATGTATGTGTTGTAGTGTGTGATCACATAATAATGAGTAACATCGGAAACATCTATAACATGAATGGATGGGTGGATGTGTGTGAACACATCATAATCAGATGAATCAAAACAACTATAATATCCATGTATGGGTTTATGTGTGTGAACACATCATAATCACATGAATCAAAACAACTATAATATCCATGGATGGGTTGATGTGTGTGAACACATCATAATAAAATGAATCAAAACAACTATAATATCCATGGATGGGTGCATGTGTGTGAACACATCATAATCAGATGAATCAAAACAACTATAATATCCATAGATGGGTTGATGTGTGTGAACACATCATAATAAAATGAATCAAAACAACTATAATATCCATGGATGTGTGAATGTGTGTGAACACATTTTAATCAGATGTATCAAAACAACTATAATATACATGTATGGGTTTGGTGTGTGAACACATCATAATCAGATGAATCAAAAAAACTATAATATACATGGATGTGTTGATGTGTCTGAAAACATCATAATCAGATGTATCAAAACAACTATAATATACATGTATGGGTTTATGTGTCTGAACACATCATAATCAGATGAATCAAAACAACTATAATATCCACGGATGTGTTGATGGGTGTGAACACATCATAATCAGATGAATCAAAACAACTATAATATACATGTATGGATTTTGTGTGTGAACACATCATAATCAGATGATTCAAAACATCTATAATATCCATGGATGGGTTCATGTGTGTGAACACATCATAATAAGATGATTCAAAACAACTATAATATCCATGGATGGGTTCATGTGTGTAGAACACATCATAATCAGATGAATCAAATCAACTATAATATACATGGATGTGTTGATGTGTCTGAAAACATCATAATCAGATGTATCAAAACAACTATAATATACATGTATGGGTTTATGTGTCTGAAAACATCATAATCAGATGTATCAAAACAACTATAATATACATGTATGGGTTTATGTGTCTGAACACATCATAATCAGATGAATCAAAACAACTATAATATCCACGGATGTGTTGATGGGTGTGAACACATCATAATCAGATGAATCAAAACAACTATAATATACATGTATGGATTTTGTGTGTGAACACATCATAATCAGATGATTCAAAACATCTATAATATCCATGGATGGGTTCATGTGTGTGAACACATCATAATAAGATGATTCAAAACAACTATAATATCCATGGATGGGTTCATGTGTGTGAACACATCATAATCAGATGAATCAACACAACTGTAATACACATGTATGGGTCAATGTGGGTGAACACATCATAATCAGATTAATCAAAACAACTATAATATCCATGGATGGGTGCATGTGTGTGAACACATCATAATCAGATGAATCAAAACAACTATAATATCCATGGATGGGTTCATGTGTGTGAACACATCATAATTTGATGAATCAACACAACTATTATATCCATGGATGGGTTCATGTGTGTAAACACATCATAATCTGATGAATCAACACAACTATAATATCCATGGATGGGTGCATGTGTGTGAACACATCATAATCAGATGAATCAAAACAACTATAATACACATGTATGGGTTCATGTGTGTGAACACATCATAATCAGATGAATCAAAACAACTATAATATCCATGGATAGGTGCATGTGTGTGAACACATCATAATCAGATGAATTAAAACAACTATAATATCCATGGATGGGTTGATGTGTGTGAACACATCATAATCAGATGAATCAAAACAACTATAATATCTATGTATGGGTTTATGTGTGGGAACACATCATAATCAGATGAATCAAAACAACTATAATATCCATGGATGGGTGCATGTGTGTGAACACATCATAATCAGATGAATTTAAACAACTATAATATCCATGGATGGGTTCATGTGTGTGAACAGATCATAATCAGATGAATCAAAACAACTATAATATCCATAGATGTGTTCATGTGTGTGAACACATCATAATCAGATGAATAAAAACAACTACAATATCTATGTAATGGTTGATGTGTGTGAACACATCATAATCTGATGAATAAAAACAACTATAATATCCATGGATGGGTGCATGTGTGTGAACACATCATAATCAGATGAATTAAAACAACTATAATATCCATGGATGGGTTTATGTGTGTGAACACATCATAATCAGATGAATCAAAACAACTATAATATCTATGGATGGGTGCATGTGTGTGAACACATCATCATCAGATGGATCAAAACAACTATAATATCCATGTATGGGTTTATGTGTTTGAACACATCATAATCAGATTAATCGGACACAACTATAATATCCATGGATGTGTTGTAGTGTGGGATCACATAATAATGAGAAACATCGGATAGAACTATAACATGAATGGATGGGTGGATGTGTGGTAATACATCATAATCAAATGCATCAGAAACAACTATAATATCTATGGAAGTGTTAATGTGTGTCAGCAACATATTAGTAGAAAGTAATAATGTTACCTTATCACATTTACACCTAGTGTACTATTTCTATAGTCACTTTATTTTTAACATCATGTTGATGGAACTCGGCAATCAGTTGAGTTGTGGCCAGCAGGCTCAAGACATCGCAAACAACTAAAGTTGCATATTAGGTTACGTAACGTGTTTTGTTCATCGATAATATTGACAAAACTTAAACTATCCATACCGAATGTTACATAACAATGTTCGGTGCGTTTGAAGAGTGAACTTCCCTTAAAACGGCGACAAGTAAGAAGTGGAAAACTGTGCTCTTTTCCGAAGCCAATGCACTGTGCCATAATATAACCAACATCGTAAAACTTCATTAGTGTTCCATAGAATTGCTTCTGCGTCAACCCTACTTTTCAGATCTGCCCACAGCGATTACTGGCTATTTACAGACCCCAATGACAAAGTGATTTGCTCAGCGTCATATCAAATACTGACACGTCTTTTGCGGCCACAATGAATCGTTGTACAAAAAGGTATCGATAAAGTGTTACCGAAAATGCACTCTAGTGGCTACCAGTGCAAAGAAAGATGCGTAAAGTTTTAATATTTACCGGTGCTGAAATTTTTTAATGGCTGCAATATTTTCTGAACGGAAGCTGCCCATTCGGATAGCATTGGTTGGTTGTAGTACTACCTCCTGGCGGAGAGGTTCCGACACACGTGTCACTATGTAGCATAGGGTACTGGTCGTTAGAATCTGAATATAGGTTTTGCATCAGACTTTTATTTAAGAGACGCCTCTAATTTATTACAAAAGCATAGACTTTTCTAAAAAACATTGCCAATTTTAGCTTTAATAATTTCTGGGAATTGTTTTTCAATGCAAGAAAAAGAAGAAAGATGTAAAGTGTTAAAAACACGCATGATATCGAAATCGAAAAGATTCAATTTATCTATCTAGTCTAAACCAAGCAAATGTAAATAAAATATATGAGAGAAATGACATTTTCCAGAAAATATTTTATCTTTTAAAATATACATAACAATTTAACTCACTCGTCAGCTGAATTGTCCGTAATTGAAACATTCCTGAAATTTATTTTCCTTGTAGGAGGTTCATTAGTCTTAGCTCGGACACTGCTTGCAGTAGATGGATTACTGGACTGTTGTACCATCATAGTGTCGCGTTTACGGCTTAATAAATGTTGTCATTGCGTAGTAAGAGATGTGACTGTGACATTTGTATTCTGGTCTAGAGTTAAATATATACGTTAATAAATGTCCGGATCTTGTGGTTATTGTAGTCCTGCAATCAATATCAGGCATTAAAACTGATCCTCTCTGAGGGATTTCATTTGAAATGTATCGCATTAATAATTTACATAACTAGCTAAAGTAATGTAGTAGCCAGCATCGTTTTTGTCAGTGTTAGGCAATTATAGCATCCGTTAAAAAGAGATTGCAGGACGTTAAAAATGTTCGTAAGTTATTCAACTGTTTCAGTGAAGGTAAACAATGTTGCCTTTCTCGGAAGAATGAAATAAATGCTCCTCTGATCCCGACTTTCTTAATAATAAATATGTTTTCCGAGTATCGTCTTTGTGGGAAAATCAGTTGAGACTTTCTAACTTGAAAACAATGAAGTAAAAGTAATTCCTAGTGTTCATTGTATATGAATTATTTTATGTTTTCATAAAAGCTGTCTAAAAAATAATTTGTTATTTGGATATGAACGCTTTGGGTTTTAGGTGTGTGTTTAAATTGTTGATTCAAAGTAGTTAACATCCTTAATTGTGATTCCTCAAATACCTTATGTTGATTCGTTTTTATCCTTCTCTAATAAGTCTTGAGAAATCAGCATTCTTCTTTTATATTATTCTTCAAAAGAACAATCTTTTATATCGTAAATTAATCTTGTTTTCCGCCCAGTGAAAAAGTTGGTAAGTTTCTCTTTGTCTATGTGTCCGTTCTGTGACCAGTTTATGATATGTGGAGCAAATACAAAGAAATACTTGAATTAAACTTCCCTATGCATTACCAATTTATATTTATTCCTCATTTAAAAGTGAAGAAATAATTACTTCTCTGTCTAAAGCGTCTTACTAGAAAAGAGCACTGTGATACATGATAATCCTAGATGTCTACTGTCTGGAATGTGCAAAGGATATTACTCCACTCTCAAAATATATTTATGGCATGAGGCATGAGAGATAACCAAGAGTAAATAGTTACTTCGCTTTTATTATGTTTTTTAGATGAAAATTCTGTTTCATCGAAAAAAACCTACCTGACATTATATAAGATATTATCTTAATAATCATAAGAACACACTTTAGTAAAATAAGAAAAATATTGTTCCGATGACATCTTCGTTTTCTCGGTTTAATCTTTCCTGATTCACATTGTTCAGTGTTTTATGTCGTTATTTGATCACCGTCTTCTTCTTCGTCTCTTCCTTTTTATTTCTTGTTTCTTCTTGATGTTCTTCTTATTTTATTTCCTCCGCGTTCATCTAATTTCTCTCATCCTTTTTCATCTTCTATTTTTTGTTTTCTTTTATTTGCCTTTTTTTAATTTTTTTTATTTTATTTGCCTTATTTTTTATTTTTTTATTTTATTTGCCTTATTTTCTATTTTTTTATTTTATTTGCCTTATTTTTTATTTTTTTTCTATTTCTCTTTGATTATTCTTTTTCTTCTCATGTTTCTTGATTTTTATTTTTGTTTTCTTTTCGTCTTCCGTATCATTTCTTCTACTTTTTACCATTCTTCTTCTTCTTCTTCTTCTTCTTTTTCTTTTTCTTCTTCGTCGTCGTCGTCGTTGTCGTTTATTTCATTTTTCTCGATTATTCTACATTATCTACTTGAGCTTTTTTTCTTTTACTTCATCTTGATTTTTCTTCTTTTCACTTTTTATCTTTCTCATCATTTTGATCCTCATTTTTATTATTTTCCTTATTATTATTATTATCATTGATTTTTCTTGATTTTTCTCGTTTTTCTTCTCCTGCAGCTCTTTCTATGTCTCCTTTCCCCTTTCGTTCTTCTTCAATTGTTAATCAATCTCTAATATTTGTTCGTCCTTTTTATTCTTTTCACATAAACTTCATCTTAATTTTCTTCTTGGCCTTTTCCTTTCAGCGTCTACATAACCCCCTCCTCTTATTCATCACCTTCCTCCTTCTCAACTGTCCTTGCCTCTAATTCTTCATCTCTTCCTATTCAATATATTGTTCTTATCCCCCCCCCCTCCGCAACCCCTTTTGCTTCCTTTCTGTTTCTCAGTGCTGCGCCTCTTTTATCCATTAAGCCCTTTCTTTGTTCTTTCTTCTATTCCGTTTTTTTACTTTCATTGTTTTTCCTCCCCTTTCTTAGTCCTAGTCGCTAGCTGCTTTTTAAGTTTGAAACGAGGCCGGCTGACCCGCCTCGGACTCCCTTGTTAAACGCGAGGTCGACTTGTGATGTTTATTGGAATTGAAAAGCACCGTCACCTTTGTAAACTTGTTCATTTCGCCTGACAGTTGAAATACAGGCTGATCGACATGTGCGTGTCACATGACAAGCGCAGGCCAATTAGAGAATCGCTTACGATGGTTGCTCACTGAGCCTCAAGGGTCGCAGAAGATGAGGTGCCGAAGAGGCGAGAGAAGACGGAAGAGATAAACGAGAAAAGGAATCAGATGAGGTCGTCCCGGAAAAAAAAGATGAAGAATACAAAAAACGAACATGATGGAGATGATTAGGATTGTAGTGAGTAGGAAATAAGGTGTTGGCTCAAAGAAAATGAAAATTAAAAAAGAATAAAAAAGAGAAAGAAGATGATAACGAACAGAACATATAATTGTAAGAACGAAAAAAAAATGAAAATTAAAAAGAATAAAAAAGAGAAAGAAGATAAAAACGAAGAGAACACATAATCGTAAAGACGAAAGAAAATTAAAATTAAAAAAGAATAAAAAAGAGAAAGAAGATGAAAACTAACAGAACATATAATTGTAAAAACGAATTAAAATGAAAATTAAAAAAGAATAGAGAAAGAAGATTAAAACGAAGAGAACATATTATTGTAAGAACGAAAGAAAATGAAAATTAAACAGAAGAAAAAAGAAGAAAGAAGATGAAAACGAAGAGAACATATAATTGTAAGAACGAAAGAAAATCAAAATTGAAAAAGAAGAAAAAAGAAGAAAGAAGATGAAAACGAAGAGAACATATAATTGTAAGAACGAAAGTAAATGAAAATTAAAAAAGAATAAAAAAGGAAGATGAAAACGATGAGAACATATAATTGTTAGAACGAAAGTAAATGAAAATTACAAAAGAAATAAACAAAGATTAAAACGAAGAGAACATATAATTGTAAGAATGAAAGAAAAGAAAAATTAAAAAAGAATACAAAAGAGACAGAAGATGAAAACAAACGAAAGAAAAGAAAAATTTAAAAAGAATTTAAAAAATAAGAAAGAAGATGAAAACGAACGAAAGAAAATAAAAATTAAAAAAACAATAAAAAAGAAGAAAGATGAAAACGAAGAGCACATATAATTGTAAGAATGAAAGAAAATTAAAATTAAAAAAGAATAGAAGTAGATGAACACTAACAGAAGATATAATTGTAAAAACGAAAGAAAATGAAAATTAAAAAAAGAATAAAAAAGAGAAAGAAGATGAAAACGAAGCGAACATATAATTGTAAGAACGAAAGAAAAGAAAAATTAAAAAAGAATAAAAAAGAGAAAGATGAAAACGACGAGAACATATAATTGTAAGAACGAAAGAAAAGAAAAAAGAAAAAAGAATAAAAAAGAGAAAGAAGATCAATACGAAGAGAACATATAATTGTAAAAACGAACAAAAAAGAAAAATTAAAAAGAAAAAAAAAGCGAAAGAAGATGAAAACTAACAGAACATATAATTGTAAGAACGAAAGAAAATTAAAATTAAAAAAAAAAGAAAGAGAAAGAAGATGAAAACTAACAGAACATATAATTGTAAGAACAAAAGAAAATTAACATTTCAAAAAAATAAAAAAGAGAAAGAAAATTAAAACGAACGAAAGAAAATAAAAATTAAAAAAGAATAAAAAAGAAGAAAGAATATGAAAACGAAGAGAACATATAATTGTAAAAACTAAATAAAATGAAAATTAAAAAAGAATAAAAAGAAAAAGAAGATGAAAACGCACAGAACATATAATTGTAAGAACGAAAGAAAATTAAAATTAAAAAAGAAAAAAAAAGAGAAAGAAGATGAAAACTAACAGAACATATAATTGTAAGAACGAAAGAAAATTAAAATTTAAAAAAATATAAAAGAGAAAGAAGATTAAAACGAACGAAAGAAAATAAAAATTAAAAAAGAATAAAACAGAAGAAAGAATATGAAAACGAAGAGAACATATAATTGTAAAAACTAAAGAAAATGAAAATTAAAAAAGAATAAAAAGAAAAAGAAGATGAAAACGCACAGAACATATAATTGTAAGAACGAAAGAAAATTAAAATTAAAAAAGAAAAAAAAAGATAAAGAAGATGAAAACTAACAGAACATATAATTGTAAGAACGAAAGAAAATTAAAAAAGAAAAAAAGATAAAGAAGATGAAAACGCACAGAACATATAATTGTAAGAACGAAAGAAAATTAAAATTAAATAAGAAAAAAAAAGAGAAAGAAGATGAAAACTAACAGAACATATAATTGTAAGAACGAAAGAAAATAAAAATTTAAAAAAATATAAAAGAGAAAGAAGATTAAAACGAACGAAAGAAAATAAAAATTAAAAAAGAATAAAACAGAAGAAAGAATATGAAAACGAAGAGAACATATAATTGTAAAAACTAAAGAAAATGAAAATTAAAAAAGAATAAAAAGAAAAAGAAGATGAAAACGCACAGAACATATAATTGTAAGAACGAAAGAAAATAAAAATTAAAAAAGAAAAAAAGATAAAGAAGATGAAAACGCACAGAACATATAATTGTAAGAACGAAAGAAAATTAAAATTAAAAAAGAAAAAAAAAGAGAAAGAAGATGAAAACTAACAGAACATATAATTGTAAGAACGAAAGAAAATAAAAATTTAAAAAAATATAAAAGAGAAAGAAGATTAAAACGAACGAAATAAAATAAAAATTAAAAAAGAATAAAACAGAAGAAAGAATATGAAAACGAAGAGAACATATAATTGTAAAAACTAAAGAAAATGAAAATTAAAAAAGAATAAAAAAAGATGATGAAAACCATGAGAAAATATAAGTGTTAGAACAAAAGAAAAGAAAAATTAAAAAAGAATGAAACAAAGATGAAAACGAAGAATTGTAAGAAAGAGAGAACAATAAAAGAATGAATCTATGAAGGAGTTAAAAACAAAAACGGCAAAGCTCCCCCCTCTCTAGAATGAACAATAAACGTTGATTTTATTAGTGATTAGTCGATGTAATATTTTTTCAGATTCTGATAAAATTGTCGATTCTGTTCTAAATTCCAGATTCCGATACCATTACCGATTCCGATTGCGATTAAAAAATCGTCCAATCGTCTCTTTTATTTGAGGAGGGAGGAGTATTTAGATATCTTTTTTTAAAGTTGATTAACTTCTTACTGTTGTCCCTTTATGTGTTGTATTCAAGGGTTTGATAAACTCTTTGTGATATTTTAACTTGTGCCAATTTATCTATTGTATCTGCTCGTACCATTTCTACCGATATCCTTTATAACCGGGGCATTTTCCGGTGCCATTTAAGGCTTAATTTGTTGTTATGATCTACAATTTTAAAATACTGGTTGTGCAAAATCAATAAATATTTACCATTTTTTCATTAGTATCAGCAACGGAAAATTAAGTTTTAAACAAAAATAAAAAAACTTGTTATACCATGGTTAATATATTATTATACATGTTATATATATTTAACAGATGTCTATATGGACCTCTTACTATTAACTTTGCACTACCAAAGTACACCTTTTTCAAAGGCTACTTTAAAGATTATGTGGGACCTCGCAGAACCCCTGCTTCATAATAACGATTAAGCAGAATCGTCATCGTGAATCGGAAAAATTGGAACTTTTTGGGGTATCGGAATCGTAACATTTTTAGACTAATTTCCGATTCCGAAAACGATTTAAAAACATGTTATTTAAAAAAAAACTTAATTGAAGCAGACCCTAGCTAAGTATTTCAAATAACATAGTATTCGAAGCCCAAACCAGATCCTCTCGACAATGGTTCATCAGAGGAATGGTGCAGTTTTTCCATGTAATGTTTCATCAAGTAACAGGACTGAGCGAAATACTAAATTATTGTCTTGCAATCCGATAAGACCAAGTGACAACAAGAAATATATACTATAACATAGTTAACAGGCCAATTGTGGAGGGGGAAATTAATGTTCTTTACTCCGTTATAAATTCAACGTTTGAGAGATAAATGAGTACTGTATTGCAATATTCGAATATCTATGTATCGCATATATAAATCAAGTGTTAGCTCCAGGACGGGACCCCTTAGTTTCTGAGAACTTTGATTGAAGTAAAATAAAACAAAAAAGTGTACATGTACGTGCAATCTAAGTAAACATTTTTCTTTCAATCTCTATATCTATTTCCTTCCACCCTTCTCTCTCTCTCTCTCGCTCTCTCTCTCTCTCTCTGTCTGTATATATACATATATACATGTGTATATATATATATATATATATATATATATATATATATATATATATATATATATATATATTAAAACACACATAAATATATATATATATATACATTATTAATATATATATATATATATATATATATTTATATATAAATATATGTATATATGTGTGTGTGGGTGTGTATACGCACACACGAGGATTACAATATTGAACCAAACATAAGCATTATGGTAAATGGCGGACGAAATCAGATCTGGCCAGAAAAAAGAAAACATAAGAAAACGACACTAGCTGGCGCCATACTCTCATCTTTTTTAAAAGCTCAACATCAGCTGCTGAATTATCGATATTGTTTCTGAGTCAAGAATATCTCTGCATGAGAGTCTACGCAGTAAAGTAATGCACAGATTCATTTGGTTGACCAAAGCAGTTAAAATAATAAAACACCCAATAAATAACTTTTACCAAACGCAAGAAAATGTTTAATTCTATCAAACTACATAGCTTTCAGTTTTTACAATTTTGTAAATGTTTCTAATTACATAATTTGTATCGTGTCCTCGGAGGCATGTAGAAATGAAGTGTTAGACCACGTGAGACCCAACGCTTTAGTATAGTGCAAAGTATGTTTAAATAAATAAATACTTTAATACAGTTTCAGCACGTTAAACATATACACATCAGTCGAAAATCTGATTCGTCATATTTTGTATTTGTATTTCTGTCAGATTTTCGATTTTACGGTTGTTAAACATATGAACAAGAACCATTACATTAAGTAAATTAAGTCAGCCATCTCTGAACAAATAATGTACAATGTGAAAAAAATAAAACAATCACTTACAAAATATGTAAAAACTTAAAAGCTATGCAGCTTGATAGAGAATTGGATTTTCTTGCGTTCGGTAAAACTTATTTATTGTAATGTTGTCAACCTCTTTTTGTGTTGTATACTATAAAGCTACTGACTACTTACATCTTGGCAACAAATCGTGAGACCTCCTTAGTCTTGATCGACAACGTTCCTAGAGGTGGAGTCTCGAACAAAATATCCGGTTTGCAAACCTAAACTTGCTTGAGGAGAAGATGGGCTCTGCCTATCGCCCGGCATTTGCACTCTTTCATTGTCTATTAGTCAGACGCAGAGGTACTAGTGCTGGGACACCTCAAAGATATCCAGTGATTGGCCTTGTTTTCTCACAAATACATTTAACTTGGGGGAAATATTTTGTTACAAAGTCTCACATTGCTAGTTCCCGACTGGTAGTACAGGAGCCGCAAGTCTTAGGTAACGCTAATAACGGCTGCTCTGTCAACAGTTGTATAATATCGTGGGTAACAGTAAGTGCCATGTCGCGCATAGAAAGAGATCCTACAATTATCCCCAGTCCCGGCTTATAATCTGGATGTGTGAGCTTATTGGCACCAAACAGACACCCACATTGCCCTCCTTACTCTATTAAAAAAACACGATGACAATACAAAGGAAAAGAAACAAACCTAACCAGACAGCCACCACAAAATATATTCGTCTCCGCACTTGCATTCACAAATAGTCGGGGGCTCAGAACCAACATACATGACGTAGAACAATTTCTCCTAGTAAACTCCCACGATATGTAAGAACTAAGTGAAACAAACCTAAAATCATCAATCTCCTCACATCATTTTGACATGAACGAATACCCCCACTCTACTGTAAAGACTGACAAACATATGAAGGGGCTAGAGAACGTAAGCTAGAATGAGATGATCCACCCTAATATGGTTTAATTAACCTTACAACACAGCATTAGTTACTTATATTCCTGATACTGTTCTCCGTCGACCCAGGACTATACACTGCATACGGTTGCCTCTGAAAGCATAGCTACATAACTCCAACTTTACTCGAGTGCCCAAATACATGTATTTAATGGATTTTAATGTACAACACTATACCTGGTTTAGATTCCCAAGTTACACGGACACAGCTGGTAACTCCACGCATAGTTTTCCCATAGCGCACTCCCTTTCACAGACTGCCACCTTCTCTATTTGCCTCTCTGGTCGTGTGGACCAGCAAGCCTTTCTTTACGTCATAGCCCGCTCGGGAACGGTGATCACCTAGTTGTAATGATTGATATCACCCTAAAATCTCGTCCTGAAGCTGATAAGCCGTTGCTAAAAACACCTAGATACTAAACACGGGCTGATTGGGAATCTATCAGAGATCACATCACAGACGCCCCATGGAGTACAACTTTTTCTCTCTGTGCTGATCAGTGCGCAAATGAGGTAATCACATTGGGGCAAAGCAGTCATTGAAGCACATGCCCCCATACGAAAATCCTACAGCAAGCCCTACTCTCAACAATGGTTCACTTCGAACTGTACAGTCGCTATTGCACAGAGGCAGAAAGCATTCTGACAATTGCACAGCCACAAGTGAACACTAAAATTAACAGAAACTTATAGCGTCAAGAAATCATTGTAAGCCTGTAATAGATGAAGCAAATAGAAGGTATACAAAGATGACCAGAAGATGCCTTGAGTCACGACAACTAGGTTCTCGCGACTTCTGAACAATATTCAGCAGTGTGATGAATACTAGGCAATGGATAATTCCCCTGCTATCAAACGACAATAGTGTCGTTGGCACAAGCACTGATAAAGTTAGACTACTTTCCCAGTGTCACGCCTTAAACTTCACTTTTGACTCCGCAAACCACTCTCTCCCAATGTTCTCATTTCGAACTGAAGCCACATTTGATTATCTGACAAATACCTCATCTCATGTCCAAGACATCCTAAATAACATGTACAACTCCGAAGCATGTGAGTCTGATCATACACCAGTAAAAGTAATAAAGGAATGCTCTGCTTAACTGGCCTTTGCCCTCTCCAAACTCTACAACAAATGCCCTGCCGAATATTGCTTCCCTGATAGCTGGGAAATTGCCTCTGTTCTACCAGTCGTCAAGAATTCTCGGCCCATCAGTCTACTCCCGTACGTCGCTAACATCTTTAGAATTCTTAATCAATCTAGCTATAGTTCGTCCCATCGTTAATGCTAAACTTATTTCTGACTATCAGTATAGATTTAAGCAAGCACAGTCTACTACGGATATCCTGATGGTTATCTCTAAACGCATATATAATACACGTGCAAAGCAAGTGAAGCTAGGGCGGTAGTGCTTAATATATTTAAAGCCTTTCCCAAGGTCTTGCGTAAAGGTCTTCTCATAAAAATCAATTCATATGGTATCACTGGACGGATATTTAATATAATTAGATCCCCGATACCCTAAGGAAAGATCCCTGTTGTCCTCGATAGCCGCTCATACAAGGAACATGACATAAATGCAGGTGTACCCGCTGCAAAGAAATAGTGGCTGCGCACGAGAGCGAACCTGGAACTGCTTGATTTCGAGGCGACGGTCGAATGCGGATTATTATGCGAAATAGGCGCTTTTGTCGGTCCAAAAGAGCTCGATAAAAAGAAGTAACATTTTTAGTCCAAGAGAGATATTTTGGGGACACCATGCAGTTAACGTCGTTCCTGTATGTTTTGGATTGTCATCGGTAATATTATTTTGTTTTGGACTACCGCTCTGTTTATCTGAAAGTTCATACCACCATTCGAGGTTCGCTTTTAGGCTTATATATTCTGATTGGAATGGATGTCATTAAGATGCTGGGTGTAGTCGCCATAAACTAGTCCGGTGATGCAATCTTCTCATGGACGGAGCCATGTGCGTGGGCCACGATCAGAATCAAGGAAGCAGATTTGAGCGTCCAGTTTAGTGAGCAGACTAGAGCGTGTACATTGTCGTGGAAATGGGCGGGCAAACAGCCACACAGTGGACTTCAAAATAAGGTGCTTGCGTATCCCATGTCAACTCAAATTCGGCAAGAGTACCACCATTAGCTGGAAACGTGGCTGAACAAAGGATGGCTGCTTCTCTATCCTAAGGAGGAACTTTGCCCCTCAAAAGGCCGCCTTCAATTAATGGCCGTGTTTCAACAGAATATATCGAAGGTGCGACTTGTGTTATATTTTCGTGAGTTGAATGGATTCACCGATACCGACACGGCACATGCCGATGTCTGTGCGCAAAAGTTAAGACAGTAGAAAAAGAAAGGTGCTAACATGTCGTTACTCGATCTCCGAAGGGCCTGCTTACAAGTGCGCATGCAAAAATACTCGTGACCGTCCAACCTGTTATTTTCGAAGGGAAAAGGTACTGTTTTTCGCTCATAGGGTTTGAACTCAATGTGGCACCATAAATGATGCGAGCTATTGTTGAGGCTACACTCTTGAAAAATGACGCTATCCAGCAAATACTTCCGACATACATTGACGATGTTTTTATCAACGAATATATCGCTTCGGAAACTTGGGTAAGACAGTATTTGGCTAATTTATAACTAGCGGCTCCAGAACGGTGTGTGCGAGTGCTTATTGTAACAGTTCGGGAAGAGAACAACGTGCTGATATGGAAACGAGGGAACGAGGTTCCAAACGTGTCGCTTGTTCTTACACGTCGTAGTGTCCTCTCATTTCGCGGTAAGCTAGTCGAGCACTTCCCTGTGGTTAAATGGCTCAGGGTGTCAGCAGCATTCATTAAAAAGAGCGGCAAACGTAACAAAGGGTTGGAACGACAAAGTGACAGAAAATCTTCGAACAACAATGGTAAAACAATGTGTCGCATAAAAGCACCAAAAATACCCCATGAAAAGAAAGTTGTGTGTCAATAGTCCTGAGCTTGACGTATGGGCTGTAGCCACCGGAGTATCATTGAGGTACGATGAAGCCACTGTAGAGAATGCGAGCTTGGCGAAGCTTTACGCTGTGTTAAAACCTGTAAACCTTCCATTAATGTAGAAAGCGGCTATATTGCACCTTCACTTTCACTCTGCCTTTGAGAAAAAATGGGTCACGGATACTCTCACTGGGAAGGACAGGATGCGCACCAAAACGGCAAGTGCGATGATAAATCAGGCGGCGGCTTGATGCACTTGTCTATGTACTGTCTGTAGATACAGTAATAGTCGGTCGGAACGTAACCGAGCGGATAGTCTGACGAGGGTATCACAGCGATGGATTGATCTTATCAAGAAATCGTTTTTACCGCCATAGTGTACAAGCACCACTTTGACTGAATCGAGTCCATCGATCACTGAAGTGGTTACCCTGGCATACGTTGGACACTGTACTTTGTTAGGCAGGTGGATCCCACGGTTTCTAAAGCGTTGCTGATGGTGGTGGTAAGAACTTGTAACAAGTGCCAGTCGATTGACCCACCACCCACGCGTTGGCCGAGAGTGGAATTTGGTTTCGATGGGAAATAAATAGAAACCCACTACTAAGGCAGACACTATATGTCACTCATTGACCGCGGGTCTACGAGTTCTCAATTTTGGCGTCACTTAGATAACAGGATACAGCAAACGTCCTAAACCACTTGGAAGACCCATTCTGTGAGCGTGGGACGCCGGCTGAACTACTCGCTGACAATGACACAGCATTTCGCAGCAAGGTTTTCAGGGACTTTCTAGTCGAATGATGAGTCTGATTGTGTTTTTGTTGTGCCTTTGTCCCCTCCGGTATGACATTGTGGAGCGATGTGATCGAAGTGTAAAGCGGATGGCAGCGAGGAAACAGTGCACCATAAATGAAGCAGTCTGTTGGTACAATTTTACCCCTAAAGATAAAGTATCGTCGCTGAATTCCCCTGCTAATCTTATTCATTACAACCGCGTCCGACTTAAGGGTATCAGATTGGATACAACGTAAGCGATCATGTCTGGATGAAGACCGCAATTGAACGATGCACGCTCCCTTATACACTGGACGCGTTACAGGTAGTAGCAGCCCACAGAACGTGCTTGTTGACGGGATTCCCCGCCATGTAAGGGTCCTGGATCTTGTCGTAGGCCTGGATACTTCGGAGAATTGGAGTGACGGCCAACTCTCTATCAAAAGTGCAAGGATGATCACCATCAACGAAATTGGCGGTGATATTCTTGAGGTAAATAACGCGTCTCTAACTGATGTCACATCTGCAGACGAATCGTCCGAGGAGGAAGTACCATTACCCCGGAGGAGCACATGAATGAGAAGAGTTGGCCCAGGTTGTTATCTATGTGATAATCAGATCACGGGGGAGTGTAACGAGGTTTAGAGGACGAACCCCCAGACTGATGACGATGAGCCAGCTGCGGTTTATCGGTCAAAGAGGCAGCGAATAGCGAACTCTGTTTGTGGGTGACGGCGTTGCAAGGAAACAGTGGCGACACACGAGTATGAAACCGGATCCATAATATTACGAGGCATTGATTGCCAAAAAGACAGTATAAAAGAAGTTTTCAGTTTGGTTGTGAACACCAAGTCGTTCAGATGCGTGATGGACTGTTGTTAATTAAAAGATCAGAAAGAATAATCCGGCTTTCCGTTTGAAATTAGTGGTAGATCATTCTTGCAACTCTGAGTAGTGAACAAAATCCATTTCTTTTAACTTTATTAACTCTCCATTTCATTAAGCGAGGTTGAGCCTGGTCAGTACTTGATGGGTGACCATTTGAGTAATAGTGTATATTTTCTTCTTTGTCAAATATTTTATTCTTACTTGGTAATATAATTTTCATTTCTTTATTTTTTAACACGCGTCTAATCAAGTGTCTTGTTTCCTTTGTCTCGCAAGCTTATATTTTTTCTTGCTTTTCAACTTGTTTCCCAAGGAGATATAACTCTGCCTATACTATCAAGCTGTCCTAACAGGCAGCGCCGACTCTTTAATCTCTGCCCGATTTGCTCTCTTTGCCAAACATTTAAACAACCAATATTTTATTCTTATACTGTAACGGCCCTACCCAGGAATTTTTGCTGTGGCTATACTCTCTCTATTTCTCCTCTCTCTCTCTTTCTCTCTCTTTCTCTCTCTCTCGCTCTCTCTCTCTCTCTCTCTCTCTCTATATATATATATATATATATATATATAAATAATATTAAGTTATGAAAATATATTTATGGCAATTAAGATACACATGTAAGCCTGACAATTCCTTAGAGGATGAAACGCGGAAGGAAGCCTCTGTGTAGCATAATTGCGATAAATATATAACTTACTGCCAAGCTCTACTCACGCATCGAGCATTGTTTAGGTTAATACTGAAAATTAGTACCTAATAAATTATATCTTTTTATACCATTTAATGTTGATACATGAAATACTATATATATATATATATATATATATATAGTATTTCCACCAGAACATCTTGATATAGGTATTACATAACATTGTAACATTGTGTAGATAGCCAGATATACGTGTTTTAATTTCGGAATATATATATATATATATATATATATATATATATATATATATATATATATATATATATATATACATATATATAACAGCCGTCTAAATCATAGCTTTAATACATACTGGCCGCGTGGGTTAAAACGTCAGAATTTAAGTTATCAAAAACATGCCTAGTTCCGGGCTTTGAATCTTGCGACCGGTTTGCCTTATTATCTCTTCATTGACGATTCCGAATGTAGATAAACACATATTTATAATTATATGTTTTTCGCTATCTAAAATTGCTCAACGTTGCTAGACCTAGCGAGATTCGAAACATGAACTCCAGAGAAACACGTCCGACGCTCTACAACTGAGTTAAGAGCCATACTAAGAGAAGTTTGAGAAATGTATAGCATTTATAGATGTATTTTATTTATTTATGAATTTATTTTGTGCGACACGGATAATTGAATGTATTCAACTATTTTGATAGAAATATATTTACATAAATGCTAGGTAGATATACAAATCAATAACATCAAATACAAACTCAACACTGTAGAACCCTCCATAACATTCATACATGAGACTGAAATAGACAGCTCACTACTATTCCTAGACACTCTTATAATTAAGTTCAACAACAAACTAGAATTCAAGGTACACCGCAAAAACACTCACAAAAATGACTACATACACTTCTACTCTCACCACAATAGCAAGATCAAAACAGGTATAATTATAGGCTTCGTCCAACGCGCTCTTAGAATCTGTAGTCCCCAATACATAGATGAAGAAATAAAATACATTATTAATTCCTTAAATACACTGCAATACACCACACATTTTCTATTAAATGACAAGAAGAAAGCCTTTCAAACATTCTCCAAAAACAACACACAAAAAAATCAAACACCAAACACCTCTCTCACAGCCAGACCCCTTCTCTTACCCACGCATTCCAATAACACATCCATATGCAACGCACTTAACAAACTAGGCATTCCAACAGTACAAACCAGATCACAATCCATAAACCAAACATTAAACACATCAAGACACTTCAAAAAAACCCACATCCCATGCCAGCTTATACACTGTCCCATGCAACAACTGCTATCAAATTTACGTGGGAGAAACACAACATTAATTGAAGAAAAGATTCAGTAAACACAAAAGGGACATAAATCGCAGTAACTCTCTCAGTGCACTTTTCTCCCATGCATTAGAGCACGGTCATGCTTTCAAATTTTAACAAATCAAAATCACCATATACATCCACAACAAAGCTCGGCAAAGACTACTAGAAACCGCACTAATCACAGCCTCCAACACCATCAGCCAACGAAATGGCTTTTATAATATATCCCCTTTAATTAGCAAAATTATCCTCACTGAACAAAAACTCAACCTAGATAATGGCTAACCTCTATTTTTTTTTCGCTCTCAGTTACACTCACATACACGTCTCCGCATACACCCCCCCTACACACACACATTCTAACTTACCCATTCTACACATTCATGACATAGCCAGCTGGTCAATTACTACTACTCTCCAAAAATGTATCACCTACCCACAACAAAATCTCCCCGCTCCCCCTCACCCATTTCACCCTTTCGACTACTTCTCTCACACTCTTACCCACCTACCCCTTCACTTTCAAAATGGCTAAACCTCCCTCTGTTGTTGTTGGTTTTGCTTTTCCCCCATTAAAATAGTTAATAAAAAGGACTTACCTTACCTAAAACTCTAAGTACGTAGGGGAATCATTTTTAATTTCGCAAATTAGCAACGTCCTCCAAAAAATCGACGCCATTTTGATTTTCTAGTGTTCGAAGAAGTCAAAATGACGATTAAAAATTCAGAGATAATATATTTTTCCAATTTGTTTTCAGTTCATTCCACAAAATAAGGATAATAAATTAAAAGATAATATATGTTATAATCGGTTTCTACACTTAAAAATTATACATGTAAGTAGAAAATTAAATGTTTATTCGTTTGGTAAGACCTATTTCTTGTATATTCGGTTGTATTTTTTTCGATTTCTCGACCATTAACTATACTGCAAGTTTTCCAATTTGTTTTCAGTTCATTCCACACTTTTACTAGCTAAGAGATTTTACAACCCATGACATTATAGAGTTATACTTCATAACGTAGTCTGGCAATTGTAGCGGCGGTATTCTACGAGTCGTTGTCTTTTCAGAAGACGAAGCGACCATCGGGTTACGTCTTTTCCTTCACCATTTTCTTTTCTTAAAAGAGAACCAATATTCTTTAGATGCGTGTTTAGCGACAAACTTGCTATTTGAAACTGACAGAGATGAGTAGAGGCATGCAGAGCGCATAACTCTCCAGCGAAGAAAACGCTGTCCTAAACTAAACGTTACATAGACCTTTACATAAGTCTAGTTGCTGAACTGAACCACATGGAAACTTCCAAGTCAAGCAGTTTTAACAGCTCTCTCATACAGGAAGATAATTGCTTGAATAAGTTCAAAAGACTGGCAGTCACTCAAGATTTAAAATGTAAGACTAGTGTCTAATCTCTTCCTATGATTGTTGGAATATAGTTACTGACTTATAATGCAACCCTCTATCTATGTAAGAGTCAGATGCGTCATAAGATGGAATACTGCTGTCCCATCTGGGGTGGTGCCGCCAAGAGCACTCTTTTCTGCCTTGCCAGAGTAAAAAACTGACTCCGCAACTTAGTGGTGTATGATTACTCTTGCTCTCTGCGGCCATCTCCTACAGAAGAGGCGTTGCTAGTATTTCTCTACTCTATCCTGATTTCTATAAAAAGTGATCGACTGGGCTTTAATTTTTTGTTCGTCCTTGTAAGACATTCATAGCAATAACTCGTCTTATTACCACAACTACAAATAACGTTTTTTCCCCTTGTTTGCTTAACATCTTATGGAATCACATGAACATTATTTCTTTCCAAATAACTTCTCATCCATGTAACACATTATCGCTGGGCTGTTTAGCTGTCGACTACAATATGGTTGTGATCAAATGCAATATAAACAAAAATACTTGTCATAAAGCATCTTTATGGGGAATCTAATTTTGTGAAGCCCATTCATCATTTTAATCCTCTCATAATATTCTTCATCATTTTAATTGACAGTACATCTATCTTTTTAACACTTATTCTCGGATGTTTTGTTGAATTATCTCGACTTGTACTTGGATCTGTTTTCCTCAGAACTGGGCTTATCCGGCATCCAGAGGGTTCGGCGCTCAATTGTCTTTGTTCTTCAAGAGCATCGGTGATAGTTTCGAGCCAGTTCCATTTCCAACGTTGGATACCATAGATGCGACGTTTTCACATGTGTTTTATGTTCGCTTTGACTGTCATCTAGCGATGAGCTTGAGAGCCACAGATCTACGTTTAAGTTCACTTTCCTGGCATCAGAGAGAATTACTTGGCCAACGAAGGCGTTAAGTTGCAAGCAATTTGGATACAGAGTGTGTGTGGCAACGACGTCGAACTCCAACATTGCTGATTCTGTCAAGTGGTCTAATGCGAGTCAGTCGACGCAAACAGTTGTGATCGAAGACCTGTATCTACGCATTTCCTTCAGTCGCAGTGGCAAAGTTGCATCTCTGTAAAGAAGGATAACACGTGCTGCGTCATTATAAATACGGTCACTTTTGATACGTTGATGAATTGTATCGTTGCTCTTCCCTGTGTAGATCAATGTGGTGCCCACGTATTTGAAGGCTTTTCGAATTGATAAATAGTTACTCAATAATAGAACACTACACAAATACAGAGGTTTCATGAATTGGTACTTATCTATAAACGTCGCTAGGAGATCCAAGTCAAACAGAAGGTTTTTTTTTATGTGGGGAAAATCCGACTGGCTAATAATTAACATTCTGGATATAACAAAAATAAGGATTTCTCCAGTTAAGAAAGATCTTTACTTTTCTGACAAAAGCAGCACAACTACGACGCGTTGATTGTCACTTTTACGTCATTTTGAAATGGCGATTAATTGGTTCAATGACTTCTATCTTCACTGAGCAATTTCAGTAAATTTAGTTTCATTTTTTAAAGTTTTTGGTTATTCTGCCAAGAACAAAATATATAATAAAGTAAATCCGATCTATGTTTCAACTTTTCTCATCGATGTTTGATTTTAACTAGCCAAGTATTTTTTTATTAACGGTGCACCATCTTGTTTATAATAAATTGTATTTTGATCAGTTTAAAAAATACGTATTGTTGCTAGGAAGATTGTTAAAATGGACACAGAGATGTTTACGATATCAATAACAAAGTTTTTTACATTTCTCTATTCTTTATTATAAACAATTAGATTGTTTGAAAAAATATTAACCTGCTAATTTCTTAAAATTACCTTTGATAAATATGTCGTATTTTAACTACCGTACGCGCCGAACATCTTTTACGCAAGTGGTTCCTCAGCGTCGCTGCCATCGCCACCACCATCGTCGTTGTGAACCAAGTTTTTTTTGTCTGTTGATAAAACTCACTCGGACACTGTTTTGTTTTAATAAAAGTTGTATTTTTTTAAAAGTCAAAGCCATTATAGATACAACTTGTGTGCGTGAAAGAGAGGTAGATAGATAGATAAAGCGAAGAGCTCTGCCCCTCCTTTTTAGCAAGAGTAGCCAGACATGTTTTCTCTGGTTTACATCTTCCTGGCTAAGAGATGAAGAGAGGTATTCGCTCGGAAATCACATGGTCTGCAACTTCAGCTCTGCGTGACTTTCTGACCTATTTGACTTCTAAATTAATAGTATCGCAATGCAAGAACATATAAAATGTTAGTAAAACATATTTTCATGATGGAAAATTGGACATCAATACTGAATTCTTATGCATTTCAGATTGTGTATTTACAATATCTGAAGTCTAAATCTATTCCATGATAAATGGCAGTATACTGAAATCATATGCCCTTAATAGGGTTAAGATGAAAATTCACATACACTTAATTAAGGGTATAGCTACGTGTCAACCAAACCATTTCATTATCACATCACTACAGTATAAATCTCTATGCATGAGTGGATGAAGTGTGTGAGGTGCGCTGATGAAAAAGTCCTACCAGTAAAATACATAGCCATGTTGTGCTCGTATAGCCTTAATGACAATAAAAGTGTAAACATTTAGGAATTTCCTTGCTTTTGTGCATTTAGTGTATACGCATTTTCACCATAACCCTATTAAAAGCATATGATTTCAGTATACTGGCATTTTTCATGGAATATCACTACTTTTGTAAAGGCTATGCCTCAATACAATGGTCATTTAAAGGTTTTTTGGAATTTTCTGGAAAACTAAGGTATATGGTAAACTGAAATTAAAATGCCATCAACTAGACCCTAGAACCTCTATCTCTGCCAAAATCAGCTGAATCCATCAAATAGTTGATGAGATACAGGGTGCCACATACCTACGTACGTACACACGGATAACATAAAATCATGCCTGACCACTCTGGATCTCTATGTTGCCTTGACTAATGATGTTGAAATTCTGTGCAAAGTTTTAACTAATTTGGTTTATTGATTTTTGAGTTATTATTGATCAAAGAAAGGAGATTTCTAGCATGGCCCGTTTTGGAAGTCTATTAAGAGATAGAGCGCTCGCGCAACTCCCTTGATTAGCTTGTAGACAGCTTATCTCCTGGAAGCAAATGCCACCAAGTTAGGGAATCATTAATACCATTCATCCGAACATATTTGCTACAAATAAACGTCAGTCTATACCTTATTCATACACATTCACTCATGAATACCCAACAGTCTTTTCTTGAAATCCCATTTAGATCATTACACAATCAGTTCTCTATATGGAAAAGAAGTCCTTTAAAGAGCGTCTGCTTCGTAACGCAGAAAAAAACAAGAGATATGTGTTGTAATTCTTTTCTCCACGTCGCATATTTCCCTGGAAACAAACTTCCTATTGACTTCGTCATTTCCTGTTACCTGCTTGTTTCTGCACACCTATGAATTTATAACCCATTTTTGTAACAAATACAGCATATCTATTACACGTTATCAAATTAGTACCTTGATTTCCTCTATCCCTACCATTATCACTTTCTCTGCTGACTGCCACTCCTAGTCCCAATATGAAAATGAGCGTCATATCTTCATAACATTAAACAAGTCATGGCAGAAGGCTAAAGTTATTTATATCTAAATATATAGTCTGGATGTTTCTATGAGATGTTTTTGGACATAGATATGGTAAGCATCGTCACGACTTCATTTGGCAGGAGGTTCCACGAAGCGGAAACAAGGACGGACTGTGCTTCCTTTAGAGGCAAAAGCGACGATAGTACACCCAGAGACAAATACTTGGTGCTGTAGTAACAACTACAAGTAAGGTAAATTTAAATCGCTGTTTATTATGTTTTACCTTAGAATCAAGTCTCCACGCATGTTCCCTGCTTAAGTGAGAACAGATTTAGGTTTTGGAATCGTTATTTGTAGATAAGCGTGGAGATATTGAATGGTTGACGTAGAAAACAAATAATCAATGTGACAGTTGGCGGGTGCATTTTGCAAAGTTTAGAGGTAAATTCCAGCCTGAAGATCATGACCTCAGTTGTTTAGATCACAATGAAGGTGATACCCGCTTTACATCGTCGGCTTATGAGAGTATATTTTTGATCAATTAAACTGGCAGATCATTGATTTTATATCAAAGAGAAACGGAACCGAAACCAGGGCTCATACTTGAAACTTGCACACGAAAGATACGATGCTAAAAAAATGGGGGAAAAATGGCTTAAATAAGATGAGATTCGCGAGAAGAACACACATGAAGAAAAGTGGTGAAGTCAAAAGACCTTTCAATCCCCACCCCTACCCCCCAAAAAAAGAAACAACACCCGAGATTTGAAACGCTTTCTCAAACAGTAACTGATAACTTTATCCAAAACTTAGCTAGCTTTAACATTTGAATCTTTCTCATTATATTTCGGCTTCACACGTTCTTTGATCAACTCTTCTTGGAGTTTGCCATTTTCTGTTCTCCTGTTTGTGCAGTAATATATACTTAAATCTCATGAATACGAAAATCATGATTTTAGATTGTTTTCTTCCTGTGGCCATTAGAATACAACTATAAAGTGTATATGCTTTACATCTTGTAATACAAATTCATTCAGCTTGCAATCGGAAATATTTTTTAAAATTATAAGAAATATATGCCTAAATATATATATTTTATGAGAAGTTTCAAATATATATATATATATATATACATATTAATCTGCACACACACACACACACATATATATATATATATATTTGTGTGTGTGTGTGAAAAAGACAAACTTTTTCTGAAGACGTTCATTTATCTGAATACAACACGTTTGTCGATGAGTTTTTCCTGTATTTAAGTTTTTTTTCCGTTTGTCTTTTACACAAAACTTGTCTTTCACGGCATTTAATTTGATGCTACATCGCATATGTTATCCTTTTATACACACACACCCCTGCACACCCCCCCCCCACACACACATATATATATATATATATATATATATATATATATAAATAACCTGATAAGTTCCTCTGGAATAAAACCTGAAACTTTCCACGTAACTCACTTGTCATGAATATACTTTCATACAACTAATACGTTCTACTCACTTATTAAACACTATTTTTTCTGTAAATACGAAAAATATATGTACGCAATATATTATATGACCTTATAGTATCATACATGAGATAATTATTATATATATATATATATATATATATATATATATATATATATATATATATATATATACATATATATATATATATATATATATATATATATATATATATATATATATTTCACATTTGACATTTATATCAAAGACTTTATCAATTTATTCCTATTGAATATTCCAAAACCTTCACTTCTTCTATTTTCTATGTCCTTTCATTCCCTGCCCCTCTCTCCGATTTTCGTGAATATTGACCCTTTCCTGGCCGGCGGCTCCCAGTTCCAGCCGGCACGGAAATTGCAACAGACAAGACGCAAGCAAATTGAGACATTCGATAATTGCATGGACTCGAGGCTGCAACATGACTGCACGAAACGATGTCAAACGCAGCCGGTACAGACGGATGTACGCATGTGCGTATAGAGACAGGTTTACGAGATGAACAAGATTGTAGACAAATGCAAGTATGGATGCGTAATTGGCGATTTATCGTCCGTGTATTTCGGACACAATATCAGAAATTGGATTATGTGCACAAGCGCGCACGCACACAATACCTACGTACTACAAAAGTATACATATATATATATATATATATATATATATATATATATATATATATATATACATATTATCGTGTGTTGAGCTGTCTAGTAAGAGGAATATATGTTTCCACTTAGCGTAAAACATTGCACCTCGTATTTAGAAAAGTGTTCTCAGTAAAACCGGTTCTTCGAATGTAAAATAACAAAGCACTATAAGCTCCTTAATTATTGGGACAAGCATAATAGCATGGAGGTCAAATACCAGATAGCTTATTAGTGTTTCATCTGACGATCAGGTTTCAAATCTCCATGTCAAAAGTCATCCACGTTAGTGCCGTGAAACTGCCAAAAATGTTTATGTGGTTTATATATATATATATATATATATATATATATATATATATATATATATATATATATATATATATAGAGAGAGAGATATATGTATATATATACATATATATATATATATATATATATATATATATAAGGAGATTGTAGTTTGCTTGAAGCATTGCTGGTAAATACAAGTGCAGGTTAGTAGTTCAAGGTTGTAGCAATGCGATGTAGAGGCCGGAAGGTGGAAAGGGTGAACAAAAATAAACGAGAAGAGAAAACGAATCTAAAAACGATTTATTAATATTTCACGAAAAACTGATTTAGTACCAGAATAGTAAATACTGACAGGTAAATAAAAAGTTAATAAAAAGGTAATCTTAAATTTTCGAAAGAAAAACTTTCATTATCAAAAGACAACAATAAAAGACCGGGAGGGTCGAAAAACCGGGGAAAAACCGGTATCAAACCATTGAAACACCGCAGCATACTATTTGGAGTAGGAACGCAGACAATTTCAAAATGTAATTAAATAATTATTCAGCTAAAGTTAACATTTTATTAACATTTGTTTATTTATATACTAATTATTATAATTTTATGATATTTTATTTTATATGATTTATTAATTTTTTCTTTATTTATTTTATTCTAAATTTTAATTTACGGGTGGGCCGTTATTATTATATGTGCAGAAAAAGGGGGATAGCATAGAAAATATGTTTGGAAATAAGATTTGAAAGTTGAGAAGAAATTTAAATCAATTGTGGAATGAATTAATGTCATTAGGGTAGGAAGGAAACCGTTAGAACGGGGGGGATGAGAAGAAACGGAGGAAAGGGGAGGGGGGAATTAAGGGATAAAAATACATACCTATATATATATATATATATATATATATATATATATATATATATATATATAAAGTGTAAATATCTAAATACATATTTATTTTATTTAAAGGGTATTTCAAGGGTATAATACTCCTAGAACTACATTAATATACATTTATTCTATATATTTATTTATTAATTTTTTTATTTATTTTTTTAAAATTTGCCTTTGTTATTATTATTTATTCATATATTTATTTATTCTTTTATTATTTTTTTTTCTTTATTTTATTATTTTCTTTCTTTCTTTTCCTTTCTTTTATTTTTTTCCTATTTTAAATTTATATATATATATATATATATATATATATATATATATATATATATATATATAATTCAGTTGGTCGGATTCTAGAAGTTAGACACATATAGCAATGCATATGACAAACTACTTTTAGATTCTAGGTTTTCAATTGTTTATTTATAATTTTTCACCATGTTTGTTGAAATAGAAAAGTATTTCGCTTCATTTTTGTTTCAAAGTTTTTTTACATATAGACCTTAAAATAAAATCGGCTCATCAAACATCCAACAATGCTCGATCAATTTCAAATATCAGGAAAACAATTATATCTTGTCAAATAAACCATTGTTTTTTAAAAATTACTTGAATATTAGATAAATAATTTTATTCCTAAAACTTATTTATAATGTTGTCTTAGTGATATGTTACAAGCGGCAGTCAATACTATGAAATGAAAATGGTAATTTCTTATCATTCAGTTCTTCAACTCCTATTTTTAAATCTTTCATAAACGTTCCTATAAATACACAATTTGTGTACATATACGAGAATACCTCAGCATACTCTACTTAAACTAACAATTTATTAAACAATGCCGGCACCAGAAGAACTGCACATTTATTTTGTTTGAACTTGCAATAATCTATTTCAGGTCGTATTTGGACAATTTTTAATTCGCTGTAACTAAAGAAACACGTGTGTTTTTTTTTTATTTAGAAACACAAACATTGGTTCGATTGTAGCATAGCGACTGTTTGAATATATCAGTTATTTGGTTTCTCATTTTATCTCGTTTTACATAACTGGACTATTTGGAATAATGGAAAGAGTGTACACTTATCGAATGAGGGATCCAGGTAAAATCATCCGTGGAACTATACTAAAGACTCATAAAATCGTACTTTATGCCGCCTTGTTAAAAACTCAGGAAAAGATCAAGCTTAAGTATAGTATCTAAGGAAATGAGTTTCACCCCCCCCCCGTACATATCAGTGTAATAACTAATTAAAACTGAGCCTTCCGGTCGACCTCGACTATGGTCGACAATTTTACTTTTACGTTTAACAGAAAACGGCTTAGATTTATGTCATTTCTCCTGAGATTAAAAAAGTATTTTCATTTTTTTCACGATATTAGTATTAATTATTGCTTTTACGCAAACCTATAAATCATTTTTTTTCTTAATTCCCGATGTGTTTTTATGAAAACAAAAAAAGGCATGATTACAGAGAAAATAAACTATATTTGATCGTAATGACTTCCGCGTAAATATATGTCGGTTTAACGAGTTTATAAGTACTAGAAAGTAGCGCCTTGTCATGACTACAGGCGCGAACTTTGGGCCTTGCGTGCCTGGTTCGAGTCCCGTCCGGGACGTTGCATCACTTTCACTTATACACTTGTCAAAGCTTTGAATCATATATCTTGACTCGAGATATTCAATAAATAGTAGGGGGACTGCACTCTCAAGCCTTGTTGGTGCAACTTATTTAAGAAAATGAAAATTCTGAAATTACACCAGTTTCTCTCTGCTAATGACGGTATTGTTCTCCTTCGTCCTAGAGTTTTCGCTGCCACTCAACTCAAGCCGAACAGGTTCCGGAAAGGGGTGACTATGGTTTGCGCAACTCTTGCTTCACTATAGACTACCCGCGCAGGTACACGGCACTAAAATGAGGTCTGTGATAAACAAACATTGTTAAACACAGCAACATTCTACTGTTTGATATATTGTAATTTTGTCGATATTCCCAATAATCTCTTTCGTTTCAAAATAAAAAACAAACAAAACGTTCCATATTTATAACGAGTACATTCGATTCTTTGTAGAATCAACTTCAAGTGACAGAGACAATGAAGAAAAACTTGTAGTAAAAAAAACGGATAATTAAAAAAAAAATAACCTAAAACGCCGTATGCGAGGTCGTAAAACGAAGAACTTTACAATTAATGTTTCGACAGCGAGAGAATCAACGTCACAGGATACATTCTTTTTACGTTACAAATTGTACAATACCGTTACTATTTCGTATGTAACGCCATTTATTGTAGGTTGCTGGGGTTTAATAAAGATACTTCAAGTATTTAGACTACTTTAAAATTAGTTGCAGAATGTAACGTGTGTGTTATTAAGTAAAATGTGTGTACAATCGAAGGATCTGTTCTGCTTTTTTGACTAAGCGTAACTTAAACTAGAATTTATTCTGTGCATAGTGATACTACGGTAAAGGGAAGAAGTAATCACACCAATGTAGCTATTTGCTTTATTATTCAGTACTAACTAGAAATTTTTACTATGGCATTATCAGTTATTAATCACTGGTGGTGTTTCCTGACAACAAGTCTCCCTAAATTGCAGCCACTCTCCAGCTATTTCGATAAGCATTCAAAATAATTTTAAGTTTTTTTTTTTAATTTTTTTTTTATATGATTCACCCCAAACAAGGCAGGACGCCACTGTAAATGTAAGGGGCTACTGAGAAAAAGGAAAAGGGGAGAAGGATTGGTGGTTCAGCTTAAATTGGGATCTGAGCAGCGAGATGTCTGTTTACATTAGTTTTAAATTTCTGCATGTCAGTACTGTTATCGCAACAGCCGTCTCTATTGATTTCTCGCTTGCAATGACCTCAGTCTTCTCTGGGATCTAGGTGGTAATAGATCTCCCAAAAGTTCCAGTACTCTCCGCACTCTTCCAGTCGAGGTCTGCTTAGTGCTCTCCATCCTCGGACTTTCCGTCTTCCTTGACCCTAAACGACTATTTTGTGTGATATCAACCGAGATAAGTGCCATAACCTTTTGGGGGTGCGGTGGAGGGAGTTCATTACATATTTGTTGCAGTTTCAGTTCTCTTGGGTTTCTGTGGTGCTGTTTATTCTATATATATTTTCTATTTAGAATAAAATTTGAATGGCTAGCGTTCGCAGTTAATGTAAGTTGTTTTCCACATTTAAGGATATTCTTTAATATTTAAACTCTTGTATAGTCTCAGTCTTCCTCTTTTATTCCAATTTCTCTCAGTCTCTTTTGCCAGGTTTTTTCAGTGGGCATACGGTTATTGGTATTATTATATTGATTGTCTTAATGATCCATATCCCTTTCAGTTCTTTGGCAAGTTTCGTGCATTTGCTTCGTGTTGCTGTATCCAGGATCTTCACCCTGTTATCTGATGGGACGCCAAAATATACAGTGGTGCAAGAGTTTTCCTTCGTGTTAACTATGATGCCCCCTGGTCCCCTTGCTTGGGTGAGTGTATCTGTTTGTACGTCCATGTCCTAGATAATTTAGGTATTTTCGTTTTCCATGTTCTGTTTCATGTTTATTTTTGTACCATTATTCTGGCTGTTTAACTTTGCATAGGTCCCAGTGTATTCCCCATAAAACATAGTCGTGTCTGTTCCTGTATTCTTTTTGGAGTTGGTTGCGGCACTCACTTATTATGTGGTTTATCATTTCGTCTCTTTTTCCACATAGTTTAGATTTGAATTTTTCTTGGGTTTTCTATATCTTAGCTCATATATTGTTAGGTCTAATCGCATTGTTCTGTGCGGCTGTTATTAGTGATTTCGCGTCTCTGTTTAGATGTAATTTTCTTAGCCATGTCCAGGTGTGTCAGTCAGTCTCTTATATTGTTATTCTTCATGAATCGTCAGTGTAGCTTTTTCTATTCCCACTTTTGTTTCCTTGTCCTGTTTCTTGTTTTACTGTTCCCTGTATTGTTCATTTTAAGGATGTCTCTTGCTGCTGTGATTAGCCTTGCTGTGTTATGACTTATGCATTTCTCTAATTTCGTTTTTAAATTATTCACACAGTTTTCTATACCAATCTCTTTTCTTTTCACATAGAGTCGGTCATTAGCATGCTTCGAGCGTAGCAAAGTGTGCATGATCATTATTTTGTTCGGTTTCTGGTCAAGATGCCTCAGTTCTTTTTTGGTCCAACTTATGAATAGCCCAAAATATCTTAATAGTAATATAATCCAAGTGTTAACTGCTTTTACTAGATTCCTGCTATATAATTTAGTTTCTAAGAAGTTCTTTTGCTTTCTGTGGTATTTCTTCCAATCTTTTGTTTTCATTTCTGTTGATTTGATGGTGTTAACTTCCAGACTTCCAAAATATTTATAGCAATCATATTTACCAGCTTCCCTTATGCCATTTTGGTTCAGCAGTTCGATGCTCTACAATGTCTTCAGTTTTCCCCTTTTTATCCGTAGCAGTGCACACTTTTCCTTTCTGAATTCTATTTAAATTTTCTAGCTGAAGATTCTAGTCGTGTTTACTAGCTTTTCCAGTGTCTTTTTAATTGTCGCAAATAACTTCATGCGGTGGTTTATTCTCTATTTTGTGTCAGTAAATTTGTATCTGGCATCACATTTCTTTAGTATGTTGCTGAGTGGCATAGTGGCTATGATCAACAGTAGTGGTAATAAAGAGTCTTATTTGGATATGCCTCTCTGAATTCTTATCTCTGTTAGGTATAGCTATCCAACTTTCATTTCCAGTCTCCATGTGCCCATTACTTTCCTTATAACACTGATTATCTTGTCGGATATTTTGCACATTCTCAAGCATTCAGTAATCTATGCTTGGAGGAGTATGTTGTAGGCTTTCTGTTAGTCGATCCATGCTATGTTCTGTTTTCTGATTTTTACTTCCCCCACTATCTTCTGACATATGTATAACAGGCCATGCGTCACTCTTTTTCATTTCCGGAATCTTTTCGTTTCCACAGAAAGTAGTACACGAGTATTAAGTGAGCGGTAAGTCTTTACTCTCAATTGTGTCTTTCGGGTTTTCCACATGGTTGGTAAACAGGTTATCGGTCTGTAGTTTCTTGTGATCGTTCCCTTTTTAGTGTCTCCTTGTATTAACGATATTTGGGCATCCATTCTGGTATATCTGTTTCGGGGATACATCTCATGTTTTGCGCGTAGCTTTCATGTTGGATTGTGAATGTTTAAAACCAGTATTCCATTGTACTTTAGTGCTTTCCAGTTGTCTATATTCCTTATAATTTTCTTGAGCATTTCTTCTCTAATTTATTCCATCTTTTTCTGTTTTTTTCTACCCTAGTTACGGTTTAAGCTTTCTTAAAATGTCTGTTGATCTGGGTTACCCATCCAGGCTTTGTTGTTCATTTCTTTTTGTTAGGTATTTTTCTACTTTAAGTTTCATGCTTACTAGTTTTGCCGCTGCATGAATCAAGTTTTTCAGGTCTGTGATAGTATTTGAGAAGATGTAGAAGAGGAGTATGTCCCCCTATTCCATTTCTAATCTTAATGTCTTCCATTCTTCTTTCCTTAGGGATGGAATATTTGTTTTATAATAGTTCCTTAATCGTTTAAGGGTTTCAACTTCTGATGCTTCTTCCTCAGTGAGTTCTGTGATTATATGCTTATCGATCTGCTCAGTTTCAATGTTTCTGTTTTGCCGCACTTTTATCCGTGGGTTTTCACTAAGGGTAATTTCTTGATCTTTTAAAGCATTTAACTTTTGTTTGATTTCCATTACTTCCAGCTGTACAAACCAGCCTCTTTTAAGAATATGTCTAGCTTGATCTGCGATCGTTTGTTCCGTTGTATTCTACTCAGTAGACACGCTTCATAGAGTTTTCATTCACTTCCCATAGCGACTTTCTTCAGGGTTGCTTCTATAGTCGCATTTCATTACCAGCCTATTCTCTGTTGTATGTCTATTTCTTCCTACGGATGTTTAGTTCATTTCCGCTCCGCGTTATTGTCGTTAATGAAATTACTTACCAGTTTTTTGTTCGTGCACAACAATTAAAGGAGCCAGCGTTAACAGGATGCTGACCGGGTACCTCATGGTGGCTAACGAGGGGGCAGCTGTCGATCATAATACTCAGATCGTTTATCTGAACCCCACGGCTTGTATCTTTTATATGTAGTATTAGTCATATTTTGGTGTATGTCGCAAACCCAGTCCCAGATCGTTTGTAGCTCTCCCTTTTGTGAGAAATGTGCGCTATCACACGAACATAGAGAAGTGACACCTACAACAGACGAGACACAGTTACACAAAAATATGGCTTTCTACTTGCCAAAGTTTTATCACGCGTGGTACTAATGATACTAATGCCTATTTCTTGTCAATTGTTTAATCTGTTTAGAGGAAGCCCATCTTTCTATTCGGTTGTGTTTTATACCTATTATTTAAAACTTCGATGAGATATTATATTTAAACTGTTTAAAATGCAATAAAAGATCGATATTTAACAGAAAAAAACAGTTCTCCTTTTGACAGAGTGTCATTACTTGTGGTTATCATGATACTTAGGCTTCTTCTTATAAATTGGTAAGGTTGTTTCTGTTATTGTTTATTATTATTATTATTATTATTATTATTATTATTATTATTATTATTATTATTATTATTATTATTATTTACTCACTAGGAGTTATCACACTGGTCATCGTCAGTGATCGCCCACTGCCAACAACCTGTGGTATTCCCTGGAGTCTGAGTGACAACAAGTCTCCTCACACTTCCAGTATGCTCCACCTCTTTTCGTTCATCACCGCTGATGACCTTGCGGTATCGCAACAGCCACCTACCATCGATTTCCCGCTTATAAGGGCCATTGGTCTCCTCTGGGGTCCGAGTGACAACAAGCCTCCCCAAGGTCCCAGAGCTGTCCGCGCTCTTCCAGTGGAGGTCTGGTTTGCGCTTTCCCTCCTCGACCCTCTGTCCATAATTTTCGTGGTGTCAGCCTATGCTTGCGCCTCTCTCGTGCGGTTATATTTTCCCCGGTTCTGTTTTCTTGTGCTTCCATGGGTTTGTTCTCCATTTGTTGCTTATGTGGGTTGGTTTCCGCATTCGAGGACATTTCTAAGGATTGTAGCTGTTTTGATCATTACTGTCATTTGTATGGTCTCAGTTATCCCTTTGATTCCTATTTCTCCTAGTCTTTTCTCCATGTTTTTGGGGACTGTTCCTAGTGCTCCTATGATTATTGGTGTTATACTGACTTTCTTCATGTTCAATATTCCTTTCAGTTCTCTGGCAAGTTCAGTATATTTGCTTCTTTTTTCCGTCTCTTTGATCTTCACTCTGTGGTCCGCTGGAACGACAAAGTCTACGATTTTGCAGGATTTTTCTTTCTTGTTGATTAGTATCATATCCGGTCTCCTTGCTGTTATGGGTTTGTCTGTTTGTACATTCATATCCCATATGATTTTGTGTTTTTCGTTTTCTAGTACAGTTTCTGGTTTGTGTCTGTACCGTTTTTTGCATATTCGAAATTCAGTTGTTTGCACATTTCCCGGTGTACTTCTTTCCCCACGCTGTCATGTCTGTTCTTGTATTCCCTTTGGTCTAGCTTGCTGCATTCACTTATATGATTTATCGTTTCGTCTCTTTGCCCACATTATCGGCATTTGCTGTTTTCCTGGGTTTTATCTATCTTTGCTTTAATAAAGTTTGTCCTAATCGCATTGTTCTGTGCGGCCGTCAGCAGAGATTCCGTTTCTCTGTTCAACTGTCCTTTTCCTAGCCATGCCCAGCTATTTTCATTGGTTTCATCGCTTGTGAGTCTTATAAAGCGTCCATGTAGTTGTTGTTCTTCCCACTGTTCCTTTCTTGTCTTTTTTTTCTGGTTTCAGTGCTTCCGGGGTTCTTTGTTGGGCTGGTGTCTCTTGCTGTGGTGATCAGTCTTTCCGTGTTCTGGGTTACATATTTCTCCAGATCTTATTGTGTGTCTTCCACACAGTCTTCTATACTTACCAGTTCTCTACCTCCTTCATTTCTTTTATGTAGAGTCTGTCCGTATCGTCTTTTGGGTGCAATGCATTGTGCATAGTCATTAGTTTTCTAGTCCTCTGGTTAAGGTGCCTGAGTTCTTCTTTGGTCCAGCCTATGAATGGTCCAGAGTATCTTATTAGTGATACAGCCGATGTGTTTATCCCTTTTACTAGGTTTCTGCTATATAGTTTAGTTTCTAAGAGTTTTCTTGTTCTTCGTAGATATTCTTTTCCAATCTTCTCTTTCATTTCTGTATATTTGATTGTGTCTGCTTCCAGAACTCCCAGATATTTATAACTATCTTGTTCTCCTAGCGCCCTCATCTTCTCTTGATTGGGGAGTTCTATACCTTCTGTCGTCTCCAGTTTTCCTCTTTTAATCTCTAGTAGTGCACATTTTTCTATTCCAAACTCCATTTAGATATCCTGGCTGAATATACTGGTTGTATTTATAAGCTTTTCCAGTTCTTTTTTGTTTTTTGCAAGCAGTTTAAGGTCATCCATGTACATCAGGTGGTTTATTCTTTGTTCTGTATCCGTAAACCTGTATCCGGCATCACCCTTTCTGAGTATGTAGTTGAGTGGCATCATGGCTATTATAAACAATAGTGGTGATAGAGATCCTCTTTGAAAAATGCCTCTCTGTATTTTCTTATCTCAGACAGGTGTTGTCCTCCGGCTGTCAGTTTTAGTCTCCATGTTTCCATCGCTTTCTGGATGAGATTAATAATCCTGTCAGGTATCTTGTATATTTTTAAGCATTCAATTATCCACGTTTCGGGGATTCTGTCGTAGGCTTTCTTGTAGTCAATCCATGCCATGGTTATGTTCTTTTGTCTGCTCTTCACCTCCTTCAGGGTCTTTTGATCAATGTATAGTAGATCATGTGTCCCTCTTTGTCCTTTCCGGCATTCTTTTTGTTCCTCGGGGAGCAGTCCACGTTTGTCCAGGGATTGGTAGATTTGTTCTCTCAGTTGTGCTGTGAGAATTTTCCACATTATTGGTAGACATGTTATCGGTCTGTAGTTGCTGGGGGTCGTTCCCTTTTTGGGGTCTTTTTGTATTAATGTTGTTTTTCCTTCCGTCATCCATTCTGGTACGTCTGTTTTGCGGATACATTCACTCAGTTTCTGCGCTAGTCTTTCATGCAGGGTTGTGAATTTTTAAAACCAGTATGCATCTATTCCGTCGTGGCCTGCTGCTCTCCAGTTTGCCATTTTTCTTAGGATGTTCTTGATCGTTTCTTTGTTGATTTCTGTTACGGTTCCTTGTTCGATTTCCTGCAGTTCATCTCTCATGTTTTTCCACCATTGGGCTTTCTTGTTGTGCTTTTTTGGTGCTTCCCATATCTTTTTCCAGAATTGTTTTGTTTCTGTTGGGTTCGGTTGCTCTGTCGTTGTTTTTTCTCCATTTACGTTTTTGTAAAACTGGCTTTCATTGTTTTCAAAGGTCCTGTTCTGTTTGCTCTGATCTGATCTGATTTGTACCTGTATCGTCTCAGTCTTCCTTCTATTGCTGCTATCTTTTGTTTTATTCCTTCATGTTTCCCATTTAGTTTTTCCTTGCGTTTCTGATGTTTGCTTCTTAATCGTTTCATGTCCTCCTTCCTTCTGTTCACGGTTTTAGCTTCTTTCCGAAGTTTGGTGATCTGGGTTTCCAGTCTGATTTCCCATCCAGGTTTTGTCGGTCCTCTCTTTTGTCCATTCTCCTCGTTTCTTAGTTTCATACTTACCGATTTTGCCCCTGCATATATCAGGTTGTTTAGGTCCGTAATAGTTTCTGTTGGGATGTGTGTGAGGAGTCTGTTTACTCTTTCTGTTTCTGCTTTTAACTTCTTTGCTACTTCATTCCTGAGAGATGGGAGTTTTGTTTCGTTTTCTAACATGTATCGTCTAATGTTCTCCACATCACTTGCTTCTTTTTCGTTGAGTTCTATCTCAGCAGGTTCTGTGGTTCCGCAGTCTTCTATCTCATCTGGTTCTGTGATCTCGTAGTCTTCACTCTCTTCAGTTTCAGTGTGTATGTTTTGCCTGTCCTCTTCCTGTGGTTTCTCCTTCGGTGGTGTTTCTTGCTCCGTTTCGCCATTCACCTTCTGTCTGATTTCCGTCAGTTCCATCTCCGAGAACCATCCTCGCTTGAGGATCTGTCTTGCTTGATCTGCTATCCTTTGTTCCGTTGTATGGTTGTCACTAGCAATGCCCCAGAGATGTTTAATTCGTTTTCGGTAGCCTCTTTCTGTAAGGTAGCGACTTTTATAATAGCACTCCATCACCAGTCTGTTCTCTTTCGTGATCCATTTCTTTCTATATCTTTTTAGTTTGCTGTTTTCATTCTGGTTTTCCTGTCTTTGGTCTGTGTCCTTGTCATACCTGGAATCAGAGAGGTTACTTACCTGGTTCTTGTCCGTTGTCTTATTTCTGCAAGGAGAAGGGCCAATATTCGCAGGATGCAGACCGCCCCCCCCCCCCATGTATGCTAACGAGGGAGCACCTACCCAGCATGACACTCAGGTATTTCTCCTGAGTCCCACGGCTTGTATTGATATTATTGTGCATTATTAATATTTTTGGTGTGTGTAGCCACACCAGGCCCAGGCTTATTCCGCCTGTGGTCCTGTCACAGGGATAGTGATTGTCTCATTCATTTTAATGAGTGATATTGTGCACTACCACACAAACAAAAAACAAACAAAGAAACAAACAAACAAAAATTATGTATATATATATATATATATATATATATATATTATACAAGGACATATATATAAGTTTTGTTGGCTACTCCATAATAGCAGATGCAGGGTGACGATAGGTTCCCCTCCACTTTTCTGCTTGTATTCTTGATTGTAGTGCTAGCGAATGGGGGGAGTTCAGATTTGCGCTTCTACGAATTCTTCATTAATTAAAACTTTATTTTGTTAATTAAGGGCCCATTTATATCCAAAAGTTTGGACATCAAATTTCTTCTAAAAGTGATACGCACATATAAAAACCACTGTTTTTTTGTTAAGCAAAATGCACATAGAACAAAAAAGAAGAATTAAAAATATACGTCTACTTATCTTTTGGGTGCCACGTGTGATTAAGTGCTCGTATTGCATTATGGGATGTAATAGAGTCGATTTCCGCTACTACGAATTCTTCATTAATTAAAACTTAATTTTGTTAATTAAGGGCCCATTTTTATCCAAAAGTTGAGACATCAAATCTCTTCTAAAAGTGATACGCACATATTAAAAACACCTTTTTTTTTGTTAAGCAAAATGCACATAGAACAAAAAAGAAGAATTAAAAATATACGTCTACTAATCTTTTGGGTTCCACGTGTGATTAAGTGCTCGTATTGCATTATGGGATGTGATAGAGTAGACTTCCGCTTCTGCGAATTCTTCATTAATTAAAACTTAATTTTGTTAATTAAGGGCCCATTTTTATCCAAAGGTTTGGACATCAAATTTCTTCTAAAAGTGATACGCACATATTAAAACCACTGTTTTTTGTTTTTGTTAAGTAAAATGCACATAGAGAAAAAAAAGAAGAATTAAAAATATACGTCTACTTATCTTTTGAGTTCCACGTGTGATTAAGTGCTCGTATTGCATTATAGGATGTGATAAAGTCGATTTCCGCTTCTACGAATTCTTCCTTAATTAAAACTTAATTTTGTTAATTAAGGGCCCAGTTATTATTTTCACTCACTAAACGTTATCACACGAGTAAACGTCAGTTATTGCTCACTGATAATAACCAATGGTGTTCTATGGAGTTTGAGTGACAAAAAGCTTTCACAGATTTCCAGTAACCGCCACCTCTTTTCGATAACGCAGAAGTCGTTTACCATTGATTTCTCGTTGGTAACGACAATTGGTTTCCTCCGGGATCGTGGTGGCAATAAGCCTCCCCAAGGTCCCAGTACTCTCTGCATTTTTCCAGCGGAGGTATCGTTTGTTCTCTCTCTCTTCTCGGTTTTCCCATCCTCCTTGACCCTTCACGATTATTTTGTGAGTTATCAACATAGACTGGTGCCATCACTTTTCGGAGGTAGGGAAGCAGTTTCTGAGATCTCCTGAAGTTTCTCTTCCTTGGGTTCATATGGTAGTGTTCTTCCTGTGGTTGTGTTATTTTCCTGTTCTAACATCCATGCGACTGGTTACGATTCGGAGCTTATGTTGTTTTGTTTCCGTATTCGTGGATTTTTCTTTACGATTGCAGCTGTTGTTATCATTGCCTCATTTGGTATGGTTTCAGTGACCCCTTCGGTTTCAATTTCCTCCAGTCTTTTTTCCAGTTTTTTTTGGGGGACTGTTCCTTGTGCCTCTACGATTATTGGTATTATATGGCCTTTCTCTATGCTCCAATTCCCTTTCAATTCTCTTGCAAGTTCCGTGTATTTGCTTCGTTTTTCCGTCTCCGTGATCTTCACTCTGTAGGCTGCTGGAACGGCAAAATCAATGATTTGGCAGGAATTTTCCTTCTTGTTGAGTATTATGACATCAGGTGTTCTTGCTTGTATACATTTATGTTTACCCATTTATGTCTTAGAGGATTATGTGATTTTGGTTTTTTAGTATTCTCTCTAATTTATGTTTGTACCAATTATCCGCGTTATCGAAATACAGTAGTTTGCATAGTTCCAAGTGTACTGCTGTCCCCACGAAGTTGTGTCTGTTCTTGTATTTTTTTTAGTTAGTTTTCTGCATTCACTTATTATGTGATTTACTGTTTCGTCTCTTTGTCCAGGCAATCTGCATTTACTGTTTTCCTGAGTTTTATCTAATTAAGCTTTAATGTAGTAAGTCCGAATCGCATTGTTCAGTGCAGTCCTCAGTAGAGATTCCGTTTCTCTGTTCAAATGCCATATTCTTAGACATGCCAATGATTGTTGGTGGGTCTCTTTTCTTGCCATTCTTATGAAACATCCATGTAGCTGTGTTTCTTCCCACTTTTCTTTTCGTGTTATTTTGTGTCTCTTGCTGCGGTGATCCGCTTTTCTGTGTTTTGGGTTATGTATTTCTCCAGCTCCATTTTTGTGTATCCACGTAGTCTTCTATACTTAGCAGTCCCCTTCACCATTCGTTTATTTTCACGGAGAGTCTGTCCGTATCGTATTTTGGGTATAGTGCGTTGTGCATGGTCACTAATTTTCTAGTTTTCTTGTCAAAGTGACTGAGTTATTCTTTAGTCCAGATTATGAATGGCTCAGAGTATCTTATTAGTGACACTGCCCAGGTGTGTATTACTGTTACTATATTTCTACTGTATAATTTCGTTTGATGGTATTTGCTTCAAGAAATCCCAAATATGGATAGTTCTCCTGTTCGACTAGCATCCGTATATTTTCCTGGTTTGACAGTTAAGTGAGTGATATACAGTATCGCAAAAAGCCACACTTTAAATGGGACTAAAATAAAAATTACCACAGTCAAGAAAAATATCTACTCCTCCGACCGAGAAAAACATGCACTACACTCTGATCTTAGAATGAAAGCCAATTAATTAACTAATATACAGAGATCTCATAATTTAACGATTTTATTTATTCATAGCGATCTTATGAGAATCTTCCGCTGAGGAATAATTTCGTTCCAAAGAATGTGACCCAGCCGATTATTTTTTTTTATCCTGAGGGTTTTTTAGAACATTAGTTGGTTATCTGACACCGAATGAGTTCATTATTGACAAACAATGTATTTATCATTGTCGTCCATCTAATGGAAAATATTTTTAGGTATTAAAAAAACTTAATTAATTGATAATAAATGTTTATTTTCATTTTACAGAAGGAAACATTTCTTCGTAAAGGAATTGAAAGCAATTAATTAACAGAACCTTTCCTGTCATCTCTGTTATTGGCGAGGATTTTCTTACACAAAATGTTAACAAACCAACATTTTTGTGCCGAATTTGTCAAAATACATGTTATAGTTCTTTAGCAAATTAATAATTCAAAGTGTAGTGTCTGTCAGTGACTAGAAATCTTTCTTGACTGAGACACTTTTAAAAATATGTATTTCAATCCACAGTGCCTTTTTTTGGAAAGCTTAATTCTTTATATTAAAAAAAAACGACATTGTGTCTAAGTTTGCCCTCGTGGGGAGACAAGTATATAGGAGCACACTAAGATCACCCTTTCAAAAGTGATATTTTATTTTTTAAGCGATTACCGATTCCCGGAATTGTAAAATTTCCTATATTGAAGATGTTAACTCCAAAATGTTTGCTAGTGGGTGTTTTTGTATATTAGTTTCGTATAGTTTTCTTAGCCGTTTACTTTTTATAAATGCTTTTGGTAGAATGCTTTTTTTGTTTTAATAAAATCGCGCTACGTTTACAGTTTATACATTATTTAGAATTGTAGCGGAATATTTAAAATAAATAATATTTGAAAATATTATATTTAAAAAGATTTAGGTAAAGTTCGTAAATTTGTTGATGATTTCTTTCCCACTCCCCATTTTTAAAAAAAATGAGATTCTACTTTTTTACAAAAAGTGTATGGTCCATGTGAACTCACTGAAAAACTTTATGAAAAAAAACATTTTTTTTTAAGAATTTAGAGTGGAGGATCAGTTTCACATTTAAATGTAACGTGAAATGATCCTCCTCAGCGTGGTGGAAATGAAATACAATAATAATTCACGGACCTAATCTGTATTTTATCCTTTGCCAGTGTAAACTTTTCGGTATCTGAGTCACGAAATCGCTACAAATATGGACCAAAATATCCCTTCCCTCATAACTGAAGGGTTGTGTTTTGCGGGCTCTCGAAACGTCTGCAGTTTGATAAAGGTAAGAGGCCGCTTTAAGCTCTCATCTGTTGCTTATGACGTCACAGACAGGCAAGGCTTACTGACCCAATCTTAATATAATATACAAGAGTATTATCATATAATATGATAGTGGATTTGTTGGCTGAGGTATGGGTCTGTTCAGTCATAGGAGATCCACGCTCCCAGGCTTTAACTTTTCTCTGAGAAGAGGTTAGTTTATTGTTAATCGGCTGAGGTGTCTCTACCGGAGAATATCGAATGGGCTGCTAGGGCATTTTCGTATGCACGAGTACGTTCATTCTAGTGCGCTAGCTTCTCAAAAGCACACATTACCTAATATCTAAACTCCCAGCATAATTCAATCTAAATATAAAAAAAGATAGAGAATCGCAAAGTAATCGTGTATCTTTAATGATTAACCTCGAATATGTGGTCCCCGTATTGTTACGCCCTAGCTACACAATTCAACATAATCAAATCCACCCCCACCCACAACCCTGCGTGTTTACAACGTTGTAGGACCTGATTGACGTTTTGAAGTTATAACTTCATTTATTTCCTTTAGTGTGAAGATAAAAAGAGGACGGACACGGTAAGTTTAACTCTGGTTTAGAGGTGTTGCCTAGCGACGTTATTGACGCCCTGCCATAACAGCGCCCTCAACCGGATATTGCAAGTATTACAGCCATTTACGACATCAAGCGCATGTTTGACAGTTTCCACGATACGCTGTAGTTTTCAACAAAGAACAAAATAAATCGAACTGACTGTTGAGTAATCTGCATAGCCTTTGTAATTTCCAGCAATGTACATTTTATGATCTTCATCTCATTGGTATATCAGCACACACTGTGTGTATGGGGAAGTGAGCTTATTTTTTAGTTCTAACTTGCAGTGAGATATATCTATCAGAATCAAAAGTCGATCTGTCATTGCTGGTCAGAGACTAGTCGTCGCAGATCACTAGGACCGTATTTTATATAGTATTCTAAAATGATCTCTCAGTTAAGTACTAAAAAGGTTCACTGTTGCTTAACTTCGGTGATCGTATGTTTAGTTACCTCGTCTGCAGGTCAGGTTGTGCTTTCACAAGCAATTGAACTAGCTGAAGTGTACTCTGGACTTCAAAAATGCCTAAACAGCACCACTGTCGGCATTCTCCTGATAGGGGCGCCCCAGGTAATTAGCTGAAACTTACCCGTTCTCAAAGAGATGGTAAAATCTGCGGGGACCTCTAAGGAGTGAATAGAACCGTATCTCAGCCCAGCAGTAACAAAGCCACTGTCGTACTGAACGCCAAGGACTTATCTCCCACTAGTACAAGCAATACCTACTCATGCTGTGCCAGGTAGTACGGGGGTCTGTTTATACACCAGTCATATTCTTCACTACAAGAGCAAAGTCGATTTTAGAAAATCTCGCCTACAATGCGGGTACTAGATGAAAAAAACAAAACCTTGTATAGACCTGTAAGCATTTCTTAACGATCAAGGACGCCTCAAGCGTCGGACAATAAACGCCCGTTAATTCTTCCGATGCCAAACACATACTACATGTGATCTTAAATATATAATTAGGTATTTTTTATGAATTATTGAGAACTGTAAAAGAGAAAAGGGGGAATATACAAATATGGAGTCATATAAAAACACTATTTTATTCGTTATTTATTCCCCTCAAATTGAAGTGGATATTACCGACATATTGTCTATCACCGACACCTGTGTCTCACTCATTCTAAGACCTCTATTCAGCCTCGATAGACAATGCATACTCCTGTAAATGTGATTGGACAGGAAGTCTATTGTGAAGCAAGGGTTGCGCGAGACTTTACACACCTCTCCTGAAGTGGTATGGCTTCAGTGGCAAGGGTAAGTCTAGAACGACCGCAAAAAAAATGTCGGGATAAGACGAAAGCCCTCTAACATACAGCACCTGGTATTCCCAAATGGTTATACATTTAGTACTGCCCAGACTCAACTTCACTGAAATTCGGTAATCTAACCGGAACCTGTGTGTCAACGTGAATATACAGTAATTCTTAGTGAGCCTTGAATAAGATGGGCGTGACGCAGGGAGAGGCACGGATTAGAACACCGGACGAAAATATCTCGACTTGAAGTCGTGTATGGAACAATGAAAGTAATAAAATACAAAACAAAAAAAATTCTGGGTTTTTTTTTTCGAAATATTATTTTACGGTTTAATCAAAATGGAAGTAAGTTTGTATGAAGTATCAAATATTACACGGCGACTTTAATCTAAAAAAGAGTTGTTGCATTACTGGTCGCTTGAGAATAATTTTTGGTCAGCTTTGTACACATTCAAAATGCTCCATCCATTGTTTATCCTCTCCCAGCAAAACTCACTTCAAATCTAACCTTGTAAATGGAAAGCAAGTAAAACCACTTCCCATTCTATCTCTTGCCTATATTTTGTTTTGACAATATTGTATTCGGTTTTATATTTACTTCTATCCCCTATTTCATTTCTTCTTGGTTCTTCATCTTTCTCTCTCTCTCTCTCTCTCTCTCTCTCTCTCTCTCTCTCTCTGTCTCTCGCTGTTTCTCTCTCTCCCTTTTTCTGAGGCTAGTATTCAGCCTCATTTATTATCGTGTTTTCTTTCTTTTTTCTTGGATGCAAAGGACACGCTGGAGAGATGCGGAAATTTGCCGTAATCGGATCTGTTTGTATTCCCCGGTAGGGACAGCTCATGCGACCAGGGAGGGATACCACAATGTCTGATATAAGCTCGAGGATCCCTATGCCAACTTATCATCGTTCTCTACCTTTGTCTTTCTCTCTTTTTTCAATTTGTCTCTCTTTTTCTCTATATATCTCCCCTTCTCTCTCTCTCTCTCCCCCCTTCTCTATGACTAGTATTCGGTCGCATTAATTTTCTTGTTTTCTTTCTCTTCACTTCCATGTGCTTCTCTCGCTCTCTAGCACGCATTTTAGTTTTATATGAGCAACCCAGTTAAATTTATGAAACATTTGATCGGACCAGTCTGCATTCTCCGGTAGACACATCAACAGAAACCGCGGAAAAGCCAATATCGTTCCCAAATGAAGAGATAATGACTGGGAGCATTTTTTTAGGACCGACGAAAACTATACTTTTGGGATTGCGCGGTGGCTAAGTGGTTAACGACGCGAAGTGAAGACCTAAGTGTGTTGGGTTCGAATCCAGTTCGTTCCACAGAAACACTTTCATCAAAACCCATACTTGACCTTCTAGAATATTTCGATATGATATAAACCCGAGCACTCTTGGCTAAGTCTTGTATTCTCTCTTTTCCAATATATATCCCCCTCCCTACCCTAGGTTTCTCTTTCTTCCAATCTCTATCTATCTATCCCATGTTCTGTTAGTATTTTTCGCGTCTCGTTTTCATCTTCTGCATTTAATACACTTGTATTTTCCTTCACTTTCTAGTCAGCCATTTTATTTTTTATATAAATTTTTCTTCCTAATTTTCCTTTTTGTTTCTCTGCCGCGTTTTATTTTCTTCACCGATTCTTCACGATCTCTCTCTCTCTCTTTCTTTCTTTCTCGCTCCCTTTTGTATCTACGTCACTCTCTCTCTGCCACCCCCAACCCCGATTCACCCACAACCATCCTCGCACACCTATAAATCATTTCATCTAGTTTTTTCTCTTCCTTTACCCGACATTTCCACCTTCCTCATTGACGTCTGCTCTTCTCAAATTCCTCGCTTGATACGCACTTTTTTATTATTATTTTACTTTCCCTCCCCTCTTCTCCCTCCCCTCTGATGTTCCCAGTACCCCCCACCCACCGCGCTTCTATCACCACTGACAGACCATTGAAAACACGCTGTCATTCGTGGAGCCAATAATGCTCTGTCGCTGAGGCTTCTCCTCTAATTCGATAATTAAAAGCCATTTCGACATGTTTTCGTTTGATAAAACTGACAGGAATCGACCGCTCGCCAATCTCATGACCTATGTCGACGGATGACGGAAGTGGAAAGAACGTCGGGAGCGGCGATCATGTGACTTGGAGTACGCATCCGGTGCCGACACTTGAAACTTAAAGAGCGGCTCTGATCAATTATATAATCAAGCAAACGTCGCACATCATCGTGTCGCATCCGAAGTAAAGGTATACATATAATACAGTTTATTACTTTGTTGACATTTATGCCTATAATTATAACTCTGCAATATCGAATTTAACTAGTTTATACTAGCGGACCAGTATCCCGGCGTTGCCCGGGAGAGAAGAAGAAGAAAAGAAAATCTGATCCCCAACTATTCAATTATTTTCTGTTTATAGTTGTTCGTCAGAAACACGGATACTACGAAGTTAATTTTAAAAAAGCAACTGGAAAAGTAACACAAAAACACTACTTTAAGTATGAGATTTGCTAGTCGCATAATTGTGTGTACCCTCTGTTAAAAATGAGGGTAACATATATTTGGTCAGTGTTTACACTAATATCATATTAAAAAAAAGAAAAATATATTTCGTCAGTGTTTGCACTAATATCATATTAAAAAAAGGAAAATATATTTCGTGAATGTTTGCACTAATATCATATTAAAAAAACGAAAAATATATTTCGTCAGTGTTTGCACTAATGTCATATTAAATAAAAGAAATAAGAGAGAGGAAAAAACTATAAAGTTTCTAAAAAACATAATCTAAAGCGATACAGAAAGTAGAATAATAAAATAGAAAGTAAACGTAAGGAAACGTTTCATGGAAATGAATTTGCTTTCTCAATTACCCTAAATACTTGAAATTAAAATTTGTCTGGAAGCATTTGATTCGCTAACCTTTGTATGACAGGACGGATATATATATATATATATATATATATATATATATATATATATATATATATATATATATATATATATATATAAATGGCAAACGGAAAACAGGTTAAAGTGCAAGAGAAAAACAAAAACAAGAGATTTGACAGGTTTCGTTCGTTTTCCATTTGTCATAAAATCTTAATATTTTCTGAAGATGTTCGCTGATCCGAGCGAAACCGGTAAAATCTTTCGTTGTTATGATTTAATCCTATATTTGATTTGTTTTCCATTTGTCGTTCCCACACATTCTGTCTTCACAGCATTTAATTTTATGATATATCGTGCATTTTATCCTAATATATATATATATATATATATCAGGCAGCAAGTCGTCATCCAAGCAAGCGTCGTTGAACGTCCCGGAACGTTCTGGTTTGTAAATCATCTTCGTGAGATTCTCAAACCGTCTAGCTATCCTTCTGGATCAAGGTGTCAGTCCGTAGAGTATTTCCCCAATTGTTTCTAATTCGGCCATTTTTTTCGAGCGATTTCGACTTTCTTAGTCGTCTTCAGTATTAAAAAAATAGATAATAGTAAAAATAACATTAAAAAATGTATTAAGATAATTAATCACGAACAAGGCAGGTCGCCACTGTAGACGTAAGGGGCTACTGAGAAAAAAGGGTGAAGGTTTTGTTGGGGGGAGGTCAACCTAAATTAGGTGCTGTGCAGCGATCTGTCTGTTTACATTAGTTTTAAATTATTGCATGTAAGTAACGTTAGGAAAGCACGAAGCAGGGAGGAAGTTTCAGAGCCCAGCAGAACGAGGAAAGAAGCTTTTGGAGTAGAAAGCTCTACGGCATCTGGGACCTCCACAGTGTATGGATGGGATTTGGCAGATTTTCGTGTTGGTCTAGTGAATTTACGTCATGGGGGTACCAGAGCCGCAAGCTCATCAGAGCACAACCCATTGAAGTACTTGTAAAACAGGCATAAGGAAGCAACATTGCGGCGATGGGACAGGGGCTGGAGATTGGTGGATAGTGAATGACTTATCAAGTTGGCAACTCTTTTTTGGACCTTGTCTAAGAGGGAGAGACTAGCGGATGATGAACCAGTCCAGATGTGGCAACAATACTGCATGCATGGGCGGATGGTGACTTTGTAGAGATATAAGATAATGTCAGGTGTGAGAATTTTACTGGCACGGTAGAGGGAGCCCACTTTCTTTGTAGCAGCCCTGGCAATGATTTCAATGTATTTATTCCAATTCATGTTACATGTGAAAGTTAAGCCGAGGAGTTTGAATGATGAACACTCAGGCAGGGTGCTATTTGCCATGACAATCGGTGGTTGAAGAGGTTTCTTGTAGTTATTGAAGGAAAGTAGCTTTGTCTTTGCGGCATTAAAATTTACCATCCATTTTTTACCCCATTCCACTACAGACTAGAGGTCATTTTTTAAGGATTCAGCCATTGCCTCAGATATTTGCGCGACGTATTTGTCCACATGACGATAGTAGAGCGTGGTGTCATCAGCAAATATTCCTATCTCAGTCGCAATTGCATCAGGGAGGTAATTTATAAAAAATTATCAGAATTAATAAAACTATAAATAAACAATAACATTAAATACAAAACGACCACATACCCTCCCTTTTTTTTCATTCGCCCTTAACGATACCTATAAAACATAAACTCAAGTATTCTTATTTAAAATAAATAACTAATCCTGAAAACGACTAAGAAAGTCGAAAGCGCTCGAAAAAAATGGCAGAATTAAGAACAATCTGCGAAATACAATATGGACCGTCACCTGAAACCAGAAGGAAAGCTCGACGGTTTAGTAACCTCACGAAGAAGATTTACAAACGATAAAGTTCCGTTACGTTAAACAACGCTTGCTTGGATATATATATATATATATATATATATATATATATATATATATATATATAAGTATACATGTTTATTTATACAAACATTATTGGTTACATATGTGTATACATGTTTCGGTTGCAGTTTTCACAGAAATTAAACCTCATTAGACCAAGTATTTATGAAAATCTTTGGTCTGATGAGGTGGACTTTCTGTGAAAGTGCAACCGAAACATGTGTACACATATGTAGCCAATAATGTTTGTATGAATAAAAAAAAACTATACTTATAAACAGCTCTACTCGTTATTGAGCACTTTTTATAAACACTTGAGTTTCAACGTCTGTACATCTACAGAAACTAATACAATACATGTACAATATATATACATATGTATATAAATATATATATAAATATATATATATGTATATAAATATATATATATAGATATATATATGTATATAAATATATATATAGATATATATATATATAAATATATAAATATATATATATATATATAAGTATACATGTTTATTTATACAAACATTATTGGTTACATATGTGTATACATGTTTCGGTTGCAGTTTTAGTCTAGGAGGTCTTTCAACCTTGAAAGCTGAATAAAAAATAAACTTTTAGTACCAAGCCGTTACTTTGGTAAATTGCCTCGCTTCAATCAATCTCTTGTAATCACTGTTAGCTCCCAAGAATGAACGCTTGTCTTAAAAGATACATTGATAGACAGTGTAAGTAACTGTTTATTAAAAATCATAGATCATAAAAGTTCCCAATTACGTGTGTAAGAGCATGTATATATATATATATATACATATATATATATATATATATACAATATTAAAAAATAAAACTATACATGAAATTTGAAAATCGCTTAATGTTGTTATGTAATTGACTTAAATAGCGACATTCTAGCATGTAAACGTCGTTGAATTATTATTGGTGAGTTATATATATATATATATATATATATATATATATATATATATATATATATATATATATATATATATGAAGCAATCCAACAAAAGATATAAGCGTCAACTAATATCTTATAATTAGTGAAACATCCGGATAAAAAAACTGAAGCTCAATATACTGGATAGAGCATTAATATTATAATATAAAATGAAGTAATAAAAAAAGGTGTCAATCAAATTTTATTAGAATTCAAAGTTCATGCAAAGCATCCTTAAGTCCTTAGCTCATGAGTTTTCAAAGATAATTCTTCTCTTCAGAGGACCATTACCGCAGTTATACTACTACAGGCAATAAAATTACGCTTTGAAAATATATAAAAAATTATATACACAAATATATAAAAATACATAACATCAAACATATCAATCCAAAAACATACTTTTGTTGAATCCATACAGTCCATCCAGGTCATACAAGTCGAGAAGCATAATCAGGAAGGACATTACTCCAAGATACAAACAGCAGTCCAAATATGTGAAATTGAAGGGGCCGGCAAAGTTATCCAGTCGCGAAATGTGTCCATATTCAATGTTAATGATAAATAAATCAATCAAAACAATACAAAAAGTCCAATCAAAGTTCCGAGATCCCAACATGTGCAACTCCAATCAAATCCAAGAGAAGAATTATCTTTGAAAACTCATGAGCTAAGGACTTAAGGATGCTTTGCATGAACTTTGAATTCTAATAAAATTTGATTGACACCTTTTTTTATTACTTCATTTTATATTATAATATATATATATATATATATATATATAATGAATTGTATGGGGAACATACTATATGAAATAAAATAGAAAAGGAAAAAAGAATACATAAAAAACCGTTATGTATGATGTCGGAATTCACGAATAAAAAAAAATTCACGAATAAAAACTAAAGTTCACACATTCGAAATTTAAAAAAAATTTTTAAAAAACAGCTTAAAGTTTCCAAGGCGCCTTGGGTCCAACTCTCGTGAGGGGAATCGTCGGTAGAATACATAAAATACACGAAAACCATGAATTGGTGTAAAATCCAGCTGCAAGCAGGTGGTTACCGGTGATATACGTGCGAAATTGTATATATAAATAAAAAAAACGCAAGTAAAATGGAACAATTTTAAATCAACCTGCGGACGACCACGAATCGCCAAATATATGTAGAGAATGCTTTAATTGTCTTTGTCTACAGAGAGAAGGACGTCGTGAATTTATGATGATGGCTTCCAATATGTCCAGATGGAAGCGGTGTCGTGCTCTGTGCACAATGGAGAATGTATTATCAGAGTAATGATCACGACAGCTTCTTTTGTACAGAAGGTGGTCGCCTATGGCAGACTCCTGAGCTTGTAACACTCGGATAACGGGACCGGTTCATGTCGGCGAACACATTCGGGCACATGTTGACCCACTCTAACCGACAATCGCTGAATGGTCTTTCCTACATAGTCAGCGTCACACCGACATTGAAAATGATAAGTAACACAACTTTGCTAATTGGTAGGCAAGACGTCCTTGCGAAAAAAGGGGAAAGCGGATCGAGTGGAAAAAATAATGCGCATATTGGCAGCATTAAAGCAATGTGTCACCGAGGAAGATATCTTATCTACTAAAGGTTGGATGCAAGAGCCCAACCACGGAAGTTTAAGATAAATGGGACATCGAGGAGGACCAAATACCTTAGTTCTACTAAAGTTATCAACCTTGCTTCGGATGGCATGCGAGACGACGTGCTCGGGGTATCCATTAGAGAGAAAAATTGCCTTGATTTGATCAAGTTCAGACATCAATTTAGTACTAGAACAGATCATCAAAGCTCGGTGGGTAAGAGTTCTAATAAGCTCCTTCTGCCTACGTTTAGGGCAAAAGAATCCCAACTAAGGTAAAGTCCAATAAAAGTGGACTTCCTATAAACGCTCGTAAGAAAAGAAGAAGGAGTGCGCCCCACGAGTACATTTATTCCTCCATTGTAAATTGTAACGATGGGTGGAGCAAATTTAAGTGTTGAAAAAACGAACAAGCCGCATCACGAGATCGAAAGGAAGCAAAAGTGTCGTCCACATAATGTACATAACAGCAAGGCTAAGACACATTCTCAAACAGTAGACGTTCATAGAAACCAACGAAGATGTTTGCGATGCTAGGACCAAGAGGACTGCCCATTGAGACACCGTCAATCTGTCTATACATCAGATCATCAAAGCTGAAGGTGACAGACTTAGTGGCCAACTCCATCAGTTCGACGAAATGTAGGGGTCTCTGTAGGACTTCGATACAAAAAGTCGGCACACATGTTTATCGTTTTGTCCAGAGGGACATTTGTGTATAAACTAGATACATCAAAAGAAACGAAAAATGCAGTATCAATGGACGGGCATAGATTGCGCATGAAAGAAGCAAAATGGAAAGAGTCAATAATACAATCAATTGAATAAAATTTTAAATCAGGATCTAAGATTTCAACAAGCCATTTAGCTAATTCGTGTTGAACAGAACCGACCATGGACAAGATGGGTCTGAGGGGCGAATTTGGTTTGTGGATCTTAGGCAATCCATACATCCTGGGCCGCTGGGAACCGACAGGACGAATAAAAAAATAGACTTCTTTAAAGAAAAAAGTTATTTTTATGAAATTGTACAAACTTTATCTGGAATTTAATTTCAGTCCTTAAAGTATGATCCGCCGTCAAATCACCCAATAAGTGAAATGTACTTGTCTTCTCTAAAATGGTAGCCATTTTGGAAATATAATCGGCTCGGTTGAGAATGACGACACTTGAACCTTTATCAGGTTTGGTAAAATAAATGTCGGTCCTCACCTTGAGCAATTTAGCAGCTTGAAAATCGTTCTTTTGTCAAAACGATTCGTCAGAGCGTACCGTAGAATTCACAAAAGAATGAGCATATTCGTTACGACAGGCTTTAAGCTGACCTATACACTTATTAGAAGAAGGGCAAAGGATTCTCAACTGGGAGAACATCAATTAACACTCGGCAAATATTCCAGCCCTGTCAATGCCTGATGGAGGAATGCAAAAATTAAAACCTCTAGACAACACAACCTTATCTATATCAGACAAAACATAATCAGAAAGATAAAAAAATATGTTGATCTGAATTTGTACGAATGCCAAACTTTCTTTTAATCAACATACTTAAATATTTATTGTTCTTAGACTTGGCGTTAGTATGAAAAGTGCGATCCTGCTTAGACAATAGTTTAGAAAAACGGAATTTGTCAAAGAAAGACAAGGTATTCCAGACAAATACCCAAAGAGAATGATACTCCGTCTTTATAGAAGACAACATATCAGAATGGTGTCGAATTTCATCTAATTGAAAAGACTTCTCGATGCCAAATGGATTGCGACGATTGATCTTCGAGATACGAGAGGAGATATACCTGGGGACCACACAATTCTTCAAACATATTCGAAGAAAGGCGATTTTGCATTTAAGAAGAACGTAGTTTGCCTCTTAAACGAACCGTGTTATTCACGGCGATTATGAAATCGGTGCTATATCGCTCTCTTAATAATTTGAAAGGAGATTTTGTGCCACATCAAGACAAAACAACTTTAAATAGATGGAGCATGGTTTTAATGTAAAAAAAATGTAAAGATGAAGCTTAATTAGTAATGAAGACACTCAGTTAAGAGATAAACGTGTGGATACACCGAACCCAAAACATATAAAGAGACAAAATAGTGCCACACCACGAAATAAATAATGAATTGTATGGGGAACATACTATATAAAATTAAATAGAAAAGGAAAACAATATATATATATATATATATATATATATATATGTATATATATATATATATATATATATGTATATATATATATATATATATATATATATATATATATATATATATATATATATATATAAACCGTTATGTATGATGTCGGAATTCACGAATAAAACAATTCACGAATAAAAACTAAAGTTCACACATTCGCAATTAAAAAAAAAACAAAAAACAGTTTAAAGTTCCCAAGGCGCCTTTCGTCCGACTCTCGTCAGGGGAATCGACATCATACATAACGGTTTTTTTATATATTGTCTTTTCCTTTTCTATTTCATTTTTATAGTATGTTCCCCATACAATTCATTATTTATTTTGTGGTGTGGCACCATTTGCTCTCTTTATATATATATATATATATATATATATATATATATATATATATATATATATATATATATATATATATATATATATATATGGTTTTTATTTGAGCGGACTGCAACACCTTCCTGCAAAAATAAACATGAACAACTAATGTCCTCATCTTTCCTGACAAGGGTATACAGGCGACTGGGGAATTCCTGTGAATTTAATATTCCCTAGAAACTTCCCACATCTCGAAATCCGGCCTAACCCGCCGAATTTAAATGTCGAACCAGGTACAAGTATGTGTTGTTTTTTTAGTGGGGGTTCAGGATGTTAGGTTTTGATGTGCAATATAACAAAATAATAAAATGGCTGACTGATGTACGAATGAATCGACATTTATTATGGTGGAATTTAATTTTATAAGAAATAAAACTTGGTGATAGAAGTAAACTTCGATACTGACTGATGTGTTTGCTATATGGTTTGCTTGAAATGTGAAATTTAACAAATAAATACAAATTTCTGAATAGTTTACAATTAAACCGAAATGCATGATGGTAGAATTTTAATCCATAATGAAATTAATATGGGGGATTGGATAATTACAAACTTGTTTGCTCAACTGACGTTTGTGTGATTGTGTGTATCATATGTATGTATTAGATTTGCTTACCTATATCGCAACCACTAGAAGTAATTTAACCAGAAAATTGTTGTACAGACTCTTCGAAGTTAAAATGCTAATTTACATCCGCGATGTAAACAATATGCTTAAATAGTACTGTTTGTAAAAAAATCTAAACAGCCATTGAATCAGAACACCCTACATACTAATAGTTAATTAATTAGATGTAATTTACTAAATCAAGGTTGATGGTTTCTTTTAATACGTCCAAATTGAAGCTTTTCTCCTTTGAACACCAACACCGCGATCCTCACTTTGCCCTAATTGTAATGAATAGCTCACACCTTCAGGAAGACTCTTGCTTTGATAAACTTCTAGGCCGCTCAGACCAACTTTTTTGACTAGTTTCAACCATCGTTCCCGTCTACCTGGCAAACCCATAAACCCTTATCCTTGAGTAGCACTTGTACCTCTATAACTGGTGACACATTAGTAATATATATATATATATATATATATATATATATATATATATATATATATATATATATATATATATATTAATTAATTAATTATTTATAGTCAGTCTTGCGAGGTTTAAGCTCAATATATATCATTTTAACGCAAGAGCATATATATATTTTTTTATCTTTTTGTTTCTTTTTCTTCTCAAATTGTATTCGTATTTTTTACACTCTACTTAAGAAGTGTTATGTTTAGGAATAATATACGTATGTTGTTTGCCCTGTCAGTGTCTAATATGGCCTCAATTAATGAATACAATTCCAATTTAGTCATTGATAACCAATTATCAAGAGATGATGGGGAAGAAAACCACGGCACACAAAACAGAATGTTAGGGAGTAGAAAACCACGGCACACAGAACAGAAGATAAAGGAGAAGAATACCACGTCACACGGAACAGATATGAAGGAAAAACACGGCACACGAGCGTTGGCGTTGATGATCGTTGAGGGCCGGCACATCGTTCTAATCACTAAGGGAGATAATTCATTACATATTTAAATGAACGTTAGCACCAGCAGTAGATTACAAGGAATATTAGTATTCGTTGTGATATAAAGAAGACGACAACTGCTTTTTGTTCAATGTAATTAAATTATATAATTGGTTAGGGTTAGTTATTTTTAATTAGAATTCGGTTACATGTATGTTAATGATAGCTACATTTTTGTGTAAATAGAGCACCCTTCTCATTTAAATATGTATTTGTAGTTTGTCGCGGAAGAATATATGATAACAGACATCAGCAACAGTTAAACTGGTGTTTTTTTAAAATGTATTTTGTGTATAAAGACGACAGCTAAGTAAGTTTAGAAGCAATTATTTTTGAGGATAGAACACACGACAGTATATTAAACTAAAATTATCTATTCGGCGTTGCCTGGGAGTCTTTCGACTTTCATTTAAGAAATAATTATGTGTTTTTAATAGAATTATAAACGTTACATTTATATAAATATATAAATATATATTACGGTATCGGTTGGTTATTGAACCAGATTGCTATAAAACGTGACTAATTTTGATAAAGTAAATTTAATTTATAAAATGATTGACTATAAACAGTTTCAAAATGTTCTTATGAAGTTTCATTAGAGACATTTTTATCTGTGAAATTTGATGTATTTTGTGTACGCGTACTCAACCCGGAGTATGGAGTACCATACGGGAAGTAAAAAAAACAGGGCGATATTTTTTTATCTGTAAACTTTGGTGTACGCTACGGGAAGTAAACAATGAGGGCAATATTTTTTATACTGACTGCAAATCTTTAAGTAAATCAATTTTCATTTTTATTTATTCCGGAAATAATCAAAACGGCCATGAATGTAAACCTGTAGTAGTACTTGTAATATTAGAAACATAATTTTGAACAAAAATTAGAAATTCGGAAACCGTTTTTTTCAATCTAAAATAGTTTTTCCATATTTTAATTTGGACATAAACAGTTTCCAAAACTTTCATTTAAAGCAGTTTTAAATTTTTTAACAAATTATTGTGCATTAAAAATCCTCGACGTTAAGAATTTAATAGCCGGTTAAAATTACTTTCTCTTCGATGGTTTAAATGCTTCCAAACTCCTCTAAAATCTCGAAATGATACACAATAATAAATTTATTTCAATATTTAACAGAAGATTAAAATGCATCACTTGTTTCCGTTTCAACCGAAAAGTATTATTGTTGATTTAATTTCCTAAGCATTTTTTTGTTAAGTAGGATGTTTAAAAAGGTCGTTATATTATGGCACACGATGGAAGTTGGCTGGATTGATGTGGATTAGTACGTGGACTGACGACCTTGGTGAGCCAGGTCCCAATCCAGTTGATTCTATAGAACAATTTTCACTTATTGATGTTGGCAAACCTATAATCAGAGAAACCAATTCCAACAACAGAATGACTGGTGGACACAAACGCAGTACTCTGCTATAGACCAGTATGGTATTGTCCTTCTGGGCTTGATTTCCGCCGCCTTTGAGAAAGGGTTAGTTTATTGCTAATCGCCCAAGGCGTCCCTACCGGGGAATGCCGACGGGGCTGCCCAGACAATTTTCAAAGGTCATAAGTGATCTTCCTCTAGGGTGCTGACTTATCTAATCCCACTTTCCGACCTTGTGTCACAGTTTACTGCTGTGGGAGGTAGATAAATACCTACTCTGCTGATTAGTACGCATTTGCTTCTCACGCGATTACATTTTTTATTTCATTAAATCATCGATTACTTCTAAATAAACAAATAGTTATGTGTAAGTCACAAAGAGACGCGAGAAATACTTACACACTTACACAGAAACACGAGAAGTTGTCACACAAGTTTATTAATTATTGTATTACTTAATAGTCACCACTTATCAAGGACAAATGCAACTTGAGGATAAAAGTTAATGAGATGGAATGATCGTATACTTGTAGGGACGGTTTTTGGCAGAAATCTGTTGACATTGACTTTAAAGACGACCAGGTTGTAATCTGCAAGGAAGTAGTCCCGTGGCAATGTGTTCCACGAGTTGGAATCCTTGACGAAGAAGCTCTGTTGATAGAACTTTATTCTGACGCTAGGCACCCTGATTAAGAACGATAAGTGTGGTAGAAGGACAAGTTCTTGGTGTAAATGGATTACAAGGAAGAACCAGAGGGTTGAGCTCAAAATATAAAGATAGCCAAATGCAAATCTATTTTCACTTAAGTAAACATGGAACTACCCCGTATTAATAAAATGGAAGACATCTTAGTTTCAATGTCATATTCCATCTATCTACCTGCCAATCTGTTTCTCGCGCTTTTTATTCTTGCATAGTCATATTTCAATATTTATCCTCTTCGGGATGAATCATATTGATACATATGTTAGAATAGCGTCATATATTCAGTTTCGTATGTCATTAAACTCTATCAGTCTTTGTGGTCATTTGTTGCTGCGCCTCAGTTGCGTCCATGTTTGGTGGATATAAGCATCCCTCTGGGTGAGATGTGATATCATCTTGTCAGATGGTTTTAAATATTTAAGTGCAAGCTACGAAGTCTTTACAAATAATTTCTATTTTGACAGCTGAAAACGAAGTCTCTTCCGTCGATGTCTAGAGCCTCCTGTTTCGGCACCTCACCGGTCGATTTCCGTCTTTTATACTCTTGAATATCAGGGTCTAAAATATATAAGAACTTTCAATTAAATAGTAATATTTGCAAATTATATATATATATATATATATATATATATATATATATATATATATATATTTTTTTCATTTTACCATATATATATATATATATATATATATAAACATTTGGCTACATTCCAATGACCAATATTCTGTTAATCTTACCAATCATTTTTTCAAAACAAGAACTTCAGCAAAATTACGGATCCGTTTCGTTCACAAAATAACATGTTAGTTCTGGATCTTTCGCCCGTGAACTGATAATAAAACCGCTGAATGTTCCCCATTAGAAAAAAATACACAGCAATGCAATAAACAAAATTCTTAAACATAAACAAATCACATTGAATTTATCTTCATTGAAAGAGAGAGAGAGGGGTTTAGAAATTACTACCCAGAAAGAGCAGCTATCTTATATATATATATATATATATATATATATATATATATATATATATATATACATATATATATACATAAATTGAACTGTATTTTTCCTTGTACACTTTACAAGAGTAAGAAAATAACCACATTCCTCATACAATACTAAACGACCCAGTTCAATGCTCATATTCACACAAACGTGTGTGCAGCAGCGTTAACATAATTTCTTCAACATATAATACTTAATATATTTATTTCTAAATCACTTACTCTCTCAAATACAACATCCTTATAGACAGTGGTCACTATACTTACTGCAAATTATCTACTCTGTCCGCCACTCAAAACACCGCCAGACTTTTATTTCATTGGGAAGCATTAAATAGGGACCTTGCCAATTACAGATTAAGGGAATATCATTCCACTATTCAGAGCACATGCCAACTTTGCCTTATGGAATAAGGGATTACGTTAAAAGAAATACACCACTCGCTGCATTACAAAATAACATGATCACCCTTCCACGCGTAGTAAGTACACTTCTTAATTTTATAACATTAAAAAGTAGCAGTGTTCCATAGATGTTTCATTCGCTTCCGGTCGCATCCTTCTGTGGGGTGGCGACTTTTGTAGTAGCATTCCATTACTAATCTGTTCTCCTTTGTTGTCCATTTCTTTCTATATATTTTTAGTTTTTTTTCATTCCTGCTTTTTTTGAGTTTGGTCTGTGTCCTTGTCGTAGCTGGAAGTGGAGGGGTTACTTACCTGTTTTTTGTCCGTAGTTTTGTTCCTGAAATCAAAAGAGCCAACATTCGCAGGATGCGGACCAGTTCCCCCATGTTGACCATCGAGGGAGCACCTGCCCATCATGCCACTCAGATGTTTATTCTGAGTTTCACGGGTTTCATTGTTATTATTGTGCATTACTCATATGTTGGCGTATGTGGCTACAGCAGCCCTAGGTTTTGTTTGCCTGTGACCATGTCACAGGGATAGTGTGTATCTCCTTTTAATAAGGTGAAATGTGTACTATCACACACGCAAAAAAAATTGAAATTAAAAAAATAATAATAATAATAAAATTATATATATATATATATATATATATATATATATATATATATATATATATATATATATATGAAGCAATCCAACAAAAGATATAAGCGTCAACTAATATCTTATAATTAGTGAAACATCCGGATAAAAAAACTGAAGCTCAATATACTGGATAGAGCATTAATATTATAATATAAAATGAAGTAATAAAATAAGGTGTCAATCAAATTTTATTAGAATTCAAAGTTCATGCAAAGCATCCTTAAGTCCTTAGCTCATGAGTTTTCAAAGATAATTCTTCTCTTCAGAGGACCATTACCGCAGTTATACTACTACAGGCAATAAAATTACGCTTTGAAAATATATAAAATTATATACACAAATATATAAAAATACATAACATCAAACATATCAATCCAAAAACATACTTTTGTTGAATCCATACAGTCCATCCAGGTCATACAAGTTGAGAAGCATAATTTTGTTAGCTCATGGTTACAATAAGCCTCTAAAACTCCAAGCTGGGTAAGCAAAAGCCTCTTTGAACATCAAGTATATTTCCACCCACACGTTCTCTCAGTTTGTGACATATGTCTGTAATTGTGTTTTATAAACTCCTGAATTAGTATACTTAAAAATAAAAACAGATGTTTACCATTAAAATGTTAGTCTTAACCTTGTAATAATCAAGACAATCGCAGTCGCATTCAAAACGCGACGCCTATCTACACACCTGCCATACACCACGTAACCGCCAATCGTTTCCATTCACTATCTTGCTTTTTCAGATCATCCTGGTGTAATCTGTTTATAGTTTTACAAATATGCAAAAGAAAATATGCTTTAACTGTTTCATCGGACTGGTAAAGCATCCGGTATACTCAGAACAAAATCAGAGAATCGTGCTTACTGTACGCACCAGTGTACAGCTGGATCTAAGACTATATCTTAGCGCTGTTATCCAGCCACAGTTTCTAGCCGGCTGAACCGCTGATGTAAACCGATACAAGTGAACAGGCGGAGTGACCATTGATTGGCGGTGGGAGCGGGCGATCATGTGGCGTTTTCCTACAGCAGTCAGATGGAATCATGTAAGGAAGGAAACACCACGTCAAATTATCCACCGTTAATGCTTGCTATGTTTATGATTTTTTTCCTGTCTTTCGTTCTGATTTGATGTCGGTCTCAGGACCGCCCGCCCGCCCATTGTGCCGACCCTCTCACCCTGTCCGATAAAATTACCCATCACACGGGCGACCAAGCAAAGAAAGAAAAGAAGAGAAAACACGCAAAAAAAAGAAGCACTTTTTTCTCGCTCCAACTATCCCGTTCTTTCCTTCTTTATTGTTTGTTCGTTTTTTTCTACGCTAATTTCGTTTGGTTTCAGTCTTTCTTTTTACTTTTTTCTTTTATTCTTTTGTTCTTTCTTCTTTCTTTTGTTTTAACTTCATTTACTTATCAGTATAATGATACACGTGTACATTCGAGCCAGTACAAGAATATTTTACCTATTTCATAATAAATTTCTCCAAAATCGAATAAGAAGTCATAAACCGGTATAAATTCAAATGTAATGTGAACACATAACTAGATGTACAACTCCCCACTTAAGATGCCCCTGTAGATATGGCCCCTAATTCACAGGAGCCGCTTACGTCTCAGTGGCAATGTACCTTGTCTAAGGTGAATCACATTTTAAAGAAATACAATTCTGATGTTGTGATCAACTTAAAATGATATTTGTTCTAACAAATATTGTTATTTCCTGTTTTCTTCCAGTTCGTTGCCCCTATCTTTTTTTAGCAGTATAATAAATGGTACATTCGTTTGCACGTATATTATAACCCATGACGTACATTTTAAAGAATGTGATCGTCGGATCGCAAAGAGAAACTAACCGAGGACACATATGGTCTCGCCATGGCTGCAAATAAAGATGTTACCCATTTAAAATTGAATTGTTCAAAACTTGAATTGGACGTCATGATTAAAATGTGCGTGTCGCAATCGACTTACAAATCGTTTTTAGTTCCTTCTGACAGATAAAATAACGTCAGTCCTTTTCTAGATTGTGTTGTCATCTGTCTGTCATCTGATTTTGTTTCTATCTTGAAATCAATGCTTGATTCTGATTCGTCAGTTTTTTATGCAGCATGTCTTAACAAACAGTTAAATGTAATTCGATTTAACTCCTTCCATAAAATTCTTTGACCGTTTCGGAATTATTTTCATACGGACACCGTAACCTGTATTCGTTATCATAGATTTACTTTCCTTTGTTTCGGGCAAACATTATATTCTGGAAATAAAAACGGACTAGGTACAAGCAATAAAATAACACAAGTAACTAGACCAGGGAACGCCGGGTAGGTATATATAGTTATTTAAAATTAAGTTCTTCCATTTTTTAAAGACAGAATGCGAACAATAATTGTTCAGTTCTGTCTTTAACTTTCAATCTACGCCAGAATTTACTTCCTATTCTCCAGTCTATAGGCTTCAAAAGCTAACACACTTTATATTGTAACGGAGTAAAACATACTCTGGCATTTATCTGTGACTTCTTGGCCTTTTGGCTAAGATCAAAGTGTAGTATCTGTTCCGATGGATACTGCACCCCATAGAATGGTATTATCTTGGCCTTCGGGGCTTGATTTACGTCGGTGTATGGGTCTGTCCTGTGCAGTTCTAGGAAGTCCACCCTCCCAGGCTTCGCCTCCCCTCTTTGGGGAGGAGTAAGTTCATTGCTTACTGTCTTAGGCGCCCCTACCGGGGAATGCCGACAGGGCTGCCCAGGCTATTTTTAAATGGCTAGGGTGCTAACCTCTCGGGCGCTGGCTTTTCACACCCCACTTTCCCGACGCGACTTTGGGTCACATCTTACTTGTGGGTGTAAGATAAAACTGGCCTTGTGCCTAACTCCTGGAGAGGAGTAAATAAATAATCTGGCATTTATCTGTTACTTCTTGGCCTTTTGGCTAAGATCAAAGTGTAGTATCTGTTCCGATGGATAGTGCACCCCATAAGTATTATCTTGGCCTTCGGGTCTTGATTTACGCCAGTCTATGGCTCTGTCCTGTGCAGTTCTAGGAGGTCCACCCTCCCAGACTTCGCCTCCCCTTTTTGGGGAGGAGTAAGTTTATTGGTTACTGTCTGAGGCGCCCCTACCGGGGAATGCCGACGAGGCTGGCCAGGCAATTTTTAACCCCACTTTCCCGACCCGAGCTTGGGTCACATCTTACTTGTGGGAGTAAGATAAAAACTGGCCTTGTGCCTAACTCCTGGAGAGGAGTAAATCAATTCTTCTTGGCCTTTTGGCTAAGATCAAAGTGTAGTATATGTTCCGATGGATACTGCACCCCGTAGACTGATATTGTCTTGGCCTTCGGGTCTTGATTTACGCGTGTCAATTGGTCTGTCCTGTGCAGTTCTAGGAGGTCCACCCTCCCAGGCTTCGCCTCCCCTCTTTGGGGAGGAGTAGGTTTATTGCTTACTGCCTGAGGCGCCCCATACCGGGGAATGCCGACGGAGCTGCCCAGGCAATTTTTCAACCTCACTTTCCCGACCCGACCTTGGGTCAGATCTTACTTGTGGGAGTAAGATAAAAACTGCCCTTGTGCCTAACTCTTGGAGAGGAGTAAATCAATACACTTGCATTCATCTTCAAATCTCTGTATTAATTAAGCAACCAACTTGCGGATGAATATTTCTCCAGGGCGTTGAAGAAGGTGACTAAACCAACGAAGTCTCTTTTTAAGAATCTTTGTTATGCTGTTGGTGTTGCATCTCAGGACTTAGATAGGAACACGTCGGACAGCCATGGCCTCCTCGTGTTTGGTGTTCGTTGCTGGAACCGGAAATGTCTGAAGCATGTAAAGGACTCAGCTGCCGATCGGTGGGGGTTGACCGCCTTGCCTGACGATGCGGTGAACTCAGTTAAAGCAGGCTCAACCCAGCACCCCAGGGGGTGAATACCGTTACAGTCACAGTCACGGTATAAATTATGTAATTAGACAAGCTCCCTTGTGACTGTGTTTCTCGTTTCAATGTGTAGTATATTTTCCGATGAATGCAAAACTCTTTAGCCTTCGGACTTTGATTCAGCCGGTCTTAGGGATTGTTCTCTGCAGTCTTAGAGGGTCCACCTTCCCAAGCTTTTCCGTCTAACCTTTTGAGATCGGCTTAGTGTATTACTAATCGCCTGAGGTACTCCTACAGGGGAATGCCCAGCCATTTTTTGCAGGGAAGATTACTCAATCTCTAAGTCGCTTGCTTTTCAATCCCACTTTACGACCTTGTGTCACATCTTACCGCTGTTGGATATATATATATATATATATATATATATATATATATATATATATATATATATATATATATTAATAATTACATGTATACACGTATAATATAATCAGGGGATATAACATATTGTGTATAGAGTTGCAGTATTTACTCCAACAGTGCTCAATACTTGAGTAGAACTTAGTAGTAAAGTATGAAAATATATTTATGCCAATTAAGCTAGACAAAGGCATCCGCGAATTGTCAGGCTAAGTTCACAGATATTTTTTTAGTATTTGCTATTACATCTGTTAAGTCCAGATTATTAACAACTCAGATTCATTTTTATTTCTCTCACACGGGTCAATTTTTAAATGGTCGAGCTTCTCTCAAACAAAGAATTTGCTGACCTTTACTGAACAAGATTTTTCTTTTTGTGTTGGCGCATCCTTTTTGTGAGTGTGTTTAGTTAACAGTTTATTTTATTTTAGCATGTGAGTAACTGGAATAATTATATTACTTTTTATGTTTATTCATTGCTACTTTAAATGTTGATTTTGGTTTTTATTTATCTTATTTTATCCATTTATTTATTGGATATGTGGTTATCCTAAAGTAAAGTTTATGGTATCAAATTGATTGCCATATATTTTCTACAGTTAAGAAAGTTGTAAGGTTCTTTAAAATTTAGAATTTTAAGGTTTTCGTTCAAAGATAATCGACGCGGATTGTCTAAATATCTTGCCGAATCTGGCTTCCTTGATGGCTCGAAAATTGCCTCTGTTGTACCAATCTTTAGGGATTCTGGTGATGGAACTGCCCCTCAAAAGTATCACCTTATCTGTCTACTGTGTAAAACCTTTAAATCCTTAATCAATCTTGCGATAGTCCGGCATCTCGTGTATACCAAACTTCTTTACTGACCATAAGTATACATTGAGACAAGCACATTCTACAGCGGATATATTAACGGTCATCCCTGAACGCATACGCCATACACTAGACAAAGCAAGTGAAGCTAGCGCGGTAGCGCTTAATATATCCAAAGCATTTGCCGAGGTCTGACATGGAAGTTGTCTCATGAAAATTAATTCATATGGTATAACTGGACGAATATTTAATATAGGTATATCCTTCTATTTAAAAGAAAGCTGTAGGTTGTCATCAATGGTCATACATCATGCCAATATGGAATTAATGCGGAATTACCCCAGTTATTGATCCTTGGACCATTATTGTTCCGCATTTTCATGAACGACCTACCTGATAAAATTGTCTTCGAGTTGGGAATACTTGCGGATGACACTACGCTCTACTGTTGACATGTAGGTAAGAAAACGCGCACATATACAAGGCGATTGTAGAATCCTTAGAAAATGGTCTCTTGTCTGTAGTTGAATGAGGACATAACTGGATGGTAATATTTGATGCTACTAAGACACAGACCATTTCTTTTAACAACTACACGAAACCTCTTCAACCCCCGATTGCCATCCTACATAAGAGTCCAACGTTCACACTCTTCGGACTAACATTCAGTTGTAGCATAGATTGGAACAAATACATAAAAGACATTGCCAACGCTGTTGCAAAGACAATGGGCTCCTTCTACCGTGCTCACCCATGACAGTATCCTATATCTCTACAAAGTCACTACCCACCAATGCATGAAGTATTGTTGCCACATCTGGTCTAGTGTACCATCCAAATCTCCCCTTCACCCTTACCCTTACACTAACCCTAACATGAATCTGAATAAATACATAGAAGATATTGGCAAGTCTGCTGCCTAAGGGGGGAGGCTTTCTCCATCATGCTAACACCTGACAATATCCTATATTTCTACAAAGCTACCCTCTGCTCATGCATGTAGTATTGTTGCCACATATGTGCTGGTGCACCATCTACTAGTCTCTCACTCTTAGACAATGTCCAAAAAAGAGTCTCTTATCTATGATTTGCTTTTGTACCCCTTGACCTTTAATATACTTGACCAACCCGACAATCAGTTAGATTGCATCCAGTAATTGTGGAGGTCCCCAAATCACGGACTGCTTTCTACTCTAATGTATTCTTTCCCTGAACAGCTAGCATTTGAAACTCAACCCTTGCTTCCTATTTATCTGACTGTACTGACATGTAGAAAGTTAAATGTAATGTGGAAAGATATCTCACTATACAACACCTCACTTAGGATTTCCTCTATAAATATGTCCTTTAACCACAAAATGTACTTCTAACTGGCAAAAGCTTCGGTTGGGGTGGACTAAAAAATAACAATGTACTGGACCATGTAACTATTTTAAGTTTAATTACTGATTTGCTTCTCATTTCTTAGAGTTCCTAGTAATGTTTTGAATCAAAGCTTTTTGATACCGAATGTTGATTTTATGGTTGTTATACTTGGATCTAAAATCTAGGAAGGTTATACCTATGTAGTATTTTTTGGTATTCGGGATTTCATTATAAAATGTTGTGGCTTAGTAAACAATGTTTTTTCTTAAGCAGTTATTTTGTAGTGGGCAATATGCACAGGTTAAACAGTTACAATGTTCCTGTTCATTATTAACTTTTTCCTTTCTATTTGAGTAGTTTCTATTAGAATAAGAGTTATTACTATTTCTAATGGTTATATTATCGTTCTTCTTTATCATTGCTATATTGCTTGTTTTTTTTACACATTTTCTTTTATTCATTTGCTGTATTAATCTTTTTAGTAGTTTGTTATTGTGTGCTTTTATCATTTCAATGTTTTTGCAGCAATTGCATGGCAGTTTTAAGTATTTTTTACTGAATATGTTTCAGAACAGATTATTTACGGGAAGGTGTATTCGATGAGATTTAGGAATTTCTTGAAAGGATTAGTATTTAACGTCTGGTCACCCACCCACATCTCTCTCTCCCCCTTTCTCTCTCTCTCTCTCTCTCTCCCTCTCTCTCTCTCTCTCTCTCTATATATATATATATATATATATATATATATAAATATATATATATAAAAATATATAAAAATATATATATATATATATATTTATATATATATATATATTTATATATATATATTTATATATAT
>OY744519.1:12673899-12681399 GCA_963556195.1 Sepiola atlantica | reverse complement strand
AAAATTCGTAAACGGTAAATTCGTCACTTTTGGCCAAGTAGGAAAATTCGGCAATTATCGAATAAATATCGATTGAAAATAGATTTTAGAACCGTTTTTACAGGAGATATACTTGTAAATACGAGGCTACCCACCTCCCCAGTGGAGAACATTTTTTCATATTATTTTTTTGGTACTTGTGCAGTTTACGAACCGGGCTATTTTTTAGATAAGATTTTCAAGTTAAATTAAATTTTTACGATATCTTTTGTTTATTAAATTGTTAGGTAAAAGTACAGAATAGTTAACACCCCCCTCACTCCATGTTAAGAATGGCTTCCTAAATAATGTTATTTCAACCCAGTTCGTAATTACGTTACGAAATTAAAGGTTTGGATCGGGTTATTTTTTACATAAAATTTTCAAGTTAAATTCAATTTTTACGATATCTTCCGTTTATTAAATCGTTACGTGAAAGTACAGAATAGTTAACAAAGCCCCCCCCCCCCATTCTCCTCATGTAAAAAATCGTTGTCTAAATAATGTTATTATTTCAAGCCTGGTTCGTAATTAAGTTACGAGATGAAATCCATCATAATTCATTTAGATTTATTCGTAAACAAGTCAGCCATTTTAATTGACAAAACATCAATTACTTCGTGTGTTTGCAAAACTTGACAGGAATTTATAAATTATCGAGTAACTGGCTTTAAATTCTTAGAAAATGTCCATGTATTTAAAAAAGCAAAATTGTTTTCTAACTAATTTAGTGTTTTTATTTCATCTTGCCTAAAACTTGTTTTAGCTAACAACTTTATTTAATACTTAAAAAAAGAAATTCTTCTTTCAAATAAATCGTTGTATGGAACAAAAAAATCAGAAAAATACAGCCAATTCACTTTCTGCCATTTTAGTTTTGAAACGATGGATTAACCACTTTTTCTCACAGTGATTTTGAAGTAAAAATTTAATTTAACTTGAAAATCTTATCTAAAAAATAGCCCGGTTCGTAAACTGCACAAGTACCAAAAAAATAATATGAAAAAATGTTCTCCACTGGGGAGGTGGGTAGCCTCGTATTTACAAGTATATCTCCTGTAAAAACGGTTCTAAAATCTATTTTCAATCGATATTTATTCGATAATTGCCGAATTTTCCTACTTGGCCAAAAGTGACGAATTTACCGTTTACGAATTTTCCATTTACCAATTTTCCGTTTACCAATTTTCCGTTTACCAATTTTCCTGTGACGAGTTTTCCTAAATTCGCGTCAGATATATATATATATATATATATATATATATATATATATATATATATATATATATATATATGATGGACTCTATCCCGTCGATTTCAGCCGTTTGAGTGCCCCGTCAGGGGCTGCCCACGCTTGAATTTATAATTGCAAGGGTTGCGCAATCTCCAACAACTGCTCTCCCGAGTCGGCATTGCTTGATTCCCATGACAAGTAGTTATACCAGACGACTGGAAACAATGCCGAGATAAGCAGAGAGCATATACAGCATTTGGTATTCTTTCTAAAACACAATTCTTTCTAGACACACAATAGTGCAATTAATAGAAGTGATAGTATAATTCTGGTTTTAGAAAGACAGATACCAAATCTTAATTAGTAATAGATTTTGTTCGCAAAGCAAAATAATATAAGGTGTTTTCTCCAAGAACCGCTAAATTTTAATTGATCTGCGTAACTTTCTTTGTTAATTTCAGGATTCGCTGCTCAGCTCGAGCAAACTGATTTCTTTTTGATAGATTACTTCCTTCATATAATTGTCATGGATCCCGTTTCATTTATTTTCGTCGACATCTTTGTATTACTAATTTTATTTCTGTTATGTTGACATTCCGCCGAAGTTCCCTCCTTCTCAAACGACCCACGACGGAAATGAAAGCACTTGAATTGATTTGTTTAACTTTCCCGTGTGATTAAAGCATCAGGCGTGATGTCTGTTTTATTGTTCGGATTTCGATTGTTAAAACGCATTTCGAATTAAGTCATGGAACTATTCGGTTTAGCGATAACCCACTGGGTAGAATGAGAAACGGAGACCATGTATAGTTTTATCACCACCGTTGTTAACAATTGAATAGAACGAGTTTAACATGACACGGTATCTCACTTAACTCAAACACTAGACAGTCTTCAGACCAACAACAATAGTTACATCCTGGCGCCCTCCAGGGTAGCTATTTCATAGAAAATCAGACCGACAGGGTTATGAGTTGCTGTCTGTCTGAGGTATGGTCCTGTAGAGTTCTACGAGGTCTACCCTCTCATGTTTTATCTCCTCCCACTTTGACAAGCTGTTAGTCTATTGCTAATCGCTTGAGTTGCCCTTACCGGGGAATGCCGATGGGGTTGCCTAGGCATTTTATTGTTCGGCCTAAGTGCTCTTCCTGTAAGGCGATTGCTTTTCAAAATACTTTCCCGCCCTTGTGTCTACTATTCCCGCCGTGGTGGGGAGATGAATAAAAATCAGGTGCATGTAAAGTTATCCCCTATTTAGGTGGAGAGTGACCAGTTTTATACTGGGTCATTGTAAGATATAAATAAATCACTAAAAGAACACTTGCATGAGGTGTTAAATTGGTTTTCATATACTCTTATATAAATACTATAAAAATGTGTCCCGTCAGGTCACACACTGAGCTCGGGTTTAAGTGTTTGAATCAGGATAAATGATTTTGCAAATCCAGATAAATATAAGAAATAAAAAGCAAAATTAAAAAAAATTGCAATTTGCTGCTCTTTTTATATTTCTCTTTCTCTGTATCTTTTCCGCCCAACTAAGGATTAAATTGTATTACTGTCAGTGGCAGTATTCCATGTTTAATGGACTATTCCAATATTTGTATCATGTTCTTTCTTTATTACCTTTGACTATTAATACACTATGCGATAGATAGAGAGAGGAAGAGGACGAGAGAGAAATGCAAAGGCAGAGAGAGAAAGAGAGACAGAGAGAGAGAGAGGGGGGACATATTCAGATACTGTGAAATATAGAGTATGTGCGTGTGTGTATGAGGGAAGCTGGGATTCAGACAACAAATACTTAGAGAGGGTGACAATCTTAGTAAAAGATGGATCCCTTGCTGAGTCATTTGCACATTTCTGCTAATTAAAATAATTAAAGTGGAAGTTTTGTCAAACTCAACTTAATACCAAGACCGACAATATTTTAGTTGGTATATTTACGATTAAAAGCCTGAGAGAAACAAACGTTTATTAAGTCACCTTTTAAATAATAAAAATAGATATTACTGTTTCATATATATACTTATATCTGTATTTTTATAAAGTAAGGTGTGTGTATATATTTATACATTTGTATGTAAAAGATTCAGTCCTAAGCTAATTAACCGACTATCATGTATTTTGGAACGCAGCTGCCAAGAATAACGGTGTGTAATGTGGGTTATATATTTAATTGTATTTAATGTTATACAAGCAGTTCAAAAAGGGTGTATAAACTGAACATCCAGATACCTCCCATTTTTGTAAAATTTTAAAAAGTAAGTATTGAACATAAATTAAAAAAACATTCCACACATAAAATGGGCACACACTCCTATTTGAAGATTTCAATATTTCAGATTTGCATTACATTTGATCGATAGTTTTTAGGCAGCACTTAAAGAATTCCAATTTTTTTATTAAGCTCCATTTCTTTTCTCTGAACCCTCTCGTTCATAGACGTGATATTGCTAGTCTCAGTCTTTTCTATAAATACTATTATGACATGTGTTCTTCAGAATTATGTGATCTATTCCCCGCTTCTTTTGTCCCAGCTAGTTTGACTCGTTGCTTAAGTGGTATCCATTTATTCGCTGTTTTAATACCTCATTGTAATACAGCTTATTTCTAAGGACTACAGGCTTGTGGAATTCCTTTCCTGCTGACTGTTTTCTTTCTACCTATTTTTTTCAAAACTAAGGCCAGTAGGCATTTCGTGCTTTTGCGAAGATCGTATCCCGTTCTCGTTAGCTCCTTACATCAAGTGGCTTCATGCCTTGTCTGGAGCAATTCCTATTTACATTTCAGTATCAAATGTATGTAATTGATTTTAATAAATATTAGAAGTAAGGTTATTTTTAATGACAATAGATGTGAGTTAATAAGAAATAAATTAATGAGGCAAACTATACTAAAAGTATTCTGTAAAGTGTTTATTTTAATAAAATCAAAAGATTGAGGCAAAATATACTAAAAGTATTCTGTAGACTTTTTTCTTTTTGTTTTGCGCGTCTTCTTTTTATTGCAAACAACACATACATTTACGGTTCCGTGAGAAGGTACCCGTTTGTTCACATATCCAAGCTTATTGCTTTTTAGTTTGAATTGAAAAAAATAATGTTTCTTTATTATTAATAAAATATATGTATATTTTGATAACAAATACATATATATAATTCTCTGTAAGGTAAAACTTTGAAGGTCATTTTAGATCATCTGTTTAATTTACTATAACGTCGTCCCTTATTTTATCCTAAATGGTGGTCCAAAATGAATATATAACATACCATACCTACAACGCTTCGTAATCTGGATTCAAAGGGTTCAATATCTGAATGTCGATAATATACTTCAAAAAGTTATGCGTCACGTTGCTTCCAATGGTTATGTGTAATGTAGCTATTATCTTGATCAAATTGATTCGATTGTAACATGTAAAGATGCCACATACTAAAAACGATTGAAGGTGTGCACTCACCTGATATGTTTCTTCTGATTTCGCTCGTATAGTCATTTCGGTCGCCATTTTCTACAGCAAATAAGTATATAGAGAAGACTCAGAACAAAAGGAAGTTTACGTTTTCTAAAAACTGTTTTGATTACTCTCGCACGCATTTCTTTATATTCATTGGTCTTTCCGTGCATAGTTCACTAGGATATCAAATAACAGGACGCTCTCGCTTCTTGAAATCAAGTAAGGTTCTACTGTTTCCCGATAAGTTCACTATAATTATTAAAACTTCTTTTTATTTTTACACATTCTTTTTAAAACAACAACGCATACATGTTTATTTTAATAATTGTCTACCGAATTTCCTAAATCACAACCTATCAAAACCAACAAGGCTTTAATTTAAGATGCGACAAAATTTTAGCCCGTACATTCCATTCGCTACCCTACTTATAGTCACGTTAAGTATTGTAACAACGTACGTAGAGGTGTTCTAAAACTGGTAACTAATAACCCATCTAAACATGAGTTGACTACACACACTTTGGCTCCCTACGGTTGCATATGTTGGCTAGTGTATATCATGTAATGATTGTGCTTTCTAATGGACAGTCGATTGCGATAATATATTGGTGACATACGCTACCTTTTTCACTGTAAGATGTAACGCCTGGGAAGATTGTCTGATGACACCAAAATAGATACTACACTACCCGCCGCCCCCAAAAGGATAATATCTAATATCTGGGAGGATGGTATCATGACAAATAAACATGTATGGCACTACACGAACCCAAATGAGAATGTTATGCTTTTAGAGATGGTCTTATTACAACATAACTCACACTATACTATCCCCTAAGTAGAGGGTAATGCATGAGAGGATGGTCTTATTACAATATAACTCATACTATACTATCCCCTAAGTAGAGGGTAATGCATGGGAGGATGGTCTTATTACAACATAACTCATACTATACTATCCCCTAAGTAGAGGGTAATGCATGGGAGGATGGACTTATTACAACATAACTCATACTATACTATCCTCTAAGTAGAGGGTAATGCATAGGAGAATTGTGTTATGACAACAGAATATATACTATACTACCATCATTAATTGACAGTTTAAGGATAATACATCAGTATAGTAAACAGAATTGAGCATTATGAGATAGTACAATAGTACAATTTACCGAAAGCAATAGTATAGCAGACATATACCTACTCTTTATTATTACAGATCAGTAGAATAGTACAATTAATTGATATCAAACCCCTATTAGTAATATAAATAGACTAGATTGAACATAAAAGGATAGTACACTGGTACAATTGAATAGAAGTGGTAGTATGGTTTGGCTTCAGACATACATATAGCAAATCTCTATTAGTAGTAAATAATACATCAGTACATTTAAAAAACATATATCAATTCTTATCATTAGTAATCGAAAGGGTATAGCAACTGAATTGAACATTAAAGCATACGGCACTTTGTTAGATTTAGGCATGCGTTAAAAGTCCCTCGACGTCGGTGCTTTCCGGGTTTTTTCGTAAAACGCCGGAAAGCCCCGAAGTAGTTAGCCTACGCAACTGCGAGAAAAGGAATAACTGATTTAAAAGAATAAGCAGACGATATCTAAACTTGATAATTGAATTTTTGACGTCTGCAAACGAGCTTGTCTAAACCCTAATTACTAACCCTGCCAAAACCCTAATTCTTAATTCTACCCCACCCTGACCTAACCCTACCCTTACCCTAAATCATAACCCACACAAACCCTGACCCTAACCTTAACCCTAACCCTGCCATAACCCTAATTCCTGACCCTTCTCAAACACTAACACCGCCCTAATACTAATTTCTAATCCTGCCCAAACCCTAATCCTACCCTAAGTAGTATAGTATAGTTTCGGCTTCAGATGAATGAATACTAAATCTCTATTAGTAATAAATATATGTTCAGCTAAATATAGATAGAGTATGTAAACATTAATGTTCAATTTATTAGTATTGGTAAAGAATACTATTGAATTCAGAATACATTTGCCTAAATAAAAAAAACGCAATATATATATATATATATATATATATATATATGTATATGTATATGTATATGTATATATATATATATATGTATATATATATATATATATATAAATATATATATATATATATATATATAAATATATATATATATATATATATATATATATATATAAATACAACAATTACGAAACAATCCATCACTTTTCTAAGATAGAATAGAGTCAAAGTTTTTATTTTCAGGTTTTTATCAGAGAGTGCAAGGAGAAGGGGTGTAACAGACAGAAATAAATGAAAATAAATACATTTTTTTGTCTTTGAATTTTTTGGAACCTGACCAACACTGAGTCAGGTTGATAAAGGGTCGAATAAAAGAATAATCTATCAATCATCGGCTCAAAAACACAAAAAAAACAAAGGAGAGGGGGTGAAGAATGGCGAAGAAAAATAGATCGAATTATGTAGACATATATTTTTATGGAATTTATAAATATGCGGTTGAATTTTATTTCCTGTTTTGGGCCGTTACATCAACATTCAGACATTCAGTGCACGAATCTAAATAATTTACTTATGATGCATATTCTATTAAAGGCATTACCATCTATATACGCTTCCATACACCCACATTTATATATATATATATATATATATATATATATATATATATATATATATATATGTATATATGTATATATATATATACATAAATACACACATGTAAAAACATGTGTATGTATATACATATTTAGATATTACATA
>OY744519.1:12628899-12671399 GCA_963556195.1 Sepiola atlantica | reverse complement strand
GACGAATGGAGATTAGATTGAACAAAAGAACAAAAATTAAACATAACTTATTCATGAAAAATAACATATGTTAAAGCGTTTCATTAGTCTATCCGCAAGGGGGATAAATCAATTGACGACTAAACCACAGTTTCCATTTTCAGCTTCACAAATTCGTGCCCCTGTCAAGACATTATTAATGATGCATTGCAGAATCACTCGATTACGAATAAATTCCCCGACTTCATTTCTGATGTGTTTCCTCAATTCCTGTGGAGTTTCAGGTTTGTTGATGCACACTTTTTCTTTAGGATGGACATACAAAAAATAGTCAAGGCTAGTCAAGTCTTGGGAACGTGAAAGTCAGTTGACATTGCCCACTTTTTTATTTGTGTTTTTTTTTTATCTTCATTGTTTTCGTCATATTATTTTAGAATGTTATGTTAGAACCCCATTTAAGAGCCATCAGAAATAAAGAATCTATTCAAGTAAAAATCCCTCCTTCATCACTCATCGACTTCTTTGCAACCCTATATAAGCTGTCTTACGTGACCCTTAATGGAACAGTGATTGGAATTACCTTTTGTCTTATCTGCGCAACCCTTAAAAAAGGGACCACACCTATACATAGCAGTCTATAAGTGTTTTATGAATCGGAATGATAATTACCCCCAACGAAAATACACTCGAATAACCATACAATCAGCAGAACCCAATCCATTCACTATAGAGGTCCGCAATAGCTTATTTCTCCGAGGTAACGATTTTTTGAACTCCCTACCTGCTCACTGTTTCCCTGACTCTACCGACATGTACAAATTAAAAAAAAATTAACAAGCATCTCGCTGCACAACTTTCAATTTATGATGACTTCCAAAACATTCACCATAATTCTCAGTAACCCCTTTCGTTTACAGTTGTAACATGCCTTGTTTGGGAGTGAACTAAGTTTTAAAAATACTTACACGACTGAAGTTGTGGGCTTTAAATTGTTGGATTTATACAATAGTGTAACTTGTAGTAAATCTTATTAAACTTAGAGGTAAGAAGTATTCTCTTTGGGGTGGAAGTTAATGCTCTCTTTGTTACTGTTGTGGTATCATCCCTATTTAGATACTCAATGGCTTATACGACAAGTATATTATACTTTGACTTTGACTAAGATCAAAGTGTAGTATCTGTTCCGATGGATACTGCACCCCATAGACTGGTATTGTCTTGGCCTTCGGGGCTTGATTTACGCCGGTCTATGGGTCTGTCCTGTGCAGTTCTAGGAGGGCCACCCTCCCAGGCTTCGCCTCCCCTCTTTGGGGAGAAGTAAGTTTATTGCTTTCTGCCTGGGGCGCCCCTACCGGGGAATGCCAACGGGGCTGCCCAGGTAATTTTTAAACCCCACTTTCCCGACCGTACCTTGGGTCACATCTTACTTGTGGGAGTAAGATAACAACTGGCCTTGTGCCTAACTCCTGGAGAGGAGTAAATCACTACTCAGAGAGGCAAATAGAATGCTACTTGCTTACACACCAGTCGAGGTTCCGTTATCAACAATTAGTCCGACATAATTTGGTTTGTTTATTACTAACTACTCTAGAAACCCCGACCGGGGAATGCTTACAGGCCTGTCCAGTAAATTATTAATTGGTCAAAGTACCTTATTTTAAAGAGTGTTGGCTTGATTCTCCCCACCTTCCAGCATTGTGCCTCATCTTCCTGTGATGAGAAGGAAGTAAATACCTAGTACAAATAGCAGACCACTACTTGCTGGCACGGTAATACCAGGCGAGGATCTTTTATCAACAATTAGTCTAACAGTAATATGATCATTTTGGTAGACTTTTATCTGTCGGGCTGTGGTATTAGTCCTGGGTAGTCCTACAAGGTCAACCGTCCCAGGCGTTGCCTTCACTTTTTCGGATTAGTTAGTGTATCGCTAACTTCCTGAGGCATTGGACCGAGGAAAGCCAACACGGCTACCCAGGATATATTTAAGAAGCCAGAGTGTGTTAATTCTGGTGTGATGGTTTGTTTCCCCGACCTTCCGGCTTCGTATCACATCTTCCTTCGGTGGTAAAGAAGTAAATACCGCATGTAATAGCAGAAGCTACACTGACGACCTTGTATTATTGTATCATACACTAATTCTCTTTTCAACACGTGTTTCTCTTATTTATGTATTGTGCTTCTTCGAGGATATAACAGATATAAAGTCTGAAAATACTACAAATCGGCAACACTTGTTCTCTTCTCGACGTAAATACCCCCGACTAACCTGACAAACAGCAAAATCACACACCTTCACTGTAGACGTACACATATGCGAGAAAGGTTTATACTCTAATAGTTTCTACACTCGAACTGATAGACTTTGGAATTATGTCCTTGTTTCTTGCTTCGCTTTACTTACATGCAGATATGTAAATGTAATGCGAACACACAACTTGCTGCTAAACTCCCTACTTAGAGTCCCTCTGTAGACATAGTCCCTAATAGTAGCCCTTCACGTCCTCATTAACAATGAGCATTATTTTTGGTTGAATAAGAGTAAAGAGTAAAATATAGTGCTTTTTTGTTTCATTTTACTTTAGTCGAAGTTCTCAGAAATATAGTAGCACCCTCTTAGGGCTAACACTTGATGTCTATATGAGATACATAGATATTTGAGTGTTCCATTCAAGTTCTCTTTTACTTCTGAAATGATGAGTTAGTAAAAAAGTGAAGAACATACATTTTCTTCTCTCCAATTGACCATTTTTTTGGTCTCTTGGTTTTACCGGATTCCAGTGCTGTTATCTAAGGGTTCATCAACAAGAGAAGAACCACTATTCCTCGTATAGCCGTGTAACAAAACCGAGAAGATTTTATTTGTGCTTCGAATACTATGTTATTTTGAATGGTTGGTCAGGGTTTTTTGGTAAGGTAAAGTATCCTCATGTCAAGTTTTCTTGACAAACCCTTTTACAGAGAGATCGAATACAGTCGAGAGTATGTCCAGTTACATATTCAAACTCTCCTTAATGCTGTATGAAAAACTTTGTTATGCGTTTAGGGAGAGGTTTAATTTGGGCTGTGACGCCTCAGTAAAAGATTTTAAAATATATAAAATATATAAAATTTGCGGTTATTTTCAAACTATATTCAATATTGTATATAGAGGAAAATCTAATTAAAATTCAAGAAAACATTTCAAAGAGGCATGGACTATCTCCCATGAGATAATTACAAAAAAAGTGAGCCTATCGGGGCAATCGGACGAAAAGGTGATTATTATTATTAACATATTACAAATTCCTAATTTTAAATATTAGTGTACATACACACGAACTGATCGAATGAGAGATCCTGGCAAATGTATGTCCTTCCATTAGCGATAATGCAAAACTCTTCGTAATATCAAAAGGATAAATCTTTTGTAGTGTACAGTGATTATAGAAGCATTGAGATTTCGCTTACTCATGGCCGCTGCCTAGCGGCCGAATTATTAAAACTATAATAAAAGTCACGCAATTGCAAAAAGCTTCAAATAAACCATGACTTAATTAAATGGACATGTTTACAAGCCCATAACTTCAGCCATGTAATCTGTATTTTCACACAGATTTTGCCATAGAAACATGTGTTTTGGCTTCGTTTAAGCATTTAAGCGTTGTATTCATTGCACTTATTAGCGTTCTAATATACAATATGTGAGTCTGAATTTCTGCTAGATAACACTTTTAATGCTTGACAACATAAGAACCTCAATATTTGGTAATATAATTGTCATGTAAATTCGATTTCAATTTAGCTCTCTTAATAGAAATATGTTTTGATGCATAGATGTTTTTAAAACTCTTGCAATAATTAAAGGGTCGTGAAGTTAGACATTATTATAAACCTTTCCTTTGACTAGTATAGTAAACGAGTAGATATGTATGTGTGCGTGTACGTATAACAATGGTATTACATATACAGTCAGATATGAATTTACAAATTGTATTTCTCATGCCAAATGACAGTTTCACTTATAATACATATATATATATATATATATATATACATATATATATATATACATATATATATATATATATATATATATATATATATATATATCCATATAGATATGTATTTATGCATATATATATATATATATATATATATATATATATATATATATATATATATGTATATATATATATATGTATATATATATATATATATATATATATATATATATATATATATATATATATATATATATATTGGTGTAGGAGAGAGGAAGTAATAGTACTTTTGCGTGAGTGTGTTTGGGACAGGACTGAAGGCATTAAATGCTTTTGTCAGAAGGAAACTAGTTATGACTTTCGTTGACAGGGAAGAGATTGATTACCCTGTTTTAATTAACCGGGAAATGTTATATAGGTTAGATAATATATATATATATATATATATATATATATATTTATATATATATATATATATATATATATATATATATATATATACATGTTCTAGGGTTTAGATCGGATTCTTACTCTGCCTGATGAGATCCTAGTTTGTAATAGTTGTTGACCGATAACATCGACATGCCAGTGTCGCAGATTTTGTACATGTCGGTGTAAATAAAAATAATCATTTATAAAAGCTCTATTTGATATTGAGCACTTTTTATAAACCCGGTTATCATTCTTTGGATTACTACCCTGTGGATGTTTTACCTGGATTATTTTTATTATTATCATATATATATATATATATATATATATATATATATATATATATATATATATATATATATATATATATATATATATATATATATATATATATATATACACATCGTTTGTGGTACAAAACTAAATGATGTCTATATACAGACCATATTTATTTATTAACAAAATGAAATTAAAAGATAAGAGAGTGAAAGGGCCAGCTGACCGGTTTCGAACCTTGCTCAACAGAGCTAGACCGAAGGTAAGAGTAGGAAACAAATGCCATGGGTATTATTATATTATTATATTATTATAGTATTACAGCGAGCGAAAAGGTGAACGAGACAAGTGAATCAAATAGAAACTACATTCAGCTTGCGAATATTGTCTTCTTGTTTACAAAGAGAAAGTCGCAAATACATAATGTAAATAGTTTCCAGAATCTCTTATGAAATAGGGGATTAGAATAACAATTAAAAAAGAACAATATTTATTAAATCATCAAGTAGTCAAATATTGTATTTTTTCCAAATGTTTATTCTCATCACCCATAGCATTTTATTATTGCTCTATTTCGTATATTGAGCACTGCATTTTCAAAAGAGGATTACTTTGTAGATAAAATGTTAATATTATCATTTCTCAATCGATATATATCTCTCTATATATATATACATATACATATTATATATGTTTTATATATATATATATTATATAAAGATATAATTTATTATCATCCATGTCTACACGTATACTATTATAAGCTGATATTATATATCGTAATATATTTTCAGTATTGACTTCAATAGTTCGCAATACGTGAGTAACACTGAGTTGTAAAGCATACACATCTATGTATGGCAATTTAGCTACACAGAGACGGTTGTTTAATGTTCGAGTTTCATGCTGGAACTGGAGAAAGACTTGCCACACAGGTGTGATATCCTAGTACTTTCGGTTACTTCAAGAACAATCTTCAATGGGTTAGGTATCTAGTAAAGAAAGTAAAAGTTTAAGTTGATGGTTTTGGGCGGGAACCGTTGAAATTAGTTGTAGAATTAATTGTGCATTTGTATTAACGGTACCCAGATGATTCTGAGAGGAATCGAAAATAGCAGGGCATCCAGCCAGTACGGAAAGATCATCTGCCAGTTTCAATCTGAAACTCGAACATTGATCAGACATCTAGAAAGGATAAAAGAGAAAATATGAATCCATATGTTTTTAAACTCAGTTAACGCCAAACAAGGCAAGTTGCCACTGTAGATGTACATTATGGTGAAAATTTTGGGTGTTATCTTAAATAGGAAACTGTGAAGCGAGATGTTTGTAGATGTAAGGGGGGGGGGCTCCCTTCACTTATGAAGTGAAATATACGTAAGCGGTTATTGCTAACAAAAAATAACAACAGGAATCTCAACTATATATATATATATATATATATATATATGTGTGTGTGTGTGTGTGTGTGTGTGTGCGTGCGTGTATTTTAACCATATATATATATAGAGAGAGAGAGAGCGAGAGAGATTGAGTAAGAGAGAAAGAGAGAGTGAAAGAGAGACAGAGGGAAAGAGAGACTCTGAGAGACGGAGAGAGGGGATATAGAAACAGAGAGGAGGGAGGACACTGAAATGGGTGGTGGTTACTTACTTCTCGATCTTTGCCCCAACGGATATTCTATTTAATAACCCATGAGTGAAAAATGATTTTAGAATGATAAATGTCTGTCATCTTGTATATAAAAATTAGCCAATAATATGCACACACTTACATACATACACACACGCATATATATATATATATATATATATATATATATATATATATATATATATATATAGTGTGTGTGTGTGGCAGTATTTACCTGTGTGTACATGGTATTGTCTTTTGTGTGTATTTACTCCAGTGTCTTGCGTACGCATTCATCATGGCGTCTTGTTTGTTTGTTTTTTATGATGTATTGTATGTTGCCGCCTCTTCGTCGCTGTTATAAAACGTATTGATTATCTGCCTGTCTTGAGCGTGATTAATGTCGGGAAAGCTTTTATTCTGCCTGTCAAAGGTTTATGCTTCAACTAGTATGAGTTTCGGATGATTTAACAGCACTAATCTTCCCGGCCAATGGCGTTCTGTCATTCCCAAAATGAGTTGCGTTGGGGACCTTTATTATCAGACGCTTCTTAGGTTAATTTTTTGTTTTACATTTCTTGGTTTGGTTTTGGCGTAGTTTTTCTTCAATAATGTATAGTCTGTGTGATGTCCACCATTTTGTGTGTGTTTTGCGAGTTGTTGAGGTATATTTCTCATATATCAAACCTGGACCGAGGTTATCCATATATTAATAGCTGAAACCGAGTCTTCTTTATTACTCTAATAACCGTATTTAGTTTGTCCCTGTCTTACACTCACGCACACACACCCACACACACACATATATATATATTCATATGTCGTCTCTCTTTTACTCTTCCCCTCCGTCTCTCTTTCTCTCTCTCAGTCGACCATGCTCATTCCTTCTTTCTTTTATGTTTATCTCTTATTATGGCGGGCATAATAATTGACCGGCCCAACAATGAAAAAAAAAACCGGTTATGTCTTTTTACTCTAGATCGAACCCGCGTCCCTCGTAATTCAGAAAATACTATTTAAGCGTTATGTGGGACGCATGTTCAAATTCTGTGTCGAGAGGTGCTGCGATAAACGTGTATACATAACGAGGTATAGTCAAATCAAATCAATGAAAACGGTCAAACTAATTGGAACACAAGGATTGTTTGCACAATGCATTTCTATGAGGTGTCTATATAAACATATTAAAGGTCTAGAAAAATAGACCAACGCAAAATAAAAAAAATTACAATCATCGTTCTGCGAAAATAGCGTGTGTTTATGACAAAGAGATGTAACAACCTCGTTTTAAGTTTGCCTTTCTTTCTAAAATATTCAATAACATTTATTGATGGCCTTAAATATACGTCTTGTCTTGAAATAAAGTTTTAATTTACTTCATAAAGTGTTGAGAATCGAACTTTAGTTCAATGTTTAATCGCTGGCGGCCATATTGTTTTTTCACGCAGAAAAATATTTTTACGGCTTCAAAGTTTAATTGCATAGAAAAAACAAAGTGTTTGATACAAAATAAAATTTGAACATTTTTGACACAAAACAAATTTGTTGAAAACAATATGAAGAGGTTTAATCTAAAACATATTAGTCGATATTTAAAGAATTCTTTAGAATATATATCATAAGTCGGAAGTTTAGAATACCTCACTGAAATAGATCATAAACTGCTAATTTTTACTGTCAATTTTTTTTGGTTACAAATTGAATAATGCAAGTACTAGAGACCTGTGCATACTTTGTAAATAATGTATCATGAGTAACAATCTTAGGAAAGTGATTGCATCAACACAGCATGTGGAGAATATGCCAGTAAGTTTAGTATATGTGAACGTCAACGTGTTCATAAAAGCTGTAGAAAACGATAGTATAACTCTAACATTATAAAAGCAGATGAAAAAACATGCAATGGGTCCATATATTAGCATTTCATTCTATGTTAATTTCCCGAACAAGAACTTTTGATTTAAAGAATTACTGCCTTTTCTATGGTACATCAATCAAATACCAAGGAAGACAACGATGTCAGGGTTATAATATTGTGAACACATTAACGTTTAGATAACATCATAGACACAATATGTAAATCCCGGAATGAAGAGTTGGGTATTAGAGATATTATCTTCTGCAAATAATTTACATGCCAAAGATGCAGTCTATCGCCAAGGGTGCAGTCTATCGACAAGGGTGCAGTCTATCGACAAGGGTGCAGTCTATCGACAAGGATGTAGTCTACCGCCAAGGGTGCAGTCTATCGCCAAGGGTACAGTCTATCGCCAAGGGTGCAGTCTATCGCCAAGGGTGCAATCTATCGCCAAGGGTGCAGTCTATCGCCAAGGGGACAGTCTATCGCCAAGGGTACAGTCTATCGCCAAGGGTACAGTCTACCGCCAAGGGTGCAGTCTATCGCCAAGGGTACAGTCTATCGCCAAGGATGCAGTCTATCGCCAAAAGTGCAGTCTATCGCCAAGGATACAGTCTATCGACAAGGATGTAGTTTACCGCCAAGGATGCAGTCTATCGCCAAGCGTGCAGTCTATCGCCAAGGATGCAGTCTATCGCCAAGGGTGCAGTCTATCGACAAGGGTACAGTCTATCGACAAGGATGTAGTCTACCGCGAAGGATGCAGTCTATCGCCAAGGGTACAGTCTATCGCGGTGAAGTACCAAATTTAGGATAAGAAAACAGGGAAATACAAGATATCACTCTAAACTTAAATTATCCATCCACAGATGAATTTAATTAAGAGAAAAATGCGCCATTTTGACCCTAATAGTGTGTCTTATTTGATGCAGATTATTGCAACAGAAAAAATACAAAGAAGAAGCAGGCATCCTTTGAACATGCTATCATCTAAGCTATTCGACCGAGTATGGTGATTGCTTTTTTCAATTATGTTTTTTTATGAAAATGCATCAGCATTGTGGTTCTAAGTTGTTGATAGATTAATTACAGAAACATATGTTTTTTAGCTCATACGACGGAGTCCAAACATTTGAGCAAACTTCTTCTGTAACTGTTATGCCATTGTAACAGAAGGTCAAGTCATGCTATATGCAGCAGACACTATTGACCACAATATACAAACCCTTAATGGATGTGCCACTTTTCATCAAATGGGTATGGTTTCCATATTAACACCAGCTAAATTTTTCACACATGTGATTTCTCAGCATGAAGTAACGACTAATAAGTTCGTTAGGCCTGGACAAGTAACAATTCATTATTACTGTGGCTGCCGCCAGATTCGTTAGATAGGCTACGAGTCACAGTATCAAAATATCGATACTAAATAGTCTCTCGTTAAATTCCTTACCATAAAATAGATCCTAAAAATAGATCCAAAAAAGTAGGGAAAAGATCGTTCCAGATAGAATAAAAACGTACTGATAATATAACTATATATAAATGAGATAAATAAACTATTTATTCCGTATTTTACATAACTTTAAAATTAAAATAATTAGAAGCCAACACTCGAGTCGTGATTCGGCCAGTTCCCTTTGGCGTAGCGATAACAAGGGAAGAGATGCCCCAGCCTTTTGAGATTCGTTTTTTGAAGGGAACAGGTCGCTTCGTCCATTGTTTCGTTTTCACCTTAATCAGTCAGTTCGATGTCATAAAAGTTTTCTTTAAACCTTAAGTGCCAACGAGGTAAGAATTTAAGCTTTTACATATATTTAGTTTTAATCAGGATTTAAATATAAAGTAATTTATAGTTTTGTTTGTTTTTTATAGAAATGTATTCGATATTTCTACTTGTATATTTTGGCAGTCACATTCCTCATTCCATGTGGCCTTGAGAAACTCTGTGTTTGGTTCACATGTGTCTGGTGTCGCTATCATATCTATGTTTCTTTGTCGAATTTTATATATTGTTTGTTTGTAAAATAGTGTAGCCTTTTATTTTGATGTACATTTGTTCTTCTATTTATGTCAATTTTTTCCTCATTGCAGTTTTCAAAGCTGCATATGTGCATTGAAAATAAACTTTCATATCAACATATCTCACGCAGTTTTGTCAGTTCTCTCACGCAAAACAAGGAGCTAGAGATCTCAATTACCATCATCACAAAGATAATCTATATCATTTTGGTGAACTTACCCACCGAAAGCCTCATGCTTATTTTCCTAAATCCACATTTTTATTTGATATTCTGTGGACAGTTTCCCCATTTCTGCAATGGTCATGTCCAAGTTTTACAGAATTCATGAAAATGGTATACAAAGGAACTCATCCGGAAAAGGGCAACTGTTTTGATTTTTCCTTTCATTGAATTAGATCAATCAAATATGTCACGTGTCTATTCTACAATGATATTTCCGTGACAGACTCACATGTGGATTAGATCTGTCCGGTTTATTCTGAACTAAATCAAGTTATGCAGCAGTTTACTGGTGTCAATTATAAAATTAGTAAAACGCGCACATAAGTAACTGACACACGACAGAAGAGAGACTGCACGGATACACAAAAGCATATCAGCTTTTTGAAAGCCAGAAATCATTTCAGTAAATCTAATGGCACAGCACATAATTATCTCACGTATTATTGTATAGGATTCAGTAAATTTAGATCAAGGCAATGAGGTATCTAAAAATGCATTCAAGTTAAAAGAAAACAGACTCCTTGAATTAAAAACAAATGTGATTATGACCGAAAAAGTAGTGCATATTTATCTACAAGCACAGTTTCAACGCCTAACATCAGTTGCAACAAAATAACACTTTGATATACAAGAATCTCTTTAAATATGAACTGTGCCGTTAAACAACATCTATGTCTGATTATATTGCTTCCCCGAGATCTGTAAGCAAAGCAATTCTAGAAAGTGCCCTATGGGACCAGCTTCGATGCCAAGAATGCAAACTTCCCTTTGGTTTTGATCGAGGGGCATTATTACATCGGATGACTTTGCATCATGGTCTTACATTTAGATAATATATTATGTATATATTAAATACGTAGTGTGCACATATGACAAATACGTTATTATATTTGATTGTTACAGTAAGCAAGCTTCAGCTAAATACATACTTTATTTGGCAACAGTAAATACTGTATCTGTACACTGTGAATAACTATGATTTAAGCAACAGAAAATGCATTTTCCTGGCAAATAAATGTAATAAACATGGACTAGTCCAGATGTTTTCTGAATGTTTGGAACGAGCAGGGTATCGGTGTATCCACACCGATGGTGATGGTGTCTTATTATTGAAACCACTGTTAAAATATACATTGTTCAAAATCTGACCTTGGCACCAGTATATGCTTACATTTACCATTTAGTCATGCCTTATTTGGATGTGACACAACTTTTTGCTTATCATATGCAGGCAAATCAGTTGCTATTAAAATGGAAAAGACCCACATTATTGTGATGAGGTCTACTGTCAGTGAGTGACATTAAGATAAAGCATAATTGCACCTTAACTACGTCAGAAGGGAACGCCAACCCATAATACTATCATCAGTTTTCCCAAAAGATACATGAAAACACAATAAAAGTAGATTAAATATCTTGCCTCCAACAACACCTGCTGCAAAGTTATATTCTATGCCTTATACTAATAAGTACATATATGGTTAGTAACTCGTTTTCCAAATCCCATCAATTGGGGATGTAAGGTGGTCAATGGTGTCATCATACAGCAATTACTGATATGCTACGAGCACCAGAAAGTTTTCTCAATTTGATTCGTGAAAACTGCGAAAATATTGCAATACAGCACGGTGTAAATGTAAAAAACATTTATTTAATTGTTCAACACACAGTTGACGAGTGTTGTGGTACAGCTTGTGCTAATCTGTCAGTGCCTGAAGATAACATTGATTTAGATGATTGCTAAATAATTGAATAACAAAAGCACTCGGAGGACACAACCCTCTGCCGAGGTGTATTGTGTTTCCCTACAATGCAGGTGAAACTTTGTAATGTTTTGGAAAATGAGACACTATACAAACATAGGTGAGTTTACACAGATTGATTGAGTAATACCACATTAACGAAGATTCATATGAAGTTGTTAAATGGAATGTTCTATGCTAAAATTCAGAATTCTGCTAAATCCTGACTTTGTATCAGATCTAGGTTAAATTTGATTTTCCTGATCATATTTCATTGGTGAATATTGTTTCTCCTTGTCACATATTTTTGAATATACGACAGTCTGCTTTGTTCAATGTCTCTTGAAGTTTGGCTAACAATTTTAAAATGTTGACAATCTTCTGAAATATGCTGAAGCATTAATCTATGTTAAGTATCTAGTTTATTAAAAAAACCTTCGTTTTATTTCTCCATCTGTATCTGATACTAAGTCATGTGTGCAAATTATATATTTAAAAGACTTAGCGTACAACTCTTATAATTTGAAATTATCTCAGTATTGGTTAACTACGCAAGCAGAAGTATTCTTTCCTTTTCAGATTCATATATATCCACCTTTTGTAAAAAGTGGCCTAAACAATTTAGTTAGTAAGTGTACCGCTTTAAGGTTTCCTTTTTTCTGGCAATATATAATTAACGAATTTAGTATGATCACCTGTATCCGACACACCTCCTTAAAACGGTCCAACTTAAAAAGTCTGTGTCATTAAGACCCTCCTGTCGTCTATAATACGAATCAAACGTAATTTCGTTTTAACGTTCGTAAGTACAATTATTGATAGCGCTCCAAAAAGCGTTTTGTTAAAATGCCTTTTCATCTTTAACATTTTGATCTCTATTTGATAATTCTTATATTTTTTCTGTTTTTGTTGAGTATTAAGAAACATTTCCTCAATTTTTGTTAATGATTTTTTAAAAGTTTATTTTCTATTCTATTTCCGCTTTCTTCTGATATTCCATATATTCTATTTGGTTTTCTTGAAATGTTGATGGTAGTCGAAGTTGGTTTTCTTGTTGGAGCATAATGATGCCAGACATTTATTATTGTAACTTAAAATAGGCTACCAGATTCTTCGTGTTATGTTTTTTTGTAGCATGGTCGTAATTCTTCCAATGGAAAGTAAGTATTACACTTTTTAGCATTTTCCTGATTAAGCAATAAAAACGGCCAAAGAAATTACAGACCACTTTGGGTTTTTTTCTGTGGTCGAACGATTTAGATTTCAAAATCTTGTGTTGGAAAAGGGATTGAAACCGTTGTTAACCATTTTAAGAACAATTTCTTTCAATCCTGCTTCCTGACGTTGGTGAGTTATTTTCTGCAGCTTTACTACACCTTTTGTGTAAAAATCACCTATGTCTTTTAACCTCCAACTGTTACTGTTGTAATTTAAAGAATTTCCGAAGACACCACCTTAATCTTTTTCAAAAATGCAACATCACCAGTTGTAGTAATAGCCATGTTGTATCAAACATAAGTCCAAGGTCTCGTCGCTGATGTTGTGTGCGACATAAGTTCGGGTTATTTTGTGTCCGAATAATCCGAGGTCCTCAAAGCCAGTAACATTTAAGGACCAATAAAAATAAAACAACACGAGGATATACTTAAAATAGAGTGAATTTACAGAAGTACAGAATAGCAGGTCACAGCTCCTCTATACATAACATCTAGAACAGTCCATATAGTCACGAAATAGGGTAGATCGCCATCGCACCATAACACTCATTTACACATATTCCTGATTGAGAATGAACTCGGCCTACCCATATAAAATATTTATCAACTAATATTAATGAATTGGCTGTTTTGTTAGCTATCTATGCAAGCTGTGGATCGCCTCTGAATTATTTTGACAATCTAAGGACTGACGCAAACCATGAGATATTTCTCTCTGCGGTCATAAAAGATGCACCCTTCAAAGTATAGCCTTTTCCCTGATCGCCGGATATGTAACTACCGGTGAATATCGACGGGTCTGTTCTTGGCCATTTTTCTCCCAGACAAAAGTGCTCCTCACGGTAGTTGCTTGACCTCACCGTTTGACCTTGTGCTACATCAGACGCAAGTAAATAGAAGCTCATATGTGTGAGATTAAACCATATTTCCTTTTCCATAGATTACATTTTAGCAATCCTTAATTGTTTTTAGATCTTTTAAATCATTCTCAACTAAAAATATACATCTTTTGACTACCAAAGAACAGAGAAGTGTCTCTAACTTAATAGGCCCTACACTGTATATCATGCTCCAGCAACTGTCACATCGCCGCAATGTTACATTACATCCTCGTACATATGTAACAAGTACTTAAACAGAATGTCCGACGACGAACTTACTTCACTTGTACATTCTCTACCAGAAAATTAGCAAAATCCGACCCCTTCACTGTATATGTCCCAGATTCCGAAATAACTTATACTCTAATAGCGTCTTTCCTCAAACCGCATGATTATGGAATTCCATCTCTGCTCTCTATTTTCCCGACTGTAGGAACATGCAGAAATGTAAATGTAATGTTTACAAACATCTCACTGCATACCTCCACACTTAAAGACATTACAAGTGGGGAGTTTTGCAGTGAGATGTTTGTTTACATTACATTTAAATTTCTTAATTCCAAAAGCTAGTAGTTCAAACAAAGTAGCTATTAGAGTAAGAAGCCCTCCAGCATCTGGGGACCTCCACATGAATGGATGGCATTTAGCTGTCGGGTTAGTCAGGTGTATTTACATCGGGATGGGGGGGGCACCAACGCTGGAAATTCGTCAGAGCACATTCTATTGAGTACTTGTAAAATCACATCAGTTATGCAGAATTGTGGATAATGTGGGACATATTAGATTATATACTATCTATTGGACCCTGTCTGAAAAGGAGAGATTAGTTGATGATGTACCAGCTAAGATTGTACAACAATACTCCATGCATGATTGGATGGTAGCCTTATAGAGATATATGATACTGACAGACTTGAGAATTTTTTTAGCAAGGTAGAAGGAGGTCACGTTCTTTGCAGCAGCCGTGGCAGTATCTTCTGTGTATTCACTTTACAACAACAACAACAATAGCAGAAATTACAGTAGCAGCTTGTCATTTCACATATTGCCTCCACAGTGTGATCTTATGTTTTACGATATTTGGCGAGTCAGATCCAATTTCGTTCCGATCGTCTCCTCGACATATATTTTCCATCTTGCAATTTTTTAAGCAGTCCTTAAAGAGACATAACCAATCCCACCATAAACATGACAAATTAAAAAAAATATATCTTTGAGTGTAACTGGATTGTTACGTAAAGTAAACGAAAGAATATTTAAATATAGATGTTACCAGTGACCGGATTATATTTGTATATTTCGGTTAGCGATATTTCCGCTTCTTGTAAACACTAGTCGATCATTGGGCAGGTTTGAAACATAAAACCGTATAGAACTTAACCGTTGACGCCTTAACGATAATTTTATTTGGCAAGCTGTGACGTTGAGTGCCGCTTACGACAAACTCTTTGACGTGCGTTCTTTACACACCGGTTGCCAACCGCTAAATCTATTTGTCAGAACAATAGTGTTATTAATTTACGTCGATTTAACCGCGCCTAAGCAGACAACAGGGCTACTACCCCCCTTAGATTTATTTGGTACTAGCTTTTCTATCCGGCGTTGCCCGGGAGTATTTTTACTTGCATTAATAATTTAGTTAATAAAAATGCATAAAACTGTTACGTTTCTTTAAAAGAAATGAAAAAAGTATACGAAACGCAGGTAAGCTACTCTGTATTCGGTTATACGGAGTTGCTTCCCATATGAAAAAAGTAAAAAGTTGCTTCAACAAAAGAAAGTTTAACTATATTAACGAATATAGTATGACTACCATTTTAAAAAGTAAGATGCTGAACTAACAGATAGAAGTAACTCTTTATTTGCGAATACAGATGTACTAACCTTTATAAATCATTCCAGTGTAATAAGTATATCTCACAAACGAATTAAATCGAATGATATTATTCTTTTACAGAACACGCTTCGCCGATCTACTAAATAAATGGGATAGCCAGAATCAAATATTGATTTTATAGGAAGAAAGCGATCTGTGAAAAAACGTGAAAAATAGACCGGCTTTATTTTATTATATAAATGTGTTATATGGGATCTGAATTATTATTTTCTCATAAATTATTTACCTGAAGATTTTGTGTCCTTCGAAAAAAAAGTTGATACACCGATTCTCTTTAAACCACGGAAGTTAAGCGACGTGGAGCCTGGTCAGTGCCAGATGGGGGAATAATTTGGCAATCTTAGTGACTGTATGCAATTTTACTATGACCGGGATACACATGCGTCTAAAGACGCCAGCATAACCGGACCAGTATTACTGGTGTGTTTAAATTAAAGTAAAAAATGTAAACGTAAGGAAAGTAAGTATGCCTTTTTCAATGAAGAACTATTTCTATTAAACACGTAAACAGTCGAGTAAACAAGGGGGTTTGACTCTATTTATACGAATACAGTGTTACTGTCGTTTTTTAAAGTAGAACGTCGATCAAACAATGGTAATTAACTATGTATTGACGAATACAGTAGCACTTCCTTTTTAAAATCAGTGCTATTTTACTACGACTACTCCTACTTCGGATTATGATGATGATGCATATTGTTTGAACTAGTCAGAATAGCAACAAATTTGGAATAAAAACAACCCAAGGGATTCTGAGTGTGTGAAGCGGGATCTCAAAATAAAATATTATTATATTATAATAAACTTATATAGGCTCCAATTTATTATTTGAAATTGCACAAATGTAACATGAACGGCCCTCGGATTTCTGTTTATGATAAAATAAATAATACTAATTATACCAATGTTTTTTTTTAACAAAAAGTTACGGAGTTTGAACGTTGGACTCTCAACTAGGGTGTTATTTGCAATGACAATCGGTGGTTGAAGAGGTTTTTTGTAGTTGTTGAAGGAAAGGAGCTTTGTTTTAGCAGCATTAAATGTTACCATCTTTTTATGAACCTATTCCACTACAGACTGGGAGTAACTTTATAAGTATTCAGCATTTGCCTCAGATGATTTCGCGTCAGTTTTGCCTACATGACGAGAAAAGAGCGTGGTGTTTGAGACACAATATTATCAGGGAGGTCGTTTTTTAAAATCAGGAACAATAAAGATCCAAGGGTCGATCCCTGGGGTACATCAGCATTAATGTCATGTGTTTTGGATGACCGGCAATTAAAGCAAACCTGAATCTTTCTTTTTTTTCTTACCACAGAGGCAATTTTCCGGCTATCAGAGAAGCCAGATTCGGCAATACATTTGTTGTAGAGCAGGGGCGGGCAACCTCCGGCCCGCCACCCTGCTAGGCTTTATTATTGCAATCCGAGCCGCGGACAGCCCAGTAAAACTCATATCATTTTGTGACATAGGCGTAAAAGTAGGTTTCAATTAAGATTTACAGTGGGATAAATATGTATAAATATCAGCGAGAGATGATGCATGTCTATTTCATTTTTCTTTAACTTTTAATTTCAAATCCTTGGCCTGAGATAAAAATAGAAAAAGAGAACGAGAGAGGCAAAGAGGAAACGAGAGAAGAGGAAAGGGCATAAAACAGTGAGGTGTGTCAAAACGAATGTTGGATCAACTTGCTACTTCCCCCGTGCCTTTTTTTCACACCTAGCCAAGTCGGCCGACTGTAGAAGGAGTCGACTCATTCCGAACCTCGAGGTTACCAGGTGCGACGACCTGGACTTTTTGAAAAGCCCACTGAAACATAATGACCATCTTTTATCATCAGAGGAATTTCGGACATGCGCCGCGCACACCGGGGCACACCAGGGTGATGCAGAAATACGACAGTTGGGATACGATAGGCGTGAAAGAGAGCTGCCATAGCGGACTCTCTGAAAGGCGACAGATTGAGATTGACACGCTAAAAGTGTCTGTCGAGCCAGCGACAGAGATAAACGATGAATTTTGTATCTCGGAATACGACAGTGAACAAAGACAGGCGAGAATATGGAGTGGATCTGGAAGATGCGAATATCGTGTATGCTTAAGAATAACAAACTATCCGATATCGTCCAAGCTACGGAAACATCTATATGAAAAACCAAAGATTAATATCTAGCGAGAAGAAGCGGAAATAAAACGCCACGAACATTGAAGAAACTGATTACTGTAAGTCCTATCCTCTTTTATCTTGGGTCAACATTTTAAATACACGTATCTTTGCTTGCTATAGAATTAGAATTACTTAGAACCCCAATCCTATATTCTTGTTTTGTTTTAATATATTTTCTTTCTCTTACAAATTTTGTAAATAAACATTGTTATTTTGAGTTTAACTTGAGTGAGTGTTCGTTGTTTCTCATGCGTGTCTTTGTCTGTATATTTACACTACAGGTGTCTGAGACAGAGTGCCCCACCACTCGTCTTTTAAATATATGAATATTTGGAGCCGCGGACATTTCAATAATCTGTTGTTTTTTTTACTTTTCTGTTGCGCTACCGTTTCGTCGTTCCCATCGAAGTGCGAACGTAACAATTTATTCATTGCTGATATACTTAATTTTCTTCCTTTTCAGCTCATCATGTCTGCGACCCAGCGTATTAAGAAGAGGAAAGTGGACTTCGAGCGTGGAGCTTCAACCCTGAGTTGGAGAAGTACTTCTTCATCGAGCGCTTTGGACAGGCCCAGTGCCTTATGTGGTTGAAGACTTTGGCTGTCCTAAAAGCGAACAACGTGCGTCACCACTGGGAGACAGAGTACGGCTCGTCAAACTGCGCGGCAATGTCTGCCACCAAGAAGAAGGACGCCATCGTTAGACTATCAGGCAAGTTGGAGAAACAAACTTCACTCTTCCTGAAACAGAATACTGAGGCCGAAAAAGTGACCCGCGCCAATTATGAAGTCTCCCGCATTCTTGCTCGCCGAATGAAGCTATTTGCGGATGGGGACTTCATCAAGGAATACCCCCTTGCTGTAGTGGACTCCGAGAACGTCAACCTTTCGTCCAGCACCGTTCGTCGCCGCATCGAGAATATGTCGGACAACGTGCACGACTCAAAACGTGCAGCTCGAATTGTGGTGCCTTTTCTCTTGCTCTGGATTAGAGCACTTGCGTTCGTATCGGCAACTCTCTACGTGAGGAATTTGCTTCCCGTTTTGCAGGAGTCAGGGTGCTGCCTGCGGACTTCAAACTTGTCACTGTCATTTGACTTCCCCGTAGAAGACGCACCTGCCTCCCTAGAGATGGAGTTGGTGGAGCTGCAATTCAATGATGAAATGAAGACGAAGTTCCGCACCTCTTCTCCGTTGCCCTTCTTTCGCGACCCCGTTCCCCCTTCTAACAATTTTCAAAAATACATTGCCCATGTCCAACGCAGTGTGGCCATGTCCGGTACCACCTACTGCTGTGAACAGCTCTTTTCGAAAATGAAGTACGCGAAGTCTCACTTTAGTTCCCAACTCTCGGACCGCCATCTCAATGACATTCTTCTGTTGTCTCCCTCAACCATCAAGCCAGACATTGAAACACTTCTTCATGGCAAACAGAAACAGCAGTCTCATTGATTTGTAGAGTGTTCAAGGCAATTTTTGTACAATTGATTCATGTGAACAAAATACAGTAATTCTGGAATTTCGTTTTTCACTTCAGCCCGTGATCTCCTTCCAAGGTCTCATCTGGCCCTCACTCTGAAAAGGTTGCCCGCCCCTGTTGTAGAGTTTGGACAAGACAGGCGCCAGTTAAGAAATGCATTTATTTATTAGTATCACTGGTATAAGATGACGTCAACATGCTCCTGAGGTGTCAACGTTCTTTTTCTAGTGTGCCGGGCATTAGATGGCGTGCCTTTAGTCCGCAATGGAACATTTGGGAAGAGGTGGTTTGCTGAATCCGAAGTGGATTTAAGGCGAAACGCTGGGCAAGTAGTATTTTTAGTTGCCGTTCAAACAACATTATTGCAGTTGGATAGCGGGGACATTTCTGATTGCTCATTGTTCACCATAATATTGAGGAATTTCCAGAAATCACAATTTCCTTGTTTCTTGTCATCTCTGTATAGTCGCTTTGCTTCACAGTCTTACACTTTTTCTTGACGCTATATATTATATATTTCTGTCTATTCGTAGTTGGCGTATGGCGGCCGAATTGTCGAAATGCTTGCTGTCTCTGAGCAATAGCAGCAGAACAGTTCGAGGTGAACACGTTATCGAACGTGAGGCTTGCTATAGAATGTTCGCATGGTGACTGTGCTTCAATGCTTGCATTGAACCATTTGGTTACCTTATTTGCGCACTGATCCGCGGGGAGCCATAAAGTTTCACTCCATGGGTCGTCTCTGATGTGATTTCTGATGGAATCAAAATTAACCAGCTTGTAGTATCTCATCGTTTTGAGAAACTACTCATCAGCTTGCGGACAAGATTTTAGGGTGATATCAATCATTACCACAAGGTAATCAGCGTTCCCGAGCTGTTATGGGCATTCGTTATACAATTCTCAGAAAGTAAGGTCAGGAACAAGCGGGGAAGTGAGGCTTGCTGATCCACACGATCAGGGTGGCGGGTTGAGAAAGTGACAGGCTGTAAGAAGGCGTGCGCTATGGAGAAACTATACGTGGAGTTACACGCTGCGTCTTTATAGCTTGAGAATATAAGTCAGTCACGGTGATGTGAATTGAAATCACCAAATACATATATTTGGACACGCACGTAAAGTGAGAGGGCTGTATCTATGCTTTCAGAGAACAAAGTTAAGCAGTGTACAGTCCGGGGTCGAAGGAGAACGGTATCAGAAATGTATATTAGATTAACCTAACCACATGTTTGATCATCTGATTGTAGCCTATTTCTTTAGTCAAGGGGAGGGTGTTCTGCACACAACTCCTGGTTCGTGCATATGTTTGTCAGAGTAGTTACCGTAGAGTATGAGCTATTCTGTCATGTCAAAATGGTGTGGGGATTGTAGGTTAGTTACACTTAGTGCTAGGGTATCCGAGGAGTTTACAAGGAGAAAGGTTTCGCCGTCATTGATGTTTGTTCTAAGAGCGCGGATATTTGTGAATGCCAGTGAAAGGCTGATGCGAAGGTGTTTTCTGGTGGGTGTCAGGTTTAAGTGTTTTTCTTCTTTCGTTGTATTGTAATTTTGTTTTTTTCGATAGAGTGGGGAGGGCAAAGTAGGTGCTTGTTTAATACCAATAAGCTTACAAATCCAGATCAGTCGAGATTTGACCCATTGGGGGTTGGGCCACGGGAAAGCCCAATCGGGGATAACTGTAGGGTCTCTTGCCATGCGCAATATGACACTCACATTTACCGACGATATTATACAACTGTTGATGGGTGGAGCAGCCGTTCTTAGCTTTACCTAAGAGTTTGGACTCCTGTTCTATCAGTCGGAAACAGCGGCCAGACAAACAGATGGAGAAAAAGAGAAGCGGCGTCCATTGTCTTAGTCATGGTAACAAAGCAAATAACCGAGTGTCTTTGAAGTGTCTCTGCGTTAGTACCTCTGCGCTTGACCAATAGACAAAGAAGAAATACAAATGCCGGGCTAGGAAACGCTTATCTACTTTTTGAAGAGCCATTCTACTCCTATATATATATATATATATATATATATATATATATATATATATATATATATATATATATATATGAAGAATGAAAAAAAGAAAGCCAAAAAGTATATTATTCATCAACGTTTCGTTTTTATTGTGAGACTTCTTCAGGATGAAGAAAAATGGAGAACAAATGATCAAATTGGACCTGCCTGAGGCCGGCGAGCCTCAGGCCAGACTGTGAGTGAAAATAAATTAAAACATTGTGACAGGCAAAATTGGCTGTGTGTCATCAGCAGCAGTGAACGTTATATATCGGCACTTTTTAAACACTTTATTAACCTGACAGGATACTATTTTAAATGATCTGGGTCAACATCGCAACGGACTACTATCAACGAAAGAGGTTTATCTTCGACGATTTAACAAAAAAAGTCGCTTGACGAAGGCCTAGTAGGTGGAAAGCTCTCTTGTTAATATCCTTTTATGTAAATGAATGTTTATTATGAAGACCAAAAACTTATCATTGTCGGCTCTCTTTAATTCCTGATAGTTATGATATATATATATATATATATATATATATATATACATATATATATATATATATATATATATATATATATATATATATATATATATATATATATATATATATATATGCAATAGTTTCGACAATATCTACAGGAATTAATGAAAACGATTAAGTAAAAATGTAGATAAATTACCAAATTTAAACAATATATAATGTTGATAAATTTGCAAGGCAAATAATTTAAATTAAATCTATCAGTGTGTAAAATTACAATAGATCAATATTAAATATATGCACAGTAAGTTATACATTTAGATATACTTACTTGGCACGGCTGAGTAGGTGTACGTGCAAGCCGGGGATACGTCTTCGACAATAAGTACAAGAGTGACCTTTTTGTTGTCGGGCTGAGGTACGATTTTGTTCAGTCATAGGAGGTCCGTCCGCCTCCCCAGATTTCACCTTTGTGGTTAATTTATGCTCATCGCCCGGAGCGCACCTACCGGAGAATGCCGACATGGCTACTCAGGCATATTTTTTAGGTAGGAATGCGCTTAAATTCGTGCGCTAGATTTTAAAACCACACCTGGCATTTTTCTCACCTCAAGGAGAAAAAGTAAATTAAATACATTTAAAAAGAATTATTGGATCTAAATTATGTGGCGCCATTAATTCTTGTTAATGTTTATTACTTGTTATTGAATTCCCAATACCTCTTTTAGTTCTTGTAGAACTTCGCTGTTGATTCAAAAGGGGCGATAAGTCGTATTTACTTAGATCTGATTCTCGATCGCCGTCGCCGCCATACTGACTACTCGTGCGCGTTAATATTCGTACTGCTTTTTCTCGCCTGCAACCATTGTGTCGGACTGCTTGTTTCTGCCGCTGTGACTATTTGCGCTCCCTTTTCTTCTGCAACCTTTTGCCGTCGGGACTGCTATAGTTCGTCGCTCGTCCCCGCAGGCGCCGCTGCCATCATTCTTCTTAATGTATAACAAGTCTATTTCTGTTTTTAAGAGCCGCTTTTATTTAACTACTTCAATTAGCCGACCTTAACGAGTTCCTGCGATCGAGAGAGAGGTTTACGCTAACTAGTTCACTAGTTAATATTCTTAATTGCTGTAGAGTGAGGAGTATGAAATATTTACTAATTGGCTCTTAGATTTCCGTCATTCGGAATCTTTCTCGTAACCGCTACATATTTGGCGATGTTGACTCTCTCGCTTCCAAGTCAAATCTGATTCAATCTCGATTTAATTCTCCCACGCCGAACTCTCGCTACCAAATATCGCGATCTACACGCAGGTGTGATGTCTACTTCTGACCTCTCGTAACCTTAAGGTTACTCAACGTCAACACGCACCGTGGGAAAACCCATCGAACCAAATTGCACGGAATTACTCCGCCACAAATCGCGCAAGTCAAACCCGTCTCAAATAGATGCGTCCAAGCCATTATCTAACATTGAGCCGTCCTAAATAATCAAATTCTACCATACTTCCACCACCATTACCAATCATCACGGTATTGTCTCATCGTCCACGTGATACTTATTGTCCTCGAGTGACTTTTGAGATTTGATAAGTGGTGACTCTTTAGTAATAAATATAATCAAAGCACAATGCCAACTATAGTATTTATCGCTGTATTTAAATATTATGAATGTTTTTTTTAATATTTAACGACTCTCTTGAACGAACGAACCTTCCTTTCTCTCTCTATGTGGAACACATTACTGCAGGACTGGTTCTCTATTGATTACAACTCGGTCGTCTTTTAATCCAATGTCAACAATTTTTTTCATGCACCGCCATGTAAGCAATCAAACGTATTTCATAACATTGATTAATGTTAGTACTATCATAGTATTCGTCATATTTCGGCTGACCATCACTCCCGTCTCATTAACTTATCCTCGCGTAAATATTGCCTTACTAAGTTGTGACTTTTATAGTAACAATAATAAAAAGGACGCCCTCCTTAAATAATATTGAAATATTGGTTATAAGCATTCAAATATATTTCCAGATATATGTGGGCGTGTGTGTACGAGTGTGAAAAAGAGAACGAGAGGGGAGAGAGAAATAGAAAGAGCGAGAGATAGAGAGAGAGAGAAGAGCGAGAGAGAGAGAGAGAGAGAGAGAGAGGGGGTGAAAGACAGGCAGACAGACTAGCGTTTAGGTCCGTGTGTATTTATATTCAAAATTCATCCACTAATTGCTCTAAATATTTCTATGCTATCCAGGGGTAAAAAAGCAACAACACAAAAACAAAAACAAAAAAATCAGGCACATATTGTGCCCATACAAAGGTTGAAATTACTTACATAAATCAGTCCGGGACTCCCAGGAGATCGCTTACTTGAAGAGTGGGTAAGAGGTGGGACGTAATTACAGTAAACTTGGCTCTCTGCATGACTCTTGCATACGAACACTTCACACGACACACTGGAATGAATTGCATTTAATGTCCCAAGTTTGGCACTTTTATTATAACTCTTTTCAGGCATTCTTGACGTACCGACACTCACGGCGGGGTATTTTGGTGGTAATGGTATTAGTGTGAGTGGTTGTGGCGCTCATTTCCCCTTTCAGCCGGTAGCAGACTCCCGTAATTTGCCAATGAAGCTACTTAGTCTTCAATCTCTTAGGCATTTGCTAAGTTTAACCCCGTATATATCAAAGTATCAATGTTACTTGCGCAGAGCTCCACGAAAGAAGAACTCAATACACCGTATACTGACCGTACTATTAAAATAATAAACATTTGATGTATCTCTGTAAGTGCAATTCTCTAAACTGTATCTCTTGTTATTTGTTTTCTATGTATCTGTTTCTCATATACGTGTTTCGTATGTTGAATACTCATCAATTGGCATCTTTGCCTTTTGGCTAAGATCGAAGTGTAATATCTGTTCCAATGGATACTGCACCCCATACTGGTGTTGTCTTGGCCTTCGGGTCTTGATTTCCGCCAGTCAATGGGTCTGTCTTGTGCAGTTCTGGGAGGTCCACCTTCCCAGGCTTTGCCTCCCCTCTTTGGGGAGGAATAAGTTTATTGCTTACTGTCTGAGGCGCCTCTACCGGGGTATGATGACGGGGCTGCCCAGGCAATTTTTAAACCCAACTTTACCGACCCGACCTTGGGTCACATCTTACTTGTGGGAGTAAGATAAAAACTGGCCTTGTGCCTAACTCAATACTCATCAATTGGCATGTAACACTTCCACGACACAAAGATGTTACGGTAATAATGTACGTTCGAATATTTTTGGTGTTTTTATTGTAACTACATATGTAAAAACGAGAAAAGAAGTAATAAACCGCAGCAGGCGTGTAATTATCTACTGGAATAAAGTCGCCATTTTTTTTAATCGTTCGACGTTGTCTGACATATGTTCGACAATATCTATTCGTACAATCTGATATTCCCAAATATAGGCGTCATTGTGTAAGAGCTAGTGTTGGGACGATTTATCAGAATCGGGAATCTGAACTTTTCGGAGGTATCGGAACTGATATCGAAATCGGAAATATTTCCATTTCCAAAAAAACGATTATTTTAATTTCTTTTTGTTTAAAACTTAATTTTCCATTGCTGGTACATATGATAACATGATAAATATTCATTGTTTTAAACAAACTAATTGGCTGAAAATGGCACAGGAAAAATTCGCCGGTTAAAAATAGCACCGGAAAAGTGTCCTTGTTACAAAAAATCGGTAAAAATAGCACGAGTGGATAAATAAGATGAGTTAGCGGGAGTGAGAAATCTAGATGAACATCTCGCAATGAGTTTATCAAAATCTTAAATACAATACATAAAAAGTTTGTTAAATTCAAAAAAAAAATATATCTACATGAATACCTTCCGGTAAATGAACGCCCCACCTAAAAGAAATTAACGATTTTAGAAACGAAATCGGAATCGGTAATTCTATCGGAATCTGAAAAATTGATGGACTCGTCATTACCAATATATATATATATATATATATATATATATATATATATATATATATATATATATATATATATATGGCTTTTATTTATTTATACCTGGATAAAAAAATATGTATGTGCATTCAAAATTAATGATATAATGCAGACCCTAAAACCTAATTTATACAGACCATCCACAAGAAACGCTTTCAAGAGAAACAACCCCCACTGCTAACAATACAGAGGAATGCCTTTCGTTTGTATTCCTAGTGACAGCAATACTACCCTAACAATAACATGCAGCCTTTCATAGGTTGTATTTAGTGTGTGGACAATTAATCAGAATTGGAGTCGGGAATCAGAAAAATTGGAATTTGTTCGGGCATCGGAATCGGTATCGTAATCGGTATCGGAATCGGACAAATTTGAGTTCAATTTTAGATTCGCGAAACGATTCTGTTAATTATTATAAACATAATTGTATATTGTTGGTACTAATGTTAGATAGCGAAGGGTGTTCCCGGATCAAGGGCTCCCTAAAATGGTGGGCTAAGAGCAGAAGTCGAAGAAATCACGTGACTGAATAGACCACGAGTCGCCCCGTAAATTATAGTAGTGTGGTTACAATAAGAGTTATGGTTATGTGTCTGTCTATCTGTCTTATAAACTCTATCTATCTCTCCCCCCTCTCTCTCTCCCTCTTCTTCTCACAAACGAGTATTCAAGTTTTCTATTGCTGTCCTGTTTAAATAGCACTTTTTAAACCCCACGCCAAGTCCCGGTTTCGTTGCGCTAAGTGACAAAAGGTACATCCTGCCACAGCGATGCTGAAGCTGCTACTTCTTATGATGATGATGATGATGATGATGATGATGATGATGATGATGATGATGATGATGATGATGATGATGATGATGATGATGATGATGATGATGATGATGATGATGATGATGATGATGATGATGATGAGGCAGGATGAGGCAGGATGAGGCAGGATGAGGCAGGATGAGGCAGGATGATACGGGCGACAAGTCGATAAACACGTGTGCGTATTCAGTACCCCGGATTACAACAAAAAAAGACATGGGTGTATAACAGATTATATACCCGCCGGTAAGTCGTATGCAACCCTAGAAATAATAGAATGCATATTTAATGCTATTGAAGTACCAGTGAAACTAAAATCTATAGATAGAGATGACATGAGAATACGACGTCAATGTATTTTACTTGTGTAAAAAAAGAAATGTTTGTTTGTTCATTTTTACAACAATGCAGTTGATTTAAAAGGTTTCGAAAAACATTTTAACATTAAATAAATCATTTTTGTCAAGTAAAGTACTGACATACATCATTGATAATTGAATTAAAACTAAATTATGAAATGAATGTTATAGAAAGGTACCAGAAGGATATAACAATGCAAGAAATTAAAATATGTGGGTGTTTAGAAAAAAGATAAAACATGTGATTTTTTTATAGTAAATCTCAATTGTTTAGTAACAACTTCTACACAGTTATCTATGTGTGTTACATTGCCCCATAATATATTTCGAGGTAATACCTCTTTATCAAATATAGGTGTTTCAAATATCCAGAAATGTGCGTAGAGGGGTAATCTTGTACTATAGCTATATATATATATATATATATATATATATATATATATATATATATATATACTCAATGCCCCGCCTATTGAGTTCTCTTGACGACTTTCTAATATGCCTACTGAATTTATTTCATGCTGTTTGTCTTTTATCTCTTTTGCTTTTTAATTATATGGTAGGTTGGGTTTAAAGAGCTTTCGTTCGGCCCCTCAACATTCTCAAACCTCATAACAGTGCAAAAAAATATGAACATTTAAAAAGGTTTTGTGAGAAATTTTTAAAGATATAAAAGTTGTAGGAAGCGTCCATTATTAAGGTTGAACATTTCCAGTAGTTTTCAGAGAAAAATAGCGTCCAAATAAAACACTGACCGAGCGATATAAAAAAAAGTGAACCTATAAAGACAGGTCTTTGGTGAAGTGTTTGGCCGTGGGAGTAGATGTTTGCGTGAGAGTAAAAATGCCGCCGACTTCTTCCGTAAATAACTGTGTTGGGATAAGAATCGCTGCAGAAAAAATGTAATAAATTTTGAAAGTGAACGAATGTAACGCATATTTCCTGAAAACACACATCATGAATTGGTCTACGTCGCTGGCGGATTTTTCGAACTACCGACCGCGAAGATCTTTAAAAACTTGTCTGTTGATATAATGCTGAAGGATTATACTGTATTTATGCACAGTTATCTAGTAATTCCATTATCAATCCCAAACAGACAAGAGAAAATACATAAACAATATTATTCCCTAAAAAATGGAATCCTCTAGATTCGATTGTTTTCCAATGAAAAAGATTCTATGAGATAAGTCTAAGATTATATAAGATAAGTCTAAGATTATATAAGATAAGTCTAAGATTATATAGTCTTGGATGTTTTTCAACCATTAAAACTATAAGGAAAAAAAAACAATTTTGTCCCAAGTCCTTCGGTGGAAAATTTTCTTGTAAGTCACTTTACTTTTTACAGTCATTATATTAGTTTGTGTAAAAGAATTCACACTAGTTAAACATTATTTAAGGGATCATCAGTTGTTTACCATAAAAAAACTTTTTCGGGAATTAAAACACAAAACAGTATGTTATCTCATTGCTTCCCAGCAGAGTTTATCAGACCTCACTTACCGTGAAAGACAAGAACAAACACGTTCCGTATATTAAGTCTAAGTTTTGTTCCAGATTAATGTTTTGCTGACTTATTTTGTTATAAAAAAAATGTCCTCCTTACTTGTCTCTTACCTTGATATATATATATATATATATATATATATATATATATATATATATATATATATATATATATATATATATATAAATATATATATATATATATAAATATATATATAAATATATATATATATATAAATATATATATATATATATATATATATATATATATATATATATATACTAAAGAATAAGGTAAAAAGAAATACCTTTTTAAACATATAAAGATGCAATATCATTTTTAAAGAAAAATGAATCGAAACCGATTTTTTTTTCTTCTTTATATAAACCTTCATTTTTTTTTTTTTGTTTGTTTATAGTGATACAGATAATTTCGCCAGTTGAAAACCTGGCCTCATCAGTGTGTCTATATATCGATGTTATGATTTGGATGTTTCCCGTTTACCACAACAGTAGTCGTAAGTGATACAAATGACGAAAGAAGAACGAGTGAGGAAACAATATACAATATAAGAGGCCGAGTGTAATAGACAGGATATTAGAGTCAGATTTGTCACTTCAGAAATTGATTGCAAATTGCGACTAATTTGGAAGAAATAAGGTGAATTTTCTATTTTAAAAATAACCTAATAAGTGAAACTCAGGAATATTGTGATATGTATTCTGTGTGATATATATATATATATATATATATATATATATATATATATATATATATATAAGGTACGTAGAGAAACAAACGTGCATTCGCTTTGGTATATAGATTGATGTAAATATCTATATCTATCCAGGTTTGGTTGGGAGGCTTTTTACGTCATTTTTTGTTGCAATTTGTATGCAGATATTTTTTTACGAATCGTAACCTTTAACGAAGTAATTAAAATTAAATTAAATTCTTACAGTATCGTCCATTTACCATTAATTAATTAATCAGACTAAACTGTTATAAAACTATAATTAATTGTTTATAAGAATATGTAGTTTTAATCTGTGGAACCCTGTTTCAGAAGCAATAACCGTCGAAGCAATATTTTATTTTGATTGGTAACTGAAATCGTTCTTCAACCAATCAGAAGTTCGCGTTTTATTCAAAATGTGCCTGAGAAGCCGGTTACTGGTTATATAACAGAGGATCTAATGGACAGAAAGTCAGTAAGCCTAAAATGTCAACGGGAACTTTTGTCCGTTGTTCCTATAGAAATACTGCGATAACAATAATTCCTATCAAACTGCTTGCTGACGAAATATTAATGTGATCAGTTCCTGCTCTTAGAAAGAATTACTATTTTTTTTTCAGATTTTACTAAAAATAAATACTGCTTGTTGAATTCATATTAATTATTATTTATTATATTTTCGTCATGCTCTTTTCATTAATGGTTCTGTTCTTTAGGAGAAATCGACTCTCGAGCATCTTGGTCTTACTTTCTCATCAAATCTTTCTTGATGTTCATACATTAGATGCATTGCTCGTTCGGCTTCTTGTAAAGTCGGTTCGCTTCATCGTTTCAAACAATTGCTTACACCTGAGGCTATTTTTGTCTATCTCCACAATTCTACTATCAGACTACCGTTTTCATATTTCGTCTGGTTAATCTATCTCCCATTTGAGAATTCTTGATATGATTCAGAAGCGTATCAGTAATTTCGTTGGACCCAACCTTTCTTCTTTTCTGTGCATCTTCTATCTCACATACGTGATGATAGTCTCAGCCATTTCTATAAATACTATTATGGCATGTGTTCTTAAGAATGTTCTGATCTATTACCTGCTTCTATTCTTCCAGCTGGTCTAGTGTCTTCATCAATTAGATGTTTTAATATCTCATTGTAATACACTTTCCTATTCCAGTAGCTTCTGTCCTAGAACCGCAGGCTTGTTGAACTCTTTTTCATCTTTGCTCTTTTCATTGCACCGTACTTCTTTTTTTAAGACAACGGTGAATAAACAGTGGCTGTCTTTGCGATAATTAAACTTTGTTTTTTGTTTTAAATCCTTACATCACGTCGCTTCATGTCTTCTCTCGAGCGATTTCCATGGCATATTTAATATTGTTTATATATATATATATATATTATTAAAAATAACCGACAATTTTTGTCTGGTTATTTTAGTGTTGATCACTTCAATTTTCCGGATTAAAATCTTAATCTCGGAAAGAAATTGGCTGATGAAACTGCCATAGTGTACATGTTGGTCCAGGGTACTTTCTGACCCATCTGGGTCCATCGTCAGTGGAATAATGACAAACAGGTAAAGATCTGGAGTGAGATTTATAATTAATTATGGCGGGAAAATTTAACTATGTTTATTAGGTATTATAAGCATTTAAGTATATTAGTACTAGTGTTAACATTAATCTTGTTAATAGCAGGTTTTTTAGTTTTAATGAGTAAAGCTTCTAGTATGTGGAGTTTTTGTGTATTAGTATTATGTTCTAGGATTTTAGTATTGTCTACGAGAAGTTTTCGGATTTGCGAGCGGGGACAGGAATGTTCATTAGTAAGGTGTCTAGCTATAGCACTATTATCAGGTGTCAAAAGCAAATGAACAAAGAAGCTGGATAAATAAGAGCATTTTAAAATGACGGTGACGCGCAGGGAACGTTTTCCGTATCGTTTATGGAAGTCATTTGCAATTTTAAATTCAGCAAAGCTAGATTGCATCACAGAACAAATCTTGGCCGGGGTGAGAAAGGAATTAACATTCAGTTTACCGACAACTATGCAGAACATGGGGACATGGGAACATGTGGACAAGTGACTTAATGGAAAATTTGATGTAAATTAGATACTAAGTTTAAACTATTTTGCTAGGAAAGCAGACAGCGAACCAGCAATTCTGACTCCTTGTAAGCATTGCTCTTGCTGGAAACATACCCAAAACTATAACCGTTTGAGAACACTTGATCACTATGAAGTACGGGATTTTGTGCGGACTGTAGGCTATCAACCTGTTGTTCTGTTTGTTGTACAACTGGTTATGAGAAGAACCATAGCATCCCAGCTCGGCTATGTTTCTCACCTTGTCTCTTGGCTTTTGTAAGGCGGTTAACGTTGGCCGTATAAATAAGCGGTGGGCCCTTGGAACTTTTGTATGAGGAGTTGCAATGACCCTGATTTAGCGCGTATTACCTTAGTCACCATTGCGACACCCATTTATTGGCAGGAACTTGTTGCACCTTTTTACAGTTTCTCGGTGAATGTTGTTGTGGGAAACCCTTCTATGATTCTTCCCGCAAGCCACTAATACCACATCTCCGTCACAATTCTGCAATGCACGTCTCACAGTCTTCAATATATTTAAGGAGCATTGAGCTTGCATAAAGAAACTGTATCTGACTTTTAAGTTTGTAGGTGTGTTTATTATTCAGATAATTTTACACTGTATTACCTGGCACAGGTTTTTCCTTGTCAGGTTTCCTCCAGACATGTGTTAAAGAGCTATGTGGATGTTTACCTCTTCGTTAGTGAAAAGTGTTTATACACGCAGTATACCTGTTTCCAATTTCCGGCAATCGCAAAACACTCTACTAGGGTGTTTATTATACTGTAATTCCTTCTTTTCCAGGGTGTTTATTATACTATAATTCCAGATTGGCATGGTATAGATCGATATAAACGATATAATCACATTTACAGTAAGTTTCGAAATGAAAAATCACAGAAAAATATAATTTTTCGTATGTTTCAAAGGCACTAGATTTAATACATGTGTGAGTATCAACTTTGGAAGTATCCTCTTTTAAGGAAAGAGTCCAACTATTTTCCCTCTCATGTGAATCACATTCAGTCAATATTGCATACAAAGAAATACATACATAAATTAGCAGCAAAGAAACAATACTAACACATCATAAATCATAGTTAATAATCAATCTAATGAAAATGTGTCCAGTAAAGAAATTCGTAGCGAGATTTTTTAAGTTACATTTTATGATTAGATATCTTCTCCAACATGTGTGAGTATCAACTTTGGAAGTATCCTCTTTTAAGGAAAGAGTCCAACTATTTTCCCTCTCATGTGAATCACATTCAGTCAATATTGCATACAAAGAAATACATACATAAATTAGCAGCAAAGAAACAATACTAACACATCATAAATCATAGTTAATAATCAATCTAATGAAAATGTGTCCAGTAAAGAAATTCGTAGCGAGATTTTTTAAGTTACATTTTATGATTAGATATCTTCTCCAATATAAATATAGTTCAGTAGTCAGCATTTCTGATCTTAAATAGAAACAACCTCTACACAAAATATTTAATAACCCACATTAAAAGTAAGCTATAGCTTCACCGACAACCTAGAAATAATAATACAAACACAATAAAAATACTAAAAGGCAATGACACAAACAATAATATAAATAACGATAGAACCACAAATAATTGTAAGTGCCAAAAGCCGAATAAATGCCTCTTATAGAACAATCCTGGGGGTGCCTCAGTGATATACCGCGCAAATATATACACATTAGATAACCAAGAAATATATCTTATAGATATCTCTGAATTTGTAAAAATAAATCTGATATATATATATATATATATATATATATATATATATATATATATCGTCGAGCCTGGCCAGTACAAAATGGGTGACCATTTAGCAATACCAGGTGCTGTATGTGCTCTCTGTTTATCTCGGCATTGTTTCCAGTCGTCTTGTACTACGACTTGTCATTGGAATCAAGCAATGCCGACTCAGGAGAGCGGTTGTTGCAGATTGCGCAACTCTTGCAATTACAAATTCACGCGCGGGAAGTCCCAGGCGGGGCACTCATACGTCGAAATCGACGGGAGAGTCCATCATATATATATATATATATATATATATATATATATATATATATATATATATATATACATATATATATATATATATATATATATACTAAACAGGTAACTAATGATATGCTTATCTTAAGAAAATTTAAATATTATTAATCCATTTGGATTATTGGGATTATTCGGACAACTGTCATCATCTTTGAAGTATTTCTCACAAGGTTTCAAGTGCGTCTTGTCGAACTCGGGAATATGTATGTCGAAATCAGGAATCTGCATGCAATTTTAAACAGAACCGCTTATTTAATCAAAGGGGATAACTTGCTCTCGTTCTGGAAACCGTGACCGGGTAGATATCTTAAGTAATTCGTAATTGTATTATTAGTATCCCCTAAGCTTTAATCTCTAGAAAACTATGACTTAGAACTGAGTATTACTTAGGGCTGATATTTGGTCATTGGCCTCTCAAATGCTACCGTCATTCCATACGAGACAGCTTAATGTAATGTATGGATGCACGTATACGTAAAATAGTTACAATGTTTTTATTTGTTGATCTTCTATATGGTTGATTTGGAGATTTACTGAATATTAAAAAGATAAGTTTTGAATAAAAATATGACATATTTAGTCTTGTATAATTTGTTTTTTGTTTATCTTCTCTTTCATCATAACGGTTTCTCGCCATAGCTTACATCCTCATTAAATACATATATACTTATATATATATATATATATAGAGATATGTGTGTTTGTGTGTGTATGTGTTTGTATACTTATTTTAATCCGCCCCCGATTTTCGTTTTTATTTCAGCGTGTAATACGCATGTCTAAACGAGTTAATCCCAATGAGCGAAACACTCCAACCAGCTGTAAGGTCAACACCTCAAGAACGCAGTTTAATTTTTTCCGTCTTTTTATTTTTTTTACCCACCCCTTTTCTTCCGCTATAACCTCAACCCGTATTGTCTTACCCCCTTCGTATATCCACCACTCTTTTACTACTTAAAGGAACAGAGAAACTGCAATGTTTGAGCACCACGTGGTTCGCTTTACGTCAGGGTGACTGGGTGGTGCCCGTCTTTATTGACTTGAGTATTATCGCGGAAGAAACTCCCCCAGGGAAGACGTATCATGCGTTAAAGACAGAGAAGAAAGTGACAGAAAGAGAGAGTGAGAGAGAAAGAGAGAGAGAGAGAGAGGGGGTGGCGTTGGGGAAAGACAGAGTTTTGTAAGTGTGTGGGCAGCAAGGGGTGTCATGGGTGTAAGGGGTCAAGTTAAGTGTCCGTTTTCTTAATACATTTCTGTTCAATAAAACAAACTTATTGTTTACACAATAATACTTGCTATTTTTTTTATTGATCCTAGAAGCGTTGGGTTTTTTGATAGCGTTTTATCTATCTATCTATCTATCTATCTATCTATCTATCTATCTATCTATCTCTGTTCATATCTATCTATCTATCTATCTATCTATCTATCTATCTATCTATCTATGTTAATATCTATCTATCAATCTATCTAGCTATCTATATCTCTCTGTTCATATCTATCTATCTATCTATCGATCGATACATCTATTTATCTATCTATCTATCTATCGATCGATCAATCTATCTATCTATCTATCTATCTATCTATCTATCTATCTATGTTAATATCTATCTATCAATCTATCTAGCTATCTATATCTCTCTGTTCATATCTAACTATCTATCTATCGATCGATACATCTATTTATCTATCTATCTATCTATCGATCGATCAATCTATCTATCTATCGATCCATCTATCTATCTATCTATCTATCTATCTATCTATATATTTATCGATCCATCTATCTATCCATCTATCTATCTATCTATCTATCTATCTATCTATTTATCTCTGTTCATATCTATCTATCTATCTATGTTCATATCTATCTATCAATCTATCTAGCTATCTATATATCTCTGTTCATATCTATCTATCTATCTATCTATCGATCAATTTATCTATCTATCGATCTATCTATCTACCTATCTATCTCTGTTCATATCTATCTATCTATCTATCTATCTATCTATCGATCAATCTATCTATCTATTCATCTATCTATCTATATATCTCTGTTCATATCTATCTATCTATCTATACATATATATATATATATATATATATATATATATATATATATATATATATATATATATATATATATGTGTGTGCATATATATATATATATTAATGTTGGGACGATTAATTAGAATTGGAATCGGAAATAAAGAAAGTCGGAACTTCTATTGGTATCGGAATCGGTATCGGTAATGGAATCGGCAAAATGTTAGCCCAATTTCCGATACTAAAAACGATTCTTTTACATTTGTTTTTGTTTAGTTGTTTAAAACTTGATTTTCCATTACTAGTACAAATGATAAAATCATAAATATTCATAGACTTTAAACTAAAAGTAAATTATAAATTAATAGATCATAAAATGAATTTAGGTTAAAATTACATCAGAACAAATGGTCCGCTAAAAATGGCAAGGGTAAAAATGGCACAAACACATGTATAGAAAAAATAGCGCAAGTTAAAAATATAGATGAACATCTCACAATGAAGTTATTACAATCATGCATGCGATACATAAGGGACAACATTAAGAAGTTTGTCAAATCAAAAGAAAATAATATCTACATTTAAAAGTAGATGAAAAACTCTCCGCTAAATCCCACCGTGAAATTCTATTTTTTAAGCGATTAGATAATTTTAGAATCGAAATCAGAATCCGGAATTGTACTTAAATACGGAGTTTAGAAAATGTTATGTAATTGTATCGAAATCTGGAAAATATTAGAATCGTCCCATCACTGCTATCTATCTATCTATCTATCTATCTATCTATCTATCTATCTATCTATCTATCTATCTATCTATCGATCAGTAAAACTGTGGATGTTACTTTCATGTTTAGTTTTTTCTTTGCTTTTCTGCGTCTGTGCACAGTTTATGACGTCAAAAATGTATGACACACTGTGGTTTGTCAACGTGTATACTAGATGATGCCACAAAAATCATCATGCAAAATGGTAGAGAAGAAAGAGGCGATGGAACTTTAAGGCACAACGGATTACATGCTATCTATTATACTTGTGAAGAAGTCGTTGACGATTTAAATTAAGCAACGCTGGGTGGCATCATAGTACAACATCTTCCTGGAACAATGCGGTAAACGTTCTATGCTGGTTTCTCCGCCGTCTTTTTTAATGCTCGTCTTTCTGAAGCTTTTTTGTTCCTTTTCTTTAGACACCTGAAAATGATTCGACGAAGAATCGGAAACGTTCGTGAAACCTGTTACACCTGTGAAACCTATGGAAGATTTATTAATTTTTTTTACAAAAAAATAAATCAGAAAAATTGAAAAAAAATTTGTTAAAGTATAATTAAACCGATGGATGCTGTTATTTTTAACAATGTTCTGTTGTATATATATATATATATATATATATATATATATATATATATATATATATATATATATATATATATATGTATATATATATATATATATATATATATGTATATATATATATATATATATATATATAATGCATATTTAATGCACAATTTATAATGCAAAATTTCGATATACTGTAAAAATATTGTTTGTCCACCGACTTGACATTCCCGTGCTATTTATGCTGACCTTGGTGTAATACAAGACTGCCAAGTCAAAGGTAATTTTGTAACTATGTTAAAACCTTTTGACCGGCAAAAATTAACATCTCCTACACTGAAGATTGCGTTAGCATGAAACACACACATATATATATATATATATATATATATATATATATATATATATATATATATATATATATATATTTATTTATTTTATACATACATACATAAAAGTAATCCATGGACACGTTTGGCATGGCTCACAACTATCATCAGCATGGCTAACTTAGACAAGGACTGAACCTTCGATATTGATGTCTATAGTTCTGCGTCTTACTATTAGACTAAGACGACCTGTCTGGAAATATGCACGATTATAATCACGTAAACATTTAATGTATGGTTATGTAATTGTTTTTATTGGTGATTGCAGCGTTCGTTGTTCCTTTTCATATTTCTAGCTATTGTCCGCTGTTCGTCAAAATATGATAGTTTAAGATTATGAGGGCTCCTATATGTGATATAAGGCGTTAGTTAGCTGATATGGATTGTGACCTGTGTGAAATTGATGGATTGATTGAGTAACAGTGACATATATTTTGAATAAATAGATCTGTTTTCACGAATGATTCATTCCCCATGAGACGACGGATCGGACAGGTGGAGGTCAGAGATCAAAAGAAAGTTTAGGTAAAGGAAAACCCAAAGCGAGTGTGAATACTGTGATACGATTGGTTGACAGAACAGGGGACTGTGACGTCACTAGTTGTTGTCGAGGCGAGAACCGTACGCCACTCCAGCAGGAAACGTCGCTACGAGTGGACGTGTCAAAATGTGGTATGACACTTTAAATTTAGTCGGTATCGACCTAAGAGAAATCTCCCTCTTTTTATATGTCCTATATAAGATTGTCCTCCAGCTTCGCAAGAAAATAAATATATATTAAGAAGATATGATAACACGGACCTCTCTGAAAAGACGTTAGTTTATTTCTAATCGCCTGAGTCGCTTCTATCACGGAATGCCGACGGGGCTGCTTATGCCTTTTTTGTATGCCAGAGTGTACTTCACATACCTCATCTGAACGTGGTTTCTAACCTCCTGCAAAGGAGCTAAACAAACAAAACACCAATTTACTTGATGACTCTTTGAGTTTGTATATATATATTATATATATATATATATATATATATATATATATATATATATATATATATATAGAGAGAGAGAGAGAGAGAGAGAGAGAGAGAGAGAGAGAGAGTGGAGGGGCAAACTAATCAGAAAGGAGTTTCATAAATATTTTGAAATATCAAAATGTTTTCCTAAATATTTGATAATTAATTTTGTCACCCTTTCTCTAATGTTATCAATTCTGCTCACTTTTTTCTTGCTTCTCTCTCTCTCTTTCTCTCTCTTACCCTCTCTTCTTCACTCCACTCTCTCCGTTCTGTTGTCATCTGTTCACTCTCTTTCTCTTTCCCTCTCTATCCTGTTTCCCCTTCTCTCATTTAATCATTTACGTCATTCGCCCCCCTCCACGGCTTCCCTTAGGATTCGACCTTTATTTACTTTATTCTCCCTTTTTTTCCATCTTCTCAAACATTCATGTTCAGATTCAAAGTGTGCCTACTGACATGTATGATAACAACAGCATAGGGATTTTAGTATATATATATATATATATATATATATATATATATATATATATATATATATATATATATATATATATATATGGAGTTGAATGAGTACACTAACGTGGTAATAATCTGGTTAAGCAGCAACGTCCTCATTTATGCGGGTCGTTGCGTCATCTACGCCGGTCCCTCGCAGTCTAGACGCTAATTCGTTCTGATGGCTGGATGACAGGAAGGGAAGTACCCAGGGATTAGTTGTTACTCTCTTGCGTGCACACACATACACGCGGACACATACACGTACATATGCACATGCTTGGTGAGAGAGGCGGAGTTACAATGTATAGATCTTCATATACACACACACACAAAGATATATATATATATATATATATATATATATATATATATATATATATATAATAAAGATAATATATATATATATATAACATATATATGTATATAATATATATATATATATCTTTGTGAGATTAGTGGAAGAGAACCCCATCAGAGTGCTCGATCATTAAGAACAATTAAAACTAAGAACATAATATAAGATGTATATATGTATTACAGAAGGTCAGAAAACAAAAAAATACATTTTTTTCGACTTACCCATACTGCAAATATTCGTAAACTATTCTGAAGAAAGCCTAAGATTAGAAAAAAAACACGACAGAAGATTGAAATATCGTTACGACCGCAGACAGCGTGGTAGTCGCCATTTTCCAAAGCAACCGACCACAGCAAAGGCGGAGGAGAGTCTATAAAGAGCGGGCATGTACTGTTACACCCCTGTTTGATCTGAACCTGACGGTACCTATGTTGTTCTGAACTTCTGTAATCATATATAAATAGATATATATGTATATGTATATACATGTATGCATTCAATGATATTATTTTAAACACAAATAATGAATATATTCTCAAAGATATCTCATAAGATGATATCAAAGTATATCGTCCAAATTTCTCATACGACAATAGAGGTCCAATTTTGGATGTAGAGAATGAATATAGGGTATATACGAGTGAAACCATAGCCAATATATTATTGAGAACTTCACCTATTTATTGTACCTATTATTGTACCTAAACTAAAAAATATATATCAATTGTAAACTTTTCCTCAACTTGTAAAAGGGTGTTTCTCATTCAATTAAATATAGATATTATTAAATCCTTTTGGAGGAAGTTATCATTTGTCTTCAACCTTTGTTAAAACTGGTCAAAAACTTTATAAATTATCAAAAAAATATTTGATGATACATTTTTATCAATCTAAAGGTTTACTTGACTTCTTATGATAAACCATCTTGTTTGAATAGTTTGACGTTAAGGGATTAAAATGCTTAGTTGAACATATTAAGAACATATGGAAATTAATATGTTCAGTCTTGAATAATATATTTGTTTTTTTGTTGTTGTTTTTTTCTCTTAATATACCCTCGGTTGGTGTTTATATAAATAGACATTGTAGATATCATTTACAAGTGCTCCTCCCGTAGCCGAATGAGGAGGGCTGCTGACTGTCAACTTGATGTTTGAATGTTCGATCCCTAGACTAGTGGCCCTGAAGAGCCGTTATACAGCGAAACAGTTTGTATGTGTGTTACACATTTACGTGTGTTGGAATTAACCCATGGGATGCACCAAACGTAGGTCTTAATCAGACCACATCCCAGTTAGCAGAGGCTCTCATCTAGTAGTACAAATGAACCCTGCCCCCCTTTTAGATTTCGAACCCGTCTTGCTTGTTTTCGGCGGGGAGAAGCTCATACCTAGATACATTCTTACTAACCACCGCACTAAACATCTTATTTGTCAGCAATCTCTGTTGTCTTTTAGAATCTCGACACGCAACCGATGAATTTGTACACACACTTTTTGTAAATCTAAAACGTCAAATAATTCGAGATAATGTTAAGTAAGTTTTACCCATACAGTGAACGTGGCATTTTCGTTGCTGAAACTAGTTTATGAGAATAGACAAAGAGGACGACAGCAGTCCCCAATCTCATTCCACACAATTGTGCAACATCTTATTTTATAAAGAAAAATTACTATACTGTGAACTTGTTTATGAAGTTTTAAAGATAAATAATATATATATATATATATATATATATATATATACATATATATTGTGTGTGTGCATTTATGCATCATGTTTTCATTAATGCAAATGTTATTAAATAACACGGGTGTATTCGATTTGCATGAACAAATCATCAAAAGACAGCGAAAACAGAAAATAAATAGAACAAGAAACCCACAGAACATATATGCAAACTTCGAACGCTTGAATAAAAGTCTCTTCACGAAGAACATTTCGTGTTATTCAATCTAATACAGAGTTATATATCCTGTTTTTCTATGGGTATAACCCATCAGTAGGAAAGGAAAACCACTCGTGTCCAAAACACAGGAATGAATGATGGAACTCCCATTAAAAGGCCATTTATATATGTAGTTTTGATTAAAAATATAAGTTCCTGTTTATTTTCATGAACGTCATATGTGACAACTTATTTTAGATTTTAATATATATATATATATATATATATATATATATATATATATATATATATATATATATATATATATATATATATATATAAAAGTGTATATATATATATATATATATATATATATATATACATATATGATATGTTCATTTATAATATATATATATATATATATATATATATATATATGATATGATATGTTCATTTATAATATATATTTAATTTATTCATAGATAACCCATTCAGGGGATGATGATGACTCAATAAATTAAACAACACACACTCATAGATAATTTAGCTGGAAAACATAGTGATTAAAAAATCAGTGACTGTTTACATGTTGCCAAATCATTTGTTCATAAGGTTCGTTTGGAGCTAGAGGGATTGCAACGTTTGCCATAAGGTACCTACGTGTATCTTATTCTGAAGTATCCAGGGTGATGCACACTGACGTGTGGACAGTTCTTGAAAAGAAAAACTAATCAACATAATAATATTATCAATGTAATGTCCGAAATGAATTAGGACCACATTAGTTTTGCCTGTGGACGAATAAAAATAATGAAGATAAAATAAAAATACATTTAATTTATTCATTATGGATTTTTCTGATTGTTTTGTAGTGTTGCAGAGACGATATTGACATAAAAAGATTGTTTGGCTCACGGAAAATGAAACGGCCTGTGAAAATACATCTCACATAAGTGTTTTAGTAAAATGTGAGAAAAAAAAAGAAAAAAGAAAGAAAAACATGGTTATTACGAACGATACCGGTCAAATCACTTGTTTTGGTTTTTCTCCTGCATTTTAACCTGTTTTCCGTTAGTCTTTCTTCACAC
>OY744519.1:12578899-12626399 GCA_963556195.1 Sepiola atlantica | reverse complement strand
AATACCATACAGACGCTACTCAGTGCAGGAATGTAAAAAAAATCAGACGGTGGGGAAGCGCGTAGCGGATTCGCAGAGCTAGCCTAGATTCTGTAAGTAGTCGCCATATCCACTCGGTCGCCGGAAACTCTCACGTAATTAAAGGAAAGTAAGATATATATATATATCTAGAAGCGGGCACAGAGAAGACTATATATATATATATATATATATATATATATATATATATATATATATATATATATATATATATATATATATATATATATATACATATATATATATATATATATATCGAAGATTTACCGAAATCACCCGCATACAAGACAAATGCTCTTCTTCTTCCGATAAAACAACACACACCGAAGCCTTCCACCAAACTCTATTGACCAACGGCTTCCCGCTAACTACCATATCTAGCCTTAACAACACCAGAAGACGTAGACACCACACTCTCACCAACACATGCTTCCTTAAACTCCCCTTCTTCAGCGACCGTATCACTTCTGCTATCCGCAATGCCATACGTAGTGAGAACCTTAACATACAACTTTCTCACACAGGCACCTCTCTCCGACAACATTTATCCAAAAAAAGCCACTACACCCCAGACCCCTGCTCTCTAGCTAGTTGCCCCATCCCCAACTCTGGCCTCTGCCTCCGCACATATACAGTATACAACCTGCAATGCTCTAAGTGCCAAAAGTTCTACATCGGTAGTACCGTTAGGCCTCTACACCAACGTATTAAAGAGCATCTAAACACCCACATTTCCTCCTTCCATAAACACTTAATTTCATGTGGCAACACACATCGCTCCATTAGTGTCCGCATCCTCAACTCTGTCCGCAATATAGGCCAGCTTCGAATTTCGGAAGCTATCCTAATCTCTAAATTTCGCCCTGCCTTGAATAACAGATTCGAGTTGTCATCTCCCTACATCCTCTGATTCTTGCATCCTCACACTCCCACCTCCTCACACTCCCACCCACAACTTACTTACCTTTTCTTTTTTTTTTTTATAATCCTCTCTCTTCTTATTCCCCCCCTCCCCCTGCTAATAAAAACAAAAAAAAAGGTCCCATCCTTGGCTTTTATCCACTTCACAACTCAAATTCCTTCTCAAGTTTCCAATCTCATTTCTAAAGTCTGAATATATTATTTAGAATAAGTTATCTCCCTTTGACAGTAAATTTAAATTTAGATTTGAAGAGAATAAATGAAAAAAAATAAAATAAAATAAAATAAATAAATAAATAAATAAATAAAGATTGATGAGTCATGTAAAATGAAACATAATAAAATTTTAAAAAATTGGTATATTACTAAACTAATGTTTATAATGTTTTAACCTTAGTTATATGATTGCTTAATTGAATTTTGACGTTTTCTGCGTTCCTACTGCCAATTGTTTTCCCCTGTAATACGATGATCTGACACCGGTTTTTTCACGTTCTTCCGACCCTCTCGGTCTTCTATTGTTTTCTTCTGATAATGAAAGTTGTTCTTTCGAAAATTTAAGATTACCCTTTGCCGATCTGTTACTTACCAAAAAAATAAAAAAAATTACTATTTGGTATTTAATCAGTTTTCGTGAAATTATTAATAAATCGTTTTGAGTTTCACTCTCTCCCTGCGTTTATTTCTTTTCACTTTTCCATCTCACGGCAACCACATCGCATTGCTATAGCCTTGGACGACTAATTTACACTTATATATATATATATACATATATATATATATATATATATATATATATATATATATATATATATATATATATATATAAGCTCTATTAAATATTGAGCACTTTTTATAAGCCGATGAGATTTTTGGATTCTTATCCTGTGGATGTTTACGTTTACCTTGCCTGTATTAGTATATATATATATATATATATATATATATATATATATATATATATATATATATATATATATATATATATATATGTATATATATATATATATATATATATATATATATATATTAATACGTATATATATGTATATGTATAGATATATATATATATATATATATATATATATATATATATATATATATATATATGTATATATATATATATTTATATGTATATATATATGTATATGTATATATATATATGTATGTATATATATATATATATATATATATATATATATATATATATATATATATATATATATATATATATATATATATATATATATATATTATAGTCATCTACATCCAACCGCTTTGCAGATATTAAATAATTTGGTAAGTATTTTACCTGAAATGAAACTTCAAACTGATATCACAGTTTCTATCGTTTTATTCACATTTACCATAAATCCATTTCAGAAACAAAATGGAATTATATTTTATATTTTTATTAAAAAAATGTAAATATGAAACTGGGAACGATTTTAATCTTATTCTTCACTAATAAAAAGGGCTCCATGTTGTCTCTAAAATACATCTATTTGACTAGTCTTCATTTCTAAAATACAGGTACATGCACATATGCATAAGCCCGCTCACACATACTCACATGTAAATGTTCATTAGATTTCCGTGCAACGCTATTATTAATCACTTGTTTATGCCCGACCCTTACTCTAACCCTATCTTTATTATGGGAAATATTTCTTGGCCCAAATAAAAATACAGAATAGCAACATTAAAAAAGTATTATTAAAGATTTGTGACACTAATAAAATATCATGATCTTATTGACGTGCGTCTGTGTGTGGTTACTACACATGCCGTGGTTGCCCGTTTGGTTTATTCGTACAAATTCGGTATTAGATTTCGACACAGGTACCATTGTTAAGCATAGGCTCGTCGTCACTAGTTGAACGAAATATTATCCATCTAAACCAAAACAAATATTGTTTAGAACGGGTAACGATATTTTATTTTGAGACGTTACTATGTTTTTCCGCCGAATGACCGTCTTGCAATCAGAACTTTGAATGCAATCGAATAAAAATATAAGTCGAGCCGAAGAGCCAATCTTTCTTTGAAAATAACAGAAACACAACTGACCTACTCTGCCACTCTATCGGAATATGTATAGATATCAATTAAATCACAATGCGATACCATTCGAGATGTTTAGTAGTTAATCTATGGACATTCGAGATGTTTAGTAGTTAATCTATGGACATAGACAACTTACTGACCATGAGGCCGACAATTTGGTAGAACATTACTTTTAGAAAACTTAAAGTCGGTCACAATCACAGAACCTCGTGTCCAAGAGGATATTACTATTTAAAATCCAGCCCATTTCTTTCAGTGGCATCTCCTCTCATAGTTAAATAGTTCTCCCATTACAGGTCTGTCGTTTGCATGCATTGCAACTATATACATATCAGCGATAGAGCTTTTGTCGATGGAACTTTCGGGACAGGTTTAACAGGTTTGCTTACAGGCGATCTGTCGACATGGATTGTTCAGACACTGTGTTAATTAATTATTACCTACATACGTTTTTGTTTACTGTTCTTTACTTTCTATTATGTTTCGTATTTTTTGATAAGGATCTATCATTTTTATTATTTGGATTATTCGGACTACTGTTGGTTATTATTCTCACAACGTTTCGGTCGATGTAACCACCGACCTTCTACAGATTTGTCTTGTCATATTGGGGAATCTTTATGTTTAAATTGAGAATCCTTACAGAATTTCGAACGTTAAACTTTTTTTAATCTACGTGAGGCAACGGATACAACTGCTAAGTAGTAATCAGTTCTAAGTGACAGTATTTTGAAAGTTAAATGTTAAATTCTCAGTACGGGTGATACTAAGAATTCAATTACGAATTATTTAAAAACTATATCCGGTCATGGCGCTAACAGAACGAGAACTAGGTACACCAGTAGAATAAACAAAGGGTTTTGTTCGAAATCCTGTACAGATTCCCGAGTTCAACATGAAGGTCCTTGAGGTCGGAATAACACACTTGAAGAGATTCTGGGGTTTCATTAGTCGAAACTTCGCAATTTACTGGGAGATGATATCTTATCTTTCCTGCTGCCCATTTTCATAGAAGAGACCTTGCTTGTCTCCGTCTGGTTGGACGTTACATCGTCCGAAACGTTGTGGGAATAATATCCAATATGAGACCAGTCGTCTGTATAATCCGAATACTACAAACTCTATTTGCTCGTCCTAGATATGTGGGTCTCACCGCTAGTATCAAAGATCTACGCTCAATCTCTACCATTCACCGTTGTTTGTCTAACTTCTTATTTCAAGACTGGAAGAATGCTCTCTTTTTGTCGGTTGGAATTGAGGAAACCTAATTGAAAAAAAAAATCCTTTGAAATAAGAAACGGCTGAGGATAAAACACACCGATTCCTGTTCCACGTTTCAAGCAAATCTCTTGTAAATAAACATCTGATTTTTACTTTTCATTTTAATTTTTTTTTATATATTTTGGCAATGAAAATAAAATGAAACAGACACCACTTCAAAGTAAACCGCGAAAAACAGACTCCCGGAATAAATTTCGTTTTTCCATTAAAAAGAAAACTGTTATACTTCCGTCTGTCTTGCATACTCTCCAGAGGCCATCCTCACAATCATTACCTCCTGTTGGAGTGGGGTAGGTTCATCAGCGAGTACGGAGAGAATTATACTGATTATGTTTTGTACCAAATCCGGAGTTGTAAAGGAAACTTACTTATCTATATTAAACCGACAGTGTGCCTAATCTCGCCTTCGTAGGGATTCAGTAAAATAGACAACTAATATCTCAGCCTTTTGTAACGTGGGTATTGCAACATTTTTAAAGCTCATCATAAATATTGGAGGAGGGCGGAATATATTAGATGAATATATATATATATATATATATATATATGTGTGTGTGTGTGTGTGTGTGCTTTTTTGAAGGCTTACCAAAGCATTCCGTTCATGAGATCATTCATCACCACAAAATACTTTTTCTTTCAAAGATTATTTATTTATCATATATATCCAAATTAAAGAGTTGTTTCCTACACGTGTTTCACTATCAAGCAGATCCTTGCTAAGCAGATCATCAGTGGAATTAAGTACCTGGAGTAAGAGTTTCAACAACTGATAATACACAATGGTGTGTTGCCTTAATTTAGGTCACTAAAGAAGAGGACAGTTGACAAAACTAAAAAGAAAAAAATGGAAAATGTCTTAAAAAAGTAGCTCGTAAGATTTTCGCAGTATTGTTGCTACCAAGTAAAACAGCAAATAATTATTCCCAAATGCATTCAAAAGAAACAGTAACAATGTGCGAGAATACACCTTCTCGTCGGGCGGCACAACGATGAAAAGCATCCCTCAAACAATAACAAACCAGTCAAAACACAGTTCACAAGTTACCGTTCCAAGCCACTGATAGTGTGGGCATTTCACATCTATTCCATCAGAAGAAAATACAACATACATGTCTGTTTGGAATACATGTGGTCGTGCGAACCTTTTTTCTGGGGCTGACTTGCTCCCATTCGAGATAAACACACAACGAGGCAAATGATCAATAATATATATATATATATATATATATATATATATATATATATATATATATATATATATATATATATATATATATATATATAAAAGTTCTTCCCTATTAAAGTGTGACGGTGCATTATTGATGTAATGGATGTCATGCTGGACTTGGAATCAGCGGGATCGTGTACAAATGTTATTGGACCTATTTCGTCAATTGTGCACTAATCTTATGCCTGTAGAGACTACAAAATCGAATTCGTAAACAACTGGGAGATACTCTTGTCTCTTCCCAGCTGTTATTTGCTCAGAGAAAGGACCTTGCTAGTTTTGTTCTACTCTATCGGTAAGTTCATAGTATGTGCCTCACGGAACCTCAATATCTACCCCTCCTTCGCAACAACGTCTTCCTAGCAACACTGCAAATAATACTCCTTTCTTCCCGTGTGTACCTGTGCAAACCGAACTTCCATGAACAGAGTTTATTTCAAATACCTTTCCACCCGTGGAACATGTTACCGCAATAATATTTCCCACCGACTACAACATGGTCATTTTAAAATCATATGTAAACAAATATCTCTATCGAGTCGTCCTGTGAATTAATCATAGTTCTCAGTTCGTTACTAGTATTGTTCTATCATCTAACTGAAAATCGCATTAACCCTTATCCTTGAGTAGATTTTGGTAAGCGGTGAATCATTAGTATTAAAAAATACTACTGATAAAGATATTTACCGTCGATTTAATGATCGAAACACACATTATAAGTATGCATGACAGCATAACGAATTAATAAAAAAGATAAGGCTTGACTATTCCGAAACACTCCCACCAGGATATAATAACTGAGCAAAATAGAAGTGCCTGAATCGACTCCGCTCATGTGTCGGCCATTCCAGTGAGACGTTAAGCAGATGGGGCTATCTTAGTGGCCCAACCACATGCGACTGTGACACAGAACTTCAGACCATCGAGTACTTCTTTCGATGGCCTCTGTTAGGTGGAACCTGCACAGCAAAGACTCTAGCACTCTACAACCTCAAGGTACAGCAATGTACAAAGCACTGACTTGACGTTATATCAGCTGAATAGCTTTGTATATGAACATGAGAAGATGTTATACTAAACTTCATTTTTTTCCTCGGTTTGTGGAGGAGAAATCCTTCTGGACCGAGGCCATTTTTATTTTTGTACCATCTACTTTTAGTGAGCTGAGTCTTCCCTCGAGAAAAAACAAATTTGTGTTTTACTTTATTCTCGTGAGGAAGGCAAATAGTGGGTGGTATACAAGGTGTCCCGCTTACTTTGCACAGCTTGAGTAAGTGTTGTTTGTATCAGTCAAAGATACGTCCTCGACAATCATTCCGATAATGGCTTTGTTGTTGTCAGGCTGATATATGATCCTGTTCACTCCTAGAAGGTCTACCCCTAATGTTTTACCTTCTCTCTAGGAAGCGGTTAGTTTATTGCGAATCGCCTGAAGCGATCCTACCGGGGAATACCGAGAGGGCTGCTCAGGCGTTATTTTAAAGGCCAGAGTGCGCTTATACTAGTTCGCTAGCTTTTCAAAACAACACCGTATGTTGTGTCTAACCTCCAGGAGAAATGGTAAATAAAGGACAGGGTGACCGAATTTAAATTAGCCGAGATAATAAAACGATGAGTCCTTATGCAGCTGAATGCCCAGGTAAAAATCGCAGTTACGTAGGTAAAAATCGCAGTTACGTAGGTGAAAATAGCAGTTCAAAATAAATTATCAGAAAAAATTATTTGATATACTTACGTATCAGGCAAAAATATGTATCTACACAAACACTTCTGAAAAATTATCGATTAGAATTTTAATAAAAAATAAAAATCAGTTTGCTCGTATTTTTCCGATCTGCCATTGATAAGAGCGAAAGCTCCGTAAATAAGGGGGAGATAAGTCAGTCCGCCATGTAAAACAAACAATAGTAAATGGCGGATCGGCAAAATACGATAACAACTTATTTTTATTTTTAATTAAAATTCTACTCGATAATTTTTAATAAATTTTGCCTGATACGTAAGTATATAAAACAGTTTTATTTAGAAATGCGTTCAACTGTATAAGCATTGAAAGATGTTAGTATAAATGAGGCAGTGTAAGAAGGTGTTTCGTTGTGTACATGCTTAGGATTATTTGCATACACATTGGGTAAGAAAAACAACCACCAAAAAACTTGCATCTAAAAGCAACATATTCAGCATATTACACAGTAAACATCGTATCAGAGAGATCGGGCTACTTTTAAGTGGTCCAGCCTCTATAAACGATTGTTTGTCAGTTGTATTTTGATTATCTCTGTTTATCAGGCGTGTAAAGAACAGTTGAATTTCAGACGAAAGTCGTGCAACAAGCAAGATACATATTAAAGACGCCATATGGACGATACTTGATTACTTTGCACACGTCATTTATAACCGACCTTGTAGAATGTTTGACAGGCGAAATGACAGACAGAAAAGCCGGCTTCCGGTCTCGCCGATTGATGTTCGAAATCTCGTCGGATCTCGTTTACAACGTCAACTCTTTAAAAGAAATCTTCTTTCATCCCTCCCCCATTGGCTTTGCTCTTATTAATCATTCAAAGTCTATATCTCGTCTGAATCGAGATTGTTAACTCACACACATTTGGGGGTTAGATAATTTTGCAGTACAGATACCCGCCAAAATATATATATATATATATATATATATATATATATATATATATATATATGTATATATGTGTATATATATATATATATATATTAGATATATGTATATATGTACATATGATATATATATTATATATAATATATTATGTATATATTATATATAATATATATATACGCAACTTAAACCAAACGCATAAACATTTATTTTTTTATCGACATGCATATTTTAAATGTTCAAACATTTTTTCAAAGTTTTTTATTATTAAATTATAATTCGTCTAAAGCCTTCCCTATCGACACACAGAATACAAAATAACTGCGTTACCCCTCTGTCGCTGGTAGTGCTTTATTCCCTAAAAAGGGTGAATAAATGTCTTACCCTACTATTAACCCAAGGTGAGTGCCCCCTTTCTCTGTTTCCCTGCATGGTTCTCTTCAAATCTTTCGTGAAATATCTCCATAAGTAATAAGATTTTGTGCATTATATTCATCATTTTTATTCTCCTCATTATATTCATCATCATTCAACCAACAACTTGTCCATCTAATTTACCCTTAAGCTTAAGTGGTTTTTAGCCTTTATACGTCGTAACTCATTACTATGTTATTCATAGTCTGGCTCAACATTGATGATACCATGTGTTTGAAAACTCACAATCACATCGTGTCATCTCAAGCATTCTCAATTTAAGTATCTCCTAAATTTAAATGGGTCCCATTAACAAAACGTTAATTCATCCTGAGACGTGGGAACTACATAATTTATCTGCCCCATCGTTGGTTACCTATCGATATACAAGATTTATGTTTAGGTTATAATGTTTTTATTAATTTATTTTCGTTTTTAATACTTTTATTTCATTAGTTATTCTAAAATAACGTTTATTCTGTGCATACAGGTTGTTGCTATTTCGCTTCTACAGTTTAATATCTTTTAGGTATTTGTAAAAGTTTATGTCTACCCATTCCTCAAACATCATCTACACAGATCGTCTAAATCTCTGCCTTTAGCTAAAAATATTATTGACCATAAAGCATCAGAATTTATTCAAGGCTATTCAGCATAGCGTTAGTCTCCAAAATGTTTGGCAAGCGATACCAGAATGGCCGTCTCTTTTTCTACACACACAGATGAAAACGATAGACGAACCAGTGGAAACATATTGGCTAATCAAATTAGATAAATAGACGGTTGTATAACCAACGAATCTGATGGATTAGTAGCTAGACAAAACATTAGTTAGACATAAAAGCAACTATTAAATATATAGCCACGCAGTTACCCTGATGATTTCCCAAGGGAAGGAAAGATACACGTTTTTGTGAGGGGCCTGGTACGTGTTTACGTTGTTAGGTGCACGTGTCACGTTTCTTGTCATACGTATACTTTCATACCATATATATTTTTTCTTCCTTTTTTCTTTTTTTTTCTTTCTTTTTTTTTTTTACTTTTATTGTATTTTTTAAATTATCTTAATTATCTAATACTTTTACGATCTAATACAAATTTGCAATGTTTAGGAAACTATGCTTACTTTTTGCTAGCTCTGTTAGTATGAAATATGGTGTCAACAGATTAAACAGTACCTTTATGTTCCTAATCGAACCTATATATATATATAATAGTTTAATGATCGGAGTGTTATTTTTGTTTGTTTATATTTGTTTATGTTTGGGATATGTTTTTTGGACTTTCTAGGAATTAATGTGATTCACTTGTAACCTCCTCACCCGATATTTTTTCGCCCCAAACTGTCACTATCTTCATTTCACTTGATATTTTAAGTTTTAATCGTAAAGCAAGCATTTTACGTATTTGCTCTGCTGAGTATGGCCCAAAGCCGACTTAGTTAATTTATGTAATTATACCTTTTCTCTCGTTTTTAACACTTTTCAATTTCACCTTCCCCCAATGTGACAAATGTCTATATTCATTGCTTTAATTACATTTTTACCACTAAAAATTATTTATTCATTAATTTAAATAACCCATTACCGAAAGAACTCTATCTAATTACCTAGAAACACTGAGTGTAAACCGTTACCTTCCTAACTAGATAACTCAACTCATAAACAGCGAGAAAATGTAGTAATCCAGAGACAGCTGCTCCAGCGTATCACAGCTCTCCGCTGTAGCTAGACATAATGGATGTTTTATTCTGAGATTAGAAACCATATCGCTTGTATAGCAGTCAGCAGTCAGCAGTCTTAACCGTACGCCATGAAGATAGATATATTCGTTATAGATACATTCCACCATCTGGCCGACACGAAATACTGACCCGGACTTCTAGTTTGGTAGTTTCTGACATCAGCAAACTTTGCGATGATGTATGAGTTGCACGGAGGATTTGATAGAAAAAATGCTAATTTCTTGATTAATTTGACCGCTCTGGCTGCGTCAAGATGGCGGGGTGTAACAAAAAGGCAGCGGCTTCTGGCGGCAACTGTTGGAATGATTGATTACCTCCCTTATTAGCTTTTTGCCCCGCGAGAAAGAACTGGGCTGAGAGGCAAGAGATCCAATATCTATGGAAAACCATAACTGCCATAACAGATACGTTTCATCTTGTGGTAACGTTTTAATGTATTCTTTCTATTTCTTTTCTCATTATAAGATGCAACCTCGAATCTTTATGAGTGGCTTGGTACGTCTTTCCGTCGGTAGGGCCAGGTGTCACGCTTCAATTTAAAGTAGCATGATAGTTGAATGCTCATTTGAATGGACGTATGTTAACATAGATGCGTCAAATTATTTCCATAATATGTAATGCTGGTGTGTCACGCTTAAGTTTAGATGATATTTTTGTTGATCTGTCAGGCTTAAGTTAGAAATAAAATCTGTGTTTGTCTGCCATGTTGAAGGTTAATATAGAATTTTTGTTGGTCTGTCATGTTTTAGTTTGAAATATGAGTTTTGTTGATCTGTCACGTTAGTGTTTGAAATCAGAGTGAAGTTTGAAGTATAATCTTTGTTAGTCTGTCACAGTTAGGTTTCAATTGCAATTATTAGTAGTCTGTCATGGTGAAGTTTCAAATATAATCATTGTTTGACTGTTGTGGGTAAAGCTGTCATATTTTTTAGTCTGCCACGGTAAAGTTTTAAACCAAATTTGTATTGGTCTGTCACGCTGCATTTCGAAACGCAATTTTTGTTGGTCCGTCACAGTGAACTTTAGAAGTATAATTTACATCGCTAAACGTGCAGATTAGATACATTAATCGAAAAACATATCCGTCGATCGGTCTGTCACGATTGACGAGAAAACATATTCATTAGTCTGTCAGGATTGATTTAAAATAGTAGATTCTTCGTTTTTCAGGCTAAACTTTGAAATACACTTTTTCTTGGTCTGTCATGGTGAAGTTAGAAATCACATTTTTATCGGTCTGTCACGCTTAATTTCAAAATAGTGGTCCGTCATGTTGTAAATAGGATGAAGTGTTTTCATTGCTAAACCGCTAAACGTACCAATTGAATTGTCGTATAATACCACTATATTGTTCTATTTGTTTATTATATATTGACCCTGTGTCTCATTACATCTGTACTGACAAGTATACGTGATTGCTTGTCGGAATTATTTGTCATTATCAGCTTCGATATATTTATGGTAGCTTGCGATAGAAATAACTTCGACTTGTCTAATAAAACATGAATACGTAATTAAATAATAAACAAGCGTGTCATTTGTATCTATATATTATGTATATTAAACTCATATCTACTAGCGGAACCGGTTGAAATCGCATGAACAGAGTGTGTTTCTATCTGCGCAACTCGTTGCCGCAAAATGCTTATGCGGACATATTTGAAACGCAGCTAAAGTCTGCTTATCGGAGAGTTTGCCTGAATTACCTGAAGATTATTAACATCATAGTTCATCACCAGATACCAACGCTTGTGCCGATGTCTGTTTGAGCTTGAGATACTATATTTGTCTCTGCCTGTCTGCCGGAATGTTTGCCCCCTCTCTCTCTCTCTCTCTCTCTCTCTCTCTCTCTCTCTCTCTCTCTCTATATATATATATATATATATATATATATATATATATATATATATATATATATATATGAGGGTTTATAACTTAAGGAATAAAATTGAAAGAGAAGAAGAATAAATATTTTTATTTACTATATGCTCTTTGTTCTGAACAACTGAAGATATTGATCTATTTCCATCTGCAGGTCTAAATATTTTTCATTGACTCACCTTTTATATATATATATATATATATATATATATATATATATATATATATATATATATATATATATATGTACAATTTAGTATATTCGGTCTACTGTTCTAACGTTTCGGCCGATGTAACCTCCGACATTCTTCAAGTGTACTTTGTCAAACTCAGAAATATTTCTGTCGAACTTCACAAATCACACCTAAAGAAGGTCGGAGGTTACATCGGGAGTAACGTTGTGATAAAAACACCCAATATGAGAACAGTAGTCCGAATATACCAAATTCTACGTATATATATATATATATATATATATATATATATATATATATATGTATATTTATATATATATATATATATATATATATATATATGTATATTTATATATATATATATATATATATATATATATATATATATATATATATATATATATATATATATTAAGAAAAACGGTATTGAACAGCAAGGACTGCTACTGCTTAATAATTATGTTTTTGATTTTTTCGCTGTTTAATTAAACATATCTCGAAATCAATTGAAAAAAAAACTATTAACAACAACCCCTCTAATGAGACAATTTTTAATGCACGTAAGGTTTTTTACAATGAAACACTAAAAGAAAGCGGATACATACACAACCAAATTAAATATATTTAACCTACAATGCCAAACAATAAACATAAAAAAGAAATATGTAGAAAGATTATTTGGTTTACCCCACCATTTAATTGCATAGTTAAAACTAAACTTGACAAAACATTCCTAGCTTTAATTAACCTAGACTCTCCTCCTAATAATATACTACATAAAAGCTTTAATAAAAAATATAAAAATGAAAAAAATCCTAAACCCCAAATCCAAAATTGAACATTCAGTTCTCTCTCTCCCCCTCCCTCTCTCTCTCTCTTACACACACACACACACACACACACATACACACACACATACACACAGTTGCATGAATTCCTAATGGTTTATAATAGGCTTAATCAATTTTTATGTTATTTTTTTCTTTATTAACTTTGACCCTTAATAATCTCTCTAAAATACAGAACAACGCGTATTCATTTGTATGTTGGTGTTGAGGCGAATTTAAAATGCAAATAGCAAGTCAGACAACGCTCGCTGTCTTAAATTAAATTTGATAAAATCTTTCATAATAAAATAAAATTCCAACAGTAGACATTGTTTTCTTTAGGTCATCCGAAATGAATATAATAATAATCATTATCATAACAATTAAATTACTGACATAATTCTATAATTTCATACAAATATTCGTGCTAACATTGGCGGAGCATAACTTATTTGGTCATTCTTGGTGAAAAGTATACACTACTATATATATATATATATATATATATATATATATATGGCACTAGATAAAGTGAAAGAATAAAATATGGTGCGAATCAAATTTTATTAGAATTCAATGTTCAAGCAAGGTACTTCAAAGTCCTTAACTCATGAGTTTTCAAAGAAAGATGTCCACTAATTAAATATATTAGTTGTCTTTTATATCTTTTGTTGTATAAACCTTATATATATATATATATATATATATATATATATATATATATATATATATAGGATCAAATATACACCAAAGTAAACACTTTTAGAAGATGGAACCTATTGTGAAGAGGATTAGCTCAATATACGAGATAGAGCAATAATTTTCATACTTTTCAAATATTTGAACTTTGATTTTTTCGAAAGCCAACTTATCCATCTGTATTTCTCCTCTGATGATAAGATTTCGATCTTTGAAAAGCCTTGGCTTAAGGAAAGAATAATAAACACTAGTTTATTACTGAATACACCTTGCATTGAACAATTGAAATTTTAAATAAATTTGGGCAATCGTCGCATATTTATCACTCTTTTTTCTTCTATATCTCTCTCTCTCTCGCTCTCTCTCTGTCTGTCTGTCTGTCTGTCTCTCTCTCTCTCTCTCTCTCTCTCTCTCTCTATATATATATATATATATATATATATATATATATATATATATATATATGTGTGTGTGTGTGTCCGTTTTTTTTTTTACTTTAATATAATTTCATACTTCGCATTCCGGAGTCTGCCACTGGATTCTATTGGATTCTAACTCAATGTTCACCTTATCTATTTCCTTCTTTAACTGGCCCATGGATAATTATATGTACAAAATTTATTTTCTACCCAACTATCGTCAAAAATGTATTTTGCTTCTAACTTTTTGATTTTCAAATTTATTCTACCACTAATGAATTATTTTACTTATTTTTCTTCTCTGATGAAAACAGCTTATCTTTGAAAATCCATAAATTAAGGAGAAACACATTTTCTTTATATTTCTTGCGTAACTATTTGATGAATTAATCAATATTGTTATTTGTCCTATATTTATTTTCATCGCGTCTATTATCTTATATATATATATATATATATATATATATATATATATATATATATATATATATTTATATTAAATTATAATGTTTAAATATTGTATCCCTCTCTCTCTCTCTTTCCCTCTCTCACTCTCTCTCTCTCTCTCTCTCTCTCTCTCTCTCTCTCTATATATATATATATATATATATATATATATATATAATATACACTGAGCCCGACAGGGGGAGCCTGTGTGTTGACAGAAGTGATAATGGTAGATGCCGTATAAAATCAGAGCGGAGGGTCAAACAAAATATAGTGAGAGAGAATGAAAGTGATAGATACATACTTAGTGAGAAGTTGTTCACTTGATGAGTAAGTTACAGCTTATTAGAATAATTAACACCGGAAGGTTTTTAAATATAACTGAATCCATTGCACTGAGGAACATTTTCACATGTATTGAGTGTGATATAACTATATAGTAAAAAAGCCTAACGAAAGTAAACGTTGATAAACTTACGTTCATTATAATAATATAGTTTATTTTTATTTCCAGCCAAGATGGAGTACCGTTTCCAAATCTGTCGAGGTGCTTTGACAGAGTAGCCGTTTCTGCTTTGACAGACTACAAACCAACTTCGAAATCTAGTTGGTGATATCGTTTTCTCCCTCCCCTCTACATCCTCTTTCTCAAAGAAGAGATGTTGCTAGTCTTTCTCTACTCTATCGTTATTTTCATGAGAGATGTTCGACTAAACTTCAATCTATGGGCCTCTCTTGTGAAACATTCACAACAAACACTCGTCCAGCTACAACCACAGACAATAATTCCCCTTTCTCTATATGTGTACTTAAAACTAAACAGAACTACCATGAGATAAGTGTTTTCCTAGAACTACACGTCAGTGAAACACAGTACCGTGGTGTTGCTTCCTGTCTGACTACAACAGTGCCGCTTTCAAGTCCAATATAACATTTTTTTGTTAAATAATTAATTCTGACCAGTTAGAACCATCGCTACTAATCCATTCAGTGTTTCATGGTCACCCTGGGAGGTGACAATGTCTAAGTGGTTAACCACATGGACTGCCAGGTTCGAATACAGTTCGTTCCACTTAAACACATTCACTTAGGATGTTGGCAACCTTTACGTGTTTTCTCCCGCACTTACACGATATCTTACTAAAAAGGATTCTAATGAGAAATATATCGGGGAAACCAATGCCTACAACAGAATCATCTGATTCATACGAAATAAATGAATGTCCGTCCACTTGTAAAACTCGATGAACCCTTATCCTTGAGTGGCATTTTTGGATTTGATGAACTGTGACTCCATCCTTTCTTTTTTCTCTTTTTTATTTTACTCTTATTTTTATTGTAAGTTTGTGTTTTCTTGTTTTCTTGTTTTCTTTCTATCTTTTCTTTCATACATTTCTCTTTATTGCCATATATTTTTCGCTTTTTTTCTATTTTTGATCACTCCTGGAGTGACTTTAACTCAGGCGTTGTTTACCATCGTTGCCACGCTGGAGATTGCAGGTTGGCGACGCTATTTGCTCATAGTAAGGTGTTCACATACAGCGCCTGGTATTCCCAAATGGTAGCCAATCTATCAATGGCCAGACTCAACGTTTCCTAACTTCGGCGATCCGATGTGAACCGGTGTGTCAACGTTATTATGTCGTATATATATATATATATATATATATATATATATATATATATATATATATATATATATATATATATATATATTGTGATAAGTAGGATGAAATTTGATATAAGTTTTTAACACATCACTAAGTACTAACCTTCAAATAGCATGTGTCATAATTTTAGGATAATCGGATGACTAGTTAAAAAATATTTGAATGACGCTACAGGTACATCGAAAAGTCGAACGAAAATAAGCATTACCTTAATATTGCACATGCAATAACACCGTTGAAAACATGCGTTTTAGATACGAATGATGTGTGTTCTGCCTTTTTTTTCTTGTTTTATTGCTTTTGAAAAAAAACAATGCTCCGTACACATCGAAAAGTCTAAGGAAAGAGTCCCTTAATATTGCACGGGCAATAAAACTATTAACTTGAAATGTCTTTCTTATTTTATGTGTTTTCTATTTTTCTATCTTTCATTTATGCATTATTTTCTTCTTTCATTCTCCCGTTTTGCTTTAGTTTGATCTTTCTTTCTGATTTTTCTACGTTTTGTTGTTTCTTCTTTCTTTTCGTAGTTTTTTCATAATTTCTTACCTTCTTCTTCTTCTTCTTCTTCTTCTTCTTCTTCTTCTTCTCCTTCTTCTTCTTCTTCTTCTTCTTCTTCTCCTCATTATTATTATTATTATTATTATTATTATTATTATTATTATTATTATTATTATTATTATTATTATCAGTGCCCTTCTATCTTTTATCATTCTGTTCTTTTTTTCATCCGTTCATCCATCATCATCATTACAATTTTGTGGGTTGTATTTCGTACACTTCTCCAACATTTTACTCTTGTTTATTTAAACTTTTCATAATCACATTTACCACGCCGTCATTTTACCCCATCGTAATCCCCGCCACGACACCTGTCATCTTTTCTACTCCCATCCGCCGTATTTTTCATATTCACGCAGTATTAATTTGCGACCTTGTTTTTCCTCAGCCCGCTTTCCTAGCCGAGAACTCTTACCTCTCTTGATTGCGTCACCTCTATAAAGCCCTTCACTCAAACCTAGACAAGCAAAACTTCAACCTCCGCCCCGACAACACCTGAGCCTGTTCCAGACGGAGAGAAACCAGATATTACCTCTTAAATTTGAAAGAAATAAGTGTTAATCAGAATGTCGAGAGCGCCATTTTTTATCCTGGCGTTGCAGATACATGTCGTGTATGCCCCTAACCAAACTGACAGTTTTAAGAGCGAGAAATGAGTCAAGTGCTGATGAGTGGAGTACGAGATTGATGACTTTATCTTCCATCCCAGTTAACTCGACAACGAATTAAAGAGAAAAGATCACGTAAAACCTCTAGGCGTCATCTTACGTGATCTCGTGAGACGGCGTAGTAATATGTAAATGCCATTTTTTAGTGTTACTTATTTGATTTCAGCTATTTATAAACTTAACTTTTACAGTCGTGTCCTGTTTACTTTAATTCACCCTAACCAAGACACATTGCAACTAGAAACTTAAGGGATAGCGTAAATTAGAGACCATATTTATAGGGGCATCTGTAGTAGGGGATTGTGCTGCGAGATGTTTGTTCACATTACATTTCAATTTTTGCATGTTGCTAAAGTCAGGGAAACAGGAAGCAATGAGAGAATTTCAAGGACTAGCAGTTCTAGAAATAAGCTATTGGAGTAGAGAGCCTTTCGGTATCTGAGATCTCGAAAATGAAGGGGTGAGATTGTCGGGTCGGTCGGGGGGTATTTACGTCGAAGGGACACCAGTGCAGTAAGTCCGTTGTAGACCATTCAATTGAAGTACTTGTAAAAAAAGTACAGGATGAAACAATGCGGTGATGGGACAAGGTTTGGAGCTGGGTAGACATTGTGAAACCAATTAGATTACAGACTCTTTTTGTACCCTGTCTATGAAGGAGCAATTAGTGGTTGATGCACCATCCTAGATGTGATAATAATACTCCATGCATAGGTTAATAGTGGCTTTATAAAACTATAAGATACTGGCAAGTGTGAGAAGTGTTATACCATGGTAGAGGTACATAACCTTCTTTGCAGCAACCGTGGAAGTATCTTCTATCTATTTGTTTCAAATTCATCTTACCTGTGAATGTTGCACACTCAGGTAGGGTGATCTTAATCATGGTGATCGCTGGTTAAACACATTTCTTATAATTGTTTAATGACAGAAGCTTTTTCTCTGTAGCATACAATGCTACTGTGAATTTATGCGCCAATTCAACTACTGATTGGGTGTCCTTTTCTCAGGATTGTCCCATTGGATATTTTTGCGTTCGTCCTGCCCACATGTTGTGAATAGAGCGTGGTGTCACTAGCAACTACACCCATCTCGGACACAATTGCATTATGGAGGTCGTTTATTAAACATATTTACCCTTTTATTAATTACTATCTTTACATACCCGGCGTAGTCCGGGATTGATTAACATCATTTTAATTTTCATAAGTCACTAATAGGCTGAACAAAGCACCATTTAAAAGAGATAACAATCTCCCTTTAATTTTGAGCTTTTTATGCCATTATTTGAAATTGTCTCCATAGTTATAAACCTATTTGCCGGAATAATTATCTTTAGAATCAAAGTAAAACATGCTGCAAGAATATAAGATCAATACATAGCTAAGCAGAATCCAAAATAAATGCGTCCGATTGATTGCTATTTAAGTAGTGTATGGAAAGCAAGATACGTTAATTTTATAAATTATATTGAATATTTAAAAACTATTTCTAACAATTTAATTATTATAATTTCATCGATTATTATAAAAAAATTAAACGTAATACTTGTCTCCATTGTTATAAGCTTCTTTACCGGAATAATCATTTTCTAAAATAAACTAAAGCGCGTTACACATGTTTGGTGTAATAGGCACACTGCCAGTATAAAAAGGAAGAAATCAGGAGTCAAATATTGATTTTTTGATCTATTGATATTATGGTCTAACATGGAAAACCTGACAGAATAACTTTTTATCTCAAATTTAGTATTTAAACACTACATCTATGTTAATAGATTCAGTTAAAATTATTTCATCAATTATGATTAAAGAAAAAATCCCGTAAAAGTTATGTGATCTCGCGAGACGGTGTAGAAATTACTAGACGCACATTTTTTACTGGTTGTTTTATGTCAGTTATTAATGAAATGAATTTTTACAAGATTACTTGGTTTGTGTGACGGCATAGCTTCCCATTGAATAGTTATTATGGATATCTACCCAGTAGTGTTTGGACGATAAATCTGAATCAGAATCGGGAATCGAAAAAATCGGAACTTTTGGCGGTTATTTCCGATTCCTAAAATTCTTTAAAAAAAATTAAATGAATTTTCTTTTGCTGGTACTAATCATACAATAATACATTTTTATTAACAGTAAAACTAAAAATTATAGATCATAATAACGAATTTAGGTAAAAATGGCACCGAAAAAATAGCCCGGTAAAAATGGCACACGTTAAAAATGGCACGATTTGATAGATTTGAAAAAATTGACATAAGTGAAAAATGTGGATGAAAATCTCACAATGAGTTCATCAAAATCTTAGCGAAAATGAATGAATGACAAACATTAATAAATGTGTCAAATTAAAAGAAATCATATCTACATTTAAAAGTAGATGATTGTTCTTTGCTTAATAGCCGCCCACCTAAAAAAAAATGAACTGAATCAGTAATGGTATAGGAATCGGGAATTTAAAACAGAATCGGTAATTGTATCGGAATCGGGAATTTAAAACAGAATCGGCAATTGTAACAGAATCGGGAAAACTATTGGAATCGTCCCATCACTACCACCCAACGTAAATATACTTGAGTTCATTTTCTTAAAAAGTAATAATGTGTAAGTAGCGGAGAGACTGAAAAAGCAGTATGTACGAGAGATAACTCATAATCTTTTTCATGCTTACATTTGCCTCAAAAGTGCTATTATGATAAGGCAATCTGGGTAGGGAGTTCGGCAGCTAGATGTACGCTCGAATTACAGTTAAATACGGTCGTGCAAACAGAGAGCAGGTATAGAATACACAGTAGAGGAAAGAAGCTATTAGAGTAGAAAATATTTCGCTATTTAGGAACATGTAAAGTGAAAGGTTTGAGATGTTGCTATTAGAGTAGAAAATATTTCGCTATTTAGGAACATGTAAAGTGAAAGGTTTGAGATGTTGCTATTATAGTAGAAAATATTTCGCTATTTAGGAACATGTAAAGTGAAAGGTTTGAGATGTTGCTATTAGAGTAGAAAATATTTCGCTATTTAGGAACCTGTAAAGTGAAAGGTTTGAGATGTTGCTATTAGAGTAGAAAATATTTCGCTATTTAGGAACCTGTAAAGTGAAAGGTTTGAGATGTTGCTATTAGAGTAGAAAATATTTCGCTATTTAGGAACATGTAAAGTGAAAGGTTTGAGATGTTGCTATTAGAGTAGAAAATATTCCGCTATTCAGGAACATGTAAAGTGAAAGGTTTGAGATGTTGCTATTAGAGTAGAAAATATTTCGCTATTTAGGAACCTGTAAAGTGAAAGGTTTGAGATGTTGCTATTAGAGTAGAAAATATTTCGCTATTTAGGAACCTGTAAAGTGAAAGGTTTGAGATGTTGCTATTAGAGTAGAAAATATTTCGCTATTTAGGAACATGTAAAGTGAAAGGTTTGAGATGTTGCTATTAGAGTAGAAAATATTTCGCTATTTAGGAACATGTAAAGTGAAAGGTTTGAGATGTTGCTATTAGAGTAGAAAATATTTCGCTATTTAGGAACATGTAAAGTGAAAGGTTTGAGATGTTGCTATTAGAGTAGAAAATATTTCGCTATTTAGGAACATGTAAAGTGAAAGGTTTGAGATGTTGCTATTAGAGTAGAAAATATTTCGCTATTTAGGAACATGTAAAGTGAAAGGTTTGAGATGTTGCTATTAGAGTAGAAAATATTTCGCTATTTAGGAACATGTAAAGTGAAAGGTTTGAGATGTTGCTATTAGAGTAGAAAATATTTCGCTATTTAGGAACATGTAAAGTGAAAGGTTTGAGATGTTGCTATTAGAGTAGAAAATATTTCGCTATTTAGGAACCTGTAAAGTGAAAGGTTTGAGATGTTGCTATTAGAGTAGAAAATATTTCGCTATTTAGGAACCTGTAAAGTGAAAGGTTTGAGATGTTGCTATTAGAGTAGAAAATATTTCGCTATTTAGGAACATGTAAAGTGAAAGGTTTGAGATGTTGCTATTAGAGTAGAAAATATTTCGCTATTTAGGAACATGTAAAGTGAAAGGTTTGAGATGTTGCTATTAGAGTAGAAAATATTTCGCTATTTAGGAACATGTAAAGTGAAAGGTTTGAGATGTTGCTATTAGAGTAGAAAATATTTCGCTATTTAGGAACATGTAAAGTGAAAGGTTTGAGATGTTGCTATTAGAGTAGAAAATATTTCGCTATTTAGGAACATGTAAAGTGAAAGGTTTGAGATGTTGCTATTATAGTAGAAAATATTTCGCTATTTAGGAACATGTAAAGTGAAAGGTTTGAGATGTTGCTATTAGAGTAGAAAATATTTCGCTATTTAGGAACATGTAAAGTGAAAGGTTTGAGATGTTGCTATTAGAGTAGAAAATATTTCGCTATTTAGGAACATGTAAAGTGAAAGGTTTGAGATGTTGCTATTAGAGTAGAAAATATTTCGCTATTTAGGAACATGTAAAGTGAAAGGTTTGAGATGTTGCTATTAGAGTAGAAAATATTTCGCTATTTAGGAACATGTAAAGTGAAAGGTTTGAGATGTTGCTATTAGAGTAGAAAATATTTCGCTATTTAGGAACATGTAAAGTGAAAGGTTTGAGATGTTGCTATTAGAGTAGAAAATATTTCGCTATTTAGGAACCTGTAAAGTGAAAGGTTTGAGATGTTGCTATTAGAGTAGAAAATATTTCGCTATTTAGGAACCTGTAAAGTGAAAGGTTTGAGATGTTGCTATTAGAGTAGAAAATATTTCGCTATTTAGGAACATGTAAAGTGAAAGGTTTGAGATGTTGCTATTAGAGTAGAAAATATTTCGCTATTTAGGAACATGTAAAGTGAAAGGTTTGAGATGTTGCTATTAGAGTAGAAAATATTTCGCTATTTAGGAACATGTAAAGTGAAAGGTTTGAGATGTTGCTATTAGAGTAGAAAATATTTCGCTATTTAGGAACATGTAAAGTGAAAGGTTTGAGATGTTGCTATTAGAGTAGAAAATATTTCGCTATTTAGGAACATGTAAAGTGAAAGGTTTGAGATGTTGCTATTAGAGTAGAAAATATTTCGCTATTTAGGAACATGTAAAGTGAAAGGTTTGAGATGTTGCTATTAGAGTAGAAAATATTTCGCTATTTAGGAACATGTAAAGTGAAAGGTTTGAAATGTTGCTGCTAGTCGGAGTATTTAAGTTGATAAGGTGAACGTGCAGTTGTTCGTCGGAGCGAATTCTATGGAAATATTTATAAAACAAACACAGGGATGCAACACTGGCGGTAAGACTTGAAAAACACTGAGAAACCTCAGATTAGAAATTCTTCATTTGCACCTGAAAAATATTTCGAAAAGATGAAGATGAGATGAGGAGAAACGAAACGAAAAGATGAAGATGAGATGAGGATAACACCAACAATTACTTAAGTCTGTAAAAGAGATTAGATAAAACAACAACATATCAAATAACTAGAAGAATATGTTTAGCACCCTGTCAAAGAACGATGGGGTAGTGGTTGGTGCACCAGCTGAAATGTGCCAACAATACTGCATTGAGGGCAAATATTGGCTTTATAAGTATATATGATATACTGGCAAGTGCGAGAAGGTGTCTAGCCGGTAGAAGGAGCCTACCTTTATCGTAGCGAACTTGGTAACATCGTCGATGTACATATTCCAACTCATGTTTCCTGAGAATGTCAAGCCGAGGAGTTAGAACGTTAGTCTTACAGGTAGGGTTCTATCGACCATAACCACGACCGTCGTAATTACCCGGCCAGTGCAGTGGAAAATACGTCATACAATAAAGTTGCAAACTAGATCTGTCGAACAGTCAGACTATGGGCATTTTGACTCCTCCTATCACTTAAAGACTCATCAAAATGCATTAAATCAACCAATTTTAATGACATTTCCAGTATTTATTATTAACGATCACAGAATATAATTAACCCATTTCTTTATTAGAAATCGTATTGCAAATGTATTATTTCGTTTAATTTGCGTGGGCTAGACAGCCTATTATATAATTATTTATATTTAGAAGTATTTTATTCTTTATTATTCTTATATCGATGTAATTAGACTTGTTAATCTGCCATCTAATTTACATTCGTGTTTAGTGGGTATGCAAACATGTCTGTAAATTAGATGATAACACTAAAAAGAGAGTCAATATTTCTTTATATGTTCACAGGGACATTAAGACCTATCATAGATTGGTTGAATCAATATATAAAAGGAGCCGAGAGAAATACATAGATAACTCAGAGACAGATGGGTGAATGGTTCAACTAATTATACATTGCGGCTGATTATAACAATTCAGAAGCTTTTTGCAAACATAACTTACCCCCAGAACTAAAGTATATGTTTGTAGGTATTTTTGTGTTATTAAAGTATATTAAAAGATCGGCTTTCATAAACTCACATTTAGTATGGTAATAGATTAATTATTCAAACACTGACAATATTGATAATTTATTGAATGTATATTTTTTATACAGACGTTGAGAGTTCAGATATTTTCTCTGGAATGGCCGACTAAATTCGAACTCAGTCTGCCGATTCCGTAGTCAGCATCAGTCTACATAGTTTTGACGTATAGTAACACCGCTATAAAATGGCTGACTGAAAGAAGAAGGACACGCTGGAACAAGTGTATTTATTCGTACTGATCACGTGTCACCGACGTGCTTTGCCATCCATAAAAGACGAGCCTAATAGAAGCTGACACATGAGGTTGTAGCAATCGAATATCTAAGAGAGATCAGTATTGAATATCGTGTTTTGGGAAAAGAATACATAATGAAGTTCCAGTGCGGGCACATTGTTCCTAAGTTCAGTATTAGAACCAGTATTGTTGGAGAAAGGTCTACTATGCGACTAATAGTAGAAAACGCGTTGTTTCCGTAAACAAAGAGCATATTTCCCTTCTTTTTCTTTCTTTTTTATCCGTTCAAATTGATACTCTCAAAGGGAAAAGAAATAAAAAATGAATAGAGAAACAAACGAATATGGAAATTGTCTTTGAACCAGAATAATGTAAAATGAAAACAAGATTATAATAAAATAAATAAAGCAATAAAGAATTAAAGAAATTGATAAGGGGTATCTGCATCGACGATCATGATCATTAAGCTATCAATGATACATTTATTATACATGTGTGTGATGCCTTAACTCAAAATCAACAAAGTCGGTATATTCTTGAACAGCCGTGCCTCGGCTAAATGATATCTAAAATTAAAAAAATATATATACAGGGTGTTTCAAAAGTCTTGGGAACATTACAAATGCGTATATCTCATGAACTATTCCAGGTAGAAAAATGAAACTGGTGCCATTTTAAAGCTTGCTTAATCAAGTTTTTGGTCATACTAATGATTTTCGTGTTATCTTTCCAGGTGCAGTAATGGCGTTCTCTAAACAAGACAAGGCATTTTGCGTCCTCCAATTTGCAAAGACTGAATCGTGGACATGTGTTCAGCGTGCATTTCGCAGGAAATTTAAAAAAGAAGCCCCTGAAAGGAAATCCATTGTCAGATGGCATGCTAAATTTGTGAAAGATGGGTGTTTGTGCCCAAGTAAGCGAACAGGTCGCCCTTCAACTTCAGAAGATGCAGTTGAGCAAGTTCGGACAGCCTTTCAGCGGAGCCCCCGTAAATCAGTGAGAAGAGCCAGCAGGGAACTTCAGCTTGCTCCAGCAACTGTCTGGCGTGTCTTAAGGAAACGACTGCAAATGGTACCTTACAAGCTCAAGTTGGTCCAAAAGTTGAAGGACACTGATAAGCCACTTCGCCATGACTTTTGCATTGCAATGCAAGAGAAGTTGGAAGATAACGGCTTTGATGACCGGCTTGTTTTTAGCAATGAGGCGACCTTCCATCTGAATGGCAAAGTTAACAAGCATAACACTCGCATATGGGGTACTGGGAATCCTCATGAACTTCTTGAGCACGAGCGAGATTCACCAAAAGTGAACGTGTTTTGTGCAATTTCCAAGAAAGGTGTCTATGGACCGTTCTTCTTTGAAGAGGCAACTATCACTGGTGAATCCTATCTCAACATGCTGGAAGACTGGTTAATGGCTCAGTTGGAACAAGCAGAATCTGATGACTTCATTTTTCAACAAGATGGTGCACCACCACACTGGAGTCTTAGAGTAAGGCAGTTTCTTAACACAAGGCTGCCTGGTAGATGGATTGGGAGATCTGGGCGAGGTGATGACGTTCTCATGCCCTGGCCTCCTAGGTCTCCAGATCTTACCCCGTGTGACTTTTTCCTTTGGGGCTTTGTCAAGCAACAAGTCTATGTGCCGCCCCTTCCAAGAGATATTGACGAACTAAAGGCTCGAGTAACGGCAGTTGTGGGAACCATTGACGTCAAGATGCTGGAACGCGTTTGGCAGGAAATGGACTATCGACTAGATGTCTGCCGTGTGACGAATGGTGCTCATATTGAGCAACTTTGAAGATTCCCCACAGAACTTGAAACTTTAACCTTTCCAACGGTACCAATTTCATTTTTCAACTCCTAATAGTTTTTGAGTTATTAAAAATCGTTATGTTCCCAAGACTTTTGAAACACCCTGTATATTAATTCTTTTGAAGGTATACTGGGCCCGGTTTCGTCAGGGGGGAGGACCTTTTTTTCAGGCATTTACAATCTTATTATGAACTTATTAAGAAAGAAAAGGCCGACTCATTTCTCAAGATTCTGCAATTTTTATTTTTAAATTATTAGGCGCTTGTTCTAGATGTTATTATATCGTTTCTTAACGTCTTTTTTAGCATAATTTCTTACCAAACGGAGGAAGGTGTGACAAGAAAAACGTAAAGGCTGGTTTTAGTAGTGCTCTGGAGGCCTTTTTAATTTTGTTTGTAACGCTTTAGCGGCCTCCTCAGTTTTGTGTTCACTCTATATAGGTGAATGAGAAAAAGGGTGGTGGAAAGAAGGAGGGGAAAACGAGGGAAGGGGAAGAGAAAAAAGATATAATTATAGATATAAACATGTGAGACTGTTTAACTTCTTTTATTTTGTTTTTGGTGGATCCGGGCAAATTTATATTTTAATTTCTTAATTTTTTATTAATTTTTATTACCTTTGGCTTCATAAAAATCATAAACCTCACATATCGTTCTTTAAAACATAATTTAGACCGTACTAATTTCACCCTTCAAAACAAATAACGCCTCAGATTAAAATAGTCGTTAGCAAAAACTGGCTCACTGGATTTAAAAACTAACATTTAAAAATGTTAAATCTTAATTTTCAAAACTTTATTCCTCTATTTTGGACTTAGTTAAACTTTTAAATCTCACATATTTTTCTCTAACACATAATTTAGACGATACTAATTTAACACTTAAAACCAAATAGCGTATACAATCCATTTTCCCTACAAAGTGACAACAAAGCTGAAGATAGCCGGGAGGGTAATACATTCTGAGCTTGAAACCAATGAAACTGATTTTCTGTACCGAATAATAAATAAATATTACGCTCTTAATTTTGATTTTCTTACTTAATTGAGCACTCTGCTGGGATTTTCCTACCATCTTACAAATATATATATATATATATATATATAGTTGAAAAAGTCAATCAGAAGGTCGTAACATTTTTGCTATGTAAAAAAAGATAATTCTAGTTAGAACCAATGCTCTCGATAAAGAATATTCTAAGCAATGACGAAACAAACAAGGATTAAATATACTAACATGATACACAAAAACCGCAAGTTGATTTCTTCCAACCACAGCCGGTTCATCTAACATTTTTCCACGCTTCCAACAAGATCGATCGAAACGCCAATTCCATGTGCACAAAATCAATGCCAACTTCATTATGGCCTCCAAATCAATAAAACCCCAGTAATTATTCCGGCTGGGCGTATCATTAGCATTTCGTCGGATGGTGAACATGATGACGCACCGGATTAACGAGGTGTCAACGACACGACCTCTCTCGTAGGGGGTCAAACCATTTAAATGGCCGATAAGAATCGAGATTTCTGAAAGAGTGTTGCCTCAATGACTTCACGGTAGCAATCATTACTGTTATAAGAGTAGGGTGGTGTTTTAGGTAATGATCAACACTGACAAGGTAGTTCCTTTAATTAATAGTCCTAGGATGGAAGATATCTGCTTGACTTATGGGTTTGAGGATAGAATAAATAGGATTTGATTATTATCATTTTTTTTGTACTTTCTGTAGTATTTTCCTGATTTTTGCTTCTCGGGGTTATATCTGTGTGGAGTATAGTTGGGTGGGGTCGGGGGAGGCATTAGCTCCTCTTTGGGGGAGGGAGATGTGTTTATTTTCGGTAGCTTTAGAATCTTTTACCGAGAAATTCCAACGTGCCAGATCAAGAGTATTGGTGTAATCATGTAGATGTCTCATTTTTTTTTTGGGGGGGGGGGGGCCGGAGGCTGGGACCTCCACATTAATCTTATTTCGTGTAACATCAACATTTTTTTGGAAAAAAGGGTTAATGAATACTTTGCGCTTTGCTGACGAATTTTACTAATTTTGTTAGTATGCCATTTTTTTTTATTTGTCAACAATTTAGATTTTAGGAGGGGGGATCGATTTCCTTTATAAATTTACCGTAAAATGATTACCCACTTTTTCACGATGTCGCATGTTGTTGCTTGTTCATTATTTTGAATTGCAGTATTTCATGCATAAATAAAAATGCGACGTACTTGCTAATTATACACAGAAAATAGAAAATAATTTGGTGATGGCCAAAAGTGGGTGATCAGTTTATATTCAATGTATATATGGAAATGACCCCTCCACCCTAAAATCTACAATATTTAAAAAGACAATCCCCTAAAACCCGGAAACCTTTAGCGGCATGATAAGGGATGGTACACAGAAAAAATAACAACATTTTGACTGTAAAAAATGAAAAAAATGGGTGATGTAATATTACGAACAAAGGACACGCGGCATGGTCATAAAGTGGGTACTCAGTTTACGTTAGATTTTTATACGAAACTGACCTCTCTCTTAAAATCTAAAATACTTTAAAATATTTTCCACAAAAAATGGAATTCTCAAGCGACATGTTGAGTAATTGTACACCGAAAAAAGTAAAAAAAATGGTCAGTACAAAAGTTGAGAAAAACTGGTGGTTGAGTATTAGAAACAGCACTGAGTACTTTCATTTTTATAATTCATAAGTATTGTTTCTTTCTTTAATTTTATTTATTATTAATTTATTCTCTCTTTCATTTTATAACCGCCGATTTTGTTTGTTATTGTTTTTTGTTTTTTCTTTTTTTCTTCTTTATATATTTCGTCCATTCTTTTTTAATGCTATTTGTTTTTTTTTCTTTTTTCTTCTTCATATGTTTCTTCAATTCTTTTTTTTAATGAAATTCGTTTTTCTTTTTTCTTCTTAATATACTTCTTCCATTCTTTTTTAATGATATCAGTTTTTTTTCTTTTTCTTCTTTATATGTTTCTTAAATTCCTTTTTAATTAAATTTGTTTTTCTTTTTCCTCCTTTATATATTTCTTCCATTCTTTATATATGCTATATGTTTCTTTCTTCTTCATATGTTTCTTGAATTCTTTTTAAATGCAATTTGTTTTTCTTTTTTTATCTTTATATGTTTCTTCCATTCTTGTTAAATGCAATCTGTTTGTTTTTTTCTCTTTTATATGTTTCTTCCATTGTTTTCTAATGATATCTGTTTTCTCTTGTTTGCTTTTTATATGTTTCTTCAATTCTTTTTTAATGCAATTAGTTTTTCTTTTTTCTTCTTTACATATTCCTTCCATTCGGTTTTAATGCTATCTGTGTTTTTCTTTCTTTTTCATTTCTGTTTTAATTCTATCCGTTTTCATTTTCCCTTCTTTATATTTTCTTCCATTCTTCTTTTCTCTTTTCTTCTTTATATATTTCATCCATTCTTTTTAATGTAATCTGTTTTTCTTTTTTCTTCAGTATATATTTCATCCATGCTTTTTTAATGCTATCTGTTTTTCTTTTTTCTTCTGTATATTTTTCTTCAATTCTTTTTTAATGCAATTTGTTTTTCTTTCTTCCTCTTTATATGTTTCATCAATGCTTTTTTAATGCAATTTGTTTTTCTTTTTACCTCTTTATATGTTTCTTCAATTCTTATTTAATGCACTTTCTTTTTCTTTTTATCCTCATATGTTTCTTCCATTCTTTATTAATGATATTTGTTTTTCTTTTTTTCTTCTGTATATGTTTCTTCCATTCTGTTTTAATGCAGTTTATTTTTCTTTTTTCTTCTTTATATGTTTCTACCGTTCTTTTTTAATGCAATTCGGTTTTCTTTTTTCTTCTTTATATATTTCATCTATTCTTTTTTAATGCTATCTGTTTTTCTTTTTTCATCTTTGTATGTTTCTTCAATTCTTTTTTAATGCAATCTCTTTTTCTTTTTTCTTCTTTATGTTTCATCCATTCTTTTTAATGCAATTTGTTTTTCTTTTTTCTTCTTTATATGTTTCTTCCATTCTTTTTTTAATGCTATCTGTTTTTCTTTTCTCTTCTTTATATATTTCTTCCATTCTTTTTAATGCAATCTGTTTTTCTTTTTTTTTTCTTTATATATTTTATCTATTCTTGTTTAATGCTATCTGTTTTTCTTTTTCTTCTTTATATGTTTCTTCAATTCCTTTTGAACGCAATTTGTTTTTCTTTTTCCTTCTTTATATGTTTAATTCATTCTTTTTAAATGCTTTCTGTTTTTTTTCGTTCTTCTTCTTTATGTTTTTCCATTCTTTTTAATGCAATCACTTTTTCCTGTTCTTCTTTATATATTTTATCCATTCTTTTTAATGCCATTTGTTTTTCTGTTTTCTTCTGTATATATTTCTTCCATTATTTTTAATGCAATCTATGTAACTTTTTTTTCTTTATATGTTTCTTCAATTCTTTTTAATGCAATCGGTTTTTCTTTTTCCTTCTTTATATGTTTCTTCCATTCTTTATTAATGCTATTTTTTCTTCTTCTTTATATGTTTCTTCCATTCTTTTTTTAATGCTATCTGTTTTTCTTTTCTTTTCTTGATATATGTCTTCCATTCTTTTTAATGCAATCTGTTTTTCTTCTTTCTTCTTGATATATTTCATCTATTCTGGTTTAATGCTATCTGTTTTTCTTTTTTCTTCTTTATATGTTTCTTCAATTCTTTTTGAATGCAATCTCTTTGTCTTTTTTCTACTTTATATGTTTCATCCATTCTTATTTAATGCACTCTGTTTTTCTTTTTTCTTCTTTATATGTTTAAACCATTCTTTTTAAATGCTATCTGTTTATTTTTCGTTCTTCTTCTTTATGTTTCTTCCATTCTTTTTAATGCACTCTGTTTTTCTTTTTCTTCTTTATATATTTCATCCATTCTTTTTTAATGCTATTTGTTTTTCTTTTTTATCTGTATAAATTTCTTCCATTATTTTTAATGCAATCTGTTAAACTTTTTTCTTCTTTATATGTTTCTTCAATTCTTTTTGAATGCAATTTGTTTTTATTTTTTCTTCTGTATATATTTCTTCCATTCTTTTTTAATGTTATCGTTTTTTTCTGTTTTCTTCTTTATATTTTTCTTCAATTCTTTTTAATGCAATCTGTTTTTATTTTTTCCTCTGTTTATATATCTTCCATTCTTTTGTAATGCTATCTGTTTTTTTCTTTTTTCTTTTTTCTTTTTTATATGTTTCTTCAATTCTTTTTGAATGCAATCTCTTTTTCTTTTTTCTTCTTTACATGTTCCATCAATTCTTTTTTAATGCATTTTTTTCTCCTTTATATGTTTCTTCCATTCTTTGTTAATGCTATTTGTTTTTTCTTTTTTTCTTCTGTATATGTTTCTACCATCCTTTTTTTAATGCTATCTGTTTTTTTGTTCTTTTCTTCATATATTTCTTCCATTCTTTTTAATGCCATCTGTTTTGTCTTCTTTCTTCTGTATATATTTCATCTATTCTGGTTTAATGCTATCTGTTTTTCTTTTTTCTTCTTTATATGTTTCTTCAATTCTTTTTTAATGCAATCTCTTTTTTTTTTTCTACTTTATATGTTTAATCCATTCTTATTTAATGCAATTTGTTTTTCTTTTTTCTACTTCATATGTTTAATCCATTCTTATTAATGCAATTTGTTTTTCTTTTTTCTTCTTTATATGTTTAATCCATTCTTTTTAAATGCTATCTGTTTTTTTTTCGTTCTTCTTCTTTATGTTTTTCCATTCTTTTTAATGCAATCACTTTTTCCTTTTCTTCTTTATATATTTCATCCATTCTTTTTGAATGCAATTTGTTTATATTTTTTCTTCTGTATAAATTTCTTCCATTCTTTATTAATGGTATCGTTTTTTTCTGTTTTCTTCTTTATATGTTTCTTCAATTCTTTTTAATGCAATCTGTTAGTCTTTATTCTTCTGTATATATTTCTTCTATTCTTTTTTAATGCTATCTGTTTTTTTTCTTTTTCCTTCTTTATATGTTTCTTCAATTATTTTTTAATGCAATTTGTTTTTTTTATTCTTATATGTTTCTTACATTCTTTTTTAATGCAATTTGTTTTTTTATTATCTTTATATGTTTCTTCCATTCTTTTTTAATGCTATTTGTTTTTTACTTTTTATCTTTATATGTTTCTTCCCTTCCTTTTTAATGCAATTTGTTTTTTATCTTTATATGTTTCTTCCATTCTTTCTTAATGCTATTAGGCTTTTTCTTTTTTCTTTATATGTTTCTTCTATTCTGTTTTAATGCTATCTGTTTTTCTTTTTTCTTTTTTATATATTTCTTCCATTCTTGTGTTAATGCTATCTGTTTTTGTTTCTCCTTTATTTGTTTCTTCCTTTCTTTGTTAATGCTATTTGTTTTTTTCTTTTTGTCTTCTGTATATGTTTCTACCATCCTTTTTTATGTTATCCGTTTTTCTATTCTTTTCTTCATATATTTTTTCCATTCTTTTTAATGCAATCTGTTTTTTCTTCTTTCTAATTTATATATTTCATCTATTCTGGTTTAATGCTATCTGTTTTTCTTTTTTCTTCTTTATATGTTTCTTCAATTCTTTTTTAATGCAATCTTTTTACTTTTTTCTACTTCATATGTTTAATCCATTCTTATTAATGCAATTTGTTTTTCTTTTTCTACTTTATATGTTTAATCCATTCTTTTTAAATTCTATCTGTTTTTTTTCGTTCTTCTTCTTTATGTTTTTCCATTTTTTTTAATGCAATCACTTTTTCTTTTTCTTCTTTATATATTTCATCCATTCTTTTTGAATGCAATTTGTTTATATTTTTTCTTCTGTATATATTTCTTCCATTCTTTATTAATGTTATCGTTTTTTTCTGTTTTCTTCCTCATATGTTTCTTCAATTCTTTTTAATGCAATCTTTTTTTCGTTATTCTTCTGTATATATTTCTTCCATTCTTTTTTGATGCTATCTGTTTTTTTCTTTTTCTTCTTTATATGTTTCTTGAATTATTTTTTAATGCAATTTGTTTTTGTTTTTTTAATTCTTATATGTTTCTTACATTCTTTTTTAATGCAATTTGTTTTTTTTATTATCTTTATATGTTTCTTCTATTCTGTTTTAATGCTATTTGTTTTTTACTTTTTATCTTTATATGTTTCTTCCCTTCCTTTTTAATGCAATTTGTTTTTTTATCTTTATATGTTTCTTCCATTCTTTCTTAATGCTATTAGGCTTTTTCTTTTTTCTTTATATGTTTCTTCTATTCTGTTTTAATGCTATCTGTTTTTCTTTTTTCTTTTTTATATATTTCTTCCATTCTTGTGTTAATGCTATCTCTTTTTGTTTCTTCTTTATATGTTTCTTCCATTCTTGTTGTAATGCTATCTGTTTTTCTTTTCATTCTTCATATGTTTCTCATATTTTTTCTTTAATGCTATATGTGTTTCCTTTTTCTTCTGTATATGTTTGATCCATTCTTTCTTAAATGCTATCTTTTTTTTCCTTTTCTTTCTTTATATGTTTCTTCTATTCTGTGTTAATGCGATCTGTTTTTCTTCCTTCTTTATATGTTTTATACATTCTTTTTAATGCAATCTGTTTTTTCCTTCTTTATATGTTTCTCACATTCTTTTTTAATACAATCTGTTTTTCTTTATTCTTCTGTATATATTTATTCCATTCTGTTGTAATGCTATCTGTTTTTTCTATTACCTTCTTCATATGTTTCTCACATTCCTTTTTAATGCATTTTTTTTCTTTTTTATCTTTATATGTTCCTTTCATTCTTTTTAAATGTTATCTGTTTTTTTTTCAACTTTAATGTTTCCCCTATTCTTTTTTATGCAATCTGTTTTTCTCGTTTTTTCTTCATATGTGTCTTCCATTCTTTTTAATGTTATCTGTTGTTCTTGTTTCTTCTTTATATGTTGTTCCATTATTTTAATGCTATCTGTTTTTCTTTTTTCTTCTGTATATGTTTTACTATTCTTTTTAACTGCTATCTGTGTTTCTTTTTTATTCTTTATATGTTTCTTCCATTCTTATTTTAATGCTATCTGTTTTTCTTTTTTCTTCTTTATATGTTTCTTCAAATCTTTTTTGATGCTATCTGTTTTTCTTTTTTCTTCAGTTTATTTTTTTCTATTCTTTTTAAATTCTATCTGTTTTTCTTTTTTCTTCTTTATATGTTTCTTCCATTCTTTGATTAATGCTATCTGTTTTTCATTTTTCATATTTATCTGTTTCTCCATTCTTTTTAAATGCTATCTGTTTCTTATATGTTTCATTTATTCTTTCTTTATGCTATCTGTTTTTAATTTTCTTTCTTTATATGTTTCTGCCATTCTTATTCAATGATATCTGTTTTACTTTTTTTTCTCTTTTTTTTCCTCTTTTTCATTCGTTCATTTATTCTTTCTTCATATTCATCATAGCCGCTCACTGAATTTCAAACTCCGGATTTATCTTGTGAAACACAAAGAAGATGAAGTGACAAATGCAAAAAATGTTCATTTCCTCGTCCGTGTGTCAAACATTAAACGGAATTTTCCATTTTTTATCTGAAGGGAATATTTACAAGTCTTTCAAAATAAGTGTCTTAGAATCATGACTTTTGCTCCATTCAATTCACATACTAATCAGATATTTATAAACTTAACATTACTTAAGGTAAGAGAAATTGTAAAACTTGTGTATGATTTCCAATGTAACCAGTTACCAGAAGACTTTATGTCTCTGTTTAAGTTTAGTTGTGAGGTTCACACTACTGATCAAATTTTGTAAGAGTTCAGTAAAAAAAAACTATTATATATCACTTCTATTAAAGCCAACACCTCTCGTAATCAGTCAACCAGTTATGTTTGCCCAAAACTTTGGAATACATTACGAGAGTTTTTTACAAGAACTTCTTATCTGTTTAAAACGTTACCACAATATTTCTTCCCTCTTTGATACCTGATCATCTTAAAGTCACATGTGAATAAACACTTGTGCTAATGATTAAAATGTTCTACATGTACGCTGCACACTATCGTTATCTTCATTTGCCTTTTGTCACGGTCTGTAAGCTGGACATTTAAAAATACGACTTTAATTTTATCTGTAATAATATGACGCAGTCGATGGACGAAGATTTCTCAACTCGAAGCTCTGCAACAAAAAAATAATAATAACTAGAAAAAAATTATATTAAACGTATTCGAGAGAAAGTTGACATTCCTTTGACCTAACGTCAATAAAACGAACAGTGGACAATAAAAATACGATTTATAACATTTCTGAAACAGAATACTTACTAAACATAAGTGATACTTTCTAGTATAAAACGGACGAACAATGGGATAATTGAAATCTGGTGAAAAAGCAAGGCAATAATAACAAGTTATGGAATTGAGTCCAACCCTGAACTACCAATATCGTTTTAAAAATTGAAGATAAACGAATTGAATAGAATGACGTAATTGTTTGGTGAAGCAACAACATAATAGATTAAGTTCGAGAGTTAGAAAAAAATTATATATATAAATATATATATATACATATATATATATATATGAGAGAGAGAGAGTTAGAGAGAGTTAGAGAGATAGATAGTTAGAGTGATAGAGATAGACAGAGACTGAGTAAGAGAGAGATGGACAAGTAGATGGAGTTGAATCACGTTCATAAAGCACGCAGGAACCTTTCGACTGGCGGACAGTGACGACACATACAAAAATACTGAGACTAGTGACATTAAATCTTAAGTCTGTGAGAAGTGGTTGCCAAAATAAAGTTTCATTAAAAAAGTCAAGTAGAAAAATGCGATGTAATAGGTTAGTTAACTCATTATATAAGAACCCCCTGGTATAATGAAATCAAACTCTCTGAAGGCTTCGCACATACTGCACCTATGTTCATGAATAGGACATGTCCGATCGAAGACTAGTATATGACTGCCCGTTGATGATCCATGAATTATCTTATGGACAAGAATAAGAAAAGCATTACCCGTAGGAACTAGAACAATACAGTGTATGGAGGTGGATAGTCCGTTACGGGAGAGCCTGCTAATGAGTAGATGTCCCAACCCATACGATTTGGTGCAGGATGAAGAGTATTGATTTACTTCTCTCCAGGAGTTAGGCACAAGGCCAGTTTTTATCCTACTCCCACAAGTAAGATGTGCCCCAAGGTCGGGTCGAGAAAGTGGGGTTTGAAAAGCCAGCGCCCGAGAGGTGAGCACTCTGGCCATTTAAAAAATGTCTGGGCAACCCCGTCACCATTCCCCGGTAGGGGCGCCTCAGACAGTAAGCAATAAACTTACTCCTCCCCAAAGAGGGGAGGCAAAGCCTGTGAGGGTGAACCCCCTAGAACTGCACAGGACAGACACATTGACCGGCGTAAGTCAATTCCCCGAAGGACAAGACAATACCAGTATGGGGTGCAGGATCCATCGGAACAGATACTACACTTTGATCTTAGCCAAAAAAAGGATGAAGAGTAATTCTGGCGGATGATCGGGTGAGGTTAGGGCATGCCCAATAATCAGTCATATGTGTCTTTAAGAAATACACAAAAAGTGAATACGTTATTCCTGACATGCTTTAATTCATATTTTAAGATGCCCCCCCAACGATCACCAAGAAAAATAGAAAATGGGCAAGATGGAAAAAAATGATTACATGTATTTTAAAACGCTATCTGATTCAGATGTTGGTGATCATTTTGCGTTAAATTTATTTTCAAAACTGATCATCAAATCAAGTTGTTTTATTTATTTATTTATTTTTTTAAGTTTCAGGTTGTTTATATGTAATCACCATAAAAATAGAATCTTATTTTCTTTAGGGGTGTATTTGCATAGAGCGAATGTGTACAATAATACCAGTAATTTAATCGAAAAGTAAGAAATAAAATAAAGTTAACTTTTTTTCAAAATCCTTCCGATTTTTTAGCCTAGCGGTATTCTAAGGGGATTCTGAATATAAATCTGTGATCAATGTACTTGCACCAAGACTGCTGACACATATGGGAAGGTGCCGCTCAGATCACCTCTCCTGCCTTGACAGGGGTCCAAAACGACTTCGAAATCTAGTGTGGGAATGGCCCCTTCTCTTCCCTACAGTCACTCTCTCACAAAAGATGCGTTGCTAGTCTTTCTTTGCTCTACCGTTATTTTCGTGGCAGGTGCTCGACTGAGCTAAAATCTATGCCCCCCCTCCTCGTAAAACATTCACAACTAGAACCCGCCTAGTTACTACCATTGTCGATGCTTTTCCTTTCTCCCTCTGCGTCCCTAAGACGAAATGAAACTTCCATGGGCAGAGTTTATTTCCTAGAACTGACCGTTTGTGAAACACAGTGCCGCGAGCCTGTTTCCCAGCCGACTCCAATATGGTCGTCTTCAAGTCCAATGTAAACAAGTTCTTGTTGTAATATCCCCGTAAATAATCGAATTAATCCCTGCTACGACCAACGTGCCGGTGAACGCAGTGTTGTCTTACCAGTCAAACTCTTTAACCCCTTTCCTTGAGTGACCTTTGACCTTGATAAGCCGTGACCTTTGTTGTAAATAAATAACAATACCGGCAAGTACTTTAGTAGTCGTAGTAGTATCAGTAGAGGAGGAGAAGTAGTAGTAATAGTAATAATAATAGCAACAACAATAACAACACAACAGCTGTAACAGCAATACACATAAATAACGTTACGTTCAAGGTACCCTATAATTTAAAAAGTCACAAAATCTCACAATGATAGGGGAAGGATCATAAGTTTTGACCCCCTGACAATGTGTCCAGGATTTATAGGGTTCAGGCGTTAGATCTTTTTTCATCTCAGCCCTAAATTTTTTTTATTCAACTTGTGGGTCTCGCCCGCTTTATGGGGCAAGGTTGGATTCTTTTGTTCTTTCTTAGCGACACGTCGCCATTACTGTCCTCTGATAAATCGTTGGATACTTTTGGTGCATGTGTGAAAAAAACAAAAAGTGGACTATTTTATTTACTTATTTATTTATTTACTTATTTATTTACTAGCGCAAACCCGTGGAAATTACACGGTGTTTTCTACATCAATCTGTATCATTTACTGTTAATAATAATATTCGTATTGAAATGATTTATGCCATGGTCAATACCATTAAGAAAAAAAATTACCCTTTCTTCTTCTCTAAAAAATAATGGTCATTATCGGCTAAATATACTTTAAATAAATAAAACGAAATACCGTCTTCTTTATTTATTAAAATTTGTAGCTATTAAATACTTTTCAAAACAATAAATATTCTTCAAATCAATGAAATAAATGTACCTTTATAAAATGTATTCATTTAAAATTGTGCTGTTTTAATCGACGGGCGAGAGAATTCAATTTTAAGGAAATTCATTTCAAAATGGATGAAGCCAATTTTTTTTTGCCTATCAACATCAAAGTAAGCATCAATCACCACATGCTGATCGCATGTTCTTATTTTTTATATGCCGTGAAAAGTGATGACGTACGTACGAACACGAAATGTTTTAGCATATTATACAGACTAGCGGGGCCCGTGGGAATTCCATAGTATGATGTTTTATCTATCTTGTATTGCTGCCGTTGATATCATTTTTGTTTACATTTCATGGGGGTCACGCACGAACGTAGACCCTACGATATTATTGTACGAGTTTTGTTCAAACTAAAACATCTTTTGCTGCGTACTCTGGTTAATGTAGTTTCAGAAAATATCTGGTTATGGGGGTCTATCTCCAAAATTCTGGTAAGAGTTTGTGATATATTTCGATTTTATAGACGTCCAGCACGAATGCAGACCCCGCGATATAATTGTAAAATCCATAACAGAACAAATCCGTATACTTGGTTCCTAGTCCAAAGTCCAAGAATGTATATTTTTGTTCGAGTTTCGGGTTCAACGCAATAGCGTAATCAGATAAACTTTCTTTTTAATTAGGTTTTATTTTTGCATTGCATATTCGGCGATCGGGTATTCTCATCTTTTATACTTTTATAAAAGTGGTGGCGGTAGATAACGTGTGTACGAACATGACATTACTTTAGCGTTCAATTTAATATTGATTATTTAATTTGTTTATTTACTATGTTTTGTTTACAAGTCGAACTACTCGTCTACACCGGGTCTTTTACAACTTACTAATAAAGCCAGGTTATATATTTAACTACAGATGCAAGTTTTTTTCCTATAGTCAAGTGTAAAGTGTTAAGAGTGTACGTGTATAGAAAAAGAGTTTGCCTAAGCAATGGACATCAAGAAAGAATGGTGGCAGGGTGCAGCCAAAAATGTAATCTACATACCAGCTTGTGGGATAAGGGTAATGTCAAAGTTTGTCGGTTTACTAATAAAAATGTTCACATTTCGAGAGCTTCGATACACAAAGATGGGAATAACTCTCATCGCAGAAGCCACATTGAAGCTATGTCTAATGCCGATCAAAACCACAAATTGTTAAAAGAATAGAAGCTCTTAGTTAATGAAAGCATCGACAGATAAGTCTACTGCATTAGTGTTTCGTCATTTGATGTGATTTTGTCTTCTATATTTTGTAGTTTAGCTTTAACATAGAAGACAAAATCACATCAAATGACAATAAAACAATGCGGTAGACTAATATGTCGAGTCTTTCACTAATTAAAAGCTATTATTCTTTTACCAAATGTGTGGTTTGAATCGGCATTGGACACAGCTACAATGTGACTTCTCCGATGCGAGTTATTCCCATCTTTGACTATCGAAGTGCTCGAAATGTGTACATTCCAATTAGAAAACCTAAAAACTTTGATATTTCAATGCCCTTAAAAGCTAGCATGTACGCCAAGCCTCGGCGGACGGAATAACTGGTATATTTGATACCTTCTATACAAAGATTACTATGAGAACGATGTAATAAGAAAAAAGAGGGATAGAGCTTAGTATAACAGGAGAGTGAGAGCAAGAGAGTTGTATAGATGAGTTGAAAAATAAGTAATCTAAAGCAGAAAGGCGAGGTCAAATCTGTAGATGAGATGAAAGGAGAGATATAACTGAACTTTTCCGCCATTTCGTTGAGCACACTTTTATTTGACTTTATGTTTTAGAAGAACATGAAAGTAACATTTATTTGGTTCTTCTTATTTATGTGTTCATCGCGTGTCGTCACGTTCGTTGGCAACTTTGTTCGGCGCTTTTAAAAGTCCATCTGACTCGCGATTTCAACACGCTTGTAAATCACTTACCTTGAACCAATTTCTACAAAAAGAAATGAAGACGATAAAAAACAAGGAAAAAAGAATACAACCCTATAAATGAATGTAAAGAAAGATATACTTTTAGGAAAACTAATTCGTACCCATTCTTTGAGCGATGTGGGTACAGTATCTGGGTATGTCAATTGGCATCTTTACATAGATTCCGCCGCTTTATAGTCAATACGAAGAAAATATTTGCGAAATTTCCTGGATAAAATACGTTATTTAGTATTTACCTGAGAAAGAGAGGAAATAACTAAGATGAATGCATTTACATGTTTTTCGTGGTACTAGACATTAGAACTTATCTTTAAAAACATAATTCACTTTGAAGTAATGCCGAATAATCTTCATGACTACTTATTTTGCGTATTATAAAAAAAACTTAGTTTAAAAAATATTTATGTAACGTTTTTAAATGTTATCATATTATGTTAATATATATATATATATATATATATATATATATATATATATATATGAATATAGGTGGAACGAGGGGAAGACATGTTTTGCCTGTATACTTCGTCTGTATATTCAAAGTTCAGTCGTATTCACAGTTCGTAAAACGTGTAGATTAAGTAAAGAAAATAAATAGAAATGCTGGAATATATTTAATACCCTATTCAGGACTGAGTTGATCGTAAAATACACCCCTAACAATGCGTATGGGGGTTGTTAAACATCGCTCTAACATGAACACGATTCATTTGAAATCCGAACCGACTAACATCTTCGGTGTTTAGAACGTGAGGTTTTCATTTTATAAGTATTTTATTTACTTTCTCTCCGGGAGGTTAGACACAGAGTCAGGTGTGGGTTTTGATGAAAGTGTTTATGCGGAAGTTACTGGATTCGAACACGGTACACTCAGCTCCTCAGTACGCGTCGTTAACCACTAAGCCACATTGTGAATCTTATTCGTTTTATGTCTCTTCTTATCGCCCTATTTAAATTGTTTTTTCTTAAATATATATATATATATATATATATATATATATATATATATATATAAAGGTAACTTCTCTCTCACCCCCTCTCTCTCTCTCTCTCTCTCTCTCTCTCTCTCTATCTATCTATCTATTTCTCTTTAACTTTCTTTTCTCGGTGTCTCTCGCTTACTCTCCCTTTCTCTCTCTTTTAATTTTTTTTAATGAGGAATGTGGTCATTCTTTCACCTATTCTCTCATTCATTTGCTATCTATTTACATGTATATGTATATATAATATATATATATATATGTATATATAAATATACATATATATATTTATATATACATATATATATATATATATATATATATATATATATATATATATATATATATATATATACAGGCTGACTCTGTGAACCAGGCTCGCGCCTCCCGACCATCTAAAATTATTACTTTCCTGCACCGATGAGAGCAATAAGCTTGAAACGCTAGCGTCTGTAGGTATTAATAAATTAATATTTATTTATAAATATTTTACATATATATATATATATATATATATATATATATATATGTATACACATACACACACACCCACACACACACATATATAAATATATATATATATATGTGTGTGTGTATATATATCTTTCTCTAGCCGCCTCTTTAAAAAAAATCATGTGGTTTCTTACTATCTTTCTCTCATCTTTCTCTAACACACACCCACTCTCTCTCTCTCTCTCTCTCTCTCTCTCTATATATATATATATATATATATATATATATATATATATATATATATATATACATGTCCTCCTTCTCTCTCTCTCTCTCTCTCTCTCTCTCTCTCTCTCTACTCTTTCTACTTCTCCGTCTGTCTGTCTGATAAAACTGAATGCAAGTACGGGCCATAGAATAAATAAAAGGAAATATTAAATGAAAATAAAACTTTAAAACACAGATATTCACGAACACGGGCAACTACACAATACGGAAGTGGTCCCCTTGTCTAGAAAGCGTGGCTTTCGTATTCGAGAAAATGTAAACCAATTAAATAACTTTTAACTGCATGACGGAACAAGCACACTCGTAATAAAATGAAATACATAATCAATAAAACACTAACAAAATATTAATATTGCCTTTGACACTCATAACATTTTGGACAAACAATGGATTTGAAAAAAAAATGAAAAATAAATTTAGTCCCACCGGTTTTCCTATGCGCGTTTTAATAAAGGTTGAACACATATCTGAAGAAGGGAAATTTTCTTCCTGAAATGTCATGTTAGACAGGAGTTCCATCGAACTGACGCAAGTAATGAGTGTAATGAAATATATAAAACATATATTGTATTAATAATAAAATATGGAAACTGCAAATCTCATTTCACCGTTATATGTGTTAATCTGCTTCAGTTCGCGTTTATCCGGTAAACCTCTTCATTGCATTGCTTTCTATAATTAACCTTTATATATATATATATATATATATATATATATATATATATATATATATATATATATATATATATATATGGGCAATTAATGGTATCTAAATGTTAATTTAAACGGTTCATAAATAAATACTAAACATCTTACACTAAAACAAGGACAATTTTATTAATGCTGTAATAGATGATTAAATATATGATGGATTTAAAATAGATAAGCTCATTACTTAGTTTCGTATTCAAATGACAAAAATAGGGATTTACGGGCGAAATTATGTAAGTTTAAGACAGTAAATATTACCCTAAAATGAATTCGAACTTTTATAAATAAATGATAGAATTTATTCCCTATTTTAAGGAATATTACTGAATTAAAATTCATAAATGTCTGCAGAACTTTTACGATGTACTAGCTCAGAACTAAACAAATCAAAATGGCGTACTAGTTATGTTCCGCACATGTGCGTTTGCTCTTTTCCTTGATTTTTATTTGTTTTAGCTCAGAAATGACCCATGTGTAGTTTCTTTTCAATACATTTTAATCCTAGAATTTGTTATTCTTTGTGGATTTTTTCTGATGAGTTTGTAGTGTTGCAGAGACGATATTGAAATACACATGTTGTTTGGCTCACGGCAAATGAAACGGACCGTAAAAAATACATCTCACAGAAATGTTATGTTTTTTGGAAATGTTAAATAAAAAATAAAAATATAATAAAAACATGATTCTTAGAATATGAAATTAACCTGACTTGTATAATAATTGCTAGACTGTTAACAACAAAAAGATATATATATATATATATATATATAAAGATATACTTTTTATTGTTGGTAATGATAGGTGCACGCACATTAATTAGACAGATGGTTTTCATCGGCCCAATTAAATGACGATATACATTTCGCTATGTAATTCTATAACAATATGCGACCCCCTGTAAACTTTTACTTTTGGACTTAACTGCCGACATGGCGTATTATTCGGGGTGTTTCCTTTTGCCGCTAACATTTTGTAGATGGTTCCAATCAACAATTATTTTATTTTTGACAATCCGCCATATTTGTTTTTCCCGGACAAATCGCCGACTTACAGAGACGATTATTTATTTCTGATAATAAATGAGGTGATGTTGTTTTCTTCCGGCCAGATACGTGCCTATGCCAAAAACACCCACACCTGTCTAATGACATCTTCAGTACACCCAATCTCGTTTTTAGCAAAGCAACATATTTCTGAATAGGCGTATATGATGATTATGGGACGATGCTTATAGTTTCCCGAGTCCAATACAATTACTGGCTCTGTTCTAAATTCTCCATTCCAGTTCAATTATCAATTCCGATTCTTTTAAATATTTAGCTATTTTTGGTGTAAAGACTGAACCAATTCCATCATACGCTACCTTGTATACTTTTTAACTTCTTATTGAAAACAAACCATTTTAACATTGTTTTCATGAAAAAAAGTCTGAATATCTTTTGACTCCTTTTGCGTTACAACAAAGTTGCGGGATTACTTTGGGGTGATAAAAAAATTCCGGATAGTTAATAAATATTATTATCTTGATGGCAAGATGATGTAATTCACGGGTGTGGCTAAGCGTCGCGTTTGGAATTCGACTGTGATCGTTGTGCTTATTTCAAGTTTTAGACAAAAATCAAATGGTAAACATTTAACTATTAAAAGATTGCAGAATTACGTCACCGGTCGGGATAGGGTCAAAATAAGCATCAGAACAAACTTGAAGTTCGAAGTGCGTAGACGTTCAACCTTTTGCCTCCCAGGCTGGTTTTGTAACTGGAAAAAATCTGTTAAGCAGTCGTGTCGACATTTTATTTTGCGGTAAATTGTAATCTATATAAAAAATATTATTTTCAATTTCTTAATTTCTGCTGCATCACCTATAATAGTGAATAATAATAATAATAATAATAATAATAATAATAATAATAATAATAATAATAATAATAATAATGATGATAATAATAATGATGATGATGATAATAATTATAATGATGATAATAATCATAATATTTATAATAGTCAACAGGAAAGACAAATCTTGATAATCGTAGACGTTGCCGTTCAAGCAGATTACATACTTAAGGTTAAAGAGACAGAAAAACGAAGTAAATACGCTGAACTTGTCAAAGAATTCAAAGGGACATGACACATGAAGAAAGTCAATAAAATACCAATAATCGTAAGAGCACTAAGAAAGCTCCTAACAAAACTGGAAAAAAGACAGGGAGAAATTTGAATCAAAGAGATCACTTAAATCATAAAAAGGGTGACAAAGATGAACACTGTTGTACTTATACAGACACCACTCTAATGTGGAAAACAAAACTATAGAAAGAATACCACTACATGAACCCAAGTAACAGAAACTGCAAGAAATGTCATAAACTGCTATCCTTCCCAAATAAAGTGATGGCACCAGCATCGGCTGATACCCGACAAAACTTGTCAAACGTCAAAGACGATGAGAAAACCGAGGAAAGCGAGCACTAATCAGAACTCCACTGGAAGTGTGCGAGGAGCACTGAGACCTTGGAGGGGATCTTATTGTAGCGGAAATCCAAAAGGAGGCCAATGATAAGCGAATGTAGCGATACCGCAAAATTATTTGCAATGGTTATCGAAAAGAGGTTGAAGGTACTGGAAATCTAGTGCGACTTTTTGTCACTCAGACTCCAGGAAAAACAATCGGTTATTATCAGGAAGCAATCACCGACCACGACTTGTGTGAAAACTCCTCGTGAGTAAATAATAATAATAATAATAATAATAATAATAATAATAATAATAATAATAATAATAATAATAACAATAATAATAATAATATAAATATAAAACAAATATAAATAATAAATAAAAGAAAAGTAGTTAATAAAACATGTAGTTTTGAAACATTTTCAAATAATCTCTGTCATGTGGTCATCTTTAGAAAATGTATCATTCTCTGACATATCGACTGTTTTGGTGTGATTTAATGCTGACGTTCCCATGATGAACGAGTCATTGTAAATCTGTAATTGAACAAAAGTTGCTATCTCAGCAATATATAGGGAGATTGAGCATTCATGTTAAAAAAAAGAAATATTGCGGTTATGCCCACAATAGGTCTGCTAGGATTTGAAATATATATTCCATTCGTCGCGATAATAACCGTTAGACAACTAAAAAAAACACTTGCCTGTCACACGAGGGCAGAGTAAGACACAAGGTCGGTTTCTAATTGTGGGGAAATACATCTCCCCAGAAAGGGGCACTCCGGATTAGAACACAAATTAAAATTGCCTTAGTCTAGAAAGACTTCTTCCACACTAACAGAAGACAGAAACGATGTAAAGCTGTAGCAGAACAGACACACTTGGGAGTTATTTAATTCTGAACAACAACAACAAACAAAACGATAGCAAACGATTGATTATGTACTCGACATTGAACACAAGTTGGCATTTTTCTCAGAGCTGGTGGAAAATGTCCAGTTCATACATTTCTCTGGAGTATCATTGCCTGAATGATCCATTCTCCAGATTGAGACGATATCTACGAGACCAAAAATGTATCCGTTTTCCGATTTGGCGGAGGAGGGGAGTAGTTGGGGTAGGACAGCTAAAAGGTTTTAAACGGTTTTAATGTGATCTCTTTATGCTTAGTTGTTCTCTTTTCGACTTATGTTATACGAAGTATGAATATAAAGCATACAATGAATACAAAATAATGAAAATAATGAAGATGACGTCTACTGTTGTTAATATGATCAAATTCCGCGTTGCAAGCTACAATTATTCGAAACCTACGGATGTATACTGCAAATACCATTACTGTCGGACAAATGTCATTTAATATGCTTGTTCACATGTTGTGTTCATTTTACATAGTCCTCTCCTGCCTTGACCGCGGCAGTTCTCTAAACATTGTTCGTTAAGCATATCAAATTAAACATGGTGCACTTTTTCTTTCGATTTTAGTTCTTTCAGCTTAACATATAGGGACCCCAAAATGTGCAACACATAAAAGTTACCGTCGGTTTCCATTGCGTATCTCTGGCCGTGATCGATGCTGGTGATCTTTGATCTGTTGATACAACTTTATAGACAGGCAGAAGGCAAACGCAGAAACAATTTTTCTTGAGAGAGAGAGATTCAAGTCTTTTATTCTGGACTTCGTTGTGGACGGGTTTTATCCATTCGTTCGCTCGATTCTCATTCATCCTTCTCGCTGGGGGATGCGACTATGCACAGGAATTTCTGCTGGATCACGATGAGATCCATACCATAAAACGAGCGACTACATCGTCGACTTGACGCTCTCACTTCCAAAGCCCTTCTGTCTAAATAACCTTAGTTTCTCACGAAGAAAGAGTGACGTCACATTCCTTAGTCCTGTCATCTAAATCATAACCAGAACGGGCCTGACCTTTATTGAACCTCAACTTTTAAAGTCGGCCAAATTTTACCAGTTGTGATGACTTCTTGGGATTACTCATTCTGAGAATAAATCTATTTGTCCCAAAATGGATGTCATTTCGACCTGCACTTAACTCGAACAAATTCATCTCTCTCACAATAAAAAACTAGTGGTCCTACACGCTTTTAGGTGTCAGGGCCCCTCATGACATAACATTAACACATACACACAGACACATACATATATAGTTTTCTGTTTATAGTTGTCTGTATATATATATATATATATATATATATATATATA
>OY744519.1:12551399-12573899 GCA_963556195.1 Sepiola atlantica | reverse complement strand
AATAGAGAGGGAGATAGAGAGAGTTAAAGAGATAAAGAGAGAGAGAGGGAAGTTTTAGTAGGAAGCTGTTACCTACACTTTTGAACTCTTTTATTTTGTTGTCAATGCGTCCTGGCAATCCCGGGTATCCATACTAGTAAAATATGAAGAGTTTCTCTAGACAAAGGATATTGCCTTTATTTAATTGTTACGAAAAATGACTATTGATTTTATCCAGTGGCAGAATCCAAAGCCACGAACAAATCGTTTCACAAATGAATGTCGTGTTAACTTTCAAATATTTTATTTTTGCACAAAGTCACAAACACACATTTGCAGGCTTTTACCATGCATCTTACACACGCAGACTCGCTGGCTATTTCGCCACTCTAGCGTTTCGTTGAGCAACAGTTGTACTCAGATTTGTATAGTGAACAGTTCTGTTTTGTTTGTTTTTTGGATTTTAGGTCATTTTATACCGAAACTGTACACACGTTTTTGTATGTGATTGCTTTGTTTTGTCGGCATATATTTGGAAAGACATTGTTCTACAAAACATAGTTTCTGTTAAATCCTGAATGTGGCACTGGTGAGTACTACTACTGCAAACCATAGAGGTCACTCAATTTTCCCTAATTTTAAAAATTAAGAATATCACAACTGAATGCAGTTTTCTTTCTTACTCAGAACGGTTGAGGGCTTTTAAGTGTTTGATAGGGTTGGGAGATAGGGTAGGCAGGTAAAAGTATAAAGGGCTAAAGAAGATTGGATCACTTTATGTAAGCCTGCACAAAGCATTTTACTTCAGTTTTCTGGACACCTTCTATTTAAACTATAGATGGGAATCTGATAAACTACTACTATTGGTCGGAGTGCACCCGAGAGTATTAATAATTAAATATCATAAATGGAGGCCTGATTACTAGATGTACTTTAAGATCATACCCAGTCCCCTATCCGAAACAATCAGATACACATTGTGGCATGCGATTTAACATGATAGCATGTCAGTAAGAGGTGTCCATTCAATCGCCACGTTCACTAATGGTAATTCCATTTCGAACAAAAACGTGACACTCCCCGGCACAGTCAGAAAACTCTCCTCACAGGGACACGAGGACGTATACAAAAGAATTGGGTATGTCACTGTACCGTTAATTTCTCTTAAATCTGATAGCAATCTCTTTGAAAAGACATGGACGCCGTTCGACAGGTTTGTCTTTAGTGCAAGGCGCTGCTGGCAATCACGTCCGATGCGAGAATATGACGTCACGTAGCTCATCAGTAGAGGCATGTGTACTTCATCTTTGGTTCCACGTTTTATGGCCGGCTTCTCTTCTTTTTTTGTCTGTGGTGATATAATCGCGTCACCTTGACTTTTCGCACCTCGCAACTCGTACATCTGCCATCACCGGTACACCTTTGTTCTTTGTCCGCGGCAAGCCTTTATGAACGAGAACGGCTTCTCAGCCGACATTAATCTATGAGGCAAAGATGGTGTACTTGAAGATAGACACGTATACCAATATATATATATATATATATATAAATATATATATATATATATATATATATATATATATATATATATATATATATATATATATATATATACTTTTTTGTTATATTCAAATGATCAAAAGAAACATCAATCCATTACCATAACTTTCATTGATTTTTCTCAATTTATGTTAGGATTCTTTATTCCTTTGGTCATTGAAATATCAATTAAAAAAATATGCTCTGAAGCTTGTAACACAACCTCATTGAGCTTGTAATTTGAAATAATTTCGTGAATTATAAAAAGTGCATAGCTAAATATATACTTTTGATAAAACACACACGCACACACACACACATATATATATATAAATATATATATATATATATATAATTAGATGGACAATATAGGTTAGTTCGATCTTCTATCGATACATTTCGTTGTTTTGCTTCACGGCATATACACCTTTTTTGGTTATTTAATGCCGAATAAGGTCATTTGGGTAAACGTGTTTCTGCTTCTATATATCTTCAAATATGTATCCATGCTGTTTCGTTTGGTTGTTTTGTTTTACGGCATATCAAGCCTTTTCGGGCTATTTAATGCCGAATACGGTTATTTTGGTGAAAACTATTCTGCTTAAATGCTTTATATCTTCAAATATTTATTCATGGTGGTTCTTTCGATTGTTTTTAGAAAAAAAATTAAGTGTTTTAAAAGGAAAAGACAAAAACATCAATGTTTGGTGTGTTTTGATGCAGTAAGCAAGTATCTTCAGAGAGCAGAGTTGACTGACACGAAAGAGTAACTTTCTTGCGAATTGACCAAATTACTCCGGCTTGTCGAGGATAGATGTCGCCTTTCTGACGTCGATCATACGAGTCGATGATCCGACCTCCACAATCAATCGATTAGAAAGTTTACATTCGGTTTTACTTGCGACAGTCTCGTAACTCTCGCTTCCATTATTTTGTCCTATAGTCCTCACATCCACAGACAGATATTTCTGACAAAGTGGGGAAGTTGATGTTTTCTGGGTTGGAATATATCCATCTAACACTCATCGTTAGCTAGTTTTTAACCTTGAAGCAATATATATATATATATATATATATATATATATATATATATATATATATATATATATATATATATATATATATGTGTGTATATAGGTTCTCTCCAAATATGATCTGAGGTTAAGATCAGATTCTAACTTTGCAAGATGAGATCTCAGTTTATAATAACTGTTGATCGATTACATCGACATGCCAGTGTCGCAGATTTTGTACATGTCTGTGTAAATAGAAAATAATCATATATAAAGCTCTATTTGATATTGAGCACTTTTTATAAACCCGGTAGAAATTCTTTGGATTACTACCCTGTGGATGTTTTTACCTGGATTATTACAATTACTATTATTATATATATATATATATATATATATATATATATATATATATATATATATATATATATATATATATATGGGTTTTTATTTATAACATATATATCTTTTTATTTATAAATCTATATATAAGTGTGTATGTGTGTTTGTGAGTATATAAGTTGTGTGCTTATAAGCGTGGGTGTGTGTATGTGTGAGTTGTCTTAGTGTGTGTGCATGGAGTGTAAGAAGGCGAGAGTCTAGCCAGTCCTGAAAGAAGATCTTAATTATATTAGGGAGGGAGGGGGTGAGGCACACGTGGCCACGCTCCTTGAGAGAGGAAGACAATCAGGAAGAAAGAAGGGGGTGTACACCGATAGACATCTTCAATAAAAGAATTTGCGTTTTTCACGCACAACGACGTGAATGCCAGTTAGATTTAAATTGTCGGGAGACAGAGTTGGACGTTCGCCCGGCGCGCGCCAAGATGGCGTGCGACAAAGACAAGAAAACCGGACGAAATCTTCGTCGTAGCCTTCGCCAGTTAATTGTGACTAAAAAACTACTTGTGTAAATAATTCGCGCACACAGAGAACAAATGGAATAACTTAGAGAAAACACAACTTTTGTTAAAGACATTTACGAGTAAGGTTGACATTAATCCAATGTAAAACCAATTCTTTTATTTTTATGACAATCACTCTTCTATACAAAAAACCCGACCGAGTTGTTCTTTTCCTTTTGTTCTGCGTTGAATGATCTTTCGCCCACACAGAGCCAACCGATTGCTTTTTGGCCAGTGATCGCTCGCTGATATAAACAGTTTCAACGTAGGAGTGTGTTTGTAACTGGACCAGACGACCAGATCGGCGACGGCATCATCATCATTGTCGCCATCCCGGCCTAGTGGAATTTCGATCTATATTTTTTTATTGCCACTACAACGATCTAAACAGGTAAATCAAAAGATAAGCCCTTCAAGGGTCCAATACGAAGGCAAACGTTAAAGGTGTGCTGGAAAATAAAGTCTACCCCTAATATAAGGTATTTTCAGAAAATCATCATCTAAAGATCATTAGTAACACATTCGTTTTTTAAAAAAAGAATGAAAACAGATGTAAACAATAGTTTTAAAGAATGCAAGGCAAATAAATGCTGGTTGATTTTTCGATGTTTAAACTCATCGATAATTCAGGATACAAAATAGACCATTTTATGTATCGATCTTTTTTTACAGAGATCCATAAAGCTCTAAATATTATAAAAAGGAGCTTAATCGTGGTATAGAATATACTTATGGCATTTAAGCTACACATAATTTTTTTTTTATTTCCGATGAAAATCATACATACATTCATTTAGATATTGTGTTATGTTTTTATCATCAAGCAGTAATCACTTCGACTTTCAACAAATCAGAGTCCTTGAATGCATTTTCATTGACCAATGAAATTCTTCCTTTGTTCAAAACAAGATTTAGAGGTGATTCACTTTTAAGTGGGTAAAAATACAAAGGGGGCTCTTTCTATGACCAAGACGTACTGTGTGATATTACTATTTAATCTATAGCTAGAAAGGGAATACATAGACTCATACGTTTCTTAATGTTATTACTTACCATGATGCAGTAACAGATACTAAACTTGAACTTAAAAGACAAGCCCAGAAACCGCGCCTCAAACCATTAACTACGTGATCCAAGGGGGCACGGGTGGTCTAGTATTTTTTCAAAATTAATTCTTGATCTGCAGCAAACAGAAATGTTTATGGGCGTAAGTACGAAAGCAAATCGATTAGATATGTTACGAAGAAGTTAGCGTAAGACTTTGGGACGGGGGTGAATGTAGCAAGCGTTGAACGATGAAAAATATTGTTTTCACGGAAACTGTAGGCGCTGCAGTTATCAGATCGAGAAATTCTTGTCGAGGTGTCAGGGTCGACGCCATTTTTTCCTCTCTTTCACGCGTTGACATTTGGTTTTCTTTTTTTTTTCTGTTTCACACGAACGTTTTTACGTGGTGTGATATGTGAAAATAAAAGAAGCACAAAAAATAGGATACAGCAAAAATATGATGGAGATATGTACTCACAGGACGATAAAGAGAAAGAAAGAGAATAAATAAAAGATATATTAAAAACGAGAAAGGGTGAGAGAAATGGAGAGAATGAAACAAATAAAGATACAATGAGACTGAGGTAAAAATAAAATACAGAGGAATAGATATACACTGATAATACACTGATAATAAGAGAAGAAGTGAGAAAAGGATTGGGGATATCACGTATGAGTTTGATTGAATTTAAATATGAATTAGTACCGGAAAATAGATCGATATATATATATATATATATATATATATATATATATATATATATATATATATATATATATGTAGAGAGAGGGGCTAGAGGGGGAGAGAGACGGCGAGAGACAGAGAAAGGGGTAAGAGAATAAGATACTAAGAGGAAGATATACACATATAATGAGAGAGAGAGATGGGAAAAGAGAGAGAAAGAGTAAGTAAGAGAGTGAATGATTTTAAAGATGGATTCGTGTTTTAGAGAGAGAGAGGGGGGGGGAGGAGATAAAATGAATAGAGAAGGGGTATGTGTGAGAGAGAGAGGCAGAATAAGACGGGAATACAAAGAATACCATATATAGTGAAAGATATAGATATAGACACATACTCAGAGAGAGAGAGAGAGAGATATATATATATATATAGAGAGAGAGAGAGGAGCGAGTGTGAATGAGAAAGAGAGAGAGAGAGAGATGAAAGTGAGGGAATAGAGAGCTTAAATGGAGATAGAGAGTGCTCGTGGACGAAAGATAGAGACGCGTAGACAGAGTCACGTGATAGGAGAAATAGAAATAGCTCTATATTCACAGAAAGTGTAAGGTGACCAGAGAGCAATAGAGAGAAATGGAAAGAAAAAGAGAGAGAGAAGGACTGGGAGTAAGAGGGATTGTAGATATATTGCGAGGGGTAGGGGGATATATACATGCACATGAGCAAACAAAAGAGACCAGGAATAACATACACGTAAAGAAAGAGACGTATATAGACACACTGAATGAGAAGAGGAAAACAAAAAGTGATGGCGAGAGAGACAGATTTTGTATTTATCTTTAAAAGGTTACAACATTTTCCATAGTATAGTATATTTTATTTATAAAATAAGATGTGGCACAATGCCTAAATTTAGTGGTAGTAGATGGGGGTCGGCTCTCGTCCTCTATGGATATTCTCTAAACTAGTTTCAGTCACCAAATCACAACATTTACTCCATGGATAAAACTTAATTAACATTATCACCAATTGTTCGAAGTTATTTCTTTACAAAGCAATGTATGTGAAAATCCATCGGTTTAGGTGGGGGGCGGCTAAAACAACAGAAATTGCTGAACAATAAAATGCTAAGTGTGATTGTTAGTAGGACCCTTCCAAATCTATCAATGTATGAGCTACAAACTGTTTTTTCAAGTAGTTTCAAAGGAAGAAAACATGCAAGACATTTTCTAAGTTAAAAAACAACAACAAAAAATAAACAGATTGAAAATGATATGAAGAGAGAGAGAGAGGGAGAGAGAGAGAGAGAGAGCAAGTACGAATAAAGTGATGAGATAGACAGTTACAATATGAATGGTGCATATTATATTTGATCTCTTGGAGATAAACAGTGAGACAGAAAAGAAATCTACAAAGAATAGACGGTGAAATAGAGATTTGATTGTATACACATAAACGCGGATATATATATATAGATATATATATATATATATATATATATATATATATATTGCTATATGATATTATAACATTATATTAACGTGTAATATATGCTGTGCATATCAGTACTTCCGTTGGGAAAATATTTAGAGTCTTGGGAAGAAAATTCAATATGTAATAAAAGACACGATTTTGCAATAAAAAACTAAAATCGATCAAGCATCTTACGATGTGTTGACGTTTAAATTCCATGAATGCTTTTAATTTTTTTTTACTCATAATTTATGAATAATTATTAGGATTTGAAAAAAGAATCTTTCGAGTTCATTTTTAATTTTTTCATTTCAATAAATATTGTATTAATAATTAATATGTTTAGTGGATCCATGTGAAATTCGACTGCAATTTTAAAGTTGTTATACTGTCAATTTTATTTCGAATTGACAGTTTTAAAACTTTTAAATCGCAGTCGAATTCCCGCTATAATTAAACTTTATATATTAACAAAACTGAGTGTGTGCTCTTGAATCAAAGAGAATTCTAATGACTTAATGAAGCCGTTTACCAAACAAAATGTAAAACGCCAGCGTCGTAGTAGTCTTTATAGCAAACATTTGTCCTTCGGTCGTCGTAATCTGACTCTTTCTAAGACAAAAGGTCCGCACTGGATAGTTATTGTCAATAATTTTACTTCAAATTTAATTTTTTTTATTGAATATAAATTATTATGTTATTAATTACAAATGAATACAATAATTAATACATTTTTACTATTTTAGAATTCAATTAATTTTTTTTTATTCATATCAGTATTTCCATACACTGAAGACAGCCATGTTGTTTAATTTCAAAAAAGTTCTGTGTCGTGAAAGAGTGTATTTACTTTCTCCCTACAGTGGAAAGATGCGACACAAAGCCGGAATACCAACACACAAAAAGTGGTCCACTCTGGCCTCTTAAAAATCGCCTGACCAGCCTCACATAATTCCCGGTGAGAGCGTTTCAGGAAGTTTGCTATAAACTGACTCCTTCACAAAGAGAGATGGCAAGCTCTGGGAGGGTTGACCTTCTACAGCTGAACAGAACAAATACCAGAGCCTAACAGAATAAACACCACGGCAAGAGTCCAGTCTCTTTCGAACTGATTGTCGAAGACAGATCCTCGACTAGTATGATCTGCGTAAGGAAAGCGTGGAAGAATAGAAGTGGAAGTACCGCTTCTTGTAGAGGTTTATTACCTCCTTCTTTATTAAGAAAAAAAGTGAAATGTAGAACTGGATTAAATATTTATTATTTTTAATTTATTAGAAATACGTATTTGTTGATATAGTCGGGCTTAAGGCAAGTTCTGTCTCACTTTAAGCGTCTGTAGTGTGTGTACATATCCGAATTCAAACTTATTTTTTCTCTGTACCTACATTGAGCTCTCTAAATGGTCGTATCCTGACAAGGACTATACATCTAACTCGGGTCGTCTAGGCTATATATATATATATATATATATATATATATATATATATATATATATATATATATATATATATATATATATATATATATATATATACATGTATATATATATATATATATATATATATACATGTATATATATATATATATATATATATATATATACATGTATATATATATATATATATATACATGTATATATATATATATATACATGTATATATATATATATATATATATATATATACATGTATATATATATATATATATATATGTATATATATATACATGTATATATATATATATGTATGTAATATATATATATACATGTATGTATATATATATATATATATATATATATATATATATATATATATATATATATTAAGGATAGGTACTACCACTCCCGGCTTGATAGAACCTAGCAATAGTGGCAAAGAATATGTGGCTCAATAATCCTCAATTTGGAGCTCATAACTGAATGCATTCTGTGTCCAATCCACAACGATTGAGGGTTAGGGTTAGGGTTAGGGTAAGGGTTAGAGCTTGAGTGATTGAAAGTATTTGGAAATAAGTTGGACAGAAAAAAGTTTGAAAGATCTAGAAAATATGAAAATCGAAATGGCAGGTGTGGTAGAAGCGACAACATAGCTCGAATGTGTTCGAGGAAGCTAAGTGTTATGCCGGAAAAAATGATATTGTCCCCTAATCCTGACCCTAACAGACACTAACACTTCGGGTTAGAGTAGACTTGAGCATCATAATTAAAAGATAACCTCACACCCCTTAAATTACTCAAATTAGGGGTCTCATCAACGGATGTACATGAAGCTTATACGGAGGACGACTTTCAATAGAAATTGAAAGGTTTTGAAACTCTTTTAAAATTAAGGTGAAGCTGTTCTTTTACCAGCTAATTCGGTATAATTATCCTAGTGGTAGCTAAAGAAATTGGAGTTCAGGGTTCAATCCTTGGCTAAGTCATGCGAACATCTAAAAAAATGGTACTTGATGCTTCATTGCTAAACCCTTCACGGTATTAAATTAGGATCAAGGTTAAATGGATCAATCTGCGAAAATAAATTAAACCCTACTCTACATCTGAGTGTAGTAGCCAATGAAAATAGAGTATGGGTCGTCCTCAGCTACTCTCTATTTATTTACAGTTATGTATGTGTATACGTTTATATATGTTTATGTATATGATTCACTCCTAAACTAATAACACGATTATTATGAATTTTTGAACAATACTGTTATGTGTAAGGTGCGGTAATCTCGGTGATATTTAGTTTCAATTAGTTTTATGAAATAGGTAAAAAGAGGAGGTGCAAACCCTTCGTGAAAATTCATATATTTTCGATCTATACGAACTTTTAACTATACCTATTATACATCAATTAGTATCTATTCACCAATTTTAGTGTTGTCTAGTATTTTGCACATGAAGAATAAGGGCAGAACATTACATTTGAAAATTACAAATATTTCAGATTTGCATTATTTTGATTCATAGTAATTAGACATCAATGATGCAAGATTGTATGAATTTTAATTTCTTTTTAAAATCCTTTATACTTTAATCTTTAATTTTAGATATTTTCTAAAATCAAAATAATGTAATAGATTTTTATCTAAATAAAAAACTAGATTAAAGACATACGGTTTAGTACTAATATATTACGATTTTAATCTTCGTAAGGAACGGGCCTAAAATTGCTAAAAACTGTTCTGTTCGGGAAATTGATTGTACCCGTCCTGGGACGCTATTCGTCTAATTTATTTATATTTTAGAGAAGTCGAGGATCTGGTTTACCTTACTATTGCCTTCATAACTAAAGGGTCGGTTAGAGAAGGGTCATACCTTACCTAGGCGTATTATGGATAGTGCTCTTTAGACCACAAAAAAGAAAAAAAAAATGTCATCAACCATAGCGAATTGTTTACAGCAATATAGATATACGGTTTTGAATTATTAATTATACAAGGAAAATACCCCTGCCTTGTTTCGGTGACAATCGAGGTTTATGAGCTTGAAACAATTTAATTAAACAACGAGATGGACAAAAGATCCATCGAGCGTGACCTGACAGTTACTTGAAAGACAAACATAGAGGCAGTATTTAAACAATTAAGATGAGACGTTCAGCATGGATCCATACGCGATTAATATTTTATGTTTTGTTTTGTTTCTATACGTGCGAAGACGCGTGACGATAAATGCGACATGTGTTGTCAAAACAGAAAGGGAACCACGAAGCCTAACAGGGGCGGCGGGAAAGGATGACGTTGATAGCGATATCGAGCCGGGAGGCATCGACTAATACTGTAGCCGATAATCACGCCGAGTTTTTGGTTTGTAAGTAGATACAAGCAAATACAAACTCAACAAAGGGTTTAAATTGCGCAAACATACAAACACGAATATAAAAAAAACAGAAGAGGCATTAAATTGGGGAAAGAAAACAATCGAGTATTGGTGTCCATTTCGGAGATAAAAAGGAACGATATTTTATGCTTCCCTTTTGTGTTTTCGTGAGGGGGCGATTGAACCCCACACATTTGATACGCAGATGTGGAAGAGAGAAGCGACAGGTGTCGCTCCCATAGCATGACAAAAGTAAAACTTAGGTTTTATTTGTCGAGAGGATAATGACTTTACAAAAAAAGTAATATTTGCGACTGTAAATATTCACATCAACCAAATTGTTATTTTTTGTTTGTAGATTGGTAGGAACGGTTTTTCGAATTGAGATTTTTTACTTCAATCAACTGTAAACACGGCACACTGTCACAGAGACGTAAAGGGCTACTGTGAATGAGAAGCCAGATCTATAGGGGCATCCTAAGTGGAAAATTGTGCCGCGAGATGATTGTTTACATTGGATGTAATTTGTTGCCTGCTGGAACAATATGATACACAGGGAGCAGGGAGGGTATTCCAAAAACAATCAGTCTGGAGAAATAAGCTATTAGAGTAGAAAGTATTCCTGTTTTTAGGGGACCTGTACAGTGAAGGGGTGTGATTTTGCTGATTGTCAGATTTGTCGGAGTATTTACGTTGAGGGGAAACTAGTGCAGCACATTTGTCGGAGCACATTCCATTGAAGTACATTCAAAACATGCACAGAGATGCAACAGAGGCTGGGTCTTGATAGACATTGAGGGACCTTTTAGGTAAGATACTCTTTTTGTTACTCTGTCCAAGAGGGAGCGGCTAGTAGCTAGTGAATCAGCTAAAATGTGGCCACACTTCTCTATGCATGGGCGAATGATGGCTTTGTAGAGATATAGGATATTTATTGATAGTCACACGGATGATTGGTACATCCATTTACCATATCATAAAAAATCATCGGCTTTGTTTGTGACGTCATCTATTGTGCACGGTACAATGAAGTGAAAATTGAATGGGCGTATGTTATTTTAGAAGTTTGCTAGCATCCTTTTAAAAGACGATGTTCATCGATTTGTCTGTTATGCTTTTTATATAATAATGAGTCAGCACTTACCAAAGCTAACAGCCACTCGAGGATAACACTTAATGAGAATGTTGGTTTAATCATGAACAAAACTATGAGTATATTCGAAACAATGATTGGAAAATGCAGCATTTCATTACTTAAGAGGACGGCTCGATAAATATTTATTGACGTTGGACTTGGAGACAACAATGCTGTAGTAGGTGGGGAAGCAGCCCGTAGTATTTTGTTCCACAGATGGGTAGTTTTTGGAAAGAAACTCTGTTAGTCGAATTTCTGTTTTGTTTTATGTACATAGGAAGGAAATAAATATCTTCTTTGCAGTAGTGGTAGAGCGACGAGTTCTTGCTGTGAATGTTTTACAGATCTTACCAGTGATTGGAGCGCAGTCGAGCTCCTACCATGAAAAATAACGATAGAGTAGAGAAAGACAAGCAACGTACCTTACGTGAGAAAGAAGCTCCATGTAAGAAAAGAGGACATCCCTCACTAGATTGCGAAGTCAATTTTGTGGCACCTCCACGGATGTGACAGTAAGTCTATAAGAACACATCCGTCGATCTTGCAAATGAATGTTAATAACATTATTTTTTAATGTGTTATTTTCCATTTGAATTAGTATTTTTGTACAGTGCAAATTTGAAGTACACAACCTGGCGCTACCAGATAAATCTGTCTAAAGATACCGGCTTTCTGATTTAGAATGCACCAAACATTGATGTTATTGTTTTTATTCCTTTTCCTTTGACAAACTACATCATCTTCTGCAAAGCTAAAAACAAAAGCAACAATTGTTCATCTTAAAACTTAACCAAATCAAACACCATTGTTCGAATCGAGGGTCGTTGTGCCCGACTATAAGCGAGTTCATAAAATCAAGCAATTGTTGCATGTAAAAACCAGAGTAATAATTAACAAACAAAAGGAGGTAGTTCAAATAAGGTTTATTGAACGCGAGTGTAATGTGGAATAATGAGGTGTGTGATGTATGTATGTGTGTCGATACGCAACAATTCTTGAAATTCGTATGTGAAGAAATGAGTCCGGCGTGGGAAAAGTCCTTGAAAACCGTATACAAAGAAAATGAGTTGAGACTTCTTACCGTTGTTGAACAGCTGTTGACGGAGCGCTGGAATGTTAGGGTCGTTCAGCGAGGCCAATTGAATAAAGAAGAGAGTGAAACGGAGCGCTGGTGTCAGCTTCGTTCTGCGAGGCCAATTGAATAGAGAAGAGAGTGAGACGAAGCGCTAGTGTCTTAGCGTCGTTCTGCGAGGCCGATTGAATAGAGAAGAGAGTGAGACGGAGCGCTGGTGTCAGCGTCGTTCTGCAAGGCCAATTGAAAAGAGAAGAGGGTGATTTTCCGTTTACACCGGTTTTTATATTCAGAAGGGCAGATAACTCTGGTGTCGCTTTTCAGCGCCACCTGTCGGTGAAAAAGCGATACCTTACGGCCAACCGGTACAGTTATGTATTGAAAGGAGGAGGTAACTGCTACACCATAAATACATATTTAGAGATATAAATGACTTGAGGTATAAAAACTTTTACTAAAAATTCGGTATTAAATAATTCGAAAAGCGTTGATATGCCGTAAAACAAAACAACCAAACCAGTTTGAATTCGGTGATCATTCATTCGTCTTAGGTAGTCAGCCCACTTAAGGATCGTTGACCAGACCGGTACTCATCTTCTAATATTAAAAACACTTTTTAATGACTTCATGGCCATTCCCAATTATTTAAATTTTGTAAGAATACTCTCGTTATATACTTATCAAAGTGTTTTTACAGAATATAGACAAAACAATAGAAACTTTAGCCGTAGGAGATTTACGTAAACAACCGAAAATAGCCGAGTCAATCCTAGTTGTCGTTTAAATTTAAAAAAAACACACACAAAAAAATTACCTGAATGCATTTTTCTTGATGAAAATGATTTATGTCTTACAAAATAAAACAATGAAACAACCTTTTTTCCCAATAAATAATTTTGCACATTTAAAAAAAATACTCGTCCTATTCTCAGTTGCTTTCTTTATTTTATGTTCTTTTAAAGAAAAATAGCGAGATAACCAACGTCAACAATAGAATCAGACGTTCCTAAGAAATGAATGAATGAGCTCTTATAGAAACAGAGACAACCAAGCGGATGACGGGGCACGCATATTTTTCTTGGAGGAGGGGGGAGAGGTCACCATATCCCTGTTAGACAGATATCTATGATACTAACACGATACCACCGCCCCATCTCCGATGATGAAGAGCCGCATTCAGTCAACTACTGGTAATACTCATTACGTATTCTTTCAATCAAACTCAAAGACATTTCCTGTTCGTACATGCGTTATCACCTTTCACACATATTTAAAAAATGAGATCGTCTGATCGGCAAAGTTGATGAGTTGTGTTTAGTCTGGTGTCGCTAATATAAACCATTCCCACTTTACCCATTTTAAAATAATGAAATATGTAACTCAACAATAAAATAACATGAAAAGTTTAGGAGACACTTACTTGTGATGAAGAAATAGCGTACACAGAAATTTACGGAAACTAATCCAGTATTTTTTATTTTTGTTTAAGAAATTCATGTTGTGTTCATAGACTACAAACTCTACCATTATTAGCCATTAAAAGGAGATAATTAACAAGTGTGGCTCTTCTGCACGATAGTGAAGAAAACAAATCACGTCATTCCAGCGTAAAATCGCTAATCTTATACATAACTTCATTTAATTTTTTATTAGAATTCTACTTGATTATTATCCATAAGATTTGGTTTGCACTAGTCACAAACTTCAGTCACAAACTTTCTAATTTTTGTGATGTTATTTTATTTTCATCGGCCATATTTTATTCGTGTGTCTACTAGCAGAATAATCAAAAGTGACATTTGTTTTATTGATTTAAAAAAATAATATTTAGTTGAAAATAATATTTACGATAAGAAAACAGAGAATATTCATGGTTTTATTAAAAAATAACATTGCTTAATTTTAATTAAATAAATAAAGAGGAGATATGTTCGTTTTATTTATTTTAAGATATTTTGCTGACAATGAAATTTATTTTTCAGACGAACAGACATTTCTTTTGTTTTAATAGTATTGACCCTGACAGACAGTTATTATTTCAACAGCAATATTATTATTAACATTAACTTATACAAATTGATGTAAAGAAAAAAACACCGTGGATTTTCCACGTTGTCCCTCTAGTTCTTTTAATAATCACGCGTATTAAAACATGACAGACTAAGCATAAAAGAGTCCGTGTCTCTATACCTACCTCAGTTTGTGTACGTTTTATTCATGTGAAAATGGAGGATTGATTACGCGTATTATATTGAGAGATGAAAGCTGGCCTCCTTGAAGTCTGTTCACACGTGCACATAAACATCCGCCCTATTTTCGCAAAGCGGAAGAAAACGTGCTGCTGTGTGATTGGGCGATGAAACAGTCCGCGCGACATGCTTGACTTAACAGGAAACAATGGCTGCGGGCTATCACCAGTAAATGTAATATAGTGGAAACGGGTTTATATTGGAGGGACGGGGATTCATCTTGGTCTCTTCTCTTACTTGTTTGGTGTCGACTCCTCTCTGAACGTTTGATTCTTTCTCTGTGTGACTTATTTTGTTTAATATATCTATATACGTGTGTACACCCTCCGTCAAAAATGACAGAAAAAAATGTATGTATGTGCTCGAATAAACTCCAATCTCTCGTTCTCTCTTGTAAACCTTTCACAACCAAAACTTGTCTACTTACAACAACTGTAAATACTTTCCATTTCTCCCGCTGTGTACCTAAAACTAAACAGAATTCTACGAGCAAAATTTCTCATGTGAACTTCCTGTCTGTTAAAAACAATACTACTGGGTTGCTTCAAAGCAGACTAAAACATTGGCGTGTTAAAGTCCAATGGTAACAAATTCTCGTCGATCGATCCTATTGAATAAGAAAAATGTCCACATTCACCTATCGTCTCTAATTCTCATGGTCCTGTCTCGCCGTTAACGTGACAAATCAATATCATTTATCCTCGAGTGGCCTTTATCATGTGATAAGCGGTTACTCATTGTTACAAAAAATAAAATTAAAAAAATTGCATGTTAATCGGTGAAGTGAACATAAAAAAAAAGAAGTAAACGTCTTAAACAGAAATGTTTAAAAAACGAGAGATAAAAAGAAAAACGTATGAATCGGCATAGAACGCAGAAAAATAATACACGCGCCTCATTATGGAGAGAAATTGAAAAAAATGGAGGTGACTTATCATATGTATATATATATATATATATATATATATATATATATATATATATATATATATATATATATATATAGGGTAGGGTAGGGTGCACGATAAGTCATGAAAATGAAATGCTGTGGTAGACAAAATCTGTGAAAAAAGACAAACAGAAAAGAGGTTAAAATGCAGGAGAAAAACAAAAACAAGAGATTTGACTGGTTTCGTTCGTAAATACGAACGAAACCGGTAAAACCCCTTGTTTTTGTTTTTCTCCTGCATTTTAACGTCTTTTCTGTTTGTTTGTTTTTTACCCCCCACACAAACACACACACACACACACACACACATATATATATATATATATATATATATATATATATATATATATATATATATCTAGTAATTCACAGGCAAACTGTTTCACTGTATCATAGTTCTTAAGTGTAGGTAGACAAGCAACTACCTCACGCCGGGAACGACACTAGACGAGAGTCAGAGCTTCAAATCATTTGGCCATCATCTGGCTGCTCATGAGAATGAGCAGAATAACAATGATAAACATTGTCAAATGCCGAAAGCTTCATATTTTTACACAAACAGCATTCCGTTATAGGCTAATATATATATATATATATATATATATATATATATATATATATATATATATATATATATATATATAACAAACGGAAAACAGGTTACAATGTAGGAGAAAAACAAAAACAAAAAACAAAAGATTTTATCGGTTTCGTTCGTATTGACGATATATATATATATATATATATATATATATATATATATATATATATATATATATATATATATATATATAGTAATCTACAGGAAAACTGTTTCACTGTATCATAGTTCTTCAGTGTGGGTAGACGAGCAACTGCCTCACGCCGGGAACGACACTAGACGAGAGTCAGAGCTTCTGACCATTTGGCCATCATCTGACTGCTGCTGAGAGTGAGAAGAATAACGATGATAAACATTGTCAAATGCCGAAAGCTTCATATTTTTACACAAACATCATTCCCTTATAGGCTAGTAGAAGGTGTGCGATCTTACTTACCAGAAAGCTCAACTCATGAAAAGGGAACCGATTTAGTCACCCACTGACAGACTGTTTCGCGGTATGACAGCTCTTCAGTTGGGTTAGACGAGCAACTGTCTCAAGCTGCTATTGAAACTCGACTGTCTACAGTATTTATTATAGAATCGAATGTGTATTATTTGGACCCTGCACTACTTTTCTAATCTATGATGCTATTCCCAAAGCGTTTCTGCCGATGTAACCCCTAGCCTTCTTCAGGTCATTTTTTGGGGGACTCAGGAATATTTATGTTGAACTCGGTAATCTATAAGAAATTTCGTACTAGGAGTACCAGAGGAGTTCGCACGTTACATCAGTTGTAGCGTTTCAGGAATTACACCCAAGATGAGAACTGTAGTCCGAATAATTAAAAAAATACAAGCTAGCAATCCTCATCTAAAAATAAAACCGAAACATGATGATATATATTTGATGGTGAGCTTGGTTATCTTTTCTGTTTTACGTCACACGCACCCCTTTTTACATTATTTTATGCTGAAACACAAAACCTATTGACACCGAAACATTGTATACAGTTAGTTGAATACAAGCAGCCATTTTACTCATAGCTGTAGGAAATTGTTGTTTCCTACATTTCCAACGATGTGAGTGTAGAGTTTACGCTGGTCGCCTATACAATGAGTGAGAGTTTTTATTTTAATTGTATATGCAGATACGTTATACACTGGGAAAACAAAAGAGAGATAGACACGGAGAAGGAGAAATTCAGCACATTTATATTCGAGTACCTAAGATCTGACGATAAACGCATGTCGTTACATCTGTCACAATTACATCCTCCCTAATTGTAAATATAAGAATAACACAGTTTACATTGTTAATCTCCATAGAATCGCTTTCATCCAATTATTTCCTCATATTAGTGTCTTTCCCCTCACAAAATCTTTCACCACAGCAACATTATTGGATGACGACTTTCACTGTTTCTAATTATAAAATCAATAAAATTAAATAAAATAAAATCTATTTGACAAAAATAGAAAAGTGCAACAAGCCAATTAAAGTAGTAGGAAGATGTTATTTACATCTACATACATACTTTACACCTGGATATGGTAGTCATCGTGACGACCTCCTCTCGCAGGTAGTTCTACGGTGCAGAAAAATAGACAGAGAGAACCATACTTTCCTTAAATTGAGACGAAAACGACGATAGTGCATGTTTTGCAGTTACCTCTGGCGACTACAAACTATTCGAAAGATAGATTCAAATTCCCGTACACAAGAATCAAGTCTATCTGCATCCTATGTTGCTTAATTGATTTAGGTTTGGACCCACTTTTTGTAGGTAAGTGTGCATAGTTTGTTTTTTTTTAGTTTTTTTTAGCATAGTTCACCTCAAACAAGCAGGCCGCTACTGTGGACGTAAGGGGCTATTAAGAAAAAAGTAAAGCGAGAAGGTTGGGGGGGGGGGCTCAACCTAAATATGGATCTGCGCAGCGAGATTTCTGTTTACATTAGTTTTAAATTTCTGCATGTCAGTACTGTCGGGGAAAGAGGGGGCGGGGAGAGAGTTCCAGAGGCCAGCAGCCCGAGTAAAGAAGCTATATGAGTAGAAAGCGCTCCGGCATCTGGGGACCTCCACAGTAAATGGATGGGAGTTAGTTGATTGTCGAGTTGGTCTAGTGACTTTACATCGATGGGGGCACTAGAGTAAACAATTCATCGGAGCGCAATCCATTGAAGTATTTGTAAAACAAGCACAAGGATGCTACATTGCGGCGATGGGACAGGGACTGGAGATTAATTGACAGTGAAGTGGGCGACTCTTTTTTGGAATTTGTCAAGGAGGGAGAGACTAGAAGATGATGCACCAGCCCAGATGTGGCAACAATACTTCATGCATTGGCAGATGGTGGGTTTGTAGAGATACAGGGTAATGTCAGGTGTGAGGAGTTTACTAGCACGGTAGAGGGAGCCAATCTTCTTCACGGCAGCCTTACTATTCAAGTTAGCAATCGTTTTTTTGTAGATAAGAGAGTGTTGCCTGGATGACGTAGTCAAAGATCGGGCTGTACTACGGTATTTTCAATGGAAATCGCTCCAGACAAAGCATGAAGCCACTTGGTGTTAGTAGTTATAAAATACTAGTTAAAGATCAAAAGCTAGCCAACGATTAGTGTTAGATGGATAGATTCCGACCCATATAAACGCAATTATTCCCCTTTTGTCAGAAATATTGCTCATAAAATGTGAGGACTACAGGACAAAATAAGAGAAGCGAGGCAGTCGAAAGTAAACACAAGTTATAATGTCTACAACACTTATAGTTATACGCAAAGTAGAACACCTATTCCAACTTTCCGTTTGTTTTTAGCAACGTTGCCTCCGGCTGATTGTCGAGGACGTATTCCTAATTCGTATAAGCCACACCTATTCAAGCGGTGACAAGCTCATATGTATCTTATTTTAAAGATCAATCCAATATTATTTTATTTTTCGTTTCGTATATACATCAGTCCGTCTCATGATCGTCGATTGAGAGCACTATCATCGAGGCATACATATCCTAACAAATCGGCGGAAATACGATTTTTTAAATCGAATTTTCAGATCATTAAATAGCTAGTAAGATCCAGTTGAAACATATTACCCCAAGCGGGTGACACCCGGTTCTGTTCGTACCGACAAGCAACTGAATACAACACTTGTCTGAATAATGAATTGCCTTAAACGGTTTTTAACGACGCTGTATATGCGAATTTGACTGCGCTCATTATTGAGACGCTAAATGACGCTTATAATTGAATTTATTGGACCTGATCACATAAAGTGAATTCAATGAACTACATTTTACATTAACACGTACTATATGAGGTCAGCTGAAACTGCTGCATATATCACTGTTTACGAAATTCGTAATGTAATTATTGAGAAAGAAAAGACTATAGAACTGCTCCCTTGCTTCTCTTCTTAATCCTTTAACATGTTTAAAAGTATTAATTAAATGCTATATATATATATATATATATATATATATATATAGTCTCGGAAGTTTTTTTAACCTTCAAAACTGGAGAAAAAAAATTTCTCGTTGAAAGATTTTGGTCTAGTAAGTCAATCAATCTACTGCAATCACTATATTAGTTAAATTCCAAGAATTTACTCTAATATAAATATATATTTTTATATATGTGTTTTTATATAAGGGATCGTCAGTTGTTTACCATGAACACTGTTTCGGGATTTTAAAAACAAAACAGTATTTCTTTATCATGGAATCCCAGCAGTGTTGATCAGACACCACCTCCCTATTTAATAATTATTTTTTAATTAAAAAGTGTATATATATATATATATATATATACATATATATATATATATATATATATATATATATATATATATATATATATAACACGTAGTCTATTAGTTTCTGTAGATGATCATCCGTTGAAACTCCAGTGTTTATAAAAAGTGCTCAATAACAAGTAGAACTGCTCTTTAGTATACATTTTATTTATGTAAACATTATTGGTTACATATGTGCATACATATTTCGGTTGTACTCTTCACAGGGAGTCAACCGATTCAGACCACATAAGATATATATATATATATATATATATATATATATATATATATATATATATTGACTATATATATATATACATATATTGACTATATATATATATATATACATATATTGACTATATATATACATATATATACATATATTGACTATATATACATATATATATATATATATTGACTATATATATAAGGAAATTGACAACATCTTATATATATATATATAGAGAGAGAGAGAGAGAAAGAGAGAGAGATATGTATATATATATATATATATATATATATATATATATATATATATATATATATATATATATATATACTTAATGTACTGTTTTCTACATTTTATGTGCATGTGCGAATAATAAACGCATTCTATCATGTGATATATATTTCAAATATGTTAATTGTACATTCGTGCATTCTCTCTCTCCCCTCTGTGTTTATGTATGTCTGTCGTCTCAGACACACACACGCACACATGACAAGGTGTCCATACAGTCTTGATGCATATTATAATTTTATATTCATACGTTGTCATACCAGCCTTGGCTCGCTTTGGGGTCATTCTGGCAACCTAGAGGCCGACTTGAACCATGAGACAATTCTTTTTCTCGAATTAGGAATGGTTCGGCTGGCTTTGGGAGAAGACCCCACCCAGAAATTATCCCCGCCTTCGGTAGAGTGTTAGTTTGTTGCCGATCGCAGGAGACGCCCGTACCGTGGAATGCCGACGGTTCCACCCTCGGCTATTTTTGCACCTGACCTTAGTGGCGGGGGAGCTGACTTTCTCCTATTGTTTAGCTTGTTTTTGTTGTAGTGAGAAGAAATTAAATATGAACTAGTTCCTTTTTTTTATGTTTCGAGACTTTACGGACACCCTGTGTATACCAACTCTATAATATTTCTACGTTTTGTTTCATTTTACTTCAGTTAAAGTTCTCAGAAATCAAGGAGCCCCTTTCTGGGGCTTACACTTGCTCTCTATATGAGACATACATATATTCGAATATTTCATTAATATTCTCCTTTACGTCAAACGTTGAGTTAGTAAACAGTTAAGAATATTAGTTTTCCTCTCCAATTGACCCGCTAATTATGCTATAGTATATCTTTCATGTGGTCTCTTGGTCTCTCCAGATTCCAGTAATGAATTCATCAAGTCTGGTGGAAAATCCAGCTAAGTGCTGTTAGTTGAGGTAACATTACTTATCAAAGGTGAACCATTCCCTCGTATTAGTCAGTGTATAGCCGTGTCGATGGGATCTTATTTGGGCTTTGAATACTATAATATTTTGAATTGTTGGTCAGGGTTTACTTGTGGGGGAAGTATCATGCTGTTGTGTTATCCTGACAAACCCTTGTACAGAGATACCAAATATACTCGGGGATGGGGTCTAGTAGGTTATCTAAACAATATATATATATATATATATATATATATATATATATATATATATATATATATATATATATATATATGTGCGTGTGTGTGGGTGTGTATGTGTGTGTGAGTGTGGGTGTAAAGGATTAAGGCTACCAACATGTATAAAAAGTCTGTTTCACCATTCATTTAATATTTTGTTATTGTATCATTTTATAATTTTATATAACGGGTTTCAAGCATTGGTCTGCTCTCATCAGATATGTAAATTCATTGGAAGAAATGTCTTTCTTCAAATGGATTTACATATCTGATGAAAGCGGACCACCGCTTGAAACGCGTTTTATAAAATCATAAAATTATTAAATAACAAAATGATAAATAAATGTTAAAAACACTTTTTACAAATGTTGTAGCTTTACTCCTTTACATATATACTTTTCTCTCGTTGGAACTGCACTAATACTGCAGTACCCTCTTCTCTTTCTCTCTCTCGCTCTCTCTCCCTCTCTCTCTCACTCTCTCTCTCTCTCTCTCTCTATATATATATATATATATATATATATATATATAAATATATATGGATGTGTATATATACATATATATATATGTGTGTGTATATATATATATATATATATATATATATATATATATATATATAT
>OY744519.1:12421399-12546399 GCA_963556195.1 Sepiola atlantica | reverse complement strand
GTTCGTAGGCTAGACGGAAAATATTAAAAAGTTAATAATTAAGAGAACCACTGTAACTGCAAAACTCGTGCACTTTGTCAACTACAAAATAAATGCATAACCAAATTGTCTGCTAATAAATCCCGAATAACATCAAATACTATGTGGGTATTACCTCTTTTGATTTTAAATGCTGATTTTACGACCACAACAGCACATTTAATAACAAAAAAAAGCCAAATACAAACATCACTAGCGATCCATTACCGGGAGCGCAGAGAAAGTGAATGCTTTCCAATGATTGAATGGAATATAGTACGACAGGCCAGTACATGTAGACGATATCTGAATAAGAAATTTGAAATGTTAAACTTTAAAGAGCTCTAACACCTATAAGACTCGAGAGGTGAAATAGCAAATAACTGCTTACACAGTATACCATTGCATGAGAAAAAATAAACATGAAAAATAAATTTAAAAAAAACAAAAAAAAACTAAACTACTACCTAAAAATAGAAATACAAGCACACACGTGTTAAAATAAGGTCACCTATTGATTCAACACAAAAACAGGAGTTAGTCACCGGTATACAAAACAGAACAACAGAATAGTTAGTAATATAAGTGAAACATTTGTTTGTAAGAAGCCCATCATTGTCTAATGGATACATTAATATGTGGCAGGGAATAACAAATAATCGTATTTGTTACCTGGCTGGACTTAACATCACGTGCATATATAAAAACACCCGGTAACACAAATGTAATACATTTGTGCTCGACGATTCCCGACAGGGATAACATGCGGAACCTTCTGTTTAGCTTAATTGCTATCAATTTATTTTCATAATTATATATATATATATATATCGTTTTTGGACTATCACCTGGATTGTTTTTTAATCAACCTCTTTGATATCTTTCTTGAAGCTGTTTTAAACTTTATGATTTAGATGAACTGTATAAGTTTAACAAAAAAGTAAGTTTTGGGCCGATATATTTGATAGTTTATATACTTTTATGTATTTTATATATTTTTTTATATATTTTCAAAGTTTAATTTTATTACCTGCAGTAATGTCATTGCGGTAATCGTCCTCTGAGGAGAAGATTTTCTTTGAAAACTCATGAGTTAAGGACTTAAGGATACTTTGCTTGAACTTTAAATTCTAATAAAATTTGATTGACACCTTATTTTATTACTTCATTTCATATTATAATATTAATGCTCTATCCAGTATATTGAGCTTCAGTTTTTATCCGGATGTTTCACTAATTATAAGATATTAGTTGACGCTTATATCTTTTGTTGGATTAACTTCATATATATATATATATATATATATATATATATATATATATATATACATATATATATATATATATATATATATGAAAGTGAAAGTATACTTTTAGTAGATAGAGCCTATAGTGAAATGGTTTAAGCTCAATATATGAGATAGAGCAATTATCAATTTATTTTCATAATTATATATATATATATATATATATATATATATATATATATATATATAAATTCTTTGTAGAATGGTAGGAAAAATCCCAGCAGAGTGCTCGATTAATTAAGAATCAAAGTTAAAAATTAAGAGCATAATATTTATTTATTCTGGTACAGAAAAATTAGTACAACATTCGTACCGTCGGTTTCAAGCACGGAAGGTCTTACCCATCCGGCTCTCTTCAGCTTCTGTTGTCATCTGTTTTGGAAATGTGAGGTCACATGACACTCTTGTTGGGACGCGTTATTTGCTCAGTGTGTTGTGTGTGTTTGTTTAAATTTGAATAGTGTCATAAGACCGTTGAGATTTAAAACACGGGAGAAGAAAGAGAATTCAAGATTAAAGGGAATAAAAAGGGGAATAAAAAAGGGGGGTAAAAAATAAAAAAATATATATATGAGAAAAAAATATATATATATATATAAATAAATATAAAAAAACATATATATATATAAAAACATTTTAATACTAAGAATAAAGGAATAAAAAAAGAAGAAAAAGAGAAAAAGAGTATAAAAAGTGGGTTAAAAAATATATATATATATAGAGAATAAATTGTAGAGAATAAAAAAGAGCGAGAGAGAAAGAAAGAATAAAAATAGAAAGAATAAAAAGAATAAAAATATATAAATAAAATATATAAATAAAAATAATAATAATAAAAAAATAATAAAATAATATAAAAAAAATAAAATAATATAAAAAAATAATAAATAAAAATTAAAAATTAAAAATTAAAGATTAAAAACAAAAATAATAAAAATAAAGAAAGGGTTTCTCAGAAGCTGAAGAGAGCCGGATGGGTAAGACCTTCCGTGCTTGAAACCGACGGTACGAATGTTGTACTAATTTTTCTGTACCAGAATAAATAAATATATATATATATATATATATATATATATATATATATGTAACTCCGAAACAGGTACATGGTAAACAGTTGATGACCCCCGTATTAATATTAGACGCGTAAGGTCTCCTGGTTTAGTTTTACTGTTAGATACTTAACCCCCCTTTTTTAATTTTTTAATTTTTAATTTTTTAAAATTTTATTTGCTTATTTTGATATTTATGAATTTTTCAACGAATGTTAAGACTGCAATATCTTGTATTTAGTTAGTTTCTCTGGGAATTAAAACTGCATTTTACTTCTTTTTTTTTGTATAAATGACTCAAAGCTTCTTTAGACGATGTATATATATATATATATATATATATATATATATATATATATATATATATATATATATATATATATATATATATATATATATGTTGTCGTGCCCGCACCCGTGTAATGACTCAGCAGTCCTAAATTACACCGGGTGTTCAATCCTGAGTGCAACAGAAATACTCAGTGCAACAGAAATCCTCAGTATAACAGAAATAGACGCATTGTCTTTCTTTCTGCGCACATCGAATTAAATTCCATCAAAGCGTTGTACCAGCAGCAGTCTGCAAGATACTAAAATAAAAGCCTCTGCCTCTGACGCTGTCTTCTCCGTGGCTGCCGACCGCACCTCACCTCACGGACCATTCTCAGACATCAATGCAGCATTTTCTCCACTATCACAACGATAATCCAGCAGCAACAATCTAACTACGTTTTCGGGGCAATCATATTTTCTACCATCCTACTATGCGAACAAACCTCAATTCCCTGCGACTGTTTGCATCCTGAGATGTCTATCTCCCGCCTCTCCCGCAGCACAGGCTTCAGCTCACTCCTTCATGCAGCGACTGCCCCAGCTCACTCCTTCATGCAGCGACTTCTCCATCTGACTCCTTCATGCAGCACCTGCTCCAACTTATTCCATTCATCTCCTTCCTGCAGATTCTGCTGCATCTCCCTCAAACGGTTTCTGCTCCGACTCCTTCCTGCAGCACGATCTTTCAGCGGCGCCTGCTCGAGCTCACAGGAACGCATCAAAGACTTCAATTCCAGCGGGTCTTGTTCCAACTTCCTGCAGAGCCTGCTACAGCTCCTTCCGGCGGCTCTTCCAGCTGCTTCAACTCCAGGTTAAGACAGGTGCTCCAGCTCCTTTCAGCGGCTCCTTCTCCAACTTCTCGCGGTCCTGCCCCGTCTCCTTTCCTGCAACCACTGCTTCAGATCCGGTCCCTTCTTGCAGGAGCACCATATTCCTGTTGATCCCGCCCTTGGCCGCGTCCACACGGATCGGACCTACTTGAGGCATCTCAACACTCGTCAGGGACGTCCACGTCAATCTAAGTGTGACGTTATTCCATGTTGTCAAGGTTCCAGTTTCGTTGTTCTTGCTGTCCAGATTCCAGTTTCTCCGTTCATGCCGATGCATCCTTTTCTGCTGTCCATGTTCCAGAAATAACTTACCTGTTGTCCAGGTCTCAGCTTCGTCATTCCAGCTACCAGTTACGTCTTCTCTGTCAATCCTTCTTTGAGCGACATAATACTTGTATTTCGTGTTGGTGACGTAACCGCAGTTTCTTTCTCACATTGTTACAATTATGGTAAATAAACGACCTTGATCATTTTTCACTTTTCATGTGCATTTGTGTTATCTTCTTTGCCATTGCCGTATTTGTATCTGTGTCTTCTTTCTTAGTTGCCACCCGACGCTGCCTAAGAGTCGGCTACTCTCCCATGTGATCAAACCCTGAAACAACATACATACATACACACATTATATGAATATATATATATATATAAATATATATATATGTATATATATATATATATATATATATATGTATATATATATATATATATATGTATGTATATATATGTATATATATATATATATATGTGTATATATATATATATATATATATATATATGTATATATATATATATATATGTATATATATATATAAATATATATATATATATATATATATATATATATATATATATATATATGTGTGTGTGTGTGTGTGTATATTATGGACTTGAAGAATCAGGCAGTTGAGATAAATTAATTCATAGATTAGCATATACAATGTTGGTTCAATTGTGTCCTTACTCCATTTGAATTGATATGGGTTACATACAATCGACATTCAACTTGCAAATGCTTTCATATCTCTCACCAGATCTGGAGTGTCTTTATTTACGCCATTCAGACTTTAACAACTGGTATCAATTGCGCCTCTCCTCCACCTTACGGTGAAGTTTGAAACTAAATCGAAAAGAAAAAATGACAAGAAAGAGACAAAATATAGAAAGCAATATAAAAAAAAAGACCCTATCATAAAACTAACTGACACCATTGGTAATCTCCGTCTACTTGTAGTAACAGATGCTTGCCACACACGTCTGTCTCAGATAAACCAGTTACGCTTGAGCGCTCACGCCTATTATGCAAAAGACAAACAGGTTATGTATGTATGTTCATTTGCTTTATTCTCATGGGCTGTTAGACCTCGGAACTTGAAATTTGGTAAGAACACGAATATCTAATTATTTTTTGAAAATTTTAATTTAAAAATACTTTTATTCACCTCCAAAAGACACATTTCCACTGATACTTTATGCATAGGTAAATCGTGGTTTTGTAAAGATATAGGATAATGGTAGGTGTGAGACACTTTCTAGCTTGGTAGAGGGTGCCCATTTTCTTTGCAACACACCTGACGACAATTGTTTGTAACGAAATATATAATAAATGAGAAAGAGCAGACGTGCGGAAATTAAATTGCCAATAAGGAATAAGCGTTTAAAATAAATAAATGTAATATATACATTACAAACGTTTGATAGGTGTCAGTCTAAAATTGTAGCCCTTCCATGTGTCCAGTATATCTTAAACTACTTTACATAGGTGTAATTAGTTTGACACAAGATCGCCATTACGGTCTCTCTCTAAATATTGTTAGCCCTATATAAAAAAATAGTAATATTGTATACTGCTTTAATTGCCAATGCCATGTTGGTTACATTGGGCGACGACATTACATGCAGAAACCTGAATACACCAATATTGTCCGTCTACAGGATTAACTGGTTCATTGTATGACACCTCTTCGGCTTTGGAATGTTCTATTGGCCAGCATTTAGCTGATAAGGATTTATGTACCAATAAATATGGGGCCGATTCCGTTTCTAATTTGAAAATTGTCGAATCCGCTGCTATTGCCTTGCGTAAGCTTTCTCTTTGTAAACAGCCAACATTTGTAAGATCGCTGAATTATTTAAAGAAAATTTAGTTAACTTCTTCTAAAAGAGGGGGTGGGGAAAAAGTAACGCTTTTTAAACGGTTCTAATCGATATATTACATTTAAAAAGCTTATCCCTAATTCTATCAGCAATTTTATTATCTCAACTCTGATCTTTCTTGTTTATTATATATTTTGCTTATCAGTGATGGTTCCCCGACGAAACAGCTCTACAGAAAAAGCTTATCGCACAAGTTATTGAAAACTATTTACAAATATAGTATTTCCATAGAAATATTACATATATAAATATATATATATATATATATATATATATATATATATGCAGGGTGATTCATCAGGGTGATTCATAAGTCACTTAGCTATTTTAAATGATTACCGTATGAAGCACAAACATACTATGAACTTTTGATGATTGTTATCTTACTCTCTAATTACTACTATTTGTTATTTTAAATTTGTCCGTTTATATATTTGTTTCTATATATATTTATTTTCATTTATTTAAATTTGTGTAAATAATCATATGTTTTTTTTCAGGCAGTATGTCATTTACAATTGAAGAGCGAATTTTTATTGTTATTGATATGACCAAATTTGATGAATTTCCCACACTTGTTGAAAGGAAATCGAAACGTCATGTGAACAGAAAGCCTCCTTCGCACAACACCATGCGCACAATTTTTTTAAAAATTCAAGGAAACTGGAAGCGTCCAAAATGCTCAAAAACCAGGTGCCCCGAAACGTAATGATGCAAAAGAAGAAGAAATCAAAACCTTGTTTGAAACAAAACCTTCAACATCAATTCGCCAGTCTGCTCAAGTGTTATCGACATCATATAGCTGCGTTCAACGAACCCTTCAAGCTGTTGGGCTTAAGAATTCTCAAGTCCAAACATTTCAAAAATAAATAGCTAAGTGACTTATGAATCACCCTGTATATATATATATATATATATATATATATATATATATATATATATATATATATATATATATATATATATATATATGAATATTCATAAAGAGAGAGAGAGGGAGAGAGTAAGAGAGAGAGAGTTATGAAAATATATTCATGCCAATTAAGCTACACAGAGGCTCCCGCGTTTCATCCCCGGGGGGAAATCTTCAGGCTATATTTTAATAACTTACTACCTAGCTATACGCACGTATCGAGCACTATTGAAGTAAATACTGAAAATTGATACAGAAAAATTACATCTCCTTATAAAATGTATGTGGATACATGAAATAGTAATATATATATATATATATATATATATATATATATATTATTGTATTTAAAACATTTTTCAAACCCAGTTACAAAGTAATCTTTGACTCTGCAGCCTTGTATTCAACCCCTCGGCTACCATCAATTACCATGAAACATAAAAGAAATTAAACTCTATATAATCCGTAGTAAGCTTATCATAATAGTGTTCTACTACGAGCCGGAATATTGCATTACTCTAAGTTTCATGGCTTATTATTATTATTGTCGGTCGAAGGATTCGAATGCTGTGACAAAGCATCCTTTGAGTCTGCAGCCTAGTAACACCCCTTGGTCACCATTAATTACCATAGGAAAGAAGAGCATTAAACTCTATATTATATCTAGTCGGCGGGCATTCATAACAAGCTGATCATAATATTGTTTGATAGCGAGCCGGAACATTGCATTACGCTAAGATTGATAGCTTATTATTTATTCATTTACAGGTTCGGTGCTTGTAGAAAGAGCGCTATAACAATATTTTTATTTTAAATATATTTTTTTTTTCTTACAGATACATGCGTGTCATGCTTAAGCAACTTTCAATGTAGGAGATTATTATTACTTCCGGTTGAAGGATATATATATATAGAACAGTTTTGTTTAATAATATTCCAATAACCATGGTTTGTTTTATTATTTTTATTTTTATTTTTTTCACATTTCCAAAAATTCCAAATTCATGTGAGATATAGTTAACGGTCCGTTTTATTTGTTTAGTGCCAAACAACATTTGTATGTCAATATCGTCTCTGCAACACTACAAAATCATCAGAAAAAGTTCACAAATAATAAGAGTTCTTAGATTAGAGTGTCTTGAAAAACACCCACATCATACATCAGTTTCATTTTAAGGTGAAAATAAACAAAAGAACAAACACAATTTTTTAAAGCAAACACTCACACGTGTGCGATCAAACTAATCAGCCATATATATATATATATATATATATATATATATATATATATATATATATATATATATATATATATATATATATATATATATATGTATATATATATATGTATATATATATATATGTATATATATGTATATATATATATATGTATATATATATATATATATGTATATATATATATATATATATATATATATATATATATATATATGTATGGTAATGTAAGACGATGTCTACAATTCGATGATTGTTCTATCTCACTACAATTAGACAGACCATCATCGAATTGTAATTGTCTGTAATTGTACTATTCTGTGTGAAAACAAGCAAGTGACTAATATTATAAGACATTTACAATTATATAGATACATTCTCTAAAGTTTAAAATATTAGTAAGGAAAAAAGTGCTCCATTTAAGATCGCTCTAAAAATATTAACCTAAAAATATTTCAGTGCAATTTAATTGGATTGATGACAACGATGAAATAAAAAAGCAACTTAAAGAATGGTCGAAAGACGAGACAGCCATTTTATTCTCGAACGCTTTGGAAATAATTGTAAAATTACTATATATTTACTTTAACAATCCATTAAGGGTTAAGGTTAGGGTTAAGGTTTAATATAGAATACAATAATGTAACATTTGAATGGCCCAACGAGTCAGGGGTTTACTAGTCCATTCTTTAAATAGCAGGTCTGAAAGGGAGTTCATATATGAGTTGAACTCTACAATATTTCGTAACACACTAATGTGTATTTTCGTAGTGAACCACGTACCTTGAACATGATAATCAAGGGAGGCGCGATAGCATTCTATCCCTTAATGGACTTCAAAAACGACCTATGCTAGAAATCTCATTTCTTTGATCAGTCACAACTCAAAAAACAATAAACCAAATTATTTAAAACTTTGCACAACATTTTCATTTGTTAGGTTCTATAAGTGTGTTGAATTTCAGCATAATTAGTCAAGGCAACCCAGAGATCCAGAAAGGTCAGGAGTGATTTTGTGTTATCCGTGTGTACGTACGTACGTGTGTGCCACCCTGTATCTCATCAACTATTTGATGGATTCAGCTGATTTTTGGCAGAGATAGAGGTTCTAGGGTCTAGTTGATGGCATTTTAATTTCAGTTTACCATATACCTTAGTTTTCCAGAAAATAAAAAAAACCTTAAAAATAACCATTTTCTTAAGGCATAGCCTTTACAAAAGTAGTGACATTCCATGATAAATGCCAGTATACTGAAATTATATGCCCTTAATAGGGTTAAGATGAAAATTCATATACACTAAATGTAACTAAAGCAAGGAAATTCCCAAATGTTTACACTTTTATTGTCATTAAGGGTATGACTACATATCAACCAAACCATTTCATTATCACATCACTACAGTATACATCTCCATGCATGAGTGGATGAAGTGTGTGAGGTGCGCTGAAGAAAAATTCCTACCAGTAAAATAGATAGCCTAGTTGTGCTCGCATACCCTTAATGACAATAAAAGTGTAAACATTTGGGAATTTCATTGCTTTTGTACATTTAGTGTATATGAATTTTCATCTTAACCCTATTAAGGACATATGATGTCAGTATACTGCCATTTATCATGGAATAAATATAGAGATTACAAAAAATCATTAATTATTACAAGACAATTATTGATTTCAATGTTTATTTAAAAGTTTTTATCAATGTAAATGAGAAAAGCGAAGACCACCTTTGTTTTTCTTTTTATCATCTATACTTTTTTATCATAGCATTGTCTCGTGTAATAGCTAGTCGTTGTTAAAAAATAGCGACAAACACTTATGCATGCACATATAATGATATGCTTGTATTGTCCAGCAGTCTCCATTTTATCCAGTTGATATAACATTTTCGGACACCCAGGCATTCACAAATGCAACGTATTATGTAAGATCTCGCGTACGCAGTCAATATTGTTGTGCTATGGAAGGTCAATCTTATTTCATTAATGAATAAAGTAGACGACAACAGACGACATCGACGGCCAATGGAAATACCTTTTATTATGAGCTGTACTGAGAAGATATTAAGACCAGCGTCAATTTTACAAAAGGGTCCCACGCATTTCTGAAGACTTTGTTTTGCTGCCGGTGAGTTATAATAGCCAGCGACGTATTTCCTGCTAGTCTCATCTCAGAACTTAATCTGGTTGACCTATAAAACAGACTATATGGGCACTGCATGAAATAGTCTAAAAACATGTATTCTTACGCCAAGATATGTGATTGGCCAGTGAGCCAATCATTCAGTGGTAAACTTGTCTATTTACATCAAAAGACAATAGTACATTAAAATATGTGACTGTTTGCTATACATTAAAAAATATCCATTCTATGACCTTCAAAGTTTCTGTCTATGAGTCCCACCCTCTCTTACCATATGTTGTTTGATTCCCCACACTTAGGTCATACATTATAACTATCACGTTCGTATTTCCCCTTCTCTATCTATCTATCTATCTATCTATCTATCTATCTATCTATCTCCTTCTCTCTCTCTCTCTCTCTCTCTCTCTATATATATATATATATATATATATATATATATGTATATATATATATATATCTTTCTCTCTCTCTTTCTCAGTTCAGTGTTCTTTTCTCTTTTTGGTTTGGCTGTTGATGGGGCATTCGATCGGATGCTATACACCCACCTGCTATTTCAGAGACTCCAACCGATATATTTTCTAGGATACTAAATGTCTCTTTAAATGAAATTGTTTAGAACTATCTTGCACGTGGTTCACTGGATATATTCGCCAACTAGTTGTCCTAGTTCTTTTGCATGAGCCCAGTGGCTCCTATGATTACTAGAATTATTGAATTCTTCCTAAGGTACCAGTTTCTTTTAATGACATACATAAGACCTTACTATTTAGTTCTCTTCACCAGATTAGCTCCGCTTATGCCGATATCAATAGGGGCACTGACTTCACCTAGGGTTGCTACTCTCTCCCTCCTTTTCCAGATCACTATGCCAGGTTGTAACAGCTGCGTTTTCTAAGTATGAAGCTGCAGTGGGTGTATACTCATAGTGGATAGTGGATAGTGGATAGTGTATGACTTATGCATAACAGTTATTCTAAGACTTGATGCTAAGTTTGTTGTCTCACCCTCATCTCTGTTTAGGCCGGCATCGTAATTTACACTGCCTTCGACTAGGGTCTCTACTCTCTCTCGCTTGTCCCATATTACGATGTCAGGTTTTACAGCTTCGTTCTTCTTCACGAACACACAATTTATAGAATGATTTACATTTTCTTAAGGTTCCAGGTCATTTTCATGAAGTAAATAAGTGATTGGTATTTACCTCATCTCCCTCACAGTTTTGGTAGACCGGCATGACTGACTGTAACAAGGGTTGTAGCTCTTTCCCTCCTCTCTGATATCACTATGTTCGATTTAACAATTGCGTTTTCTTTGTGTTTAGCTCTAAAGATTGCATATTCATAATGGATAGAGTATGACTTATTTTCGACAGTTGTTTTTTTTTCTGGCATATGTTCCTAGGACTTGCTGGGACAATTTTCTTGCAGATGATCCAGTGGAAGTTCACTCGGTTTTATGAGAAGCTGCTTACATTCAGACTTATAGACAAACAGCGAACGAAGTCAGCATACTTTCTTTTGTGATGGTAAAAATAAACTCTCTCTAAGACAGTAAAAATAAATATTTTGTCAACCGATTCTGAGACACCAGATGGAATTCCTCTTTTGCGATTCACGCCTGGCCGTATCGGCTAGAGTAAGATCTGCTTAAACTTCGATATAAGCCGCTTAAGTAGGCTTTAAGTTTAACGTTTGTTTTTGCTTAGGTTTTTTCATGAGATCTCTGCAGTAAATCAAATTTAGAACAATCGGGTTTCATGAACTTCTTTCATCCTCGTAATCCCAGATAAGCTAAGCTTATGTCCGTCTCAAGTCCACACTGATGCCAACGAATATCTCGAGACATCAATATCTCAAATAGAAATGATGTGATTTGCGAAGTATTTGAACTACTGTTCTAATCTTGGATGTTATTCTCACAAAGTCTCGGCCGATCAATCCTCCGGCCTTTTGCAGGTGCGACTTGTCGAACTTGGAAATATTTATGTCGAATTCAGGCATTTATATGGAATTTCCAACCGAACCCTTCATCTAAGCCACGGGGGTAAGTTGTTCTCGTTCCGTCGGCTATGGCCAGGTAGACTGCTTAAGTATTTTTTTTTAAATGCTATTCTTAGTTAGTATCGCCTGTAGCAGAGATTGGACCTTCAACCTCCTGTTAACTGTCATTTAGAACTAATTATTATTAAACATAGTATCGTTTGCGCCACGTGTCTGTCCTCATCTAAAAATATTCTGAGAGCCAGTCTAACTTATTATACGAAAAGGTGGCGGTGATAAAATAAATACAAGCATGAACTTTTCGGGTCCTGTCGGATTACAACTGATAGTTTCATCAGGTATTTTGTCAATCAGGCAGTATAGTAAACCGATAAATAATTCGAAAATACAAAAACTAATATACACTAAATCACTTTTAAAAATGCAAAGAAAATTTCGTTTTATCGACCTGCATAGTTTTAATGTTCTGTAACTTTAAAATAGTTTTTATCAATATAAGATTTCGTCGAAACAGTTCGATATTTCGTAATTTTCAGAGGCTTTTCCAAGTTTATCCAGAAGAGGGCGATGTTTTTACGTATATTTATGTGTTCCAAGTGGAGTGTTAAGTTCTGATAGGAATTGTGTTCGGTTAATTCCTTTCTATTTCGATTTCTGATCCGTTAACTATACTGTATTGTTGCCAGGATGTTGTCAACATTTACACTTGGCATTTCGGGACTTCTATTCAAATGGGGTGTGATTTTGCTGCTTGTCGGTTTAGACGGGTTTTTTTTCGTTGAGGAGGCACAAGTGGCATGAGTTCGTCTGCGGCTGAATGTGCTATGGCGAACTCGTACGTGTAAAACAAGTACTTGTAAAAGAAGTATATGTAACAGAAGTACTTGTAAAACAAGTACTTGTAAAACAAGTACTTTTAAAAGAAGAACATGTAACATATGTACTTGTAAAACAAGTATTTGTAAAACAAGTACTTGTAAAAGAAGTGCATGTAATAGAAGTACTTGTAAAACAAGTACTTTTAAAAGAAGTACATATAACAGAAGTACTTGTAAAACAAGTACTTGTAAAACAAGTACTTTTAAAAGAAGTACATGTACCAGAAGTACTTGTAAAACAAGTACTTCTAAAACAAGTACATGTACAACAAGTACTTCTAAAACAAGTACATGTACACCAAGTACTTGTAAAACAAGTACATGTAAAACAAGTACATGTAAAACAAGTACATGTAAAACAAGTAATTCTAAAACAAGTACATGTAAAACAAGTTCTTGTAAAACAAGTACTTGTAATACAAGTACTTGTAAAACAAGTACTTGTAAAACAAGTACACGCAAAACAAGTGCATGTAAAACAAGTACATGTAAAACAAGTTCTTGTAAAACAAGTACTTGTAAAACAAGTACTTGTAAAACAAGTATTTGTGAAACAAGTACTTGTAAAACAAGTACTTGTAAAACAAGTACTTGTAAAACAAGTACTTGTAAAACAAGTATTTGTGAAACAAGCAGAAGGATGCAACATTGACGTCATGGGGCAGTGGTCGGAGCATGGTTGCCGGCGCCAGGCCTTTTATAGACCTTTTTTGGACCCTTACTAATTGAGATGCGAATGGTGGCTTTGTAGATGTATAGCCTACTGGCAAATGTGTACAGTTTTCTAGCGCAGTAGATGGAGTCCACCTTCGTAGCATCAGCCATGACAATGTCTTCTACGTATTTTTCCAACTCATGTTGCCAGACGGAGAAGTAACAATAAACTCTTAGGTAGAGAATTATTAGTCATGGTAATCGGTGGATGAGAAGGTTTATTATAATTGTTAAAGGAAAGGATATTTGTCTTAGTAGCATTAAATGTCACCATCTTTTTATATCCCAATTCCACTATAGACAGGAAGTCATTTACTAAAGTTTCAGGCATTGCCTTGTATATGCCTGCATTTGTTTTTTCCCATAGGTCTGCTATAAAGGGTGGCGTTATCAGCAAATATATGCAATCAGAAATGTACACACATAGATGATATACGAATAAATAACACATTGTGTTCATTTTATTTCGAATACGAATGTCGAGTTTAAGTTTAAGCTAATATATAAGCATTTTTGGTAATAAACAAGTATGTTCGTATTAAACTCGCAAAAAATCTGTGCTTAAGTGTATACGTTTCCATAAATGCAATGACGGCGTTTTTTTGCGACGGCTCTGATCGATGTCGCTGTTGCGTATATATCCAGATGGGCAACAGCTATAGCTTAGTTTCACTCCTGAGGCATGTTACACAAGCTGAAATAACATCCGCTAGTTTCGACTGCAAACACTTACAGCAATTGATATTTCAAACTTAGTCCTGTCTGGATACTTAATGGTGATTACGAATGGTTATAGCGTATGTGTTTATCGACTTCATCAGCCTTTTAAGATATTCAAAAAGTGGTTCGTTTCGGAAACTTATATATATATATATATTTATATATATATATATATATATATATATATATATATATATATATATATATATATATATATATATAACATCTTTGTAATATAGCAGGAAAAATTAAAGCAGACTGCTCGATTAATTAACAATTAAAGTTAAACATTAACAATTAAGAGCATAATATTTATTTATTTTAGTACAGAAATATTAGTACAACATTCGTTCCGTCGGTTTCAAGCACAGAAGGACTTAGCCATGCGGCTCTCTTCAGCTTCTGTTAACAGAAGCTCAAGAAGCTGAAGAGAGCCGGATTGCTAAGTCCTACTGTGTTTGAAATCGACGGGACGAATGTTGTACTAATTTGTCTGTACCAAAATAAATTAATAAATACACACACACACACACACACACACACACACACATATATATATATATATATATATATATATATATATATATATATATATATATATAATAGAACAGTTTGTTATTATATTCCACTAACCATGGTCTGTTTTATTACTTTTATTTTTATTTTTTTCGCATTTCCAAAAATTCCAAATTTCTGTGAGATATATTTAACGGTCCGTTTCATTTGCCTTGTGCCAAACAACATTTGTATGTCAATATCGTCTCTGCAACACTACAAACTCATCAGAAAAAGTTCACAAATAATAAAAAAGTTCTTAGATTAGAGTGCCTTGAAAAACATCCACATCATACATCAGTTTCATTTTAGGGTGAAAATAAACAAAAGACAAACAACAAATTTTAGAGCAAACACTCACACGTGTGCGATCAAACTAATCCGCCATTTGGATTTGGATTTTTTTTTCGTTCAAAGCTAGTATCTCCTAAAAGAATTAGTGCGAACAGTTTAAAAAACTTTAATTCGGTAATAATTGCTAAAATATTTAATATGTACTATAATTTATTTATAAAGTTCCAGTTTATTTGAAGATAATTTATTTTTTATTAAAGTTACCTGAATGTTTATTTAAGTCATTAGGGTGCGAAACTCATTTAAGCAGATCATTATAGAGCTAGTCTCATTGTGTCAAACCGTTCATTCAATCAACTATTAAAAAAGTTTCTTCTACATAAGTGTTTATATTGAATTTATATAGTATTTATTAATAAACCCTTTCTAACAATATTGAGATAAGCTTACCTTCCCAGAATACATCACTCAAGTAGTAAGTAACTAGTTAAAATGCGAAACTAAGGGGGGTATATTCATGGCGAAATGTATCCTCCATATTTAGCCAGACTACGGTTTCGAAACATAGAATGAGCATTATATATTTATTTATTTATTCAATTTCTTTAAAAAAAGTGTTTTTAAAAAATCAATGAACATTTACAATATTGCTCTAAAAAATAGTGGTTACTATAATACCGAAATTAAATAATTAATAATAATTAAAACAAAATAAAAAGGAAAAGAAAAAGAAATACAATCTACTATACACCGCATTATAACCAGATGCTAAAAACTAAACTGAGCAAAAAATTCCTAAATCGGATTGAAAAACATTTCCCTGTAACCAATCATCTGCATACAATATTCAATTAAAATAACCTAAAACTATACTACAGCTGCTGCAAAAACGTTGAAATAATAATTAAGGTACACAATAACAAAATAGTAAAAGAGAACAGCAGAGAGTGTGGCAAAATAACAAATTACACAAGAAACAACAACTATAGCAAAAATAACACTAAGAAGAACAAAAATATAAACAATACAAATAGAAATTTAAAAAAAAACACTAATAGTAACCACCCGAATAGAAATGAAAGGTAATAAAAATCATTTAAACTGTCAATACGTCTATGAGACCAACCGTGACACTATTCTTTTCAACGTTTTTTAATTTTCTAATGTATATGGTGTCATGGTAACTTTTAGTATGATTGTTTCTTTTAAATACAAACGTTCATTACAAGTCAATGTCATAATTTACCTGTTATTTTTCTTCGCTTCCTTCTGTCGTTGAGGCCGTAACATAGATGTCTGCTTCGTGTTCATTTTTTGTTGTGACGTGGATTTTTCACGTGCTTAGTTGCCTGGTATCATTTTTTCTCTGCTGGCCCGCGATCATAATTGTGGTGTATCTGGAAGTCTTATTCATCTTCTTTGTGGTAAGACCGGGGAAGGTAATTGCCGTTTTCTAGATTAGTTGGTCTACTCCTGTATGTTTCTGACTTAGCTAATTCTTCAGAATGCATGACTTAGGAAAAGGGGGAGGGTTGGCTCATTCTCGTATCATTCGAGACTTTAGCTCATTGTGGCACGTCAACTCCCCTCAAATCTCCATAGCTAACCTGTTAAAACTATCGTGTTCTCTCACTGTCAACCACGTGACGTCATTGTTTCCTTAGTTCGCGTCATCACCCACTCACGTTACGTTATCGTATGTTACATAATCGCAAGTTACGTCATCGCATTCTCACTCGCGTTGTGTTTGACTTTTGCCAACGTGTCCCTTGATCTCTGACCCAACTTCTGTTAGTAGGAATACAGACTCACCAAACCAACCCTTGTCAGCTTGATTTTGGCACGTGACTCTTCATTTCATCTAATTCACAATTCACACTAGCTGACGTACACCTTTTAAACAATAGGGCCCCTCATAATGTAACATGTGTAATAATGGGTGTATATATATATATATATATATATATATATATATATATATATATATATATATATATATATATACTTTAACATTTCATGACATATATATGATTACATGTAAATAATCTGCGACACTGGCACTTCGATGTTATCGATCACCAGCTGTTATAAATTAAGATCTCACCAGGAAGAGTTAGTTAGAATCCGATTTCTACTGAAGATCATATTAGAGAAGAATGAAATGAGGAAGAAAAAAAAGAAAAGAAAAGGAAATTTGAAATGTGAAAGGTCACGTGGTTTTATTTGAGACCGTTGATAATCAAACATAAAATGAAATAAAATCAAGTGAAATGGAGTGAAATGAGATAAACAAAAGAATATAAAATTATGAATTACACACACATTGAGGAAGAATGAAATGTATTTGATTTTCATTATTAAGCGCGTTGATTAAAGGCGTGCATCTAAAGTGGGTCTATTCTTTCTCTGTGTGTACATTTCTGCGCGCTTACCGACACTTGCTTTCGTTTTGTATTTAATTCGGGTTCAAAACATTTTTAAAAGATGAAAAAAAAGACGACTTCAGTTGTGAAGAGACGATTCTCATCGTTTGTGACAGCCTGTGTGAGTAGAAGCCACTTGGATCGAGTGAATGAGAAAAGGGAGGAGAGTAAGATGAAGATAGAGCGAAACGGAGAATGGGAATAGACAGACGGAGAGAAAGAGACGTTTAGCGAATAACCAAAACAAATGTTAAATAGACAGCAGTGACGTAGGGAAAGGGGGAAAGGACAGAAGAAGATCAAGATCCCTGTTTTTGTGTGGGTGATGGTGGGTTGGGTGCTGAAAGACAAATTGAAACAAACTAGGAAGCGATTACCCTTCCGACCCCTACACTGCCTCAAACCACTACACACACACGTGCACGCACACACACACACACACACACGTACACACACACACACACAGACCGCACTGCGTGACCTGAGCGTCTTTCTACTTGGAGCCCCACCTCTCGTCTATCCAAGATTATCGGACTATCTCCTTCTCCTTACTCAACGCCCTCCCTCCCACTCTCATCATTCAAGAACCCCGAGGGAATTTTTGTCTCTTTTAACGTCTCTCCTCTACCCCTTCCCCCACTCTCATTCGAAACTCTGTTTTTCGCATTCATTAAAACCTGCTTATTATGCGCCCCTTGTTTACACCCCTTTGAACATTCGGTGTCAATGTTTTTGACACTTATTTTGTTCCATGCGGAAAGAGTCGCGCTGCCTGACTAGGAGAATATTCCTCCCACAGAAAGGCTTTATTCGGTTCTCCGATGTCTGGACACGGGTCGAATTACCTTTGATGTCATCAACTCTGGTTTACAAAAAATGTGACAAACCTTATTGAGTTTCTTCTTCTTCTTCTTCTTCTTCTTCTTCTCCTTCTTCTCCTTCTTCTTCTTCTTCTTCTTCTTCTCCTTCTTCTTCTTTTTCTCCTTCCTCTTCTTCTTCTTCTTCTTCTTCTTCTTCTTCGTCTTCTCCTTCTTCTTCTACATCTTTGACTTATTCTCCTTCTCCTTCTTCTCCTTCTTCTCCTTCTTCTCCTCCTTCTTCTTCTTCCTCGACTCTCCTTCTACTTCTTCTTCTTCTTCTTCTTCTTCTTCTTCTCCTTCTTCTCCTTCTTCTTCTTCTTTTTCTTCCTCTTCTTTTACTTTTTCTTAGTTTTCTTCTCTTTCTTCTACTTCATCTTCTTTTTCTCTTTCTTCTTCTCCTTCTTCTTCTTCTTCTTCTTCTTCGACTTCTTCTTCTTCTTCATCTTCATCTTCTTCTTCATCTTTTTTTTCTTCTTCTTCTTCTTCTTCTTCTTCTTCTGCTTCTTTTTCTTCCCCTTCTTTTACTTTTTTTTAGTTTTCCTCTTTTTCTTCTTCTTCGTCTTCTTTTTCTTCTTCCTCTTCTTCTTTTATTGCTTCTTTGTCGTCGTCTTCTTTTTCCTATCTATCACCATATTCTTCGTTTTTTCCTCTTCTGTTTTCTACTTTTACTTCTTTTTTATTTCTTGATGTTTTTTCTATTTTCTTTTCTTTTTAAAGAATGTGTTCCTTCTTTTTTAATCCTTCTAATTCTTTGATTCATATTCTTTTCTTTTTTATCTATCTTATTTGTTTTTCATTTCTTTGTTTTTCTTTGCTTTTTCTGCTTTTTCTGTTTACTTTTTCCTGTTCATATTCATCTGTCTCTTTCTTTTTCTTCTCCTTCCCCTTTTCATTTCCCTCCGTTTCCTTTATTCTTTTTTATGATCATTCTACCTCATTTCCTTCTTCTTCTTCTTCTCGTTATTCTTATTCTTGTGTTTTTCTTTAGTTTTTTTTATTTACTTTTCGTTTTCTCTTCTCTCTTTCCTTTGCTGATCTCTCAGCCCTCTCTTGGGCTCACCGTCTTCTTGTCATCATCATCATCATCATCATCATCATCATCATCATCATCATCATCATCATCATCATCATCATCATCATCATCATCATCATCATCCTTGTCCGATGCACTTTGTTCCTCCAACATCATTACCCACATAGTGACATCCATCTTTTTTTTTTCAACTTTGCTCTTCTGTCCTATAATAATTTGTACCATAAATCAGTTCGCCCCTGTCAAGTGCATTAGATCTGAAACCCATTTTGACGGATTATAAACACATTTTCCTTTTACGGTCATGCATTATTATTATTCGTGTAAAGAAAGTTTAACATTAATCTGGTAACTTGAAGCGGACCGCTTTTTAAGCAATGTTGCTGTCGGTCTATGGTCTAATTCTGTCCAGTCCATGTAGGTCATCCCTTTACATTCTCTCTGAGAAGAAGTAAGGTTATTGCTAATCGTCCGGCGCGCTTTTATCAGGGAGTTCCGACGAGTTGCTCAGGCATTTTGTTGTAAGCAAAAATGTGTTTATCTTAGCGCGCAGGCTTCTCAAAACCACACCTTACTTAGTGTATAACCTCCTCGATAGGAGGTAAATAATATGTCAAGTTAGTGTTTAACCTACATATACATTGTACACTGGAGTCTGATGTTGCACTGTTAGATATATGTTGTGCAATTTCATTGACCTTCGCCCCACATTGGGGCGCCTCAGGCGATTTGTAATCAACCTTTGCAGATTAGAATAGACCTTGAATTTACTTTCGATAGTCTCGTAAATTTCGCTGCCTTTGTTTTGTCCTTCAGTCCTCATATTCCATGAACGATTTTTCTGACAAAGGGGAGAGAATTGATGTGTTCTGGGTAAGAATATATTCATTTAACACTTATATTTGGCTAGTTTTCAGCCTTGAAGTAGTATTGTTTGCCTTTTTGCCTTTTGCATAAAGTGGCTTCATACCTTGTCCGGAGGGATTTCCACACACACACACACACACACACACACACACACAAACACACACACAATTTAAATTAAAAAAACTTTTAAAATTGACAAGAACAAGATACTTACACATTGCAAACCAGAGTCCGTTGTCGCACCGTTATTTATATGCGGTGCAATTTTATTTCCTTTAGTACTAGAGCAGAAAAGTTAGGCACAAGGCCAGTCTTTATAGTATACCAAAAAGGGGAACATTTTGCATAAGAGAACACTTTGACATGGTCGGTCCTGTCATCGTTTCACGTTAATCGGAAGACGAGTGCTTGCTATGAATATTTTACAGGAGTAACCAGGAAATAGCGATAGAATATAGAAATACCATCAACGTCTATTCTGTTTGAAAGGGGGTGTAGGGAAGGGAACAAATAACCTCTAATGAATTATGAAGTCGACTCTGTACTCAAAAGCAAAGAAGATTGAGATTCAAAGCAAAGAAGATTGGGAGGTAACAGTTGCTTAGTGGTTAACGGCGCGGACTGAAAACTTGGGTGTTCAAAGTTCGAATCCAGTTCGTTCTACAGCTACACTGTAAGTACCTGATATTTTTCTAGAGAAATATCGGGGAAATAAATGACAATAATATTATCATCTGATTCATATGAAATGAATGAATGAATAAAAGGAAATAGAACTCATAGCGACACTTCCTCAGATGTGACAGCCGTACCCCCCCTCATCTTTGGCCGTATCTGACTCATACACGTAGAATATAGCATCAGAAGTCAGCTAGATTTTTGTGTGATTTTAAAAACTTTTCCTTGCTTTTATATGGAGTATTTATTTACCTCCTCTCCAGGAGGTTAGACACAAGGCCAGTTTTATATTACTCCCACAAGTAAGATGTGACTCAAGGTCGGGTCGGGAAAGTGGGGTTTGAAAAGCCAGCGCCCGAGAAAGTGAGCACTCTGGCAATTAAAAATTGCCTGGGCAGCCCCGTCGGCATTCCCCGATATTAAGCAGTAAGCAATAAACTTACTCCTCCCCAAAGAGGGGAGGAAATGCCTAGGAGGGTGAACCTCCTAGCACTGCACAAGACCGACATATAGACCGGCGTAAATCAAGCCCCGAAGGCCAAGACAATACCAATTTATATGGTGTAGTATCCATCGGAACAGATACTACACTTTGATCTTAGCCAAATACAATATGTTTTGGAGGGATTTATACCTCAGTATAAAATACATTGGCATGTTTAAATTTTATAAAATCGGCCTTGCGAGGGACGTGCGTGGGTTGCCTAATAGATAGCATCATAGACGATGAAAATGGGTATGCGAAGTTCAAATGCTATCGGGCAGGTTGCGTTCAATTACGCGCTTGTACCGTTAAAGAATGTACCCCCATGTAATCCGCAAATAGCGACTAGTGTGAAATTACTTGAATTTAATGAATCAGTGGCAATAGGATTAGTATTGAGATATTAAATGACACAACAGTGGTCGATATGCCGTAAAAACCACACACACCAAAACTAAACTAAACAATACATATTTAATGTCACATCCTTCCTCGTCATGGAAGGGTCAGCCGTAACGTGTATAGTATCTGTGCTACCCTGCTTGCAGTGTTCTGGTAAATAACCAGAAGAGTCGGTATCAGGATCAGTCGTCTCTAGTCGTTTCTGCATTTGTGTGTCAGGCACGGAACAACCACTCAATGAAATGAAAGTGGCACGTGACCTTAGCACCGACACATGTAACCGCCGAACCTTGCTGTTCTCAGTGGTGGCGGTACAACCCTGGAATCATGCGAGGATGAAATTCATGTGGACGAGACTATCCTCTTGGTGAGCTCTATGCAGAAGTTCGAACCACTTAACAAAGAAAACAAACTAAACCACGCAGAACTCGGCATTTGTAAAGTGTTCATAATTACCCAACATAAACATAAATAAGTAGCAAGTACGTCAATCGTATGATATTTCAGTACCGAGACACGACAGATGCCTCCCGTAAGATACCTGCGCGAGAAGTCCATAGTAAAGCAAGGTTGGGAAGCCGAAACCTGAACCGACATTGTTCTAGTCCAAAACGGGTGAAACACTGCTGGAAACGGCAGAGAGAAACCTGATCAACCTGACAAGCAGCACAATCCCACTCTTCACTCTAGAGCAGGCGCGGACAACCTCCGGCCCGCGAAGATTTAGTGTCCGGCCCGTCACCCTGTTATGCTTTATTATTGCAATCCGGCCCGCGGACATCCCAGTAAAACTCATATTATTTTGTGACATAAACGTAAAAGTAGGTTTCAATTAAGATTTACAGTGGGTTAAAAATGTATAAATATCAGCGAGCGATGATGCATGTATATTTAACTTTTCTTTAACTATTAATTTCAAATCCTTGGCCTGAGATAAAAATAGAAAAAGAGAATAGGGAAAGGCAAATAGGAAACGAGAGACGAGGAAAGGGCATAACACAGAGAACCTACGTGAGGTGTGTCAAAACGAATGCTGGATCAACTTGCTACTTCCCCCATCATTATTTTTTATGATTCAAAAATAGCTCTTCCTCGGTGCTTTTTATAACATTACATACAGAAGTATGTAGAGTGTTCAATGCATTTTTTGTACAATTTATTCATGTTAACAAAATATAGTAATTCTGAGATTTCGTTTTTCACTCCGGCCAGCGATCTCTTTCCAAAAGTTTCATCTGGCCCTAACTCTGAAAAGGTTGCCCGCCCCTGCTCTCGAGGTTGCCAGATTCTGGAAAGCTTTCTACTCTAATTGTTATTTCCTCGAACGGATTTCCTTTTAAATTCACTTCCTGCTCTCTGTTTTCTTAGACTATACCAAGGGGACAAATTTAAATCTCATGTAAACAAATATCTCGCCGCACTTAGGATGCACCTATGAATCTGACTCGTAAAAAGACAGTAACCACTTACGTTTCAGTTGCAATGTGCCTTGTTTGGGGTGAATAAAAGTAAATAAAAGATGGCGACGTCGATTTTGTACTCTGTCAAGGCAGGAAAAGCTGCTCTGGCCGCCACCTCTCAAGATCTGTCAGCAGTACTCAATCTTAAACGTATCTGATGCTTATACACTCAGGAGATTGCATAAGCAGTTTCCCAACTGACTTCAGCGTGGTCGTCTCCAAGTCTAATGTAAACAAATACCTGTTGAGCCGTCTTTTTTAATAATCGATTATATTCAAGTAATTTCCGTCCCATTATACCCATTGTTTAAGGTCCTCTCCTTGCAACGATCACTGCCCAACTGTAACGACTACACCGCCTTACTTAATCAATATGGAAACACAGGAACAATAAAATAAAAGATAACATTTTAATTAGGAAAGGAAAGTTGCCCCTTGGTTTCGTCTAACGGACGTGTGAGTAAAAGTGACATACAGTTTCTTACCCTGCATACACTTTTCAAGGGGCAAGGGTTATCTTAATGTCCTTCCCTGTTTGCTGAAAGCCCAGTGTGAATAGCACCTATCTCTCTTTTAGACAACAGACTGCCCAAAAAGGCTATATGTCTTTATAATTTACAAACGGTCTTATGGCCGTTAAAAAAGACACTGTTTTCTTTGTCTTAAGTAGTAATCGTCAGTTTAGTTAATGTATCATGTTCATTAGCTCCCCTCTCTCTCTTTTAAAATACTTATCAATCGTCTCAGAAATTAGCGAGGTGACAGTTTTACGTCCAACCGGAAGTTCAATGACGTCATATGTCGCATATAATTAAAAATACGAACATATTTCTTTAATAGTAATAGTTTAGTCAATATTTCAGCTCTTTCTCTCTCTCTCTCTCGCTCTGTTTATGTCTGTCTCTGTCTCTGTCTCTGTCTCTGTCTGTCTCTGTCTGTCTGTCTGTCTGTCTGTCTGTCTGTCTGTCTGTCTGTCTGTCTGTCTGTCTGTCTCTCTCTCTCTCTATCTCTCTCTCTCTCTCTACTCTACCAATACTTATTAATCGCCTTAGAAATATGCGAGATGTAAGTTTTAAATCCCACCGGAATTTGAATGCCATCATATGTCACATCCAATTTTAAATTCAAATGAATGCATTTATTTTTTTGTCTAAATCTCGACTTCCCTTTCATGAGGAGCTGAATTTTCCCCACATTAAAACCGACCATGTGTCTAACCGCGCTCTCGTAGTGAGGCAAGTACAAGACGTGCATGCCACTTTCCTACACAAAAAGAAAACGTTAGCCACATGGTTAGGTGGTTTCCTGTTGGGAAAATCTAGCTCTACGAAAGCGAACATTTTTGATTGGGGAAAAAAATGGAGAGAAATTTATTGGTCCATGAGAATTTCCTCTTCTGTGACAGAGGAGAGAACACCCACTACACTTTCATCGTAGTCGAAGTCCAGATATATTGTATATATTTCTCGTAATAGTTGGCGTTCGTTTGTTATCTTTTAAAATTTATATTCCCAATGATTAAATTCTTATTTATTATTATAAAAAAAAGAGAATGTCTGAAATACTAAAATAATGATAATTATATGATCAGGGTGGACGTTTTTTTAATTGTGATTTTACAATTTTCTTAATAATAAAAATACTTTATAATTAATATTCGATGACGTTTTTCTATGTTTTTTTATTTTTTTGAATGTGAACAATTCATCATTTTTATCCGAGAAAACAAATAACAAATGCATACGTGCATTAATCAGACTACACACATACGCACACATACACCCTCGCATTATTATTATTATTATTATTATTATTATTATTATTATTATTATTATTATTATTATTATTATTATTATTATTATTATTATTATTATTATTATTATTATTATTATTATTATTATTATTATTATTATTATTTTTTTTTTTATTATTATTATTATTATTATTATTATTATTATTATTATTATTATTATTATTACTATTACTATTACTATTACTATTACTATTACTATTACTATTATTATTATTATTATTATTATTATTATTATTATTATTATTATTATTATTCTTATTATTATTATTATTATTATTATTATTATTATTATTCTTATTATTATTATTATTATTATTATTATTATCATTATTATCATTATTATCATTATTATTATTATTATTATCATTATTATCATTATTATCATTATTATTATTATTATTATTATTATTATTATTATTATTTTATTTTTATTTTTATTTTTATTTTTTGTATTTTTTTTTTATTTATTTATTTATTTATTCATCTATTTATTCGTACGGGTACAGCTTTTGAACTAAACAAAACCGACTGTTGTCGACATACGTAGACAGCAGGAAAAAGGCGAATCGAAACGAACCGGCGTCAAAATAAAAACTAGGCGGCTTTCAACAAAAATAAAATAATGAAACAAAAACCACTCATTGTGTGTTTTTTTTTTTCATGTCTATTTATTTATTGAAGAAGAAAGTCAATTAATTTTTTTTCACGGGAAATTTAAAAAGTTGACTTTTTCTCCGAGTAAATTGTATTTTTTATGATAAACTAAAGGTTGTAACGAACATAATCAATGAAAAAACGATTTTTACAAATTTGTATCGTTACCTTTTTTTGGGTACTGGTACAGCTCTTGAACCGAAAAAAACTACAACGTTAGTGTTAGGTTAAAACAAACAGTTCGATTGTTGTCCAGTTTAAAAGTTGTACAAGTTTCCTTTTTGTGAGAATTTATTTTTAGTCAGATAAAGTTGTCGTTTGCTTCCGGAGCCTTCTGATTCGCAAATCGCTTCGGCACCTTCTATTTATGTTTACATAAACGGTCGGAAAATGTTGAACAAAATGTATGTTTTGTCTGGTTCATTTTTATTATTATTATTATTATTATTATTATTATTATTATTATTATTATTATTATTATTATTATTATTATTATTATTATTATTATTATTATTATTATTATTATTATTATTATTATTATTATTATTATTATTATTATTATTTTTATTATTATTATTATTTGTAATGATCGTTTTTATTGTATTTAGAAAAAAAAACATTCTTCTTCTTCTTCTTGAATGTGCATGTTATATTATGGGTGGGGCCCCATATTTTTGAAAACGATTAAGTTAGCTAATATGAATTATGGCTGGGGTCAATTGAGACAATAAGTGCGGGTTAAGCTGACATGCACTGGAGGTGATTGTTGTGAGCGAATGATTTTTGTCAAACCATAACAAAATGACAAATTCGGCACCGACACGAACATCTCGGGTCGGAGAATGTCAGATATGGAACGATTATTGAATGTCGTATCTGATTGGGTGACGCGGGGCAAGTGTCTGTTACGTCATTTGTTTTTCTCAAAAAGTTTTTGAAGGGAACGCATTGGGAGCTTACAGCAATAAGATGAACCATGTAGCCGCTCGTCCTAAAAGCAAGCGGACCCATGAGAAAATAGGCTAAACACTATGATATGAACCTCGAATGAGATCCGACATATATCACCATGCATCCGTCGTTCCCCACAACAAAAGGTATGAATGATAGAAGAATGGTATGAGACGAATGGATAAATCTCCCTTCACAGCACAAGATAGATGAATAAAATAATTGAATCTCTCTATGAGAAAAACCTGTCACCGAGTTTTGTAACCTGCATGAAAACAAAGTTTGCCGATAGAATAAAGACCACTAGAGTAGATCACGGCCAGATATTTATGCAACCCACGGCCCAGATGGAAACGACGACCAGTAGACGAAGAAAAAGCTATGAGGTAGCTTTTTGTGTACAATTGAACATTTTCGTGTCTTAATTTGATAAAGTAAAATGAAAATCGGTGACAGTATAAAAAAGAAAAAAAGTGTACATAATGTGTTAAGAAAATATGTTTAAAAACAAGAAAAGTGTTAAAAAGAAAAACAATGTTTAAAGGGAACAGTGTTTAATATAGTAGTTAAAAATAAAATGTTTAAAGTAAGCATGTTACATGCACTCGGATTGTTATTATTATTATTATTATTATTCTTATTATTATTAATATTATTATGATGTAATGTTTGTATATATATATTTATATATATATCCCCCCACTTTTTGACTTGCGCCCCCAACTTTACGGTCATCAATAATGAAGTTATATATGCATGTGTTTAACCGGGCCCCCCACTTTTTAGGAGAGCCCCCCCCACTTGTAGAACTGTGTCGCCGGTCCTGTATATACATATATATGCATATATATATATATATATATATATATATATATATATATATATATATATATATATACACATATATACATATATACACACATATATATATATATATACATATATATATATATATATATATATATATATATATATATATATATATATATATACCCCTACCGATGCCTATTTAAAATCCTTTATGCACGCGGGTTGAACTTGTCGTCGCCGCTATTAACATTGTAATCGTTTAGACTCCAGGCTGATTTATCGTTCGTTGATAGATTAATGCCGACACTCGATGTTTAGTTCATAAGACGCTTATTACAAAAGACAGAAACATAAGTTCCACATGCGTGTGAAGGAGAGAGGGAGAGAGAGAGAGAGAGAGAGAGAGAGAGAGAGAGAGAGAAAGAGGCGAGAAGGAGAGAGAATGAGATATGGAAATGGGCAGATAATCCGTCTAACTACATCAGCCGCCCTGCGCGTATTGTTCCTATTTTTGGTGCAAACACGTCTTTCCTCGTTCAAGTCTCGCCAGTTATGAAGATTATATAACCAGAAATAACGTGCCTTCCTAAACTTCCGACGGGTGTCATTCTTTCAACTTTTGTACCTGTAAGTTTTTTCCACTGAAACTATGGTTTCAAGTATTTAACAATAGGAAAACAAAACAGTAAAATTCATGTTCATAAATAGGTTAATATATTGTTTTTCTTTAAATAAGAACATGTAAATTGCAAGTATTTTAGTAATTGTAATATTTCCATCTCCTAGAAAAAAATTGTTTTCCTTCATAAAAATAAATCGATAACTTTTATGAAAAAAAAACAGAACATCGGATAACTTTACGTGTCGTTAATCTTCCTTTCACTACAACCCACATGTTTACTGACGGTTTTTATCATAAACTAGCAGGGCCTGTGTCCCGCCGTTGCCTGGAAAAAAAATGAAAACCATTAATCGTAACATTCAGAGATTAATTGACCGAGAAATACGAGAAAGATTATTTTTATCTGAAATTATAAGCAAATACCAACAATATAGAGAATATTCTAAAATATAGAAATGTGGGTAATAGTAAAAGGAAAACAATCATAAAATAACAAAATAATGAAAATGAATAGTGAATTAATGAGATGTTTTATTTGCAAAGCCATATCCAAATTAGTTTATTTTCGGGCATCGATAGCATAACTATGACTGTGTCCACTAGAAAACTGATTATATATCGTGAATAAGAAGTCGGCATTTTAATCTCACAATCAGTGCGACATTTTTAACTTCATAAATATAAATATATATATATCTGTAATGTTTTTTGTTAGTGTGTTTGTTTTCACTATTGGGTAACAGCTTTCCAAGGCGAAAAGACACTCGTAGATGATAGCAAATTAGACGGAATGGTTGTCAGCCGAGAGATGAAGAATACTATGGGAGTGCTAACATTGATCAAAAGTAGGAATTGCGTTTGATTACTTATGAGACGATCTATGATGTAAATTTGTTGAGTTTTGATTTGTAGTAATTCACGGGGAAGCAGTATCTAGGTAAGGTGTGACGGAGGTGGTAAGCACTTGCAAAGAAGTGTTGTATATGGAAATTCGTGCGGACGCTATGCATTTGGAGGGAGAAAATAACGTAACTTTCCGTTGTGGTAGTAAGGCGAGTGTTTGCTGATAATGCTTTACAAAGAAGATACACAGATTAAAGCGCAGTCGAGCAACTGCAACGGAAAATAACGGTAGAGCACAGAGAGACTAGCAACGTTTCTTCTCTGATAAAGGAGTTTTAGGGGGTGAGGGATTAACCCAATTAGATTTTAAAGTTGATTTTTACTCTATCAAGGCAGAAAAGTGTACTCTGTGCGGCACCTCCCTATATGTGGCAACTGTTTTCTATCTTAGGACGTATCTGACTTTATATAGGTAGGGGATGGTATCAGAGGTCAGGTACTTTCTGGGGCGATAGAATGATCCAACCATTATTCCAGCAACCTTAGAAACAGAATGGATATACGTTTTCCATTTAAGATCTTGATTTAAAGTTACGTTTGCCTTTTCCCTTCCTTAACATCACTTTTATATTTCTAATCTTAAAATATTTTTATTATTAATTGTCAACCAAAGGCACCGACAGGGATGACATTTTATGTGGCTAATCCGTACAATTTAATCATTCCCCAAAAAAAGAAGAAAAACACAACCGACACGTTATTTCCAGATGGCGAGAGAATGTCCTCAATCTCCTTTACATCCGACTATTAGACAGACAGACATACAAAAACAGGAAGATAAATGTATAAATAGATAGTTAGATAAGAAGAGAGGGGCTTAAGTGACAGATGAGTTGTAAATGGGTTCGGAATGTGTGTTGTACCTAGCAAATATGCCAACCGCTTTTTCACAGTTCATGTAACCGTTCCCTTAGCATATTAAGAGCTTTTAGCCCAACTCTTCGTTCGGAATGCGTCAACATGTGAGAAATTGTTCTCCTGCCTTTTCTAAAAATACATCTACTATGTCTTAGCAAAACTACGTCTGCCACTGATAAATTTGCGAATCCATCTCATCATTGACGCATCTCGCTACACGAAGCAATAGGTACGCCTACAAACAGACAGACAGTGATAGCCCCATCATTACGGAGACACTTTAAATATTTAACAGGTGCAAGTCACCAGACCTCATAGCAATAAAAAAAAAATCGTTTTTGGAAAAAAAATGTTCATGCTTCGGGTCACAAGTCGTCTATGTTCTCTGCTTTAAAGATGATTTTATCTTTTCGTTATTTCAGTTTTGATGAGATCGTAAAAGATCTCAACATGATTTAGTTTTAAAAGTCATCCCTTTGTGGAGTCATACTTTTATGATGCTTTAAAGGATATTTATGGCGCATTCAAACTCTGTTCGTACAAATAATGACGTCATTCCTTTTGTACGGAAACAAGCAACATAACAAACACGCAAGATCCATAGACATTTAGTAATAAAATAGAGGGTACATCTAGTATATATATATATATACAAACACTGTCCACAAAGTTATTCCAAATTCATGTACTTTTTCATATGATAATGTAATCAAGCATTTATGATGTAATAAGGGAAGTATTCGCGATGCCTTCAATTGGTTTAGTTAATGACGTCCCGTAAGTTGGAAGGAACAAAACTAATAAATAGAATGCGAAGAATGACTTTTTTCTAAAATCTTACATAACAGAAAAAAGTGTTGTTAGCTGTTTGTATGTTGTCCGGATGATTATAAAATAATTTATTTAATATTTCGGTAAAAGAAATTTCCTTTTGTCAAAAATAATTAATACCAGAAGAATCTGACAAAACAAAACGGCTAGCAAGAGACAGGACAGCAACGAAACCAAGTCCCGCAAAGAAAGGAAATTAAAGACTTTTAGGGTTATGTTATGTCTATAATTTGGTGTTCAAAAATGTGTGTGTAATATTGGATAAGTGTATGGTGATCGATAAACTGTTAGTTTTAATATATATATATATATATATATATATATATATATATATATATATATATATATATATATATGATAATTTTATTTACACAGACATGTACAAAATCTGCGACACTGGCATGTCAATGTTATCGATCAACAGTTACTATGAACTGAGATCTCATCAGCCAGAGTTAGAATCCGATCTTAACCTCTGATCATATTTGGAGAGAATGCATTCTGTGGATATTTTTTACCTGGATTATTACCATTATTATATATATATATATATATATATATATATATATTATTAAATTTATATTTTTATTATTTACTTTTTATTTTCAGTGTGTTTCATCTTCTTTTTTTTCTTTCGTATATTAAGAAGTTTAATATGAAGTAAATTAATTAATCTCTCATTTTAAATATTCTAGATTTTTTATTTGTTTTATCAAATTTATTGATCATCATATATTCAAGAAGTGATATTAATTGTGAGTTTCGTCAAATTAGTTTATCGAATTAATGTGATATGTATTTACTATAGGATATAGTAACTCTGTTTGTTATGTGAAATAATTTATGGATTCGGTCGGTGGAAATCTGTGTAATAAATTATTAGTTATATATAATACATATATACACATTCATATATATATATATATATATATATATATATATATATATATATGTATACATACATACACACATATATACATGTGCATATATGCATGTATTATTGTTTGTTTATTTGTTTATTTATATATATATTCTTTATTTTCATCTTGTTTACATATTTCTTTATATAGGTTTTTTATAAATATATATTTGCCAATATTTTATTTATTTATTTATGTACTTATTATTATTATTTTATTATTTATTTATTTATTTTTATTAATATGTGTATGTTTTTGTATACATTTTATAAGTGTTTGGATTAATTAATTAACAATGCTAGGTTATGAGGTGATATATTTTGGTGGGTTAGTGGGCTAGGTTGAATATGTTTTTTTGTTTGTGGTTGAATGTGTGTTGAGATAAATGTTCATAGGGGAGGGGTCTATTTGATTGTCTGGGTGGGTGATCATTTAATATAGGAGGTAAGTAATGAGTGAAGTGGTGGAAACGGAGTATAATGAGTGTTAGATATGAGGGTTATTCAGTGGATGAGATGGTAGATATTATAGAAGTAACGGTGAGTGGAGCTTGTGACGCTGATTGAGTGAGGGGTTTAATCTGGAGATGAGGATTGATTCTGTGATTCTAAGGTCCCCAATGTTTCTGACAGAGGCTAAGATGGAGACATGAATATCACACTGAGTATTCGAGCAAATCTGTGTGTGCATGTGGAAAGAGGATATACGGGTATTCAAGTGCTCCTTGATGGGCAGGTGTAACGGTCTTGTTGTGTTACTGATTAAAACTTGTTGCATTTATTGCATTGTAGCTTATAAAACAGTTGGTGCGATGGCATAGATCGGTGTTAGGGAAAGGGCATTTGGTCAGGAAGCAGGGTTCGGGTGTGTGGTTAGTATGTATTTTGGATAGGTGTTGGCTTAAGGAAAAGTCAGTATGGGTGAATTGAATATCAAGGTTTTATTTATGTATAGCCTTACGGATGGAGATGATGATTTTATCGCTGAAGAAAGTTAGTTTTAAGAAACAGGTGTTAGAGAGGGTGCGGTGTCTACGTGTTTTGGACTTATTTAGGAAGGCTATGGTGAAAGCGTGGGAACCCATTAGTTTGGAGGGTTTGGTGGAAGTTTTTAGTGTGTATTATTTTGTCAGCAGCAGAAGAGCATTCGTTTTTATTCGGGTGATTTCATTATGGGCATCACTTAATTTGGCGTTTGTGGGCAGGGCAGACTTAAAGTGTATGAAGAGGTTTTTGCAGGCAGGGTTCCTATAGAAGTTAATATGTATAGAGCCGCCTTCGGTGACATTATGGTTGAAGTCAAGGAGAGAGATTGAGCCGGACTCGTTGGGGTGTTCAATGGTGAATTGTATGTGGGGGTCGGTGTTGTTGAAGATGTTGAATATTTGTGTGGCTTCATCTCGAGAGGATGTGATGATTAGAATGTCATCTATGCATCTGGAAAAGAATACATAGGAGAGGCAGGAGTTAAGTGCTCGTTGCTCTAACCGGTTCATGTAGGTGATGGATAAGAGACCGAAAAGGCTAGTACCAATGAGGAGGCCGGAGATTTCCTTGAATGTTTGCTGCTGAAAAGTAAAGTATGGGTTGTCGATGATGATGCATAAGAGATTGTGGATGTCAGTAGATGTTAGTCCAAAGATCTCAAGGTTGTCAGAGGAAGATATGTGGTCGGTGATGAGGTATATGACTAGGTGTGCGGGTATTGAAGTGTAGAGGGAGACTACGTCGAGGCTAAATATATAGTTGTTTGTTTGTAGTTGTTGGCGTTGGAGTGAGTGTAGTCTGCTAATTACTTGGTCGGAGCTGCTGACATGTGCGGAGAAGGTGGGAGTAGTGATTTGAGTAGTTGAGAGAGAAGTCAGGAGATTTTATAGAGTGGTCCTTCATCACTGGAGACTATAGCTCTAATGTGTGTGTGTGTGTGGGTGTGTGTGTGTATTGGTCTTGTGTGTTTAATGAGGTGGTGGAAGGTGGGCAGTTTGCTGTTTTTGGTGGTGAAGTTGATTTTGTATTTTTTGGAGAGGTTACGTGAGAAACAGATTTGGGACCAGGTGTTGTCAATGCAGTTTTGGACTAATGTGGCTTAAATGTTGGGGAGGGGCGGGGATGTGTAGGCTGTTCTTGTTGTTAAGGTGTTCGAGGGCGAGTGTGTTGTAGGAGTCTTGAGAGATGATGCAGAATTCCTTGCCTTTATCAGAGGGTAAGTAAACTAGATTTTTATTTTCATATTTTTAGGGTAAGGCGTTGGGATCTGGTGATGTTAGGGGTGATGTGAGGTTGTTCTTGTTGGAGTATATCAATGATGCTCTGTTATTAAAGAATGAATTAACATGTGTTTACAGTCAACGCAACGCAAAAAGTCACATGGGATAGTTTTAATGTTTAGAAAATATCACTTTTTTAGTTGTGGAAAATATATGAACCCACGAAAAAGTGTACTTCTGAACAAAAATAGAAATTGCCACAGTGTAGAAGGATATCTATTTTACTGGTAGATTACATTAAAAAAATTGATGTCGAGCCGAGATAATTGTTCGATCTGTTATCTATTCTCTCCTACGTCCATGAAAGCAACTCTTTCTTGTGTAACTATGCTTTCGATTGGATAGTGATAAATGAAGAAATCGTACGAAAAATTTTTTTCAGAAGCCTCACATACACTAAGCAAAATTATCAGAGTGTTGAAGGATTTCTCCTTCATTATTTATGCCGGCATCGATCCAATTCTCAGCCACATTTCTATCGAAACACCCAAATGAGACAGTGTTTAAGGATTTGTTCTGTCTGCCCTCGTGGGGAGGCAAGTTAATTGGATAGTGATAATGTGAGGTAGCGTAACAAAATGTAAGAAGCCTTGTATACAATAATACCAAATGCTGGAGTGTTAAGGTTTTCTCACTGACCGTATTTTATTGTGTTCGTGAAGATTTTATTGTAACCATTTTAAGTGGAGAATAGAATTAAAGTTGGACGTGTGTTATCGAATGTAAAATGAAAATCGGTCTAAAGTAAGCAATATACAAAGTTGAAACATAAGGTTCGATATATATATATATATATATATATATATATATATATATATATATATATATATGTAGAAGGATAAAAAGGAATTAGAAAAGCAAAAGTCAAATCTTTTTTCAATTCAGTTACTCATAGCAAGGTATATTCCGCAAAAAGGCAATTTATTCAAGTTAAATTTTTCCTTAAGCCATGCTTTTCAAAGATCAAAATCTTATCATCAGAGGAAGATAAGTTGGTAAAGGCCAAAATTTAAAATTTGAGAAAGTAAAATAAAAAATAAAAAAATTGTAGGGAAAAAAACAAAAGACAAAACTCTGCCCGAGTGCAAGCAAATGTCCGATTGCAAAAAAGTCCGGTTGCATCTACGAACGTACCGTTTATTGGACCTTTTACCCTCTGGATTTTACCTATCTTCGCCGCACCTGAAGACGTTTGTTTTTTGGGGATTTTAACTTTGAATCCTCTCTTGTCACTTCTCGTGCCTTTTAACGACCTACCTATCTACATTTCACTTTCTCCGCTGGACTTGTTGACACCGGACTTTTTTTCAATCGGACATTTGCTTGCACTCGGGCAGAGTTTTGCCTTGTTTTTTTATTCCCTACAATTTTTTTTTATCTTGCTTTGAAAATTATATACACAAATATATAAAAATACATAACATCAAACATATCAATCCAAAAACATACTTTTGTTGAATCCATACAGTCCATCCAGGTCATACAAGTTGAGAAGCATAATCAGGAAGGACATTACTCCAAGATACAAACAGCAGTCCAAATACGTGAAATTGAAGGGGCCGGCAAAGTTATCCAGTCGCGAAATGTGTCCATATTCAATGTTAATGATAAATAAATCAATCAAGACTGTATGGATTCAACAAAAGTATGTTTTTGGATTGATATGTTTGATGTTATGTATTTTTATATATTTGTGTATACAATTTTATATATTTTCAAAGCGTAATTTTATTGCCTGTAGTAGTATAACTGCGGTAATGGTCCTCTGAAGAGAAGAATTATCTTTGAAAACTCATGAGCTAAGGACTTAAGGATGCTTTGCATGAACTTTGAATTCTAATAAAATTTGATTGACACCTTATTTTATTACTTCATTTTATATTATAATATTATAATATATATATATATATAAATATATATATATATATATATATATATACATATACATAAGAAAGCCAAAAAAAAAGACGTGCGTGTTTGGTTCTTTAAAATAAACAGTTATCTATCTTAAAGTTATTATCAAGCTAGCTATCAGTTTAATAGACCCTTGTCAATCAATTTTTATTTTATTAACCATTGTTTGGTTTTCGTTGTAGATATGGACATCTCTCGTGAATATCAGTTGAGATGTAAACTAGACCATACAGAAGTCTCAAGTGCAAAACGTGTTTTATATGAAAAAAAAAACATATCGTCTTTGGCTTTCTTAGATTTTAATATTTAAGTGCGTAAAGTTATTTTTTAAAAGTGGCAATACATTTCTTATACCCTGATCACGTAAGCCACGCGTTTCACTTAAGACTTCCAGATCATCCAGTTAACATCTCAACGGACATTTATGAGAAATTGTAGTGTTTCCAAAGAAAAAGAAAATGATTCAAAAATCGATTGATAAAAGTGTTAGCTTGCTTGATCATAACTTAACGTATATAAATGTTTATTTTGAAAAAAAAGAACATATCGTTTTTGGCTTTCTTAAATGTTAATATTCTAATGCGTAAAGATACTTTATATATATATATATATATATATATAGAGAGAGAGAGAGAGAGAGATTTAGATTTTTCACTTATAAAATAGATCATTCAGTGAAGACCGGGGTTGTTCCAATAAAAACAAGCTCGATGAGACTCGATTACAGAGTACAGAGCATTTATATGTGATTTTATGAAGGCTTACCAAAGCATTCCTTTCAGGACACCAATGATCACCATTAAAGATATTTTTTCTTACAAATATTATTTATTCAAATTAAATGTTTTTTCCTACACGTGTTTCACTACCAAGCAGTTACTTGCTTGGCAGATATATATATATATATATATATATATATATATATATATATATATATATATATATATATATATATATATATATATATATATACAGAAAAAAAACAGACGTCGATCTTCGGCTACACCGTAATAATTAGACCATGATTGAGAGGAAGAAGAAAAAAAACAACATATGAAACCGAAACTTTGGATTTATTTGACAAATTTCGCGTAAAGTTGTTTGGTTTCTAAAATTTCAAAGTTTATCATTTCAACGACGTGTCTTACTCTAGTAACATATACCTAATTATTTGACACACGCGTTCCAGCACGCTTCACTACTGATCGGACATTAAAAAAACAGTATTATTCCATTATATATATATATATATATATATATATATATATATATATATATATATATATATATATACATAAAATCATTTATAGAAGGCAATACAATTCAGCGGTGCAACGGATACGCACGAACTGACGCAAATTAATACATATAACAGTGAAACTAGTTTTGAAGTTTCGACATTTTTATTAATACAATATATATATATATATATATATATATATATATATATATATATATATATATATATATATATATATAAGATATGAAACTAAAAGTATACTTTTAGTAGATAGAACCTATAGTGAAATGGTTTAAGCTCAATATACGAGATAGCGCAATTATAAGATAGATGAGAGAAGAGGGGTAAACATGTACCACCGATAGATTTATTTCAACTTCGATTGTTCAATGCAAAGTGTATTCGGTAAAAACATGTTTATTATTTTTTCTATAAGCCAAGGCTTTTCAAAGATTAAAATATTATCATCTGAGGAATTACATAGATAGATAAGTTTGCAGTGGAAAAGCCAAAATTCAAAATTTGAAAAAATATTAAGTAATGGAGAGTGAGAATGTGCGTGTAAAAAGATATGTGGTCAGTTCAGTTGGTAAATGTCCGTTGATAAGGTGTACATTGAAATGAGATTAAAAGATTAAACTAAACATCTTTCTATTGGAGTTATTTCTATTCATGAACTTTTTCAATGCTGCCTTCACGAAAACTGTTCTTTTCCATCTTTAAACGAACATATACTACACTGACACTTAAAGCAAGAGGTAATAAACTGAGAGGATAGTATGATGAGGTAAGCCACATCCTAAATGAAGGAGTTAATTCCTGGGAGGATGATAGTCTGACAACAGAACGGATGATTGACTACCCTTTTTAACGCATAACATAATTAGGGAAGGATGATTTCATGAGAAACAAACATAAAGTATACGCCATTCTAAAAGAGGAGATAATACCTGGGAGGATCATTCAATGAAAAGAGAAGATAATGCCATCGGGGATGGTATCATGGCAACATAACTTATACTACTTTACCCCCCCCCCCCCCCAACATCAAAAAGGGATACGTAGTCCTGAGAAGATGGTCTCATGACAATAGAACTGATATTGCATTACACCCTCCCGCAAATGAGGATATAATACCTGGAAGGACTACTCCGTCCCCCTTAAAAATGAAGAGGTAATTCCTTGGAAGGCATTTTTAATTCATATAAAAATGCCTAGTCATAAAAAATATGTTTTTTATAGTTCCTTGGCCTTTTGGCTGCGATCAAAGTATAATATTCATTCCAATCATCCCATCGACATCAGACGTTTTACTATCGACGAACATATCGCGTATATACAAGAAAATAGGGCAATGCAAAATGACAAATGTATATTACAGAATATAAACCTATTAGAAGCTATTAATAAAATAAATATGCAAATTAAGAAAACCTAAATATGTGTGTGGGCATTTGCAGTTTACTATATATACTGTATTGTTGTCTGTAATGTAGTATCATAGAATTAAATAAGCATAACCTGTTTTGATGTTAATACGCGTAGGAAAGATGGAACAGACGTTCGCATTTACTCATTAAGATTGTGTTGGGGTGGGGAGGTATTGCAGAGAAACAATTATGAAATCCAAACTCTGATCACGTATTTCAACGACTCCAAATAATAAAAAAAATAATCCGATGCGTTGAGTGTTGCTCATGGAAAACTGTTGACTTTGAATGATGATCAGCACGAAACGCATCGCCCCGCCCGCCCACCTTACAGTTGGGGGATGGGTATACCATCAGTCGGACAAAATAAAGGATGGAAGTTTGGGAGGATAGTTGAGAGAAGATAAAAAATGTCTGGGAATGGATAGAAAATGCTGTATTCATTTGTAATATGGAAATGGTGTGTATATAAGGAAGCCAATGATTGCTGAAAGTGGTTTTCGAAGAAAGGCATGTTAAGAGAGAGACAGAGAGAAATAATGAAGGACAAGGAGAGCGAAGAACAAAAATACACAGTGAGCGAAATAAGAAAGGATGAGAGGACGAAACAGAGATAGAAACAGAGAGAGAGAGCGAGAGAGAGACAGACAGACAGACATGGACAAAGAGAGAGAAAGAGAGCAATAGAAAGAAGAAGAGAGACATAAGAAAAATAGGTTCTAGTTACATTAGGACCACACGCTAACATGTTAAGAGAGCAAGAGAGAGTGTGAGAGAGAGAGAGAGAGGGAGAGAGAGAGAGAGAGAGAGAGAGTTAAGAACCAAGTGGCAAAGACAGAGAGAGCGAAAGAGAATGAGAAAGAGACAGAAACAGACAGACGGCGCGAAAAGGGGAGAAACAGAGACAGATAAAGACAGAAACAGAGAGAGAGAGAGAGAGCGCGAGAGAGATAAATATATATATAGAGAGAGAGAGAATCAGGCGAGTAAAAAGATAACTTCCGGTTTAGTTTCGGCAGCCTCGTGACTCTCGCTTCCATTAGTTTGTCCTTTAATTCCTACATTCCATGAGCGATGTTTCTGACAAAGGGGGAACAATTACTGTTTTCTGGGTCGGAATTCATGGATCTAACATTCATCGTTGGCTAGTTTATGACCTTGAAGTAATATTACATTACATTCAGTCAATACATGCCTTGTTTGGAGCGAGAAAGAGAGAAATACAAAGAGAGACAGAAAGAGCGAAGGAGAGAGAGAGACACACAGACAGACAGACATACATATATAGAGATAGATAGATAGATAGATATAGAGAGAGAGAGAGAGAAAGAGAGAGAGTAGAGAGAGAGAGAAAATAAAATATAGTCTTGTGGAAAACATAAAATCCTTTCAAGTTTACGTTTTAATATAAATTTAATAGAGGCTAATATGCCAACATAGTATTTACAATAAATAGTTTAGACTTGCTGTTTTCTCAGTCGGAATCTATCTACCCAACACTTATCGTTGGCTCGTTTGTGTCCTTGAAGTAGTAGGTTTTAGCTACTTACATTAACTGGCTTAATTCTTTTTCTGGAGCGACTTCCATAAACAAATGATAACGTCATATTGCGTTCAAGTGTTTTCTTAAACGTTTGTTTCAGTTTCATAATAGCTGAACTAATTGGAATCTTGTGTCCCCAAGTCATGCCCAGAAAAAAAACTCGGGTGTACATCAAAAATTCTAGTTAAGAAATCGCAACAAACTCAGTCAAAACTATAAAAGAATTACATTTTTAAAAACTATTGAATTATTTACGCTTGGTTTTAGAAATTTTGAATTTAAACACCATCTGCCAATATAGAAAACACTGTTCAGTTGCCAGACTCTATATGAAAGAATCGTCATGTATCTATTAATTTATATCATTGATCTTTATTATCTATCTATCTATCTATCTATCTATCGATCTGTAAACATTAGAAAGAAGTGAACGAAATTAATAATAAAAATAGAGATGTAGGGGTGAGAGCGAGGGAGGTTAACAGGTGAGGTAGAATTAAGAGATGGGGAATATAAAAACCCGCATTAAATTTATTGTAAAGAATGACAACTAATTAGAATTATCTGGTTCAACCCCCCATTTTGTCAACTATCCAATATTAATATTGGTAGAACATTCTTAAATTTATTGGACAAGCATTTCACCAAAAGTAACCCGTTATATAAAATATTCAACCGTAAAACAGTAAAAATTAGTTACTCATGTACAAAAAACATGGACACCATAATCACTTCTCACAATAAAAAGATTTTGGAAACAACCACTAACAAGAATAAGGTCAAGGAGAAAAAATGCAATTGTCGTATTGAAAGCTACTGCCCGCTGAAAGGAAACTGCAATGTAGATAATGTAGTGTACAAAGCCACAATTTACCCACAAGAGAACTCAAATGATAAAAAATATATATATAGGAATATCGGTTGGCAAATGGAAGCAACGCTTTTACACACATAAACATTCGTTCTCTAATCCAAATATCACTAATAAAACTGAATTAGCAAAGCATGTGTAGTTTCTAAAAAAATTGGGGATTAAAACCAATAATTGATTGGCTATATTATGTAAGTAAAGCACTCCGAGGGGTTTCAGACATAGATGCAATCTATGTCTGGAAGAAAAAATTAGAATCCTAAAATATGCAGACAACAATATCTTAAATAAAAGGGACGAGTTATTGGCAAAATGTAGACACCGTCACAAATTTAAAATAACTAACCTGTAATTTTTTTTTTATCTTTTTTAATTTTTATTTTTTATTTTATTTATTTCTTTTGTAAATAAAACCTATATTAACTTCACCATACTTTTAATTCATCGTAATATAATATAACATTTTTTAATCGTGTGCAGTTGCAGTACCTATTTTAATCGTAATTTCCGTACTTTAATTTTTAAACGTATAACATTCGCAATCTGAAATTTAATCAAAACTTTCGCATTGTTGCATAATTTAACAAAATTATTATTCCTTTAAACGAACGCAATTAGGTTTTAATCATGATCAGTTATATTCACCTATTAAATCGAGGATTGACTTCTTGTAAAAATAGGAAACCTAATTTATTTTTGCACTTTGATTTTACATATTTTTATACTCCGTTAATGCCACCACCTTAATTTATTAATTAACATAATCACCCCTTCCCATCCCTTCTATATTATAGAGACCAATCAATAAATAGAATATCATTGAAATTCTTTTTATTTTTCTACTTTTTATTTTTTATTCTTTATTTTTACTTTGTTTTAAAATATATAAAGGTGTTAAAATTCTTCCATTTGGGTTTGAATCGTGATTGGAAACACATCCGAGGAGACCTAGTTAAGGTCGAAATAACTTATAATGTGTACAATCCGAATGTATATTTAGTCTTTTTAAACCTCATAACTTATTCATGCTCTGTTTGAACGGACATAGAGCTCTCTGATTCGAAATCTTATCGAAACTAATCGAACCTGAAAACTATATATATATATATATATATATATATATATATATATATATATATATAGTAAGTAATGAAAAACATCAAAGGTTTTATCTACTTATAACATTTTATGTGGATACATGAAAGAATAATACATACACTATATATATATATATGTTTTTAATTATTTATTTACCTATATTTAGTCATAAATGAAACAGTTATCTAGGGGCACGTGTTTCGCTGTTACTGCGGCACATCAGCATCGTTTACTATGACTGGGCTCGAACTAGCGATCACTCTGGCTGTGAGACACGTCAAGAATGACGTGACAATTCATCGCTTATAATTGTTTTTAGTTGTTTTTTTTAGCGATAATTAACTAATAGTTTTTTTTTGCTCAGCTTGAGCGTACGGAGTTGTCTCTATATTACATATGTATACGGGTTTTCCCGAATTTAAGGGGTATGTACACAACACGCACACATTATATATATATATATATATATATATATATATATATATATATATATATATATATATATATATATATATATATATGGCATTGAAGAGACAATACTTATTACTCATAATGAATTAAGAAATTAAAAAGATGAATAGGCAGCTGACCGGTTTCGTACCTTGCTCAACAGAGCCAAATATTGAAGTATCGTATAAAAATATAAAAAAAGATGCTATGAGAATTATAGCGAGGGAAAGGGGTAAAAAAAGGTAAAAAAAAGAAAGAAAAAGTTCAATCAAATAGAAACAACATTAAGCCCGAGGAAAGTTTCTCTTTGCTTGCAATGAGAAGGTATCAAGGACTTAATATAGATTGTTTCTAGGATCTTGAGATGATAGGGAGAGTGCGACTTACTAAGAATAGAGAATAAGTCGACACTTAATTTAGAGGCACAGGTGCGGTTAATTATGAGATGTTGACCTATCGACGAACCATAAATAGCTAGTTTACCAATAGGATTCTTTGTTGTTCTCTCAGCCAATTGTTTGGCTTCCCTCGAACAAAGGTGTGGTTAGTGTTACTGCCTTCCTATATCCTTTTTTCTATAGATTGGCCTATATCCTGTTTTCATTTGTTGCGTAAATATTATGAATTAATTTATTTAATTTTATTTTAACACGTGGTTCCTTGTATTTCTATTTTAGATTTTTTATTTTTAAATTGTTAAGTTTTTATTTATTTATTATTTACTTTTTATTAATAAATTTATCGTTAGCCTTAGGTAAATTTATTTCTGTGTAGGCAATTGTTTGTTATCTCACTTCTACAGTTTAATAGATTTCGAGCGTCTTAAAAATTAAAGATTTCAACGTTTCTATTGAGGCATAATCTACACGGCTCGTGTAAATTTCTACATGTACTGCCCTGTCGTATTATTTTCCATTCAATTATTGGTGAGCATCCATTGTCTTTGAGTTCACAATAGTGGTTTGCTAGTGCTGTTTTAATTCGACGTTCTCTGTTTTTAAATGTGTTTTTTGTGATCATAATATCTAGTTTTAAAATCCAGGGAGGTCATACCCACGTAGTACTTCTTGTTATTCGGTCTTTCCTTGGCAAATATTGTGGCTTGGTATACAATACTTTTGGTTAGGCATTTATTTTGTAGTGGACAAAGTGTACGATTTATGCAGTTACATATTTTCCCTTCATTGCTAATTGTTTCATTCCTATAGGATGGTTACTATTAGTGTTTTGTTTATTTCTATTTGTATTGTTTATACTTTTTGTTCTTCTTAGTGTTATTTTTGCTATATTTTTCATTTTTATGTAAGTTGTTATTGTTGTCTTTTGGTATTTTGTTATTGTGTGCCTTAATTATCATTTCTAGGTTTTCGTAGCAGCTGTAGGACAGTTATAGGTAATTTTTATTGAATATTTTATGCAGGGGATTGGTTACGGAGAAGTGTTTTTCAATCAGATTTAGGATTATTTTGCCCAGTTTAGTTTTTAGCATCTGGTTATAGTCTGTTTCTTTTCTTTTTAATTTTGTTGTAAATATTAGTGTTCTGATTTTTTATATTTAATTTCGGTATCATGGAAACCACTATTTGTTAGAGCTATATTGTCAATGTTGATTGATTTTTTAAAACACTTTCGTTGCTAGAATTATTGATATTCCTACGTTCGAGAGAATTCGGAATATGTTTTATGATTGATGGGGAGTGATTAGACTTTGAGTTTACCTATATTGGATTGGCGTTATATTTTAGGTATGAAATATAAGTATTTTTTATTTAAGTTTAACGTGACGTCTAGAAATTCCGTTGTTTAATGTTAGCTAGTACTTGTTGCTTAATTGCGATGAATCTATTTTCATAGCTTACCATCTAGCTCTACTTACGTATCGAGAACTGTTGAAGTAAATACTGAAAATTAATACATAAAAAATTATATCTCCTTATAAAATGTTATGGTGATACATGAAATACTAATATTTATATATATATATATATATATATATATATATATATATATATATATATATATATTTATATAAATATATACATATATATATATTTATGTATATTTATATATATATATATATATATTAACATATATATATATACATTTATATACATATATATTTATTTACATATATATATATTTATATATATATTTATATATATATATATATTTATATACATATACATTCATAAATATAAATATATATATATATATATATATATATATATATATATATATATACTATCGTTTAAATACTAAGAACTGACTACATATGAAAATTGAAAGGTTGTTTGCTAAAGTTTGGTTTTCCAATTACACTAAAAACTTTACAAAGAATCGAATGACAATAATAAAATGCATTTACAATTAATAAAGTGCTTGATCGCAGAAAATAGAGAGATACATACAAATTACTATTTTAAAAACTATACGTCCCATATTTTTGAGTCGTACCGTTGTTTCATCTGGATAAACTGACTTTTTACATCTTTTACAACTGTATGTTTCCCATAAAGCAATCATCATCGTCTGGAAGTTAAAACAACAGGGAGAAATCGCGTTTGGGTTAACCATTAAAACGGTGCATTGCTGAAGCGTCAGAGTTATATATTAGGTGGGGTTTATTAAATGTTTTGTTTTAATTCATTCTTTATTGATTTATAGTTTTGTATTTAAAAATGTTTTATTTTATTAGGTGGTTTATTTTAATATCCATTGATTTATAGTTTTGTATATTAAAAATGTTTTATTTTATTAGGTGTTTAATTTTATTCTTTATTGATTTATAGTTTTGTATTTAATTGTATTTTATTTTATTAAATGTTTTATTTATTCTTTATTGATTCATAGTTTTGTATTTTAAAAATGTGTTATTTCATAAGGTGGTTAATTTATTCTTTATTTATTTATAGTTTTATATTTTGAAATTTTTTTATTTCATTAGGTGGTTTAATTTTATTCTTTATTGATTCATATTTTTGATTTTAAAAATGTGTTATTTTATTGGTGTTTAATGTTATTCTTTATAAATTCATAGTTTTTTATTTTAAATTTTTTTGTTATTTTATTAAATTATTTATTTTATTCTTTATTGATTTATATTTTCGTATTTAAAAATGTTTTATTTCATTAGGTGTTTTATTTTATTCTTTATAGATTTATAGTTTTGTATTTAATTTTTAAAACATTTTATTAAATGTTTTATTTTATTATTTATTGATTTATAGTTTTGTATTTAAACAATTTTTTTTATTTTGTTAGGTGGTTTATTTTATTCTTTATTGATTCATAGTTTTGTATTTCAGAAATGTTGTATTTTATCAGGTGTTTAATTTTATTCTTTATAGATTTATAGTTTTGTATTTTAGATTTTTCATTTTATAAGGTGTGTTATCTTATTCTTTATTGATACATAGTTTTGTATTCTAAACATGTGTTATTTTATTAGGTGACTAATTTTATTCTTTATTGATATTTAGTTTGTATTTTTAAAATATTTTATTTTATTTACTTTTAATTAATATAAAGTGTTGTATTTTAAAATGTTTTATTTTTTAGGTGTTTTATTTTATTCTTTATTGATATATATATATATATATATATATATATATATATATATATATATATATATATATAAGGTTGCATTTTAAAAAGACGAATTTTAAAATACACTATTTAAAACACAACCTTTAAATACGAAACTATAAATAAAAGAATAATAAAATAAAACACTAAATAAAATAAAAACACTTAATACATTTTACCAAAAATATTACTCTGACCCCGGTACCTTCTTCAAAAAGAACGTTTAAGCAACGCACCGTTTTATCGGTGAACCCAAACGTCATTTCCACCTGTTGTTTGTTTCGAATCCCTGATGATTACTTTATCGGCTAGGGACAATTATTACAAAATTAAAAAGGCAGTCTATCTCGATAAAACCGCAGTACAACTTAGAAATATGTAACATATAACTTTTAAAATGAATTATTTATATATATATATATATATATATATAGAGAGAGAGAGAGAGAGAGAGAGAGAGAGAGACAGATAGACAGACAGACAGACAGACAGACAGACAGACATACAGACAGAGACAGAGTGGGGGTAGAGAGAGAATTAATAAAAAATAATATAAAATATTTATTATTAAACGATTAGAAATATATATATATATATATATATATATATATATATATATATATATATTTATTTATTTATATCACTATCCAGTGTTTCGTAAAGTGTTTCGCTTTCAGTGTGGTTAGACGCAAGCTGAGATCTAACATACATCTACGTTTTTATAGTCGGCGATTCTAAACACTTGACTACGAGGCGGGCTCTTTTGGTCAGTGATATCTCAATGCTTTATAGAAACATTGCCAGCCACTACACAGTTCTTCATTTGTTTACAAATAACTTGACATTTCGCTAATAGTAGTGTCGTGCGATACCACAAACGACAGTTCTCAACCTCAGAAAGAGACTGATTGTTATGTTACCTGATTTGAATGGATTACATGAACTAGTTTGCTTTAGTGTAAATAGCGGGATCACATGATTTCGGTGTTATATCCACCCCATCCTGTTAAGTCTCTCATTAACTTCGGTTGATTGAGGACGCCGAGGATTCGTTCTCGACAATCAATCCAGTGGCCTTTTATCTGCCGGGCTGAGGTATACCTGTCCTGAGATTTCCTAGGAGGGGCACCCTTCCAGGCCTTGCCTCTTCTCTTTGAGGAAGAGTAAGTTTATTGCTTGCTACCTGAGGCGCACTGCCCGGGGAATGCCGACGGGGTTGCCCAGGCTATTTTTACTTTTTTAGGGGCGCTGGCTTGACTTTTCCCTCCACTTTCCGACCATGTGTCACATGTTCTTGCAGGTGGAGGGAATTAAATACCCTGGATCAACCCCATCCTGTTAAGTCTCTCATTAACTTCGGTTGATTGAAGGCGTCTGGATGAAGTAATACCAGTTGAGGATTCGTTCTCGACAATCAGTCCTGCAGGAACTGGGCCATTTCGGTGGCCTTTTATCTGCCGGGCTGAGGTACACCGTCCTGGGCTGTCCTATGAGGTGCACCCTCCCAGGCTTTGACTTTCCTCTTTGGGGTGGAGTAAGTTTATCGCTTACTGCCTGAGGCGTCCTGACCGGGGAATGCCGACGGGGCTGCTCAGGCTATTTTTGCTAGGCCAGAGTGTTATTTCTTTAGAGGCGCTGGTTTAACTCTTCCCCCACTTTCCGACCTTCTGTCACATATTCCTGCAGTTTAAAGGAATTAAATAACTGGAATTACCGCAGTTTTATTCTGACAGTCAAACGTTCAACCACTCTCTTTATGTGCTGTATATATACTTTCATCAATATAATATGTGTCACTTTCACCCGAGTTCGTGTCTTCTTTCCGCACACCTTACATTACCACAACACTGGGGACGAGGGACATTAAGCGGCTTTCATTTAAAAACTTTCGAAAAGACGAACGTGGAGAGACTAATGTTGTAATTAACCGACACCACTTTGATCAACTGTCTTGATGCCAACCGTCTGGTTAGCCATTAGATGAACCATTATCATTCAGCACGATATGTCTCTTATTTACTCTGAATTATTGGTGGGTGTAACACAAGAGCACGCGTTCAAGGTACAGGAGGAGAATAGTTCCGAATAGTTCCTGCTATTAAGATCACAGGAGCAATTGATGCTTAATAGTAGATTAGAACACCATTTAAATAAAAATAGAAATAAAATCCCATAAGTTGGATTTTTTTAGCCAAAGTGATTTCCCACTTTTCATTAGTCTTACGAATAAACTAACTTATTTCTCTAAAAAAAACAGAAGAAAGTCAGTGATTTTATTATTTCCATTCCAGTACTGTGTTCATTTCTCACAAGAAAAGAGTATACATTTTTCTCTCTAAATAAGTGAAAAAAGTACCACAGCCGTAATTATAAACCGTATTTTTTCTGTTGACTAACGTATAAATCGTGTAAACTACTGTTACATGAAAAACATACTAAACATTGATTTCGTTGGCAACAAGTTTTTATACTTTTTATTTCTCAGTTTTACATTTTAGCAGGGTCATATAAACGAAAAAGGTTCTAAAAGCCGTATTCTATAAAGCCACATCTAAAATAGATTCAAAATCAACTATAACAGTACTTGTTTAATTCGAAATGCAAGAATAACAATAACAAAAAGAATCGAAGAAATATTTCAAAACTTGTTTAATTCGAAATGCAACAATAACAACAGCAACAACAAAACATCGTAGAAATATTTCAAAACTTCTACTGGAACAAAATCAGACGTAGAATCGAAGATTCTTCACATTAGAAAGACACGACAGAAATAATATTTCAAAAACAAGTTAAACCAAAAAGAAAGTTAATTTTCACGCGCCTACAAAAACAAGCCACCCCAATAAAAACAGTAAAGATTACCGCCTAGCTCTGTTTCCGTTATGGGCCCCTTCTATTGGGGTATGGATTGCTCATACCGTTTTAAAACATGTTTAACTTGTAATAAAGTAGCACCCATTGAGGAACGAATGAATGAAATAAAGCTCAGGTTAAATCCACAAAAAACAAACGAACAGTACTGTATAAGAAAGTACGTACACTTAAAAGCCCTTAATGAAAATGTCAAGTTACAACTGGACGCTGGTTCAGAGGTGTCGATTATAGACATGCATAAATGGAAAAGGTTGAATAAACTAACCATGCTAAAAGCAAACTAAATAAGCAGAACGATTACTAGAAAAAAACTTTATTCGAGCGTGAACTCATAACCAATGTTTCCTTAAACGGAACTACCAAAATATTGAAAATGATTGTATTAAAAAAGCTATTTATTACTGTATGCTAGAGTATAATCTATAGAATTTATCAATCAACATCTTTTGTCAGAAAATACGAAATCTGACGACTGAGTAAGGAAAACTAAAGAAGGAATAAAACAAACTTTTCTCAAAGAGTTTTCAGGAGGTCTAGCTCGATGTACAACGATGTCAGAAAATTTGAACTGAAAGAAAACATTCAACTTGTATTATAAAAAAAATATTGTGCCTTTCGCCAAGTTTTAAAAAAATAAGGCATTAGATATATTTGTAAGTTCTTCATCTAAAGTGAAGTATAGCCAATGGGCAGCGCCTACTGTCTATGTAAAAAAAACTAAACAAATTTGCGTGGTTGCCGATTTTTCCACAGGACAAAATGCAGCATTCAAGGACTACGTTGATCCACTTCCATTCCAGAAGTTTTTACAATACTTAATCCAGGAAAATTATTCGCAGAAATCGCTTTTTTAATAATAATAATAATAATATGAAGCAACACTAGGTACACGTTACTAAAGAGTTTTCACAAATCCCAAACAATGAATTCAAACCAGAAGAATTGGAAATAGGGTTAACATACTCTAAGGCCGCCAGTTATGTAATAATATACACCTAAATCAAATTAGGAAACGACTGTTTGATGCCACCGACAGCACTCCCCAGATACGACACTTTAAACATACAGATAACCAAAGCAGCTGTGTCTTTAGATTTTATCCATCTAAAAAAGAAACGATACTGAGACTCCTGGGGAGGTAAGGCTTGGGATGGAGTGGTATGGTACCTTACATCAAAAGATTACATAAACTCTTCCGCTTCATTATTAATACTGAAAGCACATGCCGCTCGGTGGTGGAACTATCTAAGTCTAATACTGGCACTCAGGCAGACATTAAGCCACTCTCTTTCTATGCTGGATTTATACTTTCTTCAATATACATTGTTTCACTTAAACTTGATTTCCTGTCTTCTCTCCGGATTTATAACAGAGCCACAACACTTATATAATCACCCCCACCCCCACACACGTGTATATATATATATATATATATATATATATATATATATATATATATATATATATATATATATATATATATATATATATATATATATATATATATATATATATATATATATATATATACTTATTTAATAATAAATATTGTATTAAACAGCCCGGATACCCTAGCACTAAGTGAAAAAAACATTCAATCCTCAACCTCCTCTCATCGTTTTGACATAACTGACAACCTCCCTATCTATATTAAAGACTCTGAAAAACATATGCATGGAATAAGGGTTTATGTTCGGAACACCCTCAACCTGACTATAGAACATAGGTTAGAATCTGATGACAAAGACTACATGTGCTTTATATTGACTTTGCATCACAGAGTGTATTACTTATATTTTTGTTGTGGGTGAACCTACCTACCCTTTAATAATAACTAAATGGTAGCAACTGGCTTCCAGAAATACCGGTTTTTGCCGGGAGAACATTTGTACCACATTTTGGCATTTTTGTTATCAGGTATTTCTATTTTGCGCTCCGTTGATTATTACTGTTGATTATTGTTATATTATTGTTATATTATTGTTACTGTTATTCGGACTCTCTTTTTTAGAGCCGAATTATTTTTGAACGCTCGACCTTTTTTTTCTGTGCTGTTCTTTTTTTTTCTTTTTTTTTTTTTTTTCTTTTACGGATTTCGTTTTCCTCGTCGGCCATGGCAGCTCAATGCCCTGTGCCAAAGGAAAGTTTGACAACGGAGGTGGGGTCGTTACCTTCCCCCCAACCTGGAACGTCGGGATGGGCAAAACCCCCGACAGTGACCATTAACTTGGAGGATTTCAAGGTTAAAATTGAATCTTTTAAGAACCAAATTACTGAAAAAGGACTTATCGTTGACCTACCAAAGTTGCAAGACATCCAAAAGAAGACCCTCAATATGTTCGTTGTGGACCGTAGAACCAAAAAATCAATCAGGGCATCGGTGGATATAATAACTAAACTATTAGCATCGGTAGGTCACAGACCAATTAAGATAATCAAGATTAGAGGATTTAATAACTGGTCGGCTTTATTTTCTACAGAAAATGAATGCATGACACTTTCAAAAAAGCAGATCATCACCCAGGACTATGTGTTGAGGATGGAACACTTGGGAAGACGGCGTACAACAATTTCGGTCTTTCATGTCCCGTTCTACATCGAAGGGACTCATATTGGCGCATTTTTAGCAAAGTTTGGCGAACTAATGTCTGTGTCTTGCGACCAGTACCTTTCCATATGGAATTACGACATTTTATTAGACAAAAAAGCGTTCACTGAAATCCCATATTATATAGAAATTGGAGATGATAAGTTACCCGTGATAGTCGCTGGCAGAAGACCCGCCTGTTGGACCTGTAACGAGATTGGGCATCTTACAATCGACTGCCCGGAAAGGAAGAAGCCTATCAATAACCCCAAAAATAAAGTTGGGGAACATTTGGGACCCAGACTTGGATTTCTCATAAAATCACCTGCGAAAAACACCGGAAAAAGCAGTGAGAACGAATTCCCGGTTTTTCCACAGTCAGAGGAAGAGGAAGAGGAAGAGGAAGAGGGTGGACCATGGACGATAGTAGAAGGCAAAAAGACGCCCGGAAGACTCGCCCTGGATCAAATGAGGAAAGAGGAAGAAGAATACAAGATGTCAAAGGATCCAGGGCGAGAATCATATGTAAATGCGGTTGAGCTTAACAAGCGTTTGAGAGCGGAAACAAAAGACAGCCCGAACTCTCCCCCCAAGATACAGCCCAGCAAAGTGGCCCCGAAGACCAAATATGATCCTAAAACATCGCCTGTCTCTCCACAGAGAAAAGAAAACTTGTCCCACAAAATGCCACCTCCAGTTTCAGTCCCTATTAAAGAACTACCGTATAAATTAATTCCGCTATCTCCAACCCCTAAAAAAGCAAAGCTGAATACCCCAAGACCCTCCCCGTTCGTCTCACCTCAACACACGCCTAAGAATACACAACCTGCTTCCCCTAAGAAAACTCCAGTGCTCCCTCCCCCGGTCCGATTCTCAAAAACGCGCTAAAGCCCACTCCCCCCACTCCCCAATGAAAACCGATCGAAGCACCCCCCCTCCACCTCCACAAATTTGTCAATCCACAATTGCCCCCGTTAAAGGGAAGACTACAAAACGTCAGCTATTCTACCCTGGTGAAGACATATGCAAAATATCGTCGGAAGTCATCACCAGGGCGAAAGGATACCATTATACTGATCTAAAGAAGTTGCTTGCCTTTACCGAAGTGGGGGGCAAATCAATCGAGGACCCGTACAATTTCCCTGATGCCCCCCGTTTGCTGACTGTAGTGCGGCCTCGAGAGGATGCTAAGTCACTCTGGAGGATGGTGGAGGAAGCGAATATAACTTTTGACATAGCGCCACAATTAGCGTGTCACAAGGACCCAAATTTAAGGATTTTGCGAAAATCATGTTTTGGGAGGGTCCCGATTTTATTACATCCTTCCTTATATCGAGCAGCGAAACTAATCTTCCCCCTTGATGTTGGCAGCTTGTCCCAGGACGGCCTCATTGACATTCCGATGGGCACTTACTCCATGGGAAAAGCCGTCGGCACCTTGACCCCATCAATGTTCGTTTCTGAAACCCAACCCTAAAGCACCTTTTTATGGCTCTCAATCTAGCTAGTGTGAATGTCCGGGGGCTGAGGGACGGTTCTCGCAAAATTCGAGTTCGACAGGACCTTCAGCAGCTTGGAGTGGATATATGCTGTATTCAGGAGACCCACTTTATTCCAAGTGATTATCTGGGTGCGCTGACTAGGGACTTTCGTGTCTATTCAGCGTACTTCGATTCTCGCTCGAGAGGTGTTTCCTGGCTAGTAAAGCGCACCTTAGATGCGTCGTGTGTCCCTTGCTTCATGGATTCGGAAGGAAGGCTTTTCGTTCTGGATGTTACCATAAATGATAAGGCATTTCGATTAATTGGGGTTTATGCGCCCAATAGCCAAAGTGAGCGTGCTCCCTTTTTTCGACGATTCGAGCAGTTCATGAATACTTCTCGGACAGTTATCTTAGCGGGAGACTGGAACGCGGTCCTGGATCCCGATTTAGATCGCTTGGGTAATCCTTCTAGGGGTACTAACCAAAACCGGGATGCTAAGGCATTTCGTGAGTTTCTCGATAAGTTTGATCTTGTCGATAAATTCCGAAATGAGAAGCCTCGGGAAGTAGTATGGACTTGGACAACTAGTTGCCGCGGCTCCGGTTCGTTACAACTTTCGAGTTATATCGACCGGTTCTTAATCAGGAGAGTCGACATAGGAGTATTAGAATGTCCAAGTTTTCATAATATAGTTTACTCGGATCACCGACTTATTCGGGTTCGTGTAAACTTAGCTAGACCTAAAGCTAGAATGGCTGGGTACTGGAAACTCAACACGTCGTTGTTCGATGTGAAGGGTTACCGGGAACAGCTAATACTAACAATATTGCGGGAAATGACGGGTGCTATAATTGGGAATAAGCGGTGGATGAAACTTAAGAAAGTAATTAGGTCCTTTTCTGCCGACTTTAGCCGACGACTTAATCTAGAATCTAGGGCAGAAAAAGCGACACTAGAAACTAGATTGGATCGGGCGGTGGAGGTGGGGGATAGCACTAACGTAATTATACTTAAGGCGAAGCTGGCCTCCTTGGCTAGCAAGGAGAACCAGGCTTCAGTAGTTAGGGCTAGGTTAAAACGAATGCCTCAGGAAGCAACAAATATGGCACCTGAATTGCGTGCAGAGGAGCGGCGACATGCTACGGACCGACATTTCGCACGTGTCACATTGCCGGATGGACGTACCGTGACCACAAACGAAGGTATTTTGGAGGCGTTTCGGTCTCATTTTCAAGATCTTTTCACCGGGGAGCCCGGTCTGTCATTAGCACATTTCGACCCCTATTTAGCTGACTTTTCTCGCCTGAAGGCGACCGAAGCGGCTAGGTGCGAAGGTTGTATAACAGAGGTAGAAGTTCAGGAAGCCTTGGGTCATGTCGGCCTGGATCGGTCTCCGGGGATCGATGGTTTGCCCTATGAAGTGTATTTGAGGCTGTCGCACATTTTTGTACCCTTGCTGACCGTTTTATTTAACTCTTGGTTTAGGAACGGGTCTATACCTCAGTACTTAACCAGGGGTATTGTGAAGCTTTTACGCAAGAGCAAAGATGGTGGGGATGGGATAGGTAATTTTCGGCCCTTAACAATGTTAAATACAGAGTTAAAGATTTTGGCCAAGATTTTAGCAAATCGTCTGCAGGTTGTCCTGCCTGGTCTTATTAGCCATGAACAGACTTGTGCTGTGAAGGGTAGGACTATTCAGGATAACTTGCACGCGTTACGCTTGATCATTGAGAAAGTCGACTCAGAAGCCGCGCTGATCAATTTAGATCAGTCCAAAGCATTTGATAGGGTGGACCATCGTTACTTGGAGGCTGTTTTGTCTTCGGCCGGTTTTGGTCCCCAGTTTCGCTCTTGGATTCGCCTCTTGTATGCAAACCCCGGTTCGCTGGTGGAGGTAAATGGTTTGAGATCTAAGCCCTTTGAGTTATCCAGATCTATTCGTCAGGGTTGTCCTCTTTCACCGATGCTCTGTGCTTGTGTTGGAGCCTTTCTTTCACAGGCTAAGGGTGAATCCGGTCCTACGTGGAATTGCTTTGACAGGTGCCTGCACCACGTTAAAGTACTCCGCCTATGCCGACGATGTAACAGTGCTTGTAACGAGCAGTGCCGAGATTAGTGTCGTCGACAGAGAAATCAGAATGTATGAAACGGTTACAGGGGCCAAAATTAACTGCGACAAGTCGGTGGGCTTGCGCATCGGTGCCTGGAGGGGTGTATCTCTACAGGGACCCTTCAGCTGGACTGACGGGCCGTGCAAGCTACTCGGCGTCTGGTTTGGTCCGGATCTTCAGCTGGAGAAAAATTGGTCGGAAGTATTGAAAGCGATTCGGGCCGCAGCTGGTCTGTGGACCCGTAGAAATCTTTCGTTAAAGGGGAGAGCGGAAGTGTGTGTTTCTCACATCTATCCACTCATCCTATATCGTCTATCAGTGCTTCCACTCCCGTCGGATACACTGCTTGAATTGCAGCGGGCTCTGTTCAAGTTTTTATGACTTGGCCGGTCCCATAAGGTTCGTGGCGAGATCTGTTATCTGCATCCTTCTGAGGGCGGTCTGGGTATGCCTAGCGTTGAGATTCGTCAACATACGCTTCGGCTATATTACCTGGATCGGATGTGTACACAATGTGAGGGAAACGGTGGCTTCTGGAAGGAAGACACTAAGAAAGCCTTTCCGGCTTTGAAAAGTGTGCACTTGGATGAGGGGGAGGCTCACAGGTTGAAGTTCCTTTTACGGGTGAAAGAAAGCCTCTCTGACACCTAGCTGTTGTCCCGAAAGGCATTATATCGGGTTATAGTGCGGGGATCTGTTCAAGATGATAAGATTGAGGGGCTCGGTTTGACGAAGGGGGAGCTGCGCTCAATCTGGCCATGGGCGCCTGGGTTGAGATGTTTCGATAATGACGAAGCTTCTTTGGCCTGGCTGATGATAAGAAATGCCCTCTGGGTCGGCAAGAGACCTCACGCAGCTGGCTTTACTAACTCGCTTACTTGCGTCCGATGCGGTGACGAAGACGAGACTTTGAGTCACGCATTCTTTTATTGTCGCATCGTTGTGCCGCTGATCAAGTTTCTTGGTGGTCTCATGGTTCGCATTCTGAACGTAACGTCTTTCGACCTAGAACCAATTAATGTCTGTAGCAACTTGGCTCCGACAACAGATAGGCGGAGACGTTTTGTCTTTTTAAGCTTACTAGCGATTGCGAGACGAGCTATATGGTCTACACGCTTGAAAGTTGTCTACGACGGTGAGACCTTCGCTCCTGTTAGCCTTATTCGAATTTTTAAGTATTTTCTGAAGATTCGCATTAGGGCTGATAGGGCGAAACTCTCGTCGGCAGATTTTGGTGATAGATGGGAGAGAGTGGCGCGTGTTTGTAGAGTGACTGTAGCTGGCATTGAGTGGTATTTAGACGTGCCTTAGGCATAGAATATTGGATTGCAAAAACGAACGTTGTTGAAGACCCGTTTATAAGTTAATATATGTCCCCTGTAATAGTTATGCCAAGTCCATAACTTAGCTAGTGTATGGATGAGTTTCATTACGGCCTTTTTTTTTTTTTTCCCGTATTTAGGTGACAGATAGCGTGATTTGCCAGTGATGCAGGTCACCCTTCGAAATTTTCGAAGGAGGAGTTAATAATAAAGCGTTGGGGCCTGCATCAATTTTCGTTTCGTTTTTTACTGGTAAACCTGCATATCTGCCACAGATTAGTAGTGGGGGGTCTTTTTACTAACTTGGGTTAGTTTTAGTTTTATTTTTATTTTTTTTTCCCATTGTACATATGTATCATTGTTTTTTTTGTTTTTTTTGTATATAAAATTTTTAGTGCCCAAATCCCCCATTGCATATATTTTATATATGGGTTTTAAGTAGGATATTCATTGAATGATTTCTTTTGGTAATTGGTGAAGAAGGATGTATAGTATAAATGTGGTATTTTGGTGAATGATGGTCCTAAATGAAACTAGCTAGGTTAGTTCTTATTTTGTTAGTATGGACCGAACCTTTTTCCCGCCCCTTTTTTGGCCTTGTGCCTCATTTCATATGATTTACTTATGTGAATAAATAATTGTACGACATTTAGGCACTAGCACTGCCAACACTGACTTGTGTATAATTTCTCTGTTCAATAGAATTCAGTATTATTATCTCTAAACCTGTTGTTCTTTTATTTCATTGTTGGTACCCCTAAACGGGTCCACAAAAACTGGCGGCGAGTGATTCGTAAAAGACTTCGTTGGAAACACTTTGGACCTTGCAACCTGTGAGTGATAAACCAGTGTCTACAACACGGTCAACCTTCGAAAAAAAATAAATTCTACCCGTTTGAAAAAAAAAACTTAAAACCTTGTGCTTTACAATTTTCGGGAAGATATTGGAAACATCGAATACATTCAATTTTCGGACGAGTCTGCCTTACAAGAAATAACCAGTTTAAACAATTACTGGAAGAAAAAAAGTAAGACAGATTTTAATATTTGTGTTCTTCGTATTTCAATACGGGATTTTACCTCGTGCAACAAATGAAATTGGAATACCATGTGCTTATAAAACTGAAAAAAAAACTCCATGCTACAAAAACCTTTTTTCGTGTCTGATATAGTTAAACGTATTTTGCGAACAGACTTGTCACTGTAAAATCGTATAGTCGGAAAAAAAATCTGACAAGTAAAACCAAGTTACTTTCTTGAATAACTAGTCATTTTTTTATATAGCCATTATTTGCTATTTTGCATTTTCAGCCTACACTGAAAGGCAAACAGACTTATTGGGGGGGGGAGTTCCAGATGCGAACAAAAATACAAATAATTTGTAAAATTAATTACCCAATAAGCCGGATTAATAAAATCGTTTTTTTTTCTCAAAGAACTTTGAAAGAAGAAAAAAAAAGATTAGCAAGTGCCGGTCGAATTCGAGATCCGAATGACGCAGTGATGAGAAGGGGTTGAGTTTGTTATTAAACAGTAAGCATTTGAAAAGAAAAAATAGTGAAGAACTATTTGTGGCTAATTCTTTTTCAAGAAAGTATTTCATTAACCATGGAAGATTTCTCGATACAGATATTGGAGATAATTAAATTTCAATCAGAACAACAGAAGGCAAACGATGAAAAACATCTTGCTCAACAGAAGATAAACGATGAAAAACTTCAGTCTCTACAGAAGGAATTTCAGTCGCAGCAAATAAGTTGGTTGAAGTATTTTGAGGAAAAGAATTTAGCACAAAAGCGAGACGATAGAAAATCTTTAGACGAACAATTAATTGGGATAAAACATTTACAATTAGAGCAACAGGCTCAATCAGAGAGAAAATGTGAACAGCTTGCACAAGCAATGATAAATACGACGAATGACGACAGCGACGCGTTCAACCAAAATACAATATGGTCAGCTATAGAAACCTTCAACTATGTGCCTGAAGAGGACCTAAACTTCGAATCATGGTACCGTCGATATCAGGATTTTTTTCGACATTAATTGTAGCACATGGTCGGAAAATAAAAAAGGTTCGTTTAGTTCTTCGTAGACTAGGTACGACAGAGCATACAACATTTGTCGATTATATTCTGCCGTAGAAAACGGGCGAACTATCTTTCCATGAAATCATTAAAATGTTAATAGAACTATATTGCCCCAAAACAAGTTTATTCCACAAAAGGTGGAAATGTATGAACCTAACGCGAAAAGAAAGCCAGGATTACTCAACGTTTGCTTCGATCGTCAATAAACATTGTGACGACTTTAAGTTATCATCCTTCACATCGGACAATTTCAAAGTATTAATATTTGTTCAAGGGCTCGTCTCGCAAAACGATGCAGAGTTAAGAAAACGTGCAATAAGCAAACTTGAAACCGAGCACAATTTAACATTGTAACAACTGGCCGAAAGCTGTCAACGACATATTTCCGAGAAAAAGGAAGCTAAAGAAATAGAGGAAACAGCAATTTCTAATATTAAAAATGTTCGTCGTTTTTCAAAAAAATCATTCTCTTCGAAGGAAAAATTCAGGAAGTGTTTGCCTCAAAGGTCGGATGAAAAATTGCCAAACCACCCTTGTTGGGGTTGCGGGGACCTACATTAGTAGCAGAAGTGTCTTTTTAAACGAAAAAATTGTGACAAATGCCATGAAATGAGACATAAAGCTTCACATTGCAGAAGTAACACTAGAAAAAAAAGTTACATAAAAACAACCAGAATTAATGGTGGCAACCTAAACATACGAAAATATGTTACGGTAAAAATGAACAATCAAGATGTCAAACTACATCTTGATTTAGGATCTGACCTATGCATTATTAATATTAATACCTGGAAAAAGATCGGCAGACCGACTATGCTACGCACAGATAAAGTGGCTCGATCAGTAACCGGAGAGAAAATAAACTTTGAAGGGGAAGTCATTTCAAAAGTGACACTTAAAAAAATAAGACATTAAAATTACGCATGTTCGTAATGAAAGATACAGGACATTTGTTCGGTTCAGATTGGATTCAGCACTTCCAGCTCTGGGATTCGCCGATAAGCGCCTATTGTCAACGAATAGAGAACTTTTCTGCTGAAGCAGAAAAATTGAAGAAAGATTTGAAAGAGTAATTCCCCAAGGTGTTTTCTAATGAATTAGGACGCTGTACTAAAATGAAGGCGAGTTTTGAACTAATTGAAAATAAGAATCCCGTTTTTAAGAGAAAACGAAGTGTACCATTTGCCTCTCTTAAAAAAATGAATGCGGAAATAGACCGGTTGGTGGAGAAAGGTATTTTAACACCAGTTGACTACTCGGGATGGGCAGCTCTAACCGTCTACGTGAAGTAAAAATCTGGAGAGATCAGAGTGTGTGCCGATTTCTCAACCGGTTTGAACGATGCGCTGAAAGATTATCACTATCCTCTGCCGACACCAGAAGAGGTTTTAACAAAATTAAACGGTGGAAAACTGTTCTCAAAAATTTACTTGAGTTAAGCCTATATGCAAATACCTGTAGAGGAAGATTTTTCGATCGGTTACCTTGACGATATCTTAATGAAAAGTACGAACGTCGGGGAGCACCGTGAGCACGTAAACAAAGTATTTGAAAGGATAAGCGATTTTGGTTTTACACTCAAGGAGTCAAAGTGTGAATTCTTTCTAGAAGAGATCAAATACTTGGGACATGTCATTGATAAGAGTGGAAGACGTCCCGACCCAGAAAGATCTATAGCCATCAAGAATATGCCCGAACCGAACAATGTTACTCAACTACAAAGCTTCCTGGGTCTCGCAACTGTGGTAACAGTCTTCAAGAATTCTGGGGATGGAACAGATCCTCAGAACTATCACCCAATCAGCCTACTCCGGATCTTTGCTACATTCTTTTAATCCTTACTAAATCTAGCGATAGCCGGGCACCTAGTTCATGCTAAACTTTTTTCTGACCGGCAGTATATATTAAAACAAGAACGACCTACTGCGGGTATCTCAACGGTCATCTCTGAACGCATATATAAGGACATGGATAAGGAAGGTATAGTTAGGGCAGTAGCGCTTAATATATCCAAGGCCTTTGACAAGGTATATCATAATGGGTTTCTCCTACAAATTCGCTCATATGGTATTGGCATGTCAAATTACACCCTACCTGAGAGTTTAACATTCAAACTACACGGCCTAATATTTACATGTAACATCAATTAGAACAAATACTTTGAAGACATTGGCAAGGCTGCAGCAAATCATTTTGGCTCTGTCTATCGTGCTAGTAAACTCCTCACACCTGACATTATCTTGTATCTCTATAAAGCTACCATCCGCCTGTGTATGGTGTATTGTTGTCACATCTGGGTTGGAACATCATCCCCTAGTCTCTCCCTCCTAGACGAGGTTCAAAAATAGTCGTCAACTTAATAGGTTTCCCACTATCCACCAAGCTCCAGACCCTGTCCCATCGCCGCAATGTAACATCCTTATGCTACTATTTATAATTCTAATATTAGTATTCTTTAAACATCGACGGATATGTTTTAACTTTTATATTTTATTTGATTTCAAGAAAAAATGTTTTAAGTTCATTTTGTATGATAATGTTTTTTCCTGTATGCAATATAACGTTTACATCGTAAACATATTTTTGGTGCATGGAAAACAAGATGGCCGCCAGCAATTAAAATACTGAATTCAAATTCGATTCTCAAAACATTCAGGATTAAATTAGAATTTTAATTCAGGACAAAAAAATACCAACAATAAATTGTATCCACGCACTGATTTTGTAGTAATTGTCAACTTTTTATATTTCGCATTTTAAATTTTACTAGACTTGTAATATGTTCATGTTGACACCTCATAGAAATGCATTGTGCAAAAAACTTTGTTTAATCGTTCTTATTTGACTATAAGTAAAACAGATGTTGTTGAATCTCTGACAATGAAAGTTTGATGACGTCGATTGTGGATGGTGGGTATTTTTTCGGAATGGCACAGTGCCACAATTTTTAAATTATTATTTTGCTTTTAAGTTAAATAAAATTCACTTATGAGTACACGTTTATGCAAAGTAGGGAAATATGATAAAATCGCGTTGTAATATTTAACTTCAAATGTTACTGTTAAAATCATATAATAATATTTTTGCAATCATTTTAGTTTTTAGTGACACTATTGAATAAAAACTGCCTTATTAAATTATTATATTGTCACTTCGAGAAATGAATATTTTAAAAATGTATATTGATTTTATTAATACAGAAGCTAAGTGTTTTTTCGTTATATATCAACGCAATATAAAACAAAAGGTGTTTTATTTTTACATCTACGAAAAAGAAGTAGTTATTTACAGCGAAAAATACATTTTAAATAAGTTTTCTGATTAAATAATGCGTTCATTTTATTCTGTAATCGTTAATTAATAAATACAAAAAAAAATAATTAAAATTGGTTTATTTTCTAAATTTTAATGAATTATGAAGTAATGGGATAGGACCATGTTTTAAACATTTTGAGGATCGGACATTCATTTTGCTTATACCAAGTTATTGACATATGATGTTATGAAAGGCTACTGTAATTCTGATTTAATTCAATTTCTAGACGTGAGTGTCAAATCCCAGAAAAATAACATATATACATCCGTCTAAATAAAACCCACCGATAACCACAAACCCATCAACTTTAACAGCAATAAGTGATTTTAACCTGTAAACATCTATTGTATATGTTTCGTGAATACGCATAAAACGCATATTATCAGAACTATAAGATTACATACACCACCTAAATTCATCATCACGCAATACCATATACATACATCAAGAAAGTAATAACCAAACCACAAGAATAAACAGACAACAACTACTAAAATACCAAATAGAAAACACCAACATCCGCATTCCTCACGGCCAACAAATGCATAATCTCACAACAAACCGCACTAAAAATGTCAACATCTTTCACACAAATCCTACTATGAAGTTTCTCGTAAACCGACCCCCTATCAATTCAATAATGCAACCACCCAATTTGGTGGTCATACTCATCCGTTCAAACAAACATACACGGACAACCTACAACACACTAACTACAAATGCAACACACCCAGATATTTCTTATGAACACATAAAAACATACTTCTTTTTTAACAAACATAACCCCAACAACTCAACCCAACCCACGCCCCAACACTATATATTATATGTACCGTTCTATTAGTGATAACGTAAGTTATATTAGCGAGAACAAACCCCCAGTCCGACACTGACTAAACAATCATAAAATATTAACTCAGAAAAAAATTCCCCATGCAAGGTACTACAATCTATAAGGGCACCCACTGGACAACATCAAGTTCTTTCTAAATATTATGAATTCTCTTTGACCATAACACGCAAACAAAATGAAATAAAATGGATCTCCGAATTCAACACATAGATCACAGGACTCAACAGATTCCAAGATAACCTAGACTCCTACAAACACTTCCACAACCAATAACAAACACATTACTAGTTTAAAACATAACCTTAACCTTTAATTAAACCACAGTACACACAGGAACTGCAAAAATGGCATAATATACAAACAAATACTGTTATCTATATTTTATATGTTCTCGTTAAATATGATATAAATTCCCACAGATTTATCGACATAACATAACCCCCAAATATCCGATCCTACGAGCAAACACATTACAAAACAGCATCTGGTAGTGGTCGCTAATAGATTCGCTAACATAACAAATAATAAGATTATAAAAAATAAAAAATAAATGCCACGTCACTTTGCAAAACATGTCTTAAAATCATTTTCCAAAAATGTGAAGTAGATCATAATAATAAAAAACAATAGCAACATTGCTTTAAAAAATTTTCAAAAAAATATATAAATAAACACACACAAAATTACACATACATAGCATAACACAAGAGCGACATAGTAAAATAAAACTTGATTAGCTCGACAGGATTTAATAACACGATAAGAAACCGCAATGCTCGCTAACAGATGCGTACACACTGTAAAAACTAACATTAAACATATGAATATAAACAAAAATAAATATATAGCGATATCATGTTCAAATACATTCTCTAAAGAGTATTTTGTTCAAAAATAAAATAGAAACAAAATTACACCAACATAGGAACCGCCATTATACATGTTTACAAGATAAAGGTAAACCAACACTCTTCAGAACAACAAACGGAAGTGGTCGCTAACAGTCATGTAGATACCTTGTATCAAAATATTACATGTAAATAATTAAATATTAACAAAATAAATACCCACACCATGTTTTTATAATATCTCGTAAACACATTTACACAACACTTAGCCGCCACCCTAAAAAAACACACTATTCAATTTCTAGCATATAAACCCCCGCACATGGATGGTTTCATTTGTGTTTTGTTTTTTCTACAACCACAACCACACAAATTCATTCCCGATGCGCGTCGTTAAAGACATTGAATTATGTTATAAAATTAAAACAAAACTGGCATCGTTTCAACAACTACCCAAAGAGCACATATTTTTTATAGCCCGGGAAAATTAAACATTGACCTCGAAGGGATGAGGTAATGACAGAGAAAATGATATTATGAACGCTCCATCTCCCTAAAAGAAGGGTGTAATGTCTGTGAGTGTCTCAAGACAAAAGACAGACAGATAGTACACTTAATTCTTTCTAACAAACGCAAACTATAATCATGGAATATGGTATCATAGGGAATAAACATATACTATGCTTCCCTCCAAAAAGAAGAGATACCACCTGGAAGGATCATGCCTGTGTGTATGATATAATGCCAACAGAACAAATACCACACTACACTTCTCCTGGTAAACTAGTGATGGTTGTCTCTCGGAAGATGATCTCATGATACCGGAACAAATACTACATTACCTCATTCTCCAATGGAAGATGTAATACCTGGTAGTATTACCCCAATTCCTTAAAAAGTAGGAGCTAATTTCTGAGAGAACAATCTTAGGAAAATAGAACAAATACTACACACCCTAACCCCATAAAAAATACTATAATTAATTAAATCATTTTTTAATTAATTCAAAATACCTTGTCTTAAAACATTATCTTCATCATTCCCGGGTCTTTTGGCTAAGAGGACATCACCTAGAGTAAATGTGGTATAATAGTGTCTGAGAGGATTCTAGTTAAGACCAAGGATGACAAAACACGCCCCTTATACTCACACTTTTGATGTCATTTGTGTGCCTAATTTTATAATGTATTTTAAAAATATTTCTGCAAATAAATAATTAAAGTGTAGTATCTATTCCCAGCACACCATCGAATCAAGCGTTTTACTATCGACGAAAATATTGCGTATGTATAAGAAATATGACATACGAAATTACACTTGTTCATTACAAAATATTAAGTTATTAGAATCTGTTCATAAAATAAATGTATACATTCAGAAGTCCAAACGGTGTTGGTTAGTATTAGCAGTTTACTATATATACGATGTTATATCGTATCATTGAATTAGATAAACATAACCTTTTTATATGTTCATTTAGTTAGGATAGATGGGAAAACATTAGGATTTATTAATATATATATATATATATTGCTCGAAGAATAGCCGGGTAAAATTAATTCCGCGAACAAAACAATTTTGCACTCGTTTTTTGTCCCCTTACGGAGATTAAACTCAAGATATATGCTATTAATACTTATGTCTAGAATACTCTTTCAAAATTTGATCAACATTATTTGTCTAAATTGTAAGGCCTGAGCGTAGAGGATATTAAAAAAATTGACTTAATAACTATTGAACTAATCCAATGCAAATCTTAAATATTCAAAGTTTCAAATGGGAGGTTTCGCTTATATTATGCACCCTAAAACCCCTGCAAAATATCCTAGAGACACTTAAAATTGGATAATATTTATTAATTGACGTTTAAAACCTATTGTTAAACTTAAACAACTTTCGTAAGTATCTGAATTTCCACGAAGGGCTTAAACCCTATTATTGCCCCATCTGCATCTAACTTAATTAGCAAAATATAGCCTACATAAACAACCATTACGTCAAGCAGATGTGTTACAAAATTCATAATGATATTTTCATTAGTTTATGAGTGAATTCTGTACATAAAACTATATAATTATATACATATTTCTACCTTTACATAAATAGAGAAAACATTCTAAATGTATAAATTCGATAACATCTAAGCTATTATCATTGTTCTTTATTTGTAAAGTAGATTCTGAAATAAATGAATAGAATAATCACAGATCGGAGTCTTGGAAATGTCGTTTTTATAGCTTACACGGGATTCAGATATATGCATTTCAGAAAACTGCACATTTGCTGTCGAACATTCTTCCGAGTTAAAGTGTACCCTCTGCCTACTCGAAGGACGTGTTGACCTTTGATTGGTCTGTAATGTCTATAACGACCTCATACAGTTTAATTTCGTTTAACGTTCCTACCAGCAATTGACTTCCGTCTCGGGGCTTTAGTTTTCTGAATGACCAACTTGGTTCTCTTATGTGTGTCTTTCCAGCCATCCCATAAAGGCTGGTTTTTCTGGAACCAGCTCAGTAGCCACACCATGTTGACAAATAGCTGTGTTAAACGAAAGATCACGAGAAATTTCACGTCCCAAGACAAGTGCCATTGTAGATGGTGCAGATGCAGTAAAATTAGACAAATGCTGAGCAGAAATATAAGGGTGATCAACACGAAACTGACAAGGTTCCAGATGAATTGATAGATTTCATGTCTAAGTTCCGGATCGCGGAGAAAGTCGATAAACTTACGGTTTTCTTTGGTAAATGTGTACTCGTAACCGCATAGCTCACACTGCTTCCGTTTCGACAACTGTAACCATTGGTTAAGACAGGGTACATGTATTTTCCCAAGAGAGCCTGAGCAGTAACAAGGCGAAACTAGCTCATTTGGGTAGTTCTCGTTGTTCTGACAAATTCGACAGCAATCTTCTTCGCTGCTTTCCTTGTGCAACTCATCTTCTTTGCGACCATTTTCAAGCCGGGCATGGGACGAACAATGCGGAAAGTTCCCCTCATCGACGTCCAAACATCTCAAGATACGCGAATTGGAATTATTTAATTCCATCGTTCATTTATTACTGTTGACAGACGTCTTGCCCACGGTATTTATTCGCAGAACTGCCTGGAGCGGTGATTCCTTATACTAGGATCTAATAGAATCAATGTTAATCTGTTACAAGTGCTGGTTAACTTATGTTAATCATTATTTGTTCTGAGAAGTAGGTATTATTACTTAAAAACCCGACCACATTATCATTTGCAGTGCTGGAAATGTTCGTAATTAATAAGATCGTACATCCGGTCAAATGTCGAAATCAATACAAAGTCCTGCGTCTTAGAAGTCGAGAGGTTTAAGCAAGCGAGAATATATCATCGAGTCACCTGTTGGTTTTGGAAGTGTTTCCGATCTACAAAACATTCGGTAAATATTGTTTTACTTCATATATATAATTTACTATGTAATATGTGTGTGCACGAGTATAAAGACAGGTCTAAATAATATCACTTTTGTTTAAATAAGCAATCATATAATTAAAAAAATCTGTGGTGGCATGTGTCTAACAGTACATATATTATAAACGGCACGGGTTGAATTTAAATAAGAATTAAGTTATATAATCGAAAATAGTTTCCGGAGTTAGACAATCTTGACTTAAAACGGTCCGATTCCTATAATTCCGACTTATAGGATTTTCTTTTTTTTTACTTGTATTCGAAAGTCTAATATAAAGGATGTACAGAACATTCCATTCCTTTGAGATGTTCGGCTCTAGATTTATCAACGAAATAAAAGGCGTATTGTTTATATCGAATTCCACGCTTGCATTAATCCGTTTTAAAACATTTCGATTCGCGTATTATGACGTAACAGATATGACGTAATAGTGATGACATTACGTTTTATATGTTTTTATGTTTATGCAAACAAAATGTTGGTCTGAAATCGAGTAAGAGTAGTAAATCATGCGATTAAGATGCGGTCGCGTTTTCCCAACCAGTGAAGCCATTTTGGCTTTTATTAAGGGGGCGTTAAACGCACATCTGATGTTGTCATTTTGCATTTCCGCTAGGGAAAAACTGTTTTACTGTGACGCCACTTTTCTTTTTATTCTCTTCTACATGAATTGTATCTGGATCAATTGAATTAAAAACAGTTTATTGGATAGTTTGCAAACGCTTCTCGGAAATATAAAAACAGATATATTTTCCAACGAGTTGAAGTCGAACTTCACAAGTTTTCACTCTGAGAAAAATTTGATATCTACATGAACTAGGTCGCAGGGATTCAATTTAAGCGGGGTGACAGTTGATACGAAATATTTCCTGATAAATCTTTTCTGGCTTTTATACGGGTTAACCTGGGATAGATACACATTTGGAAATAGTGCGTTATAGTTAACAAGAAAAATGAGTGAAAAACAGCAACTATTCAACCAATAACTGTTACCAAAACCAATAAAAGAATCCTTTCTACAAATGTTCTATACCTTTCCTTGTTTTAGTCTATAGAAGCGTTTTGTTTAATTTAATATTTCGTTCAAATACGCCCACTCCAAGATCGTTTTTTATCTTGTAAAGGAAGCGACCACCTGAAAAAAAAATCGATCGTCATTTTGAAATTGGAATCAATTAAGTAAACGAAAGAAAAACAATTTGAAATAAAAAAAAATACAAATCGTTTCACAGAGATAAGCACTATGGATGTTGACAGAATTTTAAATTCTCTATCGTTATGTAACAGTTAATTATTGTGTATTTGTTTTTTACTTCTTTTTGCGTTACATCTTTGCCCTCTCAATAACCAGTTCCCCTGATAACAACCGATGTTGTTAATGTGGAACGATTATCATATTTTACTTATAGCTTACTCCCAGTAGTCTCAGTTCTATTTGTTTCGGCTTAAGATGTGTCACTTCTTCTGATAAGAGTGTTTGGCTTCAATGTTATTTAATTTCAATCTACCTGTTGTGGTAATTGTCACATGATTAAGGGGGTTGTTCTAACCAATGACAATTATCTGGGAATGCTAAGTTCGAACCCAGTTCGAAATAGTGATAGGTTTCCGCAATTATCATTGACATGTTAACAGCTTGAGTAATATACCTCAATGTGTACGGCTAAAATCACGTTGCCACACCGGTTTCCGTAATATTGCCAGAGTTTAGTAACGCTGAGCTAAGCGAGTACTAAATGGGTGACCATTTAAGAAGACCAAGTTATGTATGTTGCAAACATGTTTTTGAACTTCTAGGGACATCCAATGGAGACCCAAGGATAAACGAAGAATATATATATATATATATATATATATATATATATATATATATATATATATATATATATATATATATATATATATATATATATATATATATGAAAAATATTTGTTGTTTGTTTATTATTTACGGACGTATACGTTTCGTCTCCTTTCAATCAAGAAGTAGAACTATTCACTACCGGTCACACGGTTCGAAACACTGGATTATAAGTATTTTTCAACTCCAATCCAACGTCTTAAACCTCGCGGCCAATATTTGAACAGCTGATAAACTGTGGTAGTTTAAACACATTTAAAGCGGCGATGACGACACAGGCATTCTACTTATATTAAGGGATGATGCATTATAAAGCAAATGACGCCACGCTGTATTTGCACTACTACTTATTAAGGAGCGACAAATATGAAACATATTTGTTTTTTGTTTATTATCTACGGACGTATACGTTTCGTCTCTTTTCAATCAAGACTCTTCAGCGTAGAAGTAGAACTATAACCCTGGATTATAAGTATTTTTCAACTCCAATAAAGTTATTTAAAAATAAAATAATTATTTAAAATAATTTAATATTATTTACTTCAAATTAATATATATATATATATATATATATATATATATATATATATATATATATATATATATATATATATATATGTGTGTGTGTGTGTGGAAAGGAGAAAGGCTACCAACATTTCGAAAAAGTCTTTTTAAACAGTTATTTATTATTTTGTTATTTTATCATTTTATAAAGACATTTCACGCGGTGGCCCGCCCTCATCAGATATGTAAATTCAATTTCTCTCTCTCTCTCTCTCTCTCTCTCTCTCTCTCTCTCTCTATATATATATATATATATATATATATATATATATATATATATATATATAGGTTAGAGAATGTACATACACTCTAAAAGTGTATCTCATACACAATTTACTGGGGAAGACAATGAGAGTGTCACGGATCTCTAATCGAACTCTTAAATTTGCTATGACGGCATAACTCCTTTTAAACAATAAACATATATTTTTTGTAATTTAAATCAAATGTATAACATTTTCTGGGTAAGACAAACTGGTTCCAAATCGCTAAATGTCCACCTTACCTAATCGAGCTACGGTGACCGAACCTGTTCTACCACTTCAGATATATCATATTTTGATGAAATGTATACTTTATTCATAAAATTATTCGGGCAGGACAATGACAGCCATCCTGAATCTCTATGTAACCCTTTATTCACCGGATATTTGCTAAGTGGCCTATTGGTGCAGAACCCCGTTTAACCATCAGATATGTATACACGATTTGAATGGAATTTAAACTATGTGTGTAAGACATTAATGCATAGTGTCTTTCATATTTCAGCTTCATGTTTTATATTGGCGTAAGTAAACCACTAGGAGGGTCAATTAAAGTCGAAAGAAAGTAATATCGGGTTACGAAGTGAAAAAATATATTCAATGCCAAACAACGTCGAGTCTTCATGCTAGTATACAAACACCCCCCTACACACACACATACATATATATATTTTACGATCGAATCAAAGGATTCCCTTTTGCCGACCACTTACAGAAAGGGGGACGTAAGCGAATGGGTCTCGCCAGCCTATCACAACTACTAAAAGTGTAAGAACGCGTAGTTATCAACAGTGACTACGGCGTGCTTGGCCTTTTCCTCAACATTTCAGACTGACGGAGGTGCAAAAAGGACCAAAATATGAATATTTGTAATCGCGAATACGGGTCATGACAATATATATATATATATATATATATATATATATATATGTATATGTATATATATATATGTATATGTATATATATATATATGTATATGTATATATATATGTATATATATATATATGTATATATATGTATATATATATATATATGTATATATATATATGTATGTATATATATATGTATACATATATATATATATATATGTATATATATATATATATGTATATATATATATATATGTATACATATATATATATATATATATATATATATATATATATATATATATATATATATATATATATACTAGTAGAATGCTCTATGATGGGTATAATGAAGAAATATAGCATTTGTTTTAAATCTCAATGTTTTGTTTTCTTTTTTGGAGGTATAGTACTTTTTTTGAGAAAACTCCCCAAATGATTAATTTTACAAAAAATATTTATCATACCAGGTCTACCGAATACCCACAAACAAAAACGATTATATTCATTATTACTCACAATAAAATCACTACATAAAACAGTATGATAATAGGTATATAGAGCGATAAATACAACACAATAACATCCACTCTCCAAACATTAAAACAGTTTATTATATACTCTATTCAGAAACATTTTTAGACCATTAAAATCTACAAGCCTCACACCATTCACACTAAGAAACATCATTCTTCTTACTAACGCACAACAACATATGCTCTCTACACTTTAGTAACACGGTTTTAGAAGCATAAAAACATGTTTACACTTATCTCCCACCCATTGAATGAATATATACTATTCCCTGTCATTACTGTAGAAAGATATATTTTGATTAGACTGAACGTTTTCTAAAAGAAACTATATATAAACACTATAGGGTAATCACACATGGTAATACTTTAAACGTGTTAGTCAGTCATATGTTTTCTAATACTCATCATGTTGATATGCCCGAAAAACAATTAAATGTATTCACGAGGTAAAATTACGACGCTTAATAGAATACTGTGTGATTCTACGATGCGATACCACTTTCTAACAAAGACCGGATGTTTACAACATCTAAAATCATAGTTAAAATTATGCTCGGAGAATATAATAAAAAATACGATGATGGACAATTTTTATTCCACAATAATTGACACTCTCTGTGTTCTATCTTGTTTTATTTTTGTCTTTTCTGTTCTTTCTTTCTTCTTTTTTCTTTTATATTTCTTTTTTTATTACTACATGGTTTGATTTCGATTTTATTATTTATATTTATTCATTATTCATTTATGTTTAGGTTTTGTTTAACAATGTTATATGGTATCATTTTCGTGCCATCACGCGTTCATGATTTATTCTGCCCACCATTTTTTTATAATTGACTTATTCTGTCACGGATCCTTATTCTGCCACCAACCATGCCTATTATCTTAGTCCTCCTGACTCACTACCCTTTCCACTCCTCCTCAATACCCTCTTCTTACATACCTACTATAACGACGAATACTCTTCTCACTCCTTCCTTTCCCTCTCTACCATCATATCTATTACACACAGCATCCATTGACTCATTCCTCCAACCCCCTCTGGATTTTTCTTCCCAGATTGTATAAAAATGTTGAATTTCATTTCAATAAAACATCACAAAACAAATATGACCCTGCTTTAATGATTTGTTTGTGTCCTTAATTTTACTAGCATTTACCTTGTTTGTCCACATTTCCATAACCAACATTATATATATATATATGGGTAGATGAAAGGATAAAACAATCCGACGGGATGAAATTAACAATTGAACAGTGGAAGACCCAACAGCTCAACGTTTCGCCCGATGTGATGTGGGTTTTTTCAAAAGCGGACGAAAAATTGCTTAAAATGACAACAGACGGAAAGGTAATATCATTGGGGAATATATATAGTGGTAGGATTTAAATGGAAGGAAATGTATGCAAATATGTAAAGTGTCAGAAATAAGTATACAAAATGTCAGCATATAATTATACATATATGTATAATTATATATATATATATATATATATATATATATATATATATATATATATATATATATATATATATTTAAAATATATGTATGTATACATACACCTGCAATTTCAAATGTACATAGTAGTATAAGAAAGAAGGAGAAACTAAAGAGCAGATAGGGGCAACCAGTTTAATATACAGGGAAATCATCCAGTGTCTAGACGTATCTTATTTTCATTATGATTGTCTTAGAGAGGTTATGGGAGATACAGTAGAACCCCATTCTTTGTCTTATTTTATTCGTAGAGAGGGCTATTACTGCATATTCAATTATACGACGTACCGACTTCTTATGTACCATCCTGATCAGAGTAGATTTGTTAAAGTCAAACCTGTTCTCATACTCCATAGTATGGGCGCATAAGGCGTAAAGCGTGTTGTTTGTTTTAATCGCCCTTTTATGCTCATGAATACGCTTGTCATGGTTACGTTGCGTTTCTCCAAAGTAGAACTTGTTACAGTCTCAACAAGGGATGGAGTATATGCCAGCTTTGCCATTAGGCGTAGTGCTGAATTTAGATGTTCGGATTAAATTATTAATAGTTGCTGAAGTTATTTGAGCTATGCTTATTCCTAGTTTGTTAAGTTGTGTATAAATGAAGTTTATTTTTAGAGTTAGTAGTAAAGCTAGGTGTCTGTTTATTATTGGGCTGGTAGATTTGTAATCTTGTTTTTTATTTGAGTGAATCCGGAGAACTTTTCTTTTAGAATTCTGTATAAAATACATTAGATATTGTAAAGTTTTGAAGGTATGTTCAATGTATTTAAATTATATGACCTTCCCGTCTGTTGTCATTTTTAGCAATTTTTCGTACGCTGTGTAAAAACCCATATCACATCGGGCGAAACGTTGAGCTTATGGGTCTTCCACTGTTCCATTTTTAATTATATATATATAGGGTGGGCAAAAATAAGGGTCCTATTTTTAAAAATTCATAACTTTTTTATTTATTGATTTAAAAAAATTTTTTTTTTAGAATAAGTAAAGGACCCCTTCTGAAGCAAGCATGAGTCGTATTAGCCCTAAGGAACGTACCCTCATTTAGTAAACATTATTTTTGCTTAAAAAACTTAAAACCGTGTAAAAAACAATACTTTAGTTTTTGTAAGTTTTAAGAAGTGTTTTTCGGCTAAAATTTGTTTTGTTTATTTCAAAAAATCTCGGAAGGGTCAGTCTACACACACATAAAGTTTGGTGAGTTTAACTTTTATTTTGTGGAAGTTATTCAAATTCAAGTTATTCAAATTTAAAGATAGGACCCTTATTTTGGCCCACCCTATATATATATATATATATATCTGGTCTTGTCGCACTGAAGAGATGTGATAAATCTCTTCTGTGCGGAAAGACCAGATAGTGCCTTAAGCTGGGATTGAAACTCAACCGTCGAGCTGACAGTCGGCGTTCCAACCCCTGCGCTATCATATGACATTGACTGAATGTGATATCTCAATGTAAACTTTGTCAAGTGCTGGAGCTTGAATTAGTTTTACCCAAATAGCTATGCATAAAATATAATGGCAGTTGGCAATATCCTTAAACACAAGCTCTACCCAGGAAGAGAGTTTTATATAGTTATCCACATACATACTCTTTCGCTGTATCACAGCTCTTAAGTGCAGCTTGACCAGTTAGTGTTTAAAGCCAGGATTGAAACTCAACAGTCGAGCTGACTGTCGGAGCTCCTAGCCCCCCTCTCTCTCTCTAATATATATATATATATATATATATATATATATATATATATATATATATATATATATATATATATAAATCCTTGTGTAAAATGAAAAAAGGGAAACCAGAAATATTATTTATGTATTCATAAATGTTTCGTATTTATTTCAAGATTCTTCAGGAAGCTTGGTCTGAAGAAATCCTAGGGAATTCTTAAAATAATGATTCATAGATAAATAATATTTTTTTATTTTCCTTTTTTTCATTTACGATTCAATATTAGTTCTTTTTTATCATATATGATTGTGCATGCGGTGTTAGTGCATGATTACTGACATTTCCATCACGTTTTATATCAAACTGTTCCACTTTTTTTTTTAAATGAGAGAGTATTCTGCTTTGACATTATCATTCGCTAAAAATAATTTGTTCTTTCTTTCAACAACTATTTGGAAAATACGTTGATTTTTACCCTTTTTACATGGTTGAGCATAAAATTCTTCAGACAATGTTATACTGCGGGGTGGACGGGTATCCACTAGAGCAACTCGACACTCAGCTAAATACTATCCATTCACTGTGGAGGTCCACAGATTCCAAAGAGCCTTCTACTCCAATAGCTTCTTTTCTCATGTTGCTGGCCTTTGGAACTCCCTCCTTGCTCTCTGTTCCCTCGACAGTACCGACATGCAGAAGCTTAAATGTAATGTAAACAGACATTACGCTCACAGCTCCCAACTTAGAATGACACCCTAAATGCACTACCTAATTCTTAGTAGCCCCTTATGTCTATAGTGGCGTCCTGCCTTGTTTGGGGTGAAATATCATTAACAAAATACTTATGGTCTTCAGGTTTATTCAGTTGATAAGTACTTAACAGAGAAACTAACCCTAACCCTAACCCTAACCCTAACCGAAAACATTATCGTTTATCTTTCGATTTATATCGCTTCATATATGTTTTTTTCTCAATTATAGCGGCCTCGATAGAACCTCTCGGTAGTTCGTGCGCCCTTAGAAGAGCAGAGAGATGGCCAATATTATCACCTGATTTATATCGCCCGTTCCGGAGGTGTGCGCTGTCTGGCGCAAAATAATGGCATCCTTTTGACATGACTTCGCGACACGGCTTATAAATATTCCAAGGATGCAAAAACAATACGAACATCTATCTGATTCTAGTGAGTAACGTGGGACAATCAGTCCGGACACCCCTCGTCATTATTCAGTTCGACATGACGGAACCCTGAGGGTGTTGGTGTGGGTGGGGGCGTTTCTCTATTAAGCCAACGTATTTGTACAGTTACGCCATTCGATTTATTTCGATTACTTATGTCAGTGATTTGTTGTCGGAGGTTGACATTGCTATTCGAGATTTATTTATTTTTTGTTTTCCCATCGGTCATTCGAGATCTATTATATATAGGAATGTGCATATATAGATATATAATACATATATACATAAATATCACATAAAATATATATGTCTACAGATAAGGTTAGATACACGCACACCCCCCCCCACACACACACACATATATATATATATATATATATATATATATATATATATATATATATATATATATATATAATTAATGATCAATATTTGTTTTTATCTACATACGTAGACGTTTCATCCTTACAGGAATCGTCAGCGTAGAGAAGCATTATTCACTCCGGTCGTCCGGTATATATATATATATATATATATATATATATATATATATATATATATATATATATATATATATATATATATCCATGGATATGCTGTTCCCCTGTTCTGGAGCTATTCCGTCAGATGAGACAGGTACGTTTCTGAAGCTGAACTTGAGATCGTTAGGCCATCAGCAAAAGCCTCATAGAAAAATATAAAATATGAAAAATACTAAATATATATATATATATATATATTTATGTATATATAAATATGTATATATATATATATATATATATATATATATATATATATATATTGAGAGCCATTTTTATTAATTTTATATGTACATAAAAGTAATCCACAGACACATGTTTCTGGCTCACAGCCGTCATCAGGATTACTAACTTGGACATGGGTTGAACGTTCGATATTGATGCCAGTAGTCTATTGTTTAAACACTGCACTATGACGGCTTGCCTTGCGATATGTGCCATTATTTAATGAATTTTTATGTAACTGTTGTTATTGGTGATATCAGCATTTCTTACTTTTGTTTTATTTCCTAAGTGATAAAGATTCAGAAATTTGCATTATAAGTCGCCTTTAACATTATCAGACGTATTTTTCGTTAATATATACATTTTTATTAATTTTATACGTACATAAATGTAATCCATAGACACGTATTTCTGGTTCACAGGCGTCATCAGCATGGCTAACTTAGACAAAGATCGAACCTTTCATATTGATGTCAGTAGTCTATCGTTTTACCTCTGCACTATGACGCCTTACCTGCAAATATGTACATTTCTTTCACCTAAACATTTCACGTATTTTATGTAATCGTTTTTATTGCTAATTGCAGCGTTTCCTACTATTATTTACTAATATTTCGATTGTTTCACTTCCTAAGTTATAAAGATGATGACACTTTAATTATATATATATATATATATATATATATATATATATATATATATATATATATATATATATATATATATATATATATAGTCTTGGAAGTGTCTCAACTATTAAAACTATATTAAAATTTTTTTTTAAAAACGTAAGTCCCAAGTCGTTCAGTGGAAAATCACTCATGAAAGTCAATTTAACTTTTTCATTATTTAAGGGATTATTAGGTGTTTACCATGAAAAACTGTTTCGGAAATTTATATATATATATATATATATATATATATATATATATATATATATATATATAGACTGTCAAAAACTCTAGTGCAAAGTTCCGAATACGTTCGTAGAACACTGTGCCCGCTTCTAAGTACATATAGATCTTAATTTCCCTTTAATTACGTGACAGTTTCGGTAGACCGAGTGGATATGGCGACTACTTGTAGATTTTAGGCTTACTCTGTGAACCGCGTTCGCGTCTCCCGGCCGTCTGCAATTATTACTTTCCTGCACTGATAAGAACAATAAGCTGGAAACACTAGCGTATGTAGATATTAATAATTCAATATTGATTCATAAATGTTATATATATATATATATATATATATATATATATATATATATATATATATATATTAAACAAATACTTTCAATGTTGACTATTCTTGCATTTTATTTAAATCCACTATCATTTACATTGTAATTTAGCGTTCCAATGGGTGATATTTTATCATCTCATGATATATTTGAGATTACTACAAAGACTTTCTGCTCATTCATACATGTACTTTTGCTTATTACAGAAATAATAATGGACTGTACGATTTTTAAAACAACTAATATTTACACATACTCACAAATCATGGGTTTTCTTCTCCTGAGAATAATATTTATTTCCTTGCAAATCCACAGGTTAAATAATTCTTTGTTACAAAATTTCATTATAATAAACTTGTAAAGTATATAACTCTACATTTCTGTTATTATTACATTTTTCTCATGATGATGCTCTATCTCGAATATTGAACATAGTCCTATCACGTTGGGATTTAATATAAAATATTTATTTTGAAAAAAAGTATATATATATATGAATGAACCATATGAGGACTCCTTCGACAGCACTGGAATCCTGTTCACCGGAGATTACCATTCCGACGGTGCAAAGACAGGGGGTCAGCAACTTATGTAGTTAATATATATATATACATATATATATATATATATATATATATATATATATATATTCAATTCCTTTTAAGTGCGTTTGGATTTACCTATAATTTTGAACACTTTTCTCCACACTGCTTCTACGCACATATTTTTGCAAATATTTTTTCGCGTTCTACAATTTCATCGGACTTCCTCTCAACGGAAATTTACCACCCGGACAAACCGCATATCTTTTTTACGAAACTTTTCTTTTTTCACTGCGTTTTTTTAAATAACATTTTTCATATTTTTCAAATATTTGAACTTTGGTTTTTTCGAAAGCCAACTTATCCATCTGCATTTCTCCTCTGATGATAAGATCTCGATCTTTGAAAAGCCTTGGCTTAAGGAAAGAATAATAAACTCTAGTTTATTACTGAATACACCTTGCATTGAACAATTGAAATTTGAAATAAATCTGGACATTCGTCGCATATTTATGACTCTTTTTTCTTCTATCTCTCTCCCTCTCTGTCTCTGTCTGTCTGTCTCTCTCTCTCTCTCTCTCAATCTCTCTCTCTCTCTCTCTCTCTCTCTCTATATATATATATATATATATATATATATATATATATATATATATATATATATATATATATATATATATATATATATTGACATTATTCAGTCTCAGAATACTATGGAGTAACGCTCGTTACCTGAGCATGAGCGATGCAACCTGTTACACATGCAGAAGATCACTCGGCAATGATCGTATAATTGACAACCGAGAAATCGGAAAAAAAAAAAATATACAACACATAACTATTACCAAACGTAAGAACATGTAATTTTATATCGACCTGCATAGTTTTAAAGTTTCGAAACTTTTTAAAATTTAATATAAGAGTCTATCTATATCTGTTTAATCATTGAGTAACAATCCAATATGGCCGCGGTCACCTCTATCATTTATGACTATGGATAATAACCGAGAAATCTAACAGTAAATAAATTACAAATCACAAACCATTATTGTCACCACACGCATTCAAATTTATTTTTTTACCGATCTGTATATGTTTTACGTACTGAAACTATTTAAAAGTGTTTCTTTATTTCAAAATAAGTTGCCCTATTTTGAGGCTTGTAATCGCATGTGGTTGGCCATTTTTATAACACATTCAAGAGTCCTAAACAAATTGTGAAATTTAAAGGAAACCACTTGCAAAACGTTTTAGAACTGTGAAACTATGCAGGTCGATAGCCAAATTACATTTTGTTGCGTTTGGTAAAAGTTATTTGTTGTATATTTTGTTTGTTTACTATTTCTCAGCTGTTAACAATCCAGCTCTCATAATAAAGCCGAGTTGTATTGGGATAAAAATTTAAAATTCCTTTAGTTTAAAAAGATGTCTCGTTTACTGATCTAGGATATAAAAGATAAAGTATAATAGCAAAACAGATACTAAACTGTGATCCCTGGCAAAGGGCAAAGGTCATCATCAACACTCAACATTTTAAAAGAGTCCCTATATACTTACAACCTAAAGTGCTCAGACTAAGCCACACGCTGGTTTGTAATGTGGGCAAATGAGTCACTCTGGATTGGGACAAAAATAAAAATTGCCTCAATGCAAAAAGATTTCTCCTTCACAGACCGGAGACAGAAAAAGTTAGAATACGTTTATTTGCCTTTTGGCTGTTCTTTTTTTGTTGTTCTCGGCCAGCGAAGGAGAAATCCGTCAAGACTGAGGCTATTTTAATATTTGCCCTGGATTTTCCTCACATTATAAACTGATTGGTGCTTAACTTTTCTCCCGTGAGTAGGCAAGTATATAGGTCGGTTTCTGTCTTCTTTATAAATACATTTTTTCATTTTTGATTCGAATATATATTCGCTTAATACTTCAATGTGTATTTACCAAAGTTATGTACAGGCGAGAAACACAGACACACAAAGTCTAGTCTGATAGGTTCGTTAATAAAAAAGTATCTAATAAAACTCCGTATTAGTGAAGACAGTGTAAATATTTATTTTGTGGCGGCCATTTTGAAAATATAAAATAGCGACAATGCTGGTTTAGATGCAAATGGCAACATGGGTGTTTGCATTTACGATTCTCTGTGGATTACAAAAATGTATAGATTAGCAAATGTCCCAAAACCTTACTTGTTCTTTTTCCTGCGTTTTTTGTCTTGCTTTGTCGTCTCTTTTCTCTTTCAATTTCCTGCTTTGTAATCGTCCCATCTGTCGTTCTCTCTCGACTCTTTATCCGATGAAAACCTCCTAAATTCTCACCACGTCACATCATGCAGAAATCCTTCAAATTTAAACTCATCGAATTACCATTAACTCCACCACCACCACCACCTCCTCCTACTGACTTCCTCCTCTTCGAAAGTCCTAATTCTTCCTCATTATTTTCCTCCTATTTCTGCTTCTTTGATCTTGTTTAGCAAACCTTACCCGTTTTATTAGATCGTTCGGATGACCTTCTTTAATCCTTTGTTTATCTCCATCTTTCTATGTTTCTTCTATTCTGATTCTCGCTTTTCCCTTTTATTCTGCTCGTGTTCGAGTAGATTCATCATATTTCTCTTTGTCTACTTTCTAGACTTATATTTCCTATTTCCCCTTCCACTCTCTTTCTTTTTTTCTTCTTGTTCTTTTTATTGTTCTTATTTTTGTTGCAGTTGTTTTTATTGTCTTTTGGTCTTCTTTTTCTTTTTACTTTTTTATTCTTGTTTTGTGTTTTTTTGTTATTGTTGTTGTTTTTATTTTGTTGTTGCTCTTCTATCTATCTATCTATCTATCTATCTATCTATCTATCTATCTATCTATCTGTCTGTCTTTATCTATGTATCTTTATCTTTTCTTTATCTTGCTTCTATTGTTTTCTTTCTCTTTTTCTTCTTTTCTTTTTTCTTCTTTTCTTTTTTCTTCTTCTCCTACTACTTCTTTTCCGTATTTTTCTCCTTTTCTTTTTTCTCGATGTTCTTCTTATTCTACATCTTCTTATTTTTCTCTTCTTTATTATTTTCTTTCTCTGCACCAGCTCTTTCCTCTTCTTCTTCTTCTTCTTCTTCTTCTTCTTCTTCTTATCATTATTATTATTATTATTATTATTATTATTATTATTATTATTATTATTATTATTATTATTATTATTATTATTTTTGTTCTCCTCTTTTTCCTCTTCTGTTTCCTCTTCTTCATTTTTTTCTTCTTCCAACTTCCCTTCTTCTTCATCTTGTTATTATAATTTTCCATTCTTCTCTGATTTTTTGTGTACTTTCTCCTTCTTCATCTTCTTATTCGTGTTCTTTCCCCGTCTCATAAATGTAATTATTCTCATTAAATGTATATCTTTTCTTCTTCTTCTTCTTCTTCTTCTTCTTCTTCTTCTTCTTCTTCTTCTTCTTCTTCTTCTTCTTCTTCTTCTTCTTCTTTTTTTTCTTCTTCTTCTTCTTCTTCTTCTTCTTCTTCTTATTTATTCGGTTTCTTTATATTCTCGTTTTCTCATTCTTCGTATTTTGCCATTTCTCGTGTTTTCCTTCATTCCCTTTCTTTTCCTTATTGAAATGTTAAACAATAGTAATTACTCTCTTTCGTTCTTTTGCCCACCCTCATATTTCGACCCTTCTGAAGTCCTTCCATCCCGCGAATTATCGATCTAAAAAACAACTTATTCATTGCCACATACCTTACCACCTAGAAATATCAAGTTAAACCTGACCATACTACAACCCGATCACAATCCTTCCTCCCGACTCTAATCTTTTTCTTTCCCGCCAACAGACCCTTCACGTTTTTGTCAATGTTTACTGACACTTGGTTCTCTAATAATCGCTCATATAAGCGGCTAACACAACCAACACCGAGCCATCTGTCAATACACTTTGACAACGACAAAAGCCTATATACGTCAGGTCTAAGTAGGCAGAAGCGAATGGTCAAAGTCTTGGGAATTGGCAGGATGAATTGATTGATTGATAGGCAAAGAGGGCAGATCGATTCATCAAAATGTGTTTGTCGATTCGACTTACGACGCTCTGACTCAGTATTTACAGTGAGGCAGCCCGGTAGTCAAATGGCACGCGAGCCACCTCAAGCTGTACGTCAAATAAGAAGAGAAAAAATTAGAACAAATACAACCATATTTAATTATATTTTTACATGAGAGATATAATACTTGTTTAACTGTTATCGGACATATTAGTGATAACATTTACACTGTGTAGTATTATATGTTTGTGTTAGATGAAATACGTGATGAGATTAGTGTTTTGTTTATATATATATATATATATATATATATATATCAAGCAATCCAACACAAGTCATGAGCGTCAACTAATATCTTATAATTAGTGAAACATCCGGATAAAAACTGAAGCTCAATATACTGGATAGAGCATTAATATTATGATATAAAATGAAGTAATAAAATAAGGTTCCAATCAATTTTTTTTATAATTCAAGGTTAAAGCAAAGTATCGTAAGATACTTTGCTTGAACCTTGAATTATAATAGAATTTGATTGGCACCTTATTTTATTACTTCATTTCATATTATAATATATATATATATATATATATATATATATATATATATATATATATATATATATATATATATATACACGCTGTTTTTTTTTCAGTTCACCATCGCTTCGTGAAACAAACATTTATAATAAACATCAAGTCTATAGGTTCATTTTAAGTGAAGACACAACCTTTCGTATTTTGTAGTTTCTTACATTAGACCCCGCGCTAACTTTGTACTATGACCCTAACCCTTACCCTAACCCTAATATATGAATATATAAATATATAGATATTAACAAGTATTTATATAAATAGATAAACATTAACAAGCATTTATATAAATAGATACATATTAAGAAGTATTTATATAAATAGAAACATATTAACATGTATTCATATAAATAGATAAATATAAACATTTATTTATATAAATATTTACAATTTATAAATTTTATATGGATTCATTTATTTTTTTAATAAGGCCGTAAAGAAATGGAACAGTAAGAAGTAATAAATAAGTATGTGTGTGAGAGAGAGAGAGAGAGAGAGAGAGGGGGAGAGAGAGAGAGAGGGGAATGCAGAGATAGAAATAAGCAAGCAGGGTCTGTTTCCCTTCTCTGTGCAACACGTATTTTCGAATTAGAGATGTTTATTAAATTTAAATTACATTCTTTGAAAATTCAGGAACAAATATTATAAGAAGGGTTTTCGTAATTTATCCGTTTTTTAATTAAATCCCTTTCATTTATTGCTGTTCATATAGACATAACTATGCCATATATGTATGTAAAATAGGACAATAAAATTACAAATGAATCTCACCAAACATTAATTTATAATATACTGTTTAAAAATAGGTATGCAAATTAGTAATTCCTAGTATATACTATATACCTCATGAAGAGGTGAATACTGTCGTCTTTGCTTTGAAACATAATAAGGCTGCTGGTATAAACAATATCTCTGCCGAAATCTATAAAGTGTGTGGGCCACTCCTGTATTTACAACTTCATCAACTTATTACCAAAATATGTGTATAAAAGGGAATACCAAGTGAATCAAAGGATGGTCTAATTAAAATCATATTCAAGAAAAAGCGAAAAAGAACTGACCGTCGAAATTATAGAGGTATTACACTACTATCAATAGCTGGAAAAATCGTAGCTCGTATCTTAACAAAGAAACTCACACATTTAGCTGAGTCTGTTTTACCCGAGTCACAATTTGACTTTCGTCCAGCTTGTAACACAAACGACATGATATTCAGTCTAAGGCAGCTTTAGGAAGAATGCCGATAGCAACAACAACCTCTCAATATAGCTTTCATCTATCTAGCAAAAAGCTTTGAGAGTGTAAGCTGTGAACTTCTTTGAAAAATCTTATCAAAAGCTGGCTGTGCAGAGAAGTTCATCAAAATAATGAAACTGCTTCACAACATATGACTGCAAATGGCAGTTCTACAGATTCATTCAAGGTAAAATCTGCAGTCAAACAGGGATATATAGCTGCACCCATCTTGTTTTCAATCTTTATTGCGGCTGTATTGCAACTAATTGATAGTCAACTTCCACCTAGTATATCCTTAAATTATAGAATGGATAGTGGAGTTTACAACGTGAGACGTATGAAAGCCAGAACTAGAACACATTTTGATTCTCTCATTGAATTTCAATATGCAGATCATAACGCGGTTTGTGCTCTGACTCTAGAGGACTTACATATAATTAATTAAGGCGTATTCCGATGCATACTCGAAACTAGGACTAAAAATCAACGTTCGAAAAACTGAGGTGTTATTTCTAGCCTTCACTTCAACATAACAACAAAAATCCTCCTAATGTCACATTAGGCGGCGAATTGCTAGAAAACGTGGATCGCATCGCGTACCTGGGTAGCCACTTTGCTTCCAATGCTACCATCAATAAAGAAACCCAATATCGTATTAGGTGCACAAGTGCTGGTTTCGATAAACTACATAAAATACTTTTATGACAATTTTAAGAAATTAACTGGCAACATTGCCGAACCAACATCAGTGTCCTGGAAGAGTATTGTCGCTCTAGTATAGAGGCTTTTATTGCGATGGGCTGGCCACGTTGTAAAGAAGTGCGACCAGTCATATCATAAGAAAATTTGGGGGCTAGGAGTGTTGAATGACAGAAGAAGCGGTAAAAGTATTTGTTTGAAGGAGAGTATGAAGAGGTGTGGAATTGATAACACATCATAGGAAGCGAGTGCATTTGGGAGCATGTAGTGGAGAAATGGTATAAGGAGTGGTGTGGAAAGATTTGAAAGTAAACGGCGTCATCACGCTGAAGAGCAGAAAGCAGCAAGAATAGTGCGCCACGAAAATCAATTGGCAAACTATAATACATGCCCGATATCTGATAGGATGTGTGGATCTCGAATTAGACTGGTTTCTCATAGGAGAACCCACAAATGAAGCCCCTGGTGACCTGTATACTCGATTCGAGTGACGGCCATGGTGATGCTATACAGTATTTCAAAATACTATCTTGTACTATTGATTTAAACAACGATAGCCCGTTTTGATGGTGATATAAGAGTGATAAATTAAAAAGGCTTTCGCATGTATTCATTTAGATATAACGGTAATATGTCATTATAAATAAAAGTTGGTGTTTAAGAGCATGGAACTTTTTTCTGTTTCATAATCTTTTCATGTTGTATCCCAAAATAAACGAAAAATATTCCCCATTCTTGAAGCTATTAATATTACCCCCGCCCCAAACACTGATATCATAAAATCGGATTCACGATTGGGACAAACACACTTAACCGTTTTAATAAATAACACTCACCCCTGCCCTTCCCTAGATCTTAGTGAACTTATCCTTCAACACTTGCCATGAGCATGAATAATTTATAAATAAAATAAACGCATTAAATAAATAAAATGTATTGCACATAAAAGCATGACTACGATCAACAACGATCGAAAGCGTTCGGCTGACTATCTTCGTTTATTATCTTGACCCCGTCATCAGAAAATATGCATGGCAGCAAGATAATACATTACGTAAAAATAGGAAAAAAACAGTTATGTGGTCTTAACCACATCCTGTATCAATGCTTATGTGTGTTGGAGTGTTTTTGTGTGCGTATCTATGGAGGGAGGAATGATCGAAATTATCAGGTTGGTGGCTGAGGGCGCGGTAAAAACTCCGGCATTTGCTTTGTACATCCGAACTAGTGAACCAAACACAAGCCTCTCGCTCGTGTCATGGAATCAACATTAATGTCTACTCTAATAGGTTCCGCACTGTTTGCCAAGCTCCAGGCCCAGTCACATCACAACAGAGTTGTATCTCTGTGCCTGTTCTACAAGTACTTCTACGGGACATGATGCGATGAACTCACTGCAGTTATACCACCCCAACGTAAATACTCTCAGCCCACCCGACTAGTAGCAACATTCCACTTGTTTGCTGAAGAAGTTCATAGATGCCAGAAGACTTTCTATTATGATAGCTCCTATACTCGGACCACTTTCCGTTGGAATTATTTTTCTGTTCTAAGTTTTACAGACTGTACACACATGCAGACATGTTAATGAAATGTGAACAAACATCTTGCTCCTTAGCTTCCAACAAAAAACCCTTAAGCTATTTGCATTGTTTGGGTTTGAATATAAACAAATATTTAAAAATTAAAAAGACAAGAAAACTTCTCGTATGAAATCAGCGGCGATATATTTACACATTAAAAATTCAAAATGTATTCAGCTATTATAGATCTGTAAGCATAATTTGATTATTTAAGGAATTATAGTGCATGGATATTCTAGTTTTAATCAGATTTGTAGGGAGGCCTATATAGGAGAAGTATGTAGTATTAGTATTATCAGGAGGACCATTAATGTAATTGCCAATGTTGTTATCAATTTTTATTAATAATACAAATAATAATAATAATAATAATAATTATTATTATTATTATTATTATTATTATTATTATTATTATTATTATTATTATTATTATTATTATATTCCAATTAATTATGCACCTGTAACTTATATCACTGTATATACAGTCATTTTTAAGAGAGCATAGACTCTTATTTATACAGCTTCCGTTAGTATGTGTATGTGCTGCTGTGTTAAAGTGTGATTTCTTTTGGGACCTCTTAATTTTTTATTATTAGATTTAATTGTATGTAGATTTGGATTAGGGACAGTTGAAAATCTTATTGTTTTTTTTATTTAAAACGTTTCTATAGATATACAGTCTCGGAAATAATTAAGGATCATATTATAAAACTACAGAGGAATACTAGTTTTTACATTTAGAGAGTATGGGGGTTGCACATCATCATATCTCTTCTATTATCATGAGTATTTAATCATTATTGCTGACTAGTTGTTTGTAGCGTCTTAAGTTTTCGGATAACTCTTTTAGGAGTAGTATGTATTCACGTCTGTATTAACAGATAAGGCCTTATTTCTATTGCGATTGTTTTTGTTAGCATAAGATGTCTCCATTTTATTACTGTTTATCATGCTATAGGGTAATATACTATGTTAATTTGTTGGGGTGTTACCACATCATTTATGAACTTATTTTTTTTCATGGAAATCGATTCAGACAAGTCATGAACCCACCTGATGTAAGGAGCTGAACATACTTCTTCACGGTCAAAGACTAGCCAACGGCAAGTATTATATGAATAGATTCTGACCCAATAACACAGCAATCCTCCCCCCTTTGCTAGAAATACCACATACTCCTCATTTAGGAGTTCATTATTATAATAAGTATTATTTTGGTAAAGAATACCATTATTAGCTGGAAGTGTGGAGATTCTCTTAGAACTATTATGGACAATATATTTTATGATAGAGTTAAGATGATTCGAATTTTAATGTACGTAGTGTAATTTATAATTAGGTTTGATAGGTATGTAGAGTAATTTATTATTATGTTTGTAATGTACGTAGTTCAATTTATTATTATTTTTGCATTGCACGTAGTGTAATTTATTATTATGTTTGTTATGTATGTAGTGTAATTTATTATTATGTTTGTAATGTGCGTAGTGTAATTTATTATTAGGTTTGTAAGGTATGTAGAGTAATGTATTATTATGTTTGCATTGTACGTAGTGTAATTTATTATTATGGTTGTAATGTATGTAGTGTAATTTATTATTATGTTTGTAATGTACGTAGTGTAATTTATTATTAAAGTGGTAATATACGTAGTGCAATTTATTATTAGGTTTGTAAAATAGTTTTGTAGGTACCGATATTAAGGTCTATTATATCTCAGAAGTTTCTTATTTTCCGCTTGATATGTATCGCCATCTTCAAGTCGTATTGCCATTACGAATCAATGCACCGTTTTTTCGTCATTTCGTACGTTCGGTCATATGCTCTCAAATTAAATATAATAAATCAAATGGCCGTTAAGGCCAAGTGTTTATTGACATTATATTTGATGATGGCTATGCTGTATACCTCAGTTAAGCAATTTTGTGACAACTTGTTCCACAGATAAGAAATATATCCTCTTTATGGAAACACCGTTGGATGCTTAGTACACGGATGCAGACAGAAAAGCCCTTTAGGGTTGAAGTAGAAGACGAGTTCTAACTCTGCATGTTTTACGATGAGGAATCAGAGATTAACATTTAGTCGAGCATTTTTCATGGAAACAGCGATAAGATAGTGAATGACTAGTATAATCACGTCTTCTGTGAGTGAGAGAGAGAAGTTGTAGAGACATCATCTTTCTTTAGATTGAGAAGTCGGTTTTGTATTAAGTGGCAGTCTTTTGTGGGTTGAAGGTTCAATCCTTAATACAGACGATGGTAAGTAAAAGTAACATAACAATATATTATCACTTCTAACTGGCCAAGAAAAATACTGAACATCTTGGTGAGTGGTGCTGTCACTAAGATCGTATGAAGCCTTATCTGGTTATTTTGAAATCACATTGAATAATTACTGGTAATGGCTTTGTGTGAACTTCTAGTGAGAACACATAGTTGAGTAACATTTATTATGTTACTCAAACATACCCAAAAAGAGATACATAAAGAATACAAAGATTTCACCACTGAGAACTAGTAAATTAAAGGAGATCGCAGAAACATTAATTACGTTTATTCTTATTATTTCTTTCGTTTTGCTATCTTCATCTTTTTTCTCTTTCTTCTTCTTTTTCTTCTTTCTTTCTTTTTCTTTTTTTGTTATTTATTTTCTTTTTCTTCGTCTTCCTTCTTCTTCATCTTTCGTCTCTTTTTGTCTTCTTGTTTCCTTCTTTTTCTTTATCATCTTTTTTCCTTCTTTTCCTTTATCTGCCTTTTTCTCAATCTTCTTTTGATTGTCATTATGGTGTGTGTGTTTTTTTTACATTAGGATCCGCACTAAAAGTGCCGCGGCGTCTGTACTTTCCGTAATTACGAAATAACATAACTCGGCCGCAACTCTTGTACGATAGTTTGACGCCTTCATAAAACTGGAGAACAGAAGAACCTAGGAACATGAATCAACCACTGGAAAAAGGAATGACTATACGTACACTACCATGCACGATTAATAATGTTGACCGATATGTGTAAGAACATCTTGTGAGAAAAAAAGGGTGAAGAAAAGAAAAGGAAGACGTAGATGAAAGAAGGAGGAAGGGGGAACATAGTAGTAGTAGTAGTAGTAGTAGTAGTAGTAGTAGAATAACAAAAACGACAAAAAATAAAGAAAGTGGAAGGATTATAATACTACTACTACTACTACTACTACTACTACTACTACTAATAATAATAATAATAATGGTACTTTGTTAGATTGGAACCCGCGCTAAAAGTCCTTCGGCATGGGTGTTTTCCGGCGGTTTACGTAAAACGCCGGTAATCCCCGAAGTGGTTAGTCAATGACACTGCGAGAAAATAGAAATGCCTAAGCAGACGACATCTAAACTTGATAAGTGAAATTTTGACGCCTGCAAACGAGAGTGCCTAACCCCTAACACTGCGCTAACCCTTATTCTTAACCACGCATAAACCCTAACCCCAAACCTTAACGAAAACAACAATAATAATCAGTAACAAAACAATGATAATAATCTTCGTAAAAAATTAAAAATTAAAACAATTATTTGATTAACTTTTGAATTTAAACACTTATTTGAATCGCTGTTATTTCTTTGTAGGACTTTTTAATTCAAGCACTTATTAAAATCACGTATTTCATCGTGAAGAAAAGAAATATTTATTTCATACAACATTTGTTGCTGTACTTTTTTGCTTGTTAGTTTTCCCAGCTTGTAAATCATGCATCTTTTGTGCTTTTTTGAACGCAGGTAAGTCAACGGATGTTTCATTCGGCACCTTCCGGCGTTTTACGTAAATATCCGGAAAGTACAAACGCCGTGGCACTTTTAGTGAGGATCTTAATGTAAAAAAGCACAATAATAATAATCAAAAAAAGACGGAGAAAAAGGAAGATAAAGAAAAAGAATGAAAAAAGAAGAGATGCAAGATTAAGAAGAAGAAAGAAAAAGAAAATGAATAACAAAAATAGAAAAGAAAAAGAAAAACAAAAGAAGAAGAAGAAGAAGAAGAAGAAGAAGAAGAAAAAAGAGGTAAAGATGAAGAAGGTAAAACGAAAGAAATAATAAGAATACAGAAAGGAAAAAATGCATTTAAAATGAAGGAAAACAAGAATGAAAGACAGCAGAAAATTAAATGAGAAAAAAAGAAATAAGAAAAAAAACATAACAGGGAGAAAGAGAAAGTACGGGAAAAAGAAAAGAAGAAAATATATAGAAGAAAAGAAGAATAACTAAAGAAAGAAGTTAATACGACAACGGAAGTACATAAAAAGGAAGAAGAAAAAAAGAAGAAAAAGAAGAAGAATAACAAGAAGAATATCACAAAAGTATGAATGAACAAAAGAAGGAAGAAAAACAACCAAAGGAATCAAAGAAGAAACAGAAAAATAATTAGTAGAAGAAGAAACATAAAAAATTGAAAACGAAAGAAAGAACGAATGCACCAACAGGGAGACATATGGCAAAGAAGAAAATGTGAAAGAAGAAAAGGGGTTCACAAAAAGTAGTAGTAGTAGTAGTAGAGAAGAAGAAGAAGAAGAAGAAGAAGAAGAAGAAGAAGAAGAAGAAGAAGAAGAAGAAGAAGAAATATGATTGACGGAAGGGGAATAATATAAAAATCCGAAGATAAAAAACGGAAAGATTTCCTCATGGATCAGAGGAGCCTTGAGTGATGGCAATCGTAGCCGGCAGCCTGTTCCTAAAGCTGACAGTAGAAAATAGCATTTGCCTGACCCAAGCTGCCGGAAATCTCCGGAATAATCCGAGCATCCAATGGTGATGGGGCGAGGCCGTGACCCGAGATGAGATTAGCTTCTCTTGTTAAACCTCCCAAACCCCATCACGCCTTCCATAGCACTATTTTCTCCTCTACCAGCGCACCCACCCTGATCTGTCGATACAGCTAAAACAGAAACCCTTTTTCTCCACCATCCAACGCAAAATCCTCGCCTTTCTCTCAGCCTCCGCACCCCCACTATCTCCCGAAGAATGTATAGACGGATTTTTCGCCCGGTGAGTAGCGCATGTCGTAGGACTGATTGATTTTTTCCTGTATGCCATGCGGATCAGCTCCTGCCTAATCCTGTTATAGACGGAAGACAACGTGTTGAATTAATTTTTGAGTACCGCCAGTCGTGATCTGGCAGAAAGGAGGGGGGGGGGCAAAGCAAAGAGGAGGGAGGGGCGTATCGATCTCGACTCGTGTCGTCTCTAATCGAATTAGATAGCCAATCGCAGCTTCTCTCTTCTTTTCTCAAAAACGGGGATCGTTTCAGTCGACCACAAGAAACGTTTTCTCGTTTAATATTTCACTTTTTATTTTCATTTATTTCGTAATCTTTTTTATTGTCTGACTAGCTAAACTATCCGCCCCTTGACGGAGCTCATAATAAGCAGATATCTTTTGTAATGTTAAGTAAATGTAAGTAAATACACCAAAACGATATTGTTAGATATTTAAAGGGCAGATCATTTAGTATGTAATTAAGTTAGTTGAAAATAACAGAAAATAGGAAAGCCGAGGGATCAGCAGAGGTCAACTTTACAAATTGATTAGACTGTCTGAATGTAATAAAAACAGATATGGCGTCACATGCCACAACAAGATAGGTTATAGCAAGGGGAAGTTCGTTTAGAAGGTAACAAGGCGTCGGTTATATAATAACAATGCCTGACAAGATATAACTAATTTGTTATCTCTCTCTTTCTCTCTCTCAGTCTCCTCCTCCCGCTGCTCATTGATTTGACACGAACATCATATCGAAATAATGACTCTCTATTATCCATCAGAATTGTGTCGATTAAATTTTTTCAGGGGTGTAAATAAGTGACTTTAATTAAAGGATAGCCATTCCCCCATTAATAGAGGATCCCAGCAAAATCGGATACATGAAAAACGCCCAACAACCGAGACAGCGTACACATTATGAAGGTTCATGTAATGAGTACACCAATGTGATTACCGCGTGTGTTTGCTTCCATCAGACTACAGAAATATGTGACACAAGGGTGGCACTTATTTATCTCCCTACCATGGCGGGAAGTAGTGACATAAAGTCGGGATAGTGGGATTCGAAATCAGCGGCCTATAGGAATAGCACTCTAGCTGAACGAAAAAATCCTGCGAACGGTAGGCGCGCCTCAGCCGATGGAGCAATAAACTAACACCTTCTCATAGGGTTCGAAAGAAAAGCTTGTGTAGATGCACTTCTTAGAACTTAGAACTTAGACCGACAGTAAACAAGCCATCATGAAAAATGACATAGAGTTTTCCGGCATTATTTTAACATAAACTAACACCGAATGGTTTAGGTTGGAAGGCCAAGAAAAAAAGGCCAGTACACAAAAAGGTACACTCTGGCTCTATAAAATAGCCATGAATAAACCGGCCGGCATTTCAAGATAAGGGGCGCTTCAGACTATTAGCAATACGTTAACTTTCTTCAATAGAGAAGATAATGCCTGGGACTGATGCTAGCCAGTCGGCCCCTGGTCTATCGGATTAAGTAACGAGCGAACATGATGAGTATAGGTACTTGTTAGAGCAGTCAACAACTATATTCCTATGATACAAATTATGTGCAACAGCCGATATATGTCTTTTTTCCCGAATTATTTCTTTAAAGTTATATTAAGAAAGGATTTTAATACGAAATTTAAAAAAATATATATAAGCAATAATTAGATGAATGAAAGGGCACTTGTAATCCAATTGTTGCTGGAAAAAATGGTTAAATCATTTCAGCGCTCCAAAAAGTATCTCACTCCTGACACAATCCTCTTCCGCTATAAGAGCTAGATACGTCCTAAGATGGGGAGGATATTCTTTCATATTTGGGGAATCTTGTTTTGACTAAGTACAAACCCTACTTCAAAATCTAGAGATGGGGATTCTTATCTTCCTTACAAGCTATTTCACACAGAAGAGATGTTGCTAACCTATCTCTATTGTATCGCTATGTTAATGGTATGTGCTTCACGGAACTCAAATGCCTGACCCCCATGTGTAAAACATTCACGGAAAGAACTCGTCTAGCTACAAACACAGCAAACAAAATCCTTTCTCTATCGCTTTGCCTAAAACTAAGCAGAACTTCCATTGACAAAGTTCCGTTCATAGAACATCTGATCTGTGGAACTAGATGAGACGAGTCTGTTTTCCAACATGGTCGTCTTCAAGTTTTATATAAACAAATACTTGTTGAACCGTTTTTTGGATAACAAATTCTTCTTAGTAATTTTCTGCTCTTTCTACCCATTTTTCCGGGTCTTTCTTGACGGTGATCATCGTCTAACTAACGATCCCCTCAGGTGTAAGATAAAGAAGACGAATGAAGACGAAGAAGAAGAAGACAAAGAAGAAGAAGAAGAAGAAGAAGAAGAAGAAGAAGGGGAATGAAAAGAAAAAGTAGAAGAGAAAGATTAAGAAAAAGAAGAGGAAGAAGAAGGAGGATGATGAGGTGTGAGAAGAAAGAGAAAGCCTGATCTAATTTGACCCATCTTTTTTATTCAAGTTTCACCCCTGCTACTCCTTAATCCAGCCTCACCTAGGTGATGCTGCTTTGTCAGGCTGACCTCAGCGGCAGCACACCTCAGCATTCTTGTGGGTATTATGTCATAATGACCGTCGGACAAACAGAGAGAGAGAGAGAGTGAGAGAGAGAGGGTGACATAAATTAAGTCAGACATACTAGAGAAATATGGAGAAATTAAGAGATAGAGAGGGGCGTGAAAGAAAGAAAGAAAGAAAGAAAACGTGTAGACATAGAGCGGCGTGTGTGGGTGTGTGTACGTATAATGTGTGTTCGTTAATGAGAGAGAGAGAGACGGGGGGAGACGTCCAGTGCCAAATAGTGTGTCATTGTGTCATCTTGTGTCGTCTTGTAGAAGTGGTAGGAATACGAGTCTCCGTGATGTGTATCTGTATGTTGATCATCGTAGCAGTTGTAGAATAGTATGTTTTCCCCCAGTAATGTGTAATAACAACAAATCAATCAGCTTTTAGTGTTCAATATTTTTCTTAGTTTCATTTCTCTTGACATTCTTCTGTATATGGAAATTATTTTCTTCAAAACGCCACTCGTAGAGGAGCGAACACTTTCAAAACACGTCTGTCCCGTATCGTAGACAGAACCAAAGAGAGTTGGGACTGGTTTTATTCTTTCTGCCACGTATAACAAGTCAACGCCACTTTTCCTTCTCGCAACAGCCGTGATGATCATGTTAAATATCGTTACAGATATATAATACAAAAAAGATGCGGTGGCATCAACATCGGTGGTTACCACATAAAATGGTCGTGATTGTTTTGAGAAGATAGAAAGAGCAAAAATCGAATGCACGTTCCAAATTTACGGCTTATTCTTACTCATATTTCAGTCAAAACCGTCGGCCAGTATCAGCAAGAAGTCAATGGAAAACGGCTATTACGATATTTTGTAGTCGATCCATGCCATGGCTATATTCATTTTCCTACATTCTACTACCAACATTATATTTTGGTCTATGTATAAGAGGTCATGAGCCCCTATTTTCCCTTTCCGGCAACTTTTCTGTTTCTAAGGGAGTAGTCAACAACTATTTAGAATAGGTTGAATCTGTTTTCTCAGTTGTGCCGTTAGGATTTTTTCACATCATTGCTAAACAGATATATAATCTGTAGTTGCTGTGGATCGTTCCCTATACAGTGTCTTTTTTTATTAGTGTAGTTCTCTTTTAGTAATCCAGTCATTCATGCCCGTTTTATAGATACATCGTTTCAGGTTGTTCGTACTGTCTGATGTAGGGTCGTGAATTTATTTAAATCAGTATGCATGTATTCCATCGTGGCCAGGTGCTTTCCAGTTTGCGACCTTTCTTAAGGTTGTCTTGAGCGTTTCTGCCATCATTTCAGTTTCTGCTCCTTCTTCAATTTCCTTAAGTTCTTCTTTCATATTTTTCAGCAATTCAACATTTTTGTTGTAGATTGTCGCTTTCTCCATATCTTGTCCGGACTTTTCTGTTTCTGTCATATCTGACTGTTCTGTTTTGATCAAACTGACTTTCATAGTTTTCAAATGCCATGTCTTGTTGGTACTATTCCGAGTTATTATTATTATTATTATTATGTTTACTCACTAGAAATTCTCAGACAAGCTATCATGAGCTATTGCTCACTGATAATCACGAGTGGTGTTCCCTGGAGTCTGATTGACAGAGAGTATCCCCAGATTTCTAGTACTCTCCGCCTCTTTCGATAGCTACTGAAAATGAATTTGTGTTATCACAACAGACGCTTACCATCGATTTCTCGTTGGAAACGGCAATTGGTATAAACAGGGATTTGGATGGCAATAAGTCTCCCCCACCTTCCTAGTGATATCCGCACTCTTTCAGTGGAGGTATGGTTAGTGCTATCCCACCTCGGTCTTTCAATCCTTCTTCACCTTCACGACTGTTTTGTGTGGTATCAGTCGGGGCTGGTGTCATCACTTTCTTGCAGTTTGCGTTCCTTGGGTTCTTGTGCTGTTTATGTGATTTTGTTTTCTTCCTAGTGTACCTTGAATGTGATTGGTTTGTCTTCGTACCTTATGTTGAAAGGTTACTGCATTCAAGGATTTTCCTTAGGATTTCAGCTGTTTCTATCATTGCCGTCTGTTGTATGGTCTCAGTCTTCCGTTTGATTCAAATTTCTCCCAGTTCTTTTTCCAGTTTTTTTTAACTGCTCCTAGTGCTCCTACGATTATTGGTATTACATTTATTTTCTTCATACTTTATATGCCTTTGACTTCTCTGGCGAGCTCAGTGTATTTGCTTCATTTTTCTACCTCCTTTGCTTTCACCCTGTTGTCGGCTGACACGGCAAAATCAACGATTTTGAAATATTTTTTATTTATTGTTAACTATTATGACATCCGGTCTCTTTACTTGTATGAGTTGCTCTGTTTGTACATCTATATCACAGAGGATGTTGTGTTTTTCGTTTTCGAGTACTGTCTTTTGTTCATGCTTCTACCATTTATCCGACTGTTCGAAATGCATAGCTCCCAGTGAACTGCTTTCCCCACGCAGTCATGCCTATTTTTGTATTTTTTTATGGGAATTTACTTAGTATGTGATTTACTGTTTCGTCACTTTGTTCGCACAATATGCATTTACTGTTTTCCATGGGTTTATCTATTTTAGCTTTTATGTAGTTTGATTATTATTATTATTATTATTATTATTATTATTATTATTATTATTATTATTATTATTATTATTATTATTATTATTATTATTATTATTATTATTATTATTATTATTATTATCCTTTTTAGTAGTGTAGGTAGTGTTCGAGTGAACGCAATTTTAATATTCTAAATAAAAATCGTTGAAGAATTTCAATAATTTTCTAAGCTTTCGTAAAAAGTATATGAAACAAAAGATTAAAATAGAGAGAACAAAAAGAAAAAAGAAATCCAATCCAAATATTAAATATGTTAAATCTCAATGTGAACTTAAAAACAAGCGGGAAACACAGAATCGACAAACAAATCGAAAAACAAAATACAACGGATTGAAATGTAATTGATACAAAACAAAATTGACAAAAACACGTTTTGTTTGTCTTCAAGGCGGCCATTTTTTTTTTCGTTCAGAAGAGGATCACTTGGCTTATACACGCCATTTTTGCTTTTCCTTCTGATCTTCCTTCCCTCCTAAACCTGGTATTATTTTCTTACTTTATTTTTTCCATCTTTCGTTTTTTCTTTCGTATTTTCGTTTCTCTTTCTTATATTCTATCCTTTCTGATAAACCCATCTGATTTGTGTCCCTTTTCACAATCTTGTTTGTGTTTCTTTTTTCTCTCCATCCCAACCTTTATTTATTTCTTTTTCTAGTTAATAGCTGTTTCATATTTCTGTCTGAGTTTACTTTAAATTTTTCCACATTTTTTAAATAATTTTGGTCATTCTTAGTTTTGTCCTACTTTTATTTATTTTTGTTTATTTTCATTTTTTTCCTTTCTTTTTCTTTTTTTCTTATTGTGTTTAGTTTATAATTTTTTTTTATTTTTATTTTTTCCTTTATTACTACTCTTGGCATTTTGGCTAAGTTCAAATGGTAGTATCTGTTCCGATGGATACTGCACCCCATAGACTGGTATAGTCTTGGCCTTCGGGGCTTTATTTATTTTTGTTTTACTAGCATAGCAGGCAGCTATGGGTGATTGAATGTAAAAATAAGTAATCAAATAAAATCCTATAGGTAGGATAATGTTTTTTTACTTTAGAAAATATAACTCTTAGAATGGAATTTTACTGGCCGTTGATTTAATGCCGAATAAAGTTGTCAAATAAAATCCTATAGGTAGGATAATTTTGTTTACTCTTAAAAACATTACTCCTACAGTGAAATGTTACAAGGAAAGAGAAATGGTGTTACTTCTAGAAAACGCTACTCTCAGGAAAATTACTCCTAGAAAAAAATGTACAGATAGTAGAAAGGAAGTACTCTACGAAAACACTACTCCTATAAAACTATACTCGTAAAAAATATAACTCTGAGAAAACATTAATTCTGGAAAACACGACTCCTATAAAATAGTACGCCTTGGCATTGTTACACTTCTTTGTTCTGAAGATGATTGACTTTCAGCCACCGCTTTCTAGTATCTATTTAGGTGGAAAATATAAAAAGAGAAACACAGTTTAAATATTTAGAAAATTAGATTGGATTATACGGTGGGAAATGACCTTATAGATACTAGGGCATGACGTAACCAGCCGATTGATCGGATCGGACTTCTTCGATTTCCTGTTTAACCGAAGTAAGAGCCAAAGTCGAACACTAGCTCAGTCACGAAGATCTTGTCTTAATACAGCTTATAGGTGGGCTCGTTACAACTAGGTGGGTCGGGTATACCTCTGCGTGGGGTTGCAGCAAATAAGTGGTCAGGGCAACGGGGCGATTTCTTCATTTTTCTCGCTTTTTATACTTTATATTTTGTTTCATTTGCTTTCTTTCTTCATACTTTCTATTCTTTCCCTTTTAATATCGTTAATTATTAAGTTCTTACTTTCTCTTTTATTTACCTGCTTTCTAATTTCTTTTTTTTTTATTTCCTTTTGTCTCAGTTTCGTTCTGTCTTTCTTTCGTTTTTCGATAGTATTTATTGTTGTCTGAGTTTCGTGTTCCCTTTAAGTTCTTATGTTAATTAACCCATTAATTATTTTGTTTTTATTTTCTTTCTTTCCTCTATCATTATTAGGCCATCTGTAATTATTTTACTAATTTTCCTTTCTTTTTCCCATTTCTTCTTTATTCTAGTGAACAGGTTCCCAATCTGGGAGAAATTTCCCACAGGTGGAAATTAGGGTGTTTCGCGGGCATTCTAGTATTTGAAACATAGTCTCTCTTGTTCTTTTCCGCAAAGTCCGCAAGTAATCATGTAAGAAAACAAAACGGATAAATCCAGAAGCATATCTGGACTTTGGTTTTACGTTCGTTGTGAATAACGGGGAACATCTGTCACATGTGTCATGTGCATAAAGACCTTCAGGAATAGTAGCATGAAGCTATTCCAGCTAGAAAAAACCTTGAAGGATGCCATCCCGACCTACAGAACAAGGATTTTAAATACTTCAAGCTGAAACAAAATTATCTGAAAAAGATGAGACTGGACTCAATTGGAACGTTTCGTCAGCAAACGGACGCTATTGTAAAAGCGTCATACGAAAGCTCGTACAAGATTGCGAGGAAGAAGGAACTAAAAACAATTGGTGTCACATTGGTGTAGCCCTGTATGCTCCAGTGCGTGAAGTTAGTATTTGGTGAGACTGCCCACAATCAGATGACACAGATTTCCTTTTCAAACAACACTATTCGGTCAGGGATCAATGATATGGCTGGGAGCATACAGAACCAAGTTTTTCAGAAGGTTCGAGGGTAACAGCTTTTTTCGATTCAACTCGACGAATCGACAGATGTTGCGAATCTATCCCAGTTATTAGTTTTTGTTCGTTATACCACCGAAAAAGAAATTGCAGAAAAATTCCTCTTCTGCAAACCTTTCTAAACCACGACCAAAGCTCAGGATGTGATAGCCCTTATCAATGACTTTTTCGAAGACAGCTGGGAGTCTCGGGTTGGGTTTGCACGGATGATGTTCCAGTCATGCTTGGCACTTGATCAGGATTTGTCACGCTCATCAAGCAAAATAACCCGGCAGTTGAATCGACACACTGTCTTATCCCCAGCAGCATCTCGAGACTGTAATCAAAGTCATCAACTTCATCAACGGTTCCGATCTGAACACTCGACTGTTCCGTCGGCTCTGTGAAGGTATGGAAGCCGACAATAGATCGTTGCTGTTTCATACTGAGGTGAAATGCCTCTCGAAGAGGAACATGTTGCAGCGAGTCCTGGAATTGTTTGATGAGTTGGTAGCCTTCCTTCGGGCCCAAGATAATCTTGTGCTTCTGCAGATGTTGAAGGATGAGTTTTCTGTGTGCGGCTGTCCTACTTGTCCGATGTTTTCAGTGTATTAAACGAACTCAACAGGACACTGAAGGGCATAGGGGCCAACATTCTTTTTCAGTCGGACAAGATCAGAGCTTTCGTGGCTAGACTGGAACTGTGGAAGAAACGAATGTGTGGAGGATATGGAAGATGGTCTGCCTTATCCAATATCCGAGGATATCAAACAACACCCCAATGGCTTGAGGGAAAAATTCAAGTATTACTTCCTGGGGATCACAAACGAGAGCAACGATAACAAGCTTATTAGAGCCCCGTTTCACCGGAACGTTGATGATGTGCCAGAGGCGTAGCAGGAAGAGTTCCTGACCTTCAAAAACGACTCTGCAGTGAAGGATACTTTCCAGAATATGGGACTGGAAGAGATTTTGACCCCAGTCCGAGGAACATACCCGCTTCATGTGAACAATGCTCTGCGGATATTAGTCCAGTTTTCTTCCAACTACTTTTGTGAGACAAAATTTTCGGCACTGAAACATCTCAAAACGAAGGCACGCAACAAGTTGGAGGCGAAGAAGGCTGATCGTGGATGTGCGCTTTCCATAATTCCCCAAGACATTGGAGGACTTTTGAACGGCAAATAATGCAAGAAGTCAACTAAAATGCTGTGGTTGTGTTAGTGTTCTTATTCAATAAAATTTAATGTTAGCCGTGTTAGTGCATTTGAAAAAAATAGTAAATAGACTTAATGCGCTTTAACTGTTCTTTCACTTATACACATGAAGGGTATGGTTTAATTGGGTGCAGGGGGGCATGACAGAAAAAGGTTGGGAACAACCCTCCCGTCTGACATTCTCTTGAAAATCTATCAGTTTCTTTATTAATTTACTCAGTTAATATCTTTTATATCAGTCTTTATATAATTCATCCTTTTTTATTGATAAATTTAATGGTGGCTTTGTTCTCAAATTAGTATTTTTTTCTTTCTCTGTATATTTATCCTGCAATTATGTTTTCCCTTTTCATCCAATTTTTATTTCTTGCGTACCTTTTGTAAGTTTCTCACAGAAAATGTATTGTCTATCTTTCTTAGGTTCTACTTATATTTATGAAACAAAACAGAAGTTTTATTTTAACTACTACATAACATAGCTTAATATTAGTAGAAGAGAATCAGGTATGTGTTTATTGGCTGGTTGATTATCTAGGTTTTACGGCATGCATTTTAATATTGTAATTATTCCTCCCTTTCTTTTTTAATCTGTTTTATTTTGTTTTCTCATATACATTGTTATGGTTTAAAACAACGAAGCAATGGTTAAAAATATGTCTAAATACCCTTTCTAATTCAAATTGGCGCAACCTCGCCTGCAGACATAACGTGATTTTCTGACCCAAAAGTCCATTACCATTAGACGATGAAGAAAAAGAAAAACACTCTTTGACAAGGAGAATTGTAATTATTGAAAGCTAAAATTAAAATAAATGTTATTTATTTTAACACTATGCATTTGTATGGTTTAAAAAATATATATAATACTATTACGAAACAATGGTTTAAAAATATGTCTTAATACACTTTCTAATTCAAATTGGCGCAACCTCGCCAGCAGACGTAACCTGATTTTCTGACCCAAATGTCAATTACCATCGGACGATGAAGAAAAAGAAAAACTCTATTTGACAAGGAGAATTGTAATTCCTGAAAGCTAAGATTAAAACAAATGTTATTTATTTTAACACTATACATTGTTATGTTTTTTTCAAAAAAAAAATAATACTATTACGAAACAATGGTTTAAAAAATATGTCTAAATACCCTTTCTAATCCAAATTGGCGCAACCTCATCTGCAGGCATAACATGATTTTCTGATCCAAAAGTCCATTACCATTCGACGATGAAGAAACAGAAGAAGAAAAAGAAAAACACTCTTTGACAAGGAGAATTGCAATTCCTGAAAACTAAGATTAAAACAAATGTTATGTATTTTAACACTATACATTGTTATGTTTTTTCAATATATATATATATATATATATATATATATATATATATATATATATATATATATATATATAAAGAGATGGTCTATATCTTTTTAGAAAATAAATATATTTTCTACTTTTTCTTCGTCTTCTTTTTCTTCTTTACCTATAACACTTTAGATGTTGATAACCTTTTCTTCTTTACTGTTTTTATTTCCTCCTCTTCACTTTCTTCGTGTATTTATCTCATGCATTTAGTTTCCATTACTGTGTAATAACACCGTCTCCACGTTTTATATGGACGAATTACATCCGAGCGACTGGATCCCATGCATTTTATGTGAATAATAAGCAAAGCGAAAACTGAAACTTCGTATGAGAAAAATGAATTGAAAAGCAAATGAATGCAACACAATGTATTTATATATTTACAAAATTACAAAGTGTGAACATGTTAATTTCTCATTTGTCTATTTAAGCGAAGTTGTTTGCGTGAGTTTATTCTTCATTGGTGTTTTTTATGTATAAATTTAGAATGTAGGATTGTTTCTAGAGATAAGAAAAGGAATGAGTCAATGTACGAAGTGTGTTCATTATATGTGTAACTATGTGTGTATGCGTGTGGTATCATAGGTTGATAAATTGAAATTAATTTTTTTCCTCTCCCCAGTTAGTGGCTTTGGGCAATCTTAAGAAGCGTCTTAACTGTTTGATACTGCTGCAATGATTTGGCCAAATGCCTGAGCCTATTTTTTTTTAAACAGGACATTCGTTACATTTTGGCGGGAAAATAATTATTAATCTGTGGACGTAGTTGTAAGCATTTCAGGTTAACCTATTCATAGAAAATGCGATAGTCTTTTAGATGTGCATTTGAGGCGTCACTTATTTGTTTAAGTTAAGATTATAAGTAAATACATCTCGGTTTAAAATTTTTTTCAATTATAGAACATTTTTATTCATTTCGCTTCTTTTCGATTTTTTCCTTATTTCTATTTTTCTTCTAATATTTTTTTTGTATTTGTTCATTGTATTTTCTTTCGTTTTTTTTTCATTTAATATTTTTTAATTGTCTTTCTGATTTTTGCTCTCATTTGATATAAGCGTCGGGCAAGTAATTTATTCGCTATATTCGAAGTCGCCCGATTTATGCATACATTTTCCACAAACAAAAATAAACGCAAAGTTTTACTATTTAAAACACTAAATCTTCTATAAGGAACCACAACATTTATTTAACGAACTGGTTAAATTCCTTTAATGTTATCGTGTAGATTATTTATTACAATAGAAATTTAATTACCTTCGGAGTAATTTTTTTATGTTTACTGTAAATACTAAGTACAACCATTAAATTATCATTATTTTTCTGAAACAAATCTCGGCGGACGTGTATTACACCCGCGTACTCTACTTTGTTATTTTATTTTTTATTGTTTTTTAGTAGAAATTACGTATGTACGTAAAAAAAAATTGCGTATGTACGTAAACAAAGAGTGTATATCTACATAACTTATAAAGTACTACGTAAACGTATTATCTATATCCTCTGCAAGAGATTAGACACTAGTTCTGGTGTGGTTTATAGAAGTAGGACACTATGATTAGCGTACTCTGCCCTACAAAAATTACGTATGTACGTAAATTATAAAGTACTACGTAAACGTATTATCTATATCCTTTGCAGGAGATTAAACACTAGTTCAGGTGGGGTTTATAGAACTAAGGCACTAGGATTAGCGTACCCTGACCTACGAAAATTACGTATGTACGTAAATTATACAGTACTACGTAAACGTATTATCTATCTCCTGCACAAGAGATTAGACACTAGTTCAGGTGTGGTTTATAGAAGTAGGGCATAAGGATTAGCGTACCCTGACCTACAAAAATTACGTATGTACGTAAATTATACAGTACTACGTAAACGTATTATCTATCTCCTGCACAAGAGATTAGACACTAGTTCAGGTGTGGTTTATAGAAGAAGGGCACTAAGGTTTGCGTACTCTACCCTACAAAAATTACGTATGTACGTAAATTATACAGTACTACGTAAACGTATTATCTATCTCCTGCACAAGAGATTAGACACTAGTTCAGGTGTGGTTTATAGAAGTAGGGCACTAGTATTAGCGTACTCTGACCTACAAAAATTACGTATGTACGTAAATTATACAGTACTACGTAAATGTATTATCTATCTCCTGCACAAGAGATTAGACACTAGTTCAGGTATGGTTTATAGAAGTAGGACACTATGATTAGCGTACTCTGCCCTATCAAAATTACGTATGTACGTAAATTATAAAGTACTACGTAAACGTATTATCTATATCCTTTGCAGGAGATTAAACACTAGTTCAGGTGTGGTTTATAGACGTAAGGCACTAGGATTAGCGTACCCTGACCTACAAAGATTACGTATGTACGTAAATTATACAGTACTACGTAAACGTATTATCTATCTCCTGCACAAGAGATTAAGCACTAGTTCAGGTGGGGTTTATATGAGTAGGGCACTAGGATTAGCGTACCCTGACCTACAAAAATTACGTGTGTACGTAAATTATACAGTACTACGTAAACGTATTATCTATATCCTCTGCAGGAGATTATACACTAGTTCAGCTGTGGTTTATAGAAGTAGGGCACTAGGATTAGCGTACCCTGACCTACAAAAATTACGTATGTACGTAAATTATACAGTACTACGTAAACGTATTATCTATCTCCTGCACAAGAGATTAGACACTAGTTCAGGTGTGGTTTATAGAAGTAGGGCACTAAGATTTGCGTACTCTACCCTACAAAAATTACGTATGTACGTAAATTATACAGTACTACGTAAACGTATTATCTATCTCCTGCACAAGAGATTAGACACTAGTTCAGGTGTGGTTTATAGAAGTAGGGCACTAGTATTAGCGTACTCTGACCTACAAAAATTACGTATGTACGTAAATTATACAGTACTACGTAAATGTATTAGCTATCTCCTGCACAAGAGATAAGACACTAGTTCAGGTATGGTTTATAGAAGTAGGACACTATGATTAGCGTACTCTGCCCTACAAAAATTACGTATGTACGTAAATTATAAAGTACTACGTAAACGTATTATCTATATCCTTTGCAGGAGATTAAACACTAGTTCAGGTGTGGTTTATAGAAGTAAGGCACTAGGATTAGCGTACCCTGACCTACAAAGATTACGTGTGTACGTAAATTATACAGTACTACGTAAACGTATTATCTATCTCCTGCACAAAAGATTAGACACTAGTTCAGGTGGGGTTTATATGAGTAGGGCACTAGGATTAGCGTACCCTGACCTACAAAAATTACGTATGTACGTAAATTATTCAGTACTTCGTAAACGTATTATCTATCTCCTGCACAAAAGATTAGACACTAGTTCAGGTGGGGTTTATATGAGTAGGGCACTAGGATTAGCGTACCCTGACCTACAAAAATTACGTATGTACGTAAATTATACAGTACTACGTAAACGTATTATCTATCTCCTGCACAAGAGATTAGACACTAGTTCAGGTGTGGTTTATAGAAGTAGGGCACTAGGATTAGCATACTCTGACCTACAAAAATTATGTATGTACGTAAATTATAAAGTACTACGTAAACGTATTATCTATCTCCTGCACAAGAGATTAGACACTAGTTCAGGTGTGGTTTATAGAAGGAGGGCACTAGGATTAGCGTACTCTGACCTACAAAAATTACGTATACACGTAAATTATACGGTACTACGTAAACGTATTATCTATCTCTTGCGCAAGAGATTAGAAACTAGTTTAGGTGTGGTTTATAGAAGGAGGGCACTAGGATTAGCGTACTCTGACCTACAAAAATGTCTGAGCGGAATTCTCTGAAATCATTTTAGTTATCAGCAGCCGACGCACACTAAAATGACCGCCATATGTTTTGTACAAAATGTATATAGATCATCATGAATTTCGGAATATATATTCCCAAAAAAGAAGGTGATTGACATGAGCATATTATTCATTTGTACACTTTAACATGTTAGGGTCTGTGCCTACAGAGACCCTTACCCGTTCCTAATTAAAACTTTTGAGATAAGTTACATACAAGATAGTTCGAGAAATAATTGGTGTCTTTCACATTTCCAGTTATATCAAGTAATGCATTTTAAAACAGATCGTTTGAAAATTGAGCGCCAATGATATGTATACGTAGTAAACTATTTAACTTATCATTATCAATTATTGAAGGTGCATTCTACACAAAGTGAGTATATGCAGATGTATATTCTCTCTCTCTCTCTCTCTCTCTCTCTCTCTCTCTCTCTATATATATATATATATATATATATATATATATATATATATATATATATATATATATATATATTGTTATGCTGATATTGTTAAAAATAACAGAATTCGTCCTATACTTTTTTATTTTTTCAATTTTTCTGATCGTCTGTTTTGTATTAAAATAAAAAAATAATAATACCAAAATCAATACAAAGAAAAAACCATCAGTAAAATTTTTAAAAATATATATATAAAACGGTATAATTAAACTGACGAATTTTGTTATTTTGAAGAATTTTTGCATAAATGGGAAAATGCTGCCTAAATAAACACACACAATATATATATATATATATATATATATATATATATATATATATATATATATATATGAATAATTATAATTTGCTTACGTACGACGTCGTTTTGAGCTACTGGCTTTCATCAGCGCAAGGAAATAGTCTCATACGGTCGCAGGATGCGAACCCGGTTTTCATAGACACTTTGGGTTTGCACGTGTTCACTCAATCTTTTAGGTCACGAGAGGTGTCACGTGATAACAGAGAAATTAAGTTATATTTACACTGACCTATATATAAATACATATATATATCATGTCTGATAATGCCTAATATATATATATATATATATATATATATATATATATATATATATATATATATATATATATATAATTTTATGTAGTTTGTTCGAAGCATTTTGTGAAATAGTTATATAGATGAGTTATAAAAGGCTATTACAATGTAAAAGAGGAAATCTGCTTCTGTTTAGAATGAAGACAAACACGAAAGTCTTTTTGTTATTTTAAAAAATGTTGTTTTTTAAACCTTAAATGATTTATTTGCACTTTTTGTACAGTGATTTAATGTGCGTAACTTTGTCCCATGATAGATTTCGAGGTAATATTTCTGTATCAAAGTATAGATGTTTCAAATCGCTGTAAATAGAACACACACAATTTATGCACTCGCATATTGTTCATTTTTACAATGTTTTGTTTCTTCATTTTTTCGAAATAAAAAGGAAATATATATATATATATATATATATATATATATATATATATATATATATATAAACAGGAAATATATATATTTTGACGTGGTTGTCTATACATCTGAGGAGACCTAATTAAAGGGGTCGAAATAAGTTATTATGTGTACAACCTTAATGTGTGTATAGTTTTTCTTTTTATAATTCTGTTTTTCTCTGTTTAAATTACATTGAGCTCTGTTATTCAAATTCTCTACACAAAATTGAAATCTACACACTATATATATATATATATATATATATATATGTATATATATATAATCTTACCATCGATTCGGCTTTTTTCATAAAATAAATCAAATATTTCGATCTACACAGATATTTTCAATAGAAGAAATGAAAATACGACATTGTTCATTTGTTTTCTTGTCATCATTTTCTGATCTTCTACGGCAAAGCGGAAGCGTGTCGACCTCCCTCGCTGTTATATTGAGACTTTGTCTCGGCAAGATTAATATATATATATATATATATATATATATATATATATATATATATATATATATATATATATACATATACACACACACACACATATATATATATATATATATATATATATATATATATATATATATATATATATATATGTGTGTGTGTGTGTGTGTCTTTGTGTACCTATTTTCTTGCCTATTCGTGAGTGCAGAGTTTAACAAAAGCCTTTTATTAATCTGAGGGACATCCAGCTTTCCAAAAAGGACACTCCGGATTGGGACAAACCATTTTTTTAAAAATGTGTGCTTCATTGTCTGAGGACAGATATGATGAAGTGTATTTTAAGAACAGGTACTACATATGTTTCTTAATGTATCCATTATTTTTACTACTTCGTTATCCGTTTTTCTTTCCCACGCCGACTCCAGAATTCCCTGATTAAAAGAAATGTAGAACACGCGTCTCCATCTTTAAGTGAGATTTTTGTTAACACTGCGCATGTATCTTCCTCTTTTCATTCCTTTCTTTCTGATTTCCTCCCTCCCCTTATGTGTTACACGCGTTAGAGCGAACGTCTTTTGAACGAAGTGAATGTCACCAGATTACGCGGGAACGTGTCTAGGTTCAGTGAACATAAGCACCGACTACGATACTCCATCATTTCGAATAAAAATTAAATCCGATGATCAAGAAGACAAAACGCTTTGCGAAAGATTCAAGATGCTTAGACAGCAAACAAGACGTGCCGGCTTTCACAGTGATTACTAACAGTACGCGACTCTTACACTCCCCTCACTTTGTCTCTGCCCCCTCTCTCTTCCTCTCTCTCTCTCTCTATCTATCTATCTATCTATCTATCTATCTATCTATCTATATCTATATCTATATATCTAAATATATATATATATATATGCTCCCCTTCTCTCTCTTTCTCCCTCTCCCATGTTCTCCCTTGCTAGCTCTGCTTTCTTTCTATCTTTACACCTCCCTCTATTTCCGACTTTGAACATATTGTTTCATCCGTTTCTATCTAACGCCTTATACACGACTCTCTCTCTCTCTCTCACTGTCTTTCTCTCCCTCTCCCCCTCTCTCTGCCTCTCTCTATCTCTCTGTATCTTTCTCTCTCTCTCTCTCTCTCTCTCTCTATCTATCTATCTATCTCTCTCTCTCTCTCTCTCTCTCTCTCTATATATATATATATATATATATATATATATATATATGTGTATGTATTCCTCTCTATTCCATTCTTATTCCATTTACACCTTTCTTGTTTCTTTCTTAGAGCAATATTGTTCGCTCTTTCTTTCTTCCCCTTTCACACCTTCCTCCCTTTCTTAAACAATATGTTTTATTCGTTTCCTTCTTTCTTTTTAGATGCGGCCCTCTTTCTTTCTCTCTCTCTCGCTCTGTCTCTCTCTCTCTCTCTCTCTCTTCTATTCTGTTTCTCTCTACACCACCTGAGAAATACGCTTTATTCGTTTCCTTCTTCATTTTAGATTGTACGTTCTCTCTCTCTCTCTTTCTTAATTTCTCTTTCTCTATCATCTTTCTCTCTCGGCATATTGTTTTATTCGTTTCCTTCTTTCGCTTTCAATACGCTTATTTTCTCAACCCCCCTCTATTTCATGCTTTCGTTTTTCTGTCTTTGAACAATATTCTTTACGCTTTTTCCTTTCTTTCTCTCTCACACCTTCTTCTCTTTCTCTGAACAACGTGTTTTATTCGTTGCTTTCTTCTTTCGTTTCATGTACGACCATCTATCCCTCCCTCTCTCTGCCTCTCTCTTTCTCTTCTATATTTGTTCACTCTACAACCCTACCTTTTATCTCTCTGAGAAATACGTTTAATTCGTTTCCTTGTTCTTTTTAGATGATACGTTCTCTCTCCTTCTCAATATTTCTATCTTCTTCTCCATCTCTCTCTCTCTCTCTCTCTCTCTCTCTCTCTCTCTCTCTCTCTCTCTCTATCTATCTATATATCTTTGATTCTCTCTCTACGCCTCCTGCTAGTACTTTCTCTGAGCATATTGTTTTATTCGTTTCATACTTATTGCATTTTAGATTAACCTTTTCCCCTTGTCTTTCTCTTTTCCTCTTACTCGCTCTATCTGTTTTTCTTCTTTTATTCCTTTCTTTTTCTCTACACACCTTACATGACTTCTCTTAACAATATGTTTTATTCGTTTTCTGATTCTTTAATTTTAGATGCGACCTTGCCCCTTCATAAGAAGCTTTGTTTGTATGCGACGCGTCAGTTAAGAATAGACATTTTATCACTGGACACGTACATTTAATCGATACACAACTTGTCCTTTGACCAGGATCACAGTGTAGTATATGAGCTAATAGAGACGAATGTTGTTTTTCTCGATTCTGGCCGTAGATATAATGGTTGAAGGGATGTCGCGTATGAGAAAATATATAAAGGTTTCATCTTTTTTTAAGCATCAGCTTAGTGTCAAGATAGGGTGTGATAGAGAAATATTACATTCCTAGGAATTCCACAAAGTTTCGAGCTTGTGTATGAAAAAAAACAGTATGAGTAGGTTTTCCCTGCGTTAAAATATCGCATGCAGCTACAAGTCCTCTCGAACCTCAGCAAAGAAAATGTCATTGTGTTTCGGCCCCGTTTTTATATTCTGGGTACAAAGCTCTTCCTAAATATCCACTACCTATTCTTATTTTGACCTGAGGTCACGAAATAAAATTCATCTTGGAAATACACCATCCACTCCTAAAATCCATCGTTACCTCATTTTCCCCGACTGGACGCACCCCCATTTAGAGATTCAGTTGCTTGTTTCGGTTCAGAAATAATCCGAAAAACAGTGAAAAGGATTGAGAATTTTTTCGTTCATTCTTATCCTACTTTCCACTTGCAACGAATTTATATATATATATATATATATATATATATATATATATATATATATATATATATATATATATATATATATATATATATATATATGAGAAACGAAGAATGAGAGTAATGGGAAATTAAAAAAGAAACAAACAAGAGATATTGTTTATATATTCAGCAACGTTTCCTCTTTATTGTAAGACTTGCTCAGGGTAATAATTTGAAGTAAAATGTCGTACAAGTACATTTAAATGTTGGGTTGCCATGATGGGGTGATAAGGAACATAAGTAGCTGTGACTACTGTGAGCGCTGGAGAATAGATGAAGAAATCAAACACATCATTAATTCCTTAAAAACCCATACATTTCATACTAAATGTTAAGAAGAAAGCCTTTCAAATATTCTTAAAAACACAATACACAAAACCATCAAATACCAAACACCTCTCTCATAGACATACCTTTTCTCTTACACACTTAACAAACTAGACATTCCAACAGTACAACCCACATCACAAACCATAAAACAAACATTAAACGCAGCAAGACATTTCAGAAAAAAAACTCATATCCCATGCGTGCGTATATACCGTCCCATGTATTAACTGCCATCAAATTTACGTGGGGCACATGCAACGTGAATTGAAAACAATATTGAGCGAATACAAAAGGGACATAAAAAACAATAACTCTCTCAGTGAACTTTTTTCCCACGTATAAGAGGACGATGATGCTTTCAAGTTTGAACAGGCCACACTCATCAAACATATTCATAACAAAGATCGGCGAAGACCACTTGAAACAGTATTCATCACAGACTCTCACACCATTAGACAACGAAATGCTTTCTACAATCTAACCCCCTTAATAAGCAAAATTATCCTGATCCAACAAAAACTAAACCTAGATCATTGCTAACCCGTCTTCTTATCGTACTCAATTGCCCTTACGTATCGACCCATTCTCAGATATGTATTCATTCACATAGGAATCGAAACTACTTAACCACAAATAACAGCCTTACAAATTAACGCAATCTACACATCCTAATTAATATTTAGATATTTAAACCCCTTTTGCTCTCAATATTCTCTCAAACTATCAACACATCCTGAACGAAACCACATTTTACTTATCACTCTCCCAAAATTGAAAGCATGTTTCTTTCTTCTCATGCTCACAGCACATTTCTACACATTTTTCAAACATACGTATACTCACACATTCCTGACATAGCCACCTGGTCAATTCTCCTCTCTCCCTCCCTCCCTCCCTCCCCCCCTCCTTCCAGCCTAAAAAGAAATTCACACCTGACCACAACAAAAATTTCCCCTCTTCCCTCTCACCTATCTCACTTTTTTGACTATTTCTTTCACACTCTTACCAACCCACTTCACCCATTTTGAAGTTATCTTAATTTATTCAAATCTCTTTCTAAAACTATGATACTACCTACATGCTAAACCTACAGAATTTCCCCATTCCCTCCTCTTTCCTTAGCCTCTCAAAATCCATGCCACACCTCACCACGACAAAAACCTCAGCCCCCCTTTCCTCTCTCCTACCCGAAGGCAACTTCACTAATACTCTCACCCATCTCCCTTTTTCACTGCTGCTTTAATGGTACCCACTCAAAGCTTTCCATATTCATTTCATTATTCGCCACCACTGACTTCTCGCAGCCGTGACTCTCCTCCAGCGCTAACAGTTGCCACGACTACTACTTTTATTTATCACCCCATCATGTCAACCCAAAATTTCGATGTACTTGCATGATATTTTTCTTCAAATTATAATCCTGAAGAAGTCTTACAATAAAGACGAAAATTGGTGAATATATTAAAAAATACTGACTGTTTTTCCTCCTACCTATAATCTTGGTATTTTCAAGACTAAGGCCAATAGGCATCTCCTGCCTTTTCGATGCCCATATTTGTTCTGGCTAGCTTCTTACGTCAAGTGACTTCATGCATTGTCTGGAGCGATTTCCATAAATAAGCAGGTAGATTAAATGGAAATTCCTAGGAAGATGACCTCTGAAGACTGGACCGAAATACATATGAATCAGCACGGTGGTCTGTTTTTGGACCGGGTAGGTTCTATTGTTGCCATTGCTTTCAGTAATTCTGTTCAAAGTCAGGTACTTACATAAGGGCCCACGTTAAGTTTGCCGATAGCTATATTGAAAGTGGTGCTGCGGAACAGACAGGATTCAAACTTGTATTCTAGGTTGTCAGTTCAAATCTGTATCCATTTCACGATGCCCACCTCCTGAGCAGACCATAACTCATTCAGATAAAATAGGGTCTGCTCCCAGATGAAGGTAGTCTCTAGGTTTTAAAAATGGTTCAAGGTTAGTTGACAGTACGAAATGCCCGTTTATATTTGTATTCAGTCAACTTGAAGTTTAATTTATCATCTTATATATAAAGTAAAGTTAGATACTTCGCGGTTTGTATACAGGTGTCGTTGCTGCTGGCTTATGCATCTCGACCGTTGAACGACACACCCGTGAACGTCGAGTTTAGTTTGAAGAGGTTTTATTGATCAGGACAAATAAACATAAGTCAATTAGTGCGTACAAGAGAGAGAGAGAGAGAGAGAGAGAGAGAGAGAGAGAGAACGAGAGAGATTCAGAATGACGGAATTACTTGGAGAGAGAGAAACCCATAACATCTCAGTCGGATCATTTTGGGCTACACTGCACTTGCAGAGGACCAGCAGTTTTTCACGTTTCTTTCGTCGGCTTGTGCAGGCTCAAGATAAATATCTCTGTCCTAACGTAAGTGGCATCATTTCCGATTTCCGGCCAGGCGCCCCATTCTATATGTAACAAGTTTTGCCCGTACTTTTGTGACCAATAGTTTTTTATACTACACACTACAAACGTTTCATCTCCATATTCATGTACGTGTCGGAGTCGTGGGACATATAGAGAGAAAGATACAGGCCAGAGATATTACATGTTTTCAAAAGATCTTCAACATACAAATGAGGAATTGGAGAACATACTCAGAGAACAAAGTCGTGCTATATGAATATCTACTGACTACAGCAAAAAGCTCTTTATTTCTACTTTCAAAAGATAAAACTGACAGAAGTCAGAAAAGGTTTATTCAACTTCATACTCGTTCCAGATCACTGATCACTGCGGGGGAGAGTAAGAGATAGGGAGAAAGATAGGGAGAGATATATACTCACAATTTAATCATATTTTGTCTAGTGATTGGACGATACCAATATTTATTGTGATTCGGATGCAATAAACAGTTCTGTTCTAAATTCCTGATTCCGATACAATTACAGATTCGATACAAGTATCGATTCCGATTCCGCTTTTAAAATCATATAATCGACTAAATAGTAGAATTTCATTTTTAATGGGAGGGATGATTTAGCAAGAGGGAAAGATGATCTAGCGAGATGCGTAATCCACTTTTAAGTACAAATATAAGTTTCTTATTTTAATTTGATAAACTTCTTAATGTTTTACTTTTTGTATTGTATCCAAGCTTATGAAAACCACATCTTCAGATTTTCACCAATATTTTCACTTGTGCCATTTTGCCTATTAAGCAACTTGTGCTATTTTTACCGGGCAATATTTCCGGTGCCATTTTTATATAAATTCGGTTTATAATCCATTAATGTTTGTTTTACTGGTAGATTAAAATCAATAAGTATTTATCATTTTATCCTTAATATCAGCAATAGAAAATTAAGTTTAAAAAAATAAATTATTTTTGGAATCGGAAATGATTCTCAAATATTTCCAATACAGATTCCGATTCCAGATTCCGATTCCAATTTATCGTCCCAACACTAAATTTGTCAGCCTATATTTTTAACGCGTGTTGCGTGTTTCCAAACGGATTCTCACTTTTCTATCACAGTCGCTGTTTGAGCAATGTGACGTCATATATGTTTCTATTAATTCCTACAGGCATGCAATCATAACATCGATTTCAGCAAGTTGAACTCGACTGACCATTCAGTTCCTATCATCCTCATCTCGTATACTCATGGGTCTTTCTTGACCTTTTGGCTAAGATCAAAGTGTAGTATCTGTTCCGATGGATACTTCACCCCATAGACTGGTATTGTCTTGGGCTTCGGGTCTTGATTTACGCCTGTCTATGGGTCGGTCCTATGCAGTTCTAGGAGGTCCACCCTCCCAGGCTTCGCCTCCCCTCTTTGGGGAGGAGTAAGTTTATTGCTTACTGCCTGAGGCGCCCCTACCGGGTAATGCTGACGGGGCTGCCCAGGCAATTTTTTAACCCCACTTTCCCGACCCGACCTTGGGTCACATCTTACTTGTGGGAGTAAGATAAAAACTGGCCTTGTGCCTAACTCCTGGAGAGGAGTAAATCAATATTCATGGGTCTACTCGCCCAACATCTATAATTTTTCTTTCTTTCTTCATTTTTTTTATTTACTTACATTTTATCTCTTTTTCTTATTTCACTTTATATCATGACCTTTTTCCTTTCTTTTATTATACGTTCTATCTTGTTTTTGTCAATTGATTATTTTTCTCTCTATTTTCCCCTTCTTTTATTCATTCTTACTTCCTCTCTCTCCTAATTCATGCATTTATTATTCTATCACTTTCTTTTATAACCTTTTGTCTATATTATATATACATGTCTTCATTTTTTTATTTATCAGTCCATTCCTTGGTTCTCATTCCTTATTATTATCTCATTATCCCCCTTGGATTTATTCTAGCCAACGTTAGAGAATGCTCACGCCTAACTCGAAAGTATAAAATCTTTCAAAAGGAAATAGACTTTTAGTCCAGCTTCTTCTAGTAGCATGTCTTCTTACTTCTGAAACCGTAGTAAGTGTTGACTCTGTGTTACGTCGTCTGGTAGCAGTCTCAGAGACTGTCATGAACACAAACACAGAGTGTGTAAGATTTATTTGAATTCCTCACGCATATTTATCTATCTCAGAGCCCGGCAACATGTGTTATCTCCTCATTCTATTTGGGGCAGCAATGTATTCCTTTTCTAGTACTAGTTTATGTAGTTCTTTTGTTCGTGTTTCATCTTGTGTACCTCCGTATATGTTTCCATAACTATTTGTACGTTTGTCTTCGACCAATTCTTTATCGGTGAATAAATGTGGTTGTCTGTGCAAATCCAACACACAAGATGGCGACTAAATGGGCTTGAAAAATATACATGAGCACGTGCGTCGCTTAAACATAATATCAAGGATGTGAAATAATCGTTTGTTTTCGAATTTCTTCTCTACTTTCTTTCTTTATTTAATTGTTTCTCTTCTCTTTAAAATATTTCTTCTTCGACTCCGTTTTTCCATTATTTATATTATTTCTTTTACTAATAAGTAAAATTGATTAATTACTTTTTAAATTACGCTTCGGAATTCTTTAGATAAAGCTTAATACTTTATATTAATTTGTATTATTCGAACTACTATTCTCATCTAAATTGTTAGTTTCACAATGTTTCGGCTGATAAAACCATCGACCTTTTTACGGTGCATATTTTTGAACTCGGTAAACTTTGTCGAACTAGGCAATCAATACTTAATTTCGAACTGAACACTGTATTTAAATAATGGTTGTAGATTTTCTTCGTTCTGTAAGCCATTACAGGGTAGAAATTTTAACAATCATTTATCAAGTTCGTATCGCTTGCAGTGAAGATTGAACTTTCAAAATCCACGGTGTAGATCGTTCCCGTTCCATCAGACATGATCGGGTAGAAGTGTTAATTATTATTTTTTTTATTTTTAGTAAGTATCACCAGTAGTGAAGATTTAACCGTAAACATTTACAAGGGTAGATTGTCCTCGTTCCGTCATCCATGATTGGATAGAAGGGTTAAGTATTTTTTTTAATTCTTGTAAGTATAACCAGATATAAATATTTAAACTTCAACCTTTACGAGGGTAGATTGTTCTCAATCCGTCAGCCATGATCAGTTAGAAGTGTTAATTATTTTTTCATTCAGCAATAGTGAATATTAAACCATACAAATTTACGAGGGTAGATTGTCCTCGTTCCGTCAGCCATGATTGGATAGAAGCGTTAAGTATTTTTTTAAATTCTTGTAATACCAGTAGTAAATATTTAAGCTTTAACCTTTACGAGGGTAGATTGTTCTCAGTCTGTCAGCCATTATCAGTTAGAAATATTAATTATTTTTGAAATGTTATTCTTAGTATCAACAGTAGCGAATATTTCAACTTAGCAGAGTGGGTCATTCTTGTTCAGTTTACCCTGAAAGGGTATCATTTTTAAGTATTTTAAAAATTGCATTCTTAGTTAGTATGCATAATACCTCAGCTATAACCGGGTAGAAAACTGTTGTATTTTTTCTTATTATTTTTAGTTAGTACAGTTAAGAGTGGGGCATGAACTTTCAACCTTCGGAAGACTGTCGCTAAGAACGTATTGTTAGTCAACCCCTGTAATCTTTGCGCCACCGCCGAATACTTGTGAAAATAATTACCAATATAAGAATAGTAGTCCAAATAATGAGAACTACTTTTTTAAATTATAATTTACTGTTTATTGTTGTGCTATTTTCTTTCTTGTCTTCTTCCTTTTTTCTTACTTTCTTCTTTCTTTATATATATTTTTTATTTTCTGTACGTTTATATATTTTTATTTAATCTTTTTCAGATTGTTTTTCCCGCCAAGTTTCAGTTTTCTATTCTTCCGTTATTTCTTTGTCTGTTAGTGTTTTTTTTTAAATTATTTTCTGTTTGTTTTCGGTTTTTGTTATTACCACGGATGACTATAAAAAGAAGTGTGTTTATTCTTGTGAGTCTCTCGAATTGAAAAGCTAGTTTTTTTTTATTAGGTAATAAAAGAAACGTCCCAAACTGATCGCATGAATCGGTTTCATGTGTTCATGACCGTAGACAAAGAGGCGCAAACAAAAATGGCGTCAGTTCAAATTGCCCGAAACCGGACGATAATCGAGAAATAATGAAACAAAAATGATAGTAACTCTCTTAATAAATTTCCAACAATTACTGTATTTTCCCATGTTTTCACCAAATGAAAAGACCTATTCATAGAAGCGTATGTTTAAGTCGAGAGGCCGATAGGGATATTAATACTGAAATGAAATTACATGATATAACAAAGTGCTTCAACAATGCGACTGGAAAGCAGAGTGCGAAGCTAGGTCACGAAAATTGAATTAACATGAGTCTATATTGGGCATGTATACGTACTTAACCGCTCCAACTGCAGCCAAGTTAGACATAAGATCAATGTATAGAGGGGTGCTACGTAGATAGTCACGTTCCTTGAATACATTTCTATGTATCTCCTTGTAACAACACTGCCCACCGTGAGAAATGACTTAGTTTTTGAAGTACTAAAAAGATTCGCACATGCGTTTGCAATATGTGAAATCGAGGCGCTGTATCTTTCTTATGATGTGCTGGAGCTAGTCAGATGTGCTTTTTTCCGTTTATTCTAACCCTCGTGCGTACCCAACGCTTAACCAATCATAAGAAGTAAGAAGAGGTGAGTCAATTGTTATTTTGTCTTTATCCAGAGTCCGCTTTTATTTGACAGCTGGGTTTTGTCGGCGACCTCATGTCTTACTGGGGACGCAAGTAAATATGGAGGGTACGTAAAACTGATTATGAGTGTTGAGATCGACGTCAGAAACATGTTCATCGAAAATGCGAATAAAACTTGTGTATAGCGTTAATAATGTTTTTTTTTTCAAGATAATGACATGATAAACGTTTTGAAATTAAAATGAATTTAGTGTTACGTTGTTATAGGGAAAACACACATCTCATAAAAAATGTCGTCATCAGTAATACAAACATCTAGAACTAAACGATGTGTAATGAAACGAATTGAAGTCTTTTAGTGAATTATAAAAATAATTTATTTAAGTCATATACATGATGTAAAATTGATGTTAGACACATTCTAGGAGAAGTAGACATTATTAAATACTATTAGAAGTGGATCCTGTTTTCTGAGAATTATTAGAATTTGATTTTTGGATAATTAAAGTACTTACTTTGTTTCAGGTAACGTACCCCTTATTCCGCATTTTATCTAAAACTTACTTCCCTTTAAGTATCACGCCATCTTGGAACAACGTCGATTATATTAGCATATTTACTCATTTTAAATGTGTTTTTTTTTATCCAGATTTCATGCGTAATAGGTAATAGATTTTAGGTGCTACGCTGAGCTCGAATCTATTGTTCCCCTACGTAAAAAAATTAACAAAACTCGTCTAATTACAACCACTGCCAGCCATGTCCATTTCTCCCTCAGCGTACGTAAAACTAAACAGAACTTCCATGAACAGAGTTTCTTTCCTGTAACTACTCGTTTATGGAACACACACAGCTGGGTAGCTTCTTAGCATACTATATCATATTCATGTTTAAGTCCAATGTAAACAAATTCTTGTTCAGCCATCATCTTAAATAATGAAATTCTGCCCAGGTTTAACGATCGTTACTTATCAGCACGGTGTTAAGTCATTGTCCACATTACAATGTTATTAACCCCTATCCTCGAGTTACCTTTTGGCCTTAGTAAAAATCAAAAAACAAAAACAACAGAAATTGTTCATCATGTCAGAATCTTTAAAAAATATATATCATTTTTATCACTGATACACAATTTATGTTTATCGTAATCAGTTCTCGACGGCGATCTCAAAATTTACCCTGTAGATTAAATAAAATGTTATTTCGTAATTCCGCAATATTTTCTAGGGCAACGTTTGGATACGGGCCTGCTAGTACATGAATAAATCAATGTTAATATAAAATACTTATTTTATTGAAATAAATAAAGACTGCGTTTTTTTAATCAGTTCACTTGAATAATTTTTCCCATCCACTGTATTCCAAAGACGAAACACATTTTATTATACCTATAGTCGATAAAAAGTGACGACTTTACAAAAATATGATTGGCCAGGTGTGCCAATGAAACGTAAATTATAGATTTCTACCTGAATCTTGGTGTATATTTATATATATATATATATATATATATATATATATATATATATATATATATATATATAATGTATATATATATATATATATATATATATAATGTATATATATATATATATATATATATATATATATATATATATAAAATGTATACGTATGCTATGTATGTATCTTTGAGTCTGTACATATTTGCATATCTTCCTTCTCTACATAAATTTAAACTCTATCACTACATATATTTCCCATAATTTACATACTTTCTCGTCTGTTGTTACTTTGAGCATTTTTGGTTCGCTCCTGATAAAGCGCACACAACAGTTAGGCGAAACATTGAGCTTTTCTCATATTTGATCACACACACACACACACACACACACACACACACACATATATATACATATATATATATATATATATATATATATATATATATATATATATATATATATTAGATTTTTGAATGCGAGATGATATATATATATATAATTATTTCTACAATCAGACAACGCCGCAGCCATGAGAGAAACAAACCGGATGTCCTAGACTCGAGTTTCGCCCTCCTTTGGGCTCATCAGTAGAACACATCCGAACTTAGGATTCGAAATCCGATGCACTTGCATGATATATATATATATATATATATATATATATATATATATATATATATATATATATATATATATATATATATATATATACATCGCAAGATCAAATAGTAGACGGAAAAATGTTAGACGGGAATTCATAGAGCTTACAACAAGAAAACAGTTCAATCGATGTGTATGAGGAACTAATTTTTCGGTGATTATCTTTTGTTCATTTCCGATTAAATTTCCATCTTCGTAAGAGATTTTGTTTGAGGCGAACAGAAATGTATTTATCATTCATAGCTTTTGAAGCAGACATAAAAAAAAACATAGAGGTATCATTGCTTTGTCTATTGTTCAAACCCTGGGATTATTTATTTCGCTGAGTCTAAAATATTTCAAATAGCTGAACGGGAGGCATAAAGAATGTCATAACGAATCGATGCCCGCATCATGTAACGTCTGCAATATAATTTAAATGGAAAAAGAAAAAGAAACATAAAACTACCTAAAGATTGTTTAAAACTTAGATGCGAATTGGATTAAAAATTATATTTAAAAATATGAAAGAAAACTGTATTTTTTTTATTCAAACTTCGCTAAAACAATTGAAGTTTTAATACGATGAGATGGAATGGAATCTATTTTAACTTAATGTTGGTTATAATAAAACATAAATTTATCTCGATGGATTTTTAAAGAAAGACTGTAACAACAATCAGTCTGATATATCGATACTTGACTCAGACTAGCCTAATTTTTCCATTTTTATTACCTTCCGCGCAATTTTTTTAAATTAAAATATTTATTCTTGTAAAATAACTGTTAGAGTGAAGGCAGTTTTCTTTACTGACCGAGTATTTTTTTAATATTAAAGGGGAGCAATTATGTAATGCGATTTTCCCTTTGACTTACGCAAGAATATATAACTTTTATGCCAAGGGGTGAGTAAGGAAACGATGTCCTTCGTAAAAATTCTCATAATTTCAGTTTCCTTGCGTATTTGAAATGAGTCTGAGGTTACAAATCGACACAATTGCTGATTTGAAAATTCAAATAAATAAGATTAGCTTTGAATTGTATCCATAGTCATTAGATATTAATTAAGCCTCCTTTTCTGAACATACATTTCTTAAAACTCCTCAAGTCTAAAATGTTAGATATCTTCTAGAATAAAAAGCATGTATAACATTCTGGCTAAATCAGAATTACATTTTGTAGGAATCAGGAACGACCGGAAGTAACATGCAGTTACTTTTGGTAGTGTATCCTTTTACAGATCAGATATAGCTAATAAGTGTTTGAACGAATTACACCAAGCAATTTTGCCAGGTTCCATTTTAAGTCTTGAAATCTTTGATACCATGAAATCTAAACTTCTGTGAAATAGTATACATCGATATATATATATATATATATATATATATATATATATATATATATATATATATATATATATATATATATATACAAATTGCAACTGGTTTTAGGTCGGGTATCCTTCCCCTTGGCAGGCGAGAATCCAACTGATAGTTAAAAGGGAAGTACATCTATGAACGCAAAATCAGCGTATATATATATATATATATATATATATATATATATATATATATATATATATATATATCGTACATGTATTGTATTAGTTTCTGTAAATGTAAATCCGTAGAAACTCAAGTGTTTATGAAAAGTGCTCAATAACAAGTAGAGCTGTTTATAAGTATACATTTTTTTTTATACAAACATTATTGGTTACATATGTGCATACATGTTTCGGTTGCACTTTTTCCAGAAAGTAAACCTCATCAGACCAAGAATTTCAGAGAAATGCTTGGTCTGATGAGGTTGACTTTCTGGGAAAAGTGCAACCAGAACATGTATGCACATATGTAACAAATAATGGTTGTATAAATAAAAATGTACACGTACGTAGGTAGAGCTAGGTGGTAAGTAACGAAGATATATTTATGGCAATCAATTATGATTGCCATAAATATATCAATACATATATGCAAAGAGGTACACTTATCCTTAAACCATATATATATATATATGGTTTAAAAATTAATGTAACTCCTTGAATCTGAACATTCGATGCGATAAAATTTGTATCAATTTTATGTAATTTTATGTAATTTTTTACCTGTATCTTTCTGTCTTGAAATTGATTGCTCTACTCATGTAATTCAGCTTTACTTTATCCAGATAGATCACTTTAACGATACTTTACTTATCGTTAATTATGTTATAATTACTATTATATATATATATATATATATATATATATATATATATATATATATATATATATATATATATATATATTAAGATGTAATAGCATAGATATATTTTTGTTTCTAGTTCTTCTATTTCTTAAACACATAATTCACCCCAAACAAGGCATAGTACAAATGTAGACGTAAGGAACTACTGAGAAAAGTAAAAGAGAGAATGTTGGGGGTACAACCTAAATTTGGATCTGCGCAGCGATATGTCAGTACTGTCGGGACACAGGGGGAAGGGAGGGAGTTCAGAGGTTAGTAACACGTGGAAAGCTCTCTGGCATCTGGGGACCTCGACAGTGAATGGATGGGATTTATTTGATTGTTGAGTTGGTCTAGTGAATTTACGTCGAGGGGGTACCAGAGTAGCCAATTCATCGGAGCATAATCCATTCAAGTATTTGTAAAATAAGCACAAGGATGCTACATTGCGGCGATGGGATAGGGACTTGAGCTTTGTTAGCAGTGAGAGACCTATTAGGTTGGCGACTCTTTTTTGGACGTTGTCAAGGAGGAAGAGACTAGTAGATAATGCACCAGCCCAGATGTGACAACTATACTCCATGCACGGCCGGATGGTGGCTTTGTAGAGATACAGGATAAGGTCAGGTATGAGGAGTTTACTAGCACGGTAGAGGGAGCCCACCTTCTTTGCCGCAGCCTTGGCAATGTATTCAATGTATTTGTTCAAATTCATGTTACATGTGAAGGTTAGGCCGAGGTGTAAGGTATTATTTACTATGACAATTGGTGGTTGGAAAGGTTTCTTGTAGTTATTGAAGGAAAGGAGCTTTAGCTTTGCGGCATTAAAAGTTACCAACCATTTATTACCCCAATCCACTACAGCCTGGAGGTAATTTTCTAAGGATTCAGGCATTGCCACGGATATGATCGCCTCCGTATTGCCAACTTGACGAAAGTTAAGCGTTGTGTCGTCAGCAAATAAACAAACCTCAGACTCTATGTCATCAGGGAGATCGTTTATATAGATCAGGAACAACTAAGGTCCGATAATAGATCCCTGCGGTAGACGAGCATTTATGTCATGTTGCTTAGATGAACGGCCATCGAGGACAATCTGGAGCTTTCATTTGGTTAAGAAGGATCTAATGATCTTAAGTAATTGCCCAGTAATACCGTATGAGCGTATTTTCAGGAGAAGCCCTTCATGTCATACTTTGTCAAAGGCCTCGGATATATCAAGCGTTACTGCCCTAGGTTTACCTGACTTGTCGAGTGTATGATACATGCGTTCAGAGATGATCGTTTAAATGTCTGTAGTAGATCGTGCTTGTTTAAATCCATACTGGCGGTCAGAAAGAAGTTTAGCATTAGGTAAGTGCCGTGCTATCGCTAGATTGATTAAGGAATCGAAGAGTTTAGCAAACGTCGCCAATATACTGATTGGGCGGTAGTTCTGAGGATCGGTTATATTTCCAGAATTCTTGTAGACTGGTACCACAGAGGCAATTTTCCAGCTATAGGGGAAGCAAGCTTCAGCTAGGCATTTATTGTAGTTTTGAGAGGACAGGGGCCAGTTCAGCAGAACATTTCATTATTACTATTACATGTATAAGATCAGTCCCCCAAGCTTTGGATGTGTCAAGGTTTGTTATGATGTCTCTGACGTGGGATCGGGTGATGACCAGGTTATCAAGTGTGGCTTCGATCCGCATCAGGAATTTGGGGAGGGTGTGGTTATCTGAGTCCAAAGTGGAGTTAGAAGCGAAACACTGGGCAAGTAGTTTAGCCTTATCAATGGCCGTGCAAACGACATCATTGTGATTTGATATGGGGGAATCGTTGATTGACCATTGTTAAGTACACTATTGTAGATTTTCCAGAAATCACGAGTACCTAGTTTCTGTGACTGAATGCGTGTTTTTTAAAACTCATTATACCTACTCTTTGCTCGCCTATCACGACCGTACAATTACTTCTTGACAATAAATTCATGTTTATTAGTACCTGACTTATGGCGGCAGAATTTACAGAATACTTGATGCCTCTCGGAAATGGATGCTGTACTTTCCGAGATGAACAATTGGGAAGAGTGGGGCTTGCTAAATAAATTTCTCATGGGGACATAGGCTTCAATGCCTGCTTTGACCCATTCAGTTAATTCATTTTAACACTGGTCAGCACGGAGTGAGAAGTTTTCTCTCCATGGGGCGTCGATGATGTTATCTCTGATTGACTCAAATAAGCCTGCTCGTAGTATATCGTTATTTTGAGCAACGGTTCATCAGCTTTTGGACGACTTTTTAGGGTGATATGTATCATTAGCACCATATGCTCAGCATTCCCGAGTGGGCTATTCGTCACACAAGCCTCAAACATTGAGGTCAGGAAAAGGTCTAGAAGTGAGGCTTGTTGGTCTACTCGGTCGGGGATGCGGGTCGGAACATCGACAGTCTGAGAGAGGGAGTGAGTTAAGGAGAAATTATACGTAGAGTTGCTGGCTGCGTCAGTAAGACTGGATAATTCCAACCAGTCACGGTGGTGGGCATTAACATCCCCAAATACATGTATCTGGACATTCGAGTCAATTGAGAGTGCTCTATCAATGCTTTCAGAAAAAGAGGTTAGCAGAGTACAGTCCTGGGTCGATGGGGAACGGTATAATAAATATAAGTAACTGACGCTGTTATGTAAAGTCAATCTAAAGCACATGTTATATTGGTCATCTGATTCTAACCTATGTTCTCTAGTCAGGGGGAGGGTGTTCAAAACATAAACTGCTAGCCCATGCATATGGTCGTCAGAGTATTTACGGTAGAGTGGGAGGTAGTCAGTCATGTCAAAGTCGTAAGAGGAGATTGAGGATTCAAGGTTAGTTACACTTAGAGCTAGGATATTTGGGG
>OY744519.1:12403899-12416399 GCA_963556195.1 Sepiola atlantica | reverse complement strand
AAAATAAAAAAATAATCCATTAATGATAAAAATAGTGAAGCACACTAAATAGCTGTGATCCAGCGAAACCGTGTGTATGTCAATAAACACCACCCCCGAATGTATATATATATATATATATATATATATATATATATATATATATATATATATATATAAGAAAAAGTATATTTTGGGCTGATATATTTGATGTGTTATATACTTTTATGCATTTTTGCACATATCCTTATATATTTTCAAAGTGTAATTTCAACACCTGCAGTGATGTAACTGCGGTAATGGTCATCTGAGGAGAAGAATTATCTTTGAAAACTCATGAGTTAAGGACTTTAAGATACTTTGCCTGAACTTTGAATTCTAATACAATTTGATTTGCACCTTATTTTATAATTTCATTTTATATTATGCTATATATATATATATATATATATATATATATATATATATATATATATATATATATATATATATATCTATATATATATATATATATATATATATATATATATATATATATATATTTGGAGAGTTTTCCAATATACTTTTTTTCATTTTTTCCAGAGAGGAGGCATAACAACGATAGGATATTTTATTTTATTATTCATTTATTTTGTAAAGCTATAGTTTTCTACACGTGTTTCGCTACCTAGCAAGCCCTTTGCTAGACAGTTCATTAGGGGAGATACAAATCTAAGATATTAATCTCTACAGCTGACAATACCCCTACAGGTTGAAATACCTTAAGAAGCAAAAAAGGAAAACAAGTTCAAAAGACAGCTCAAACAACTCGGTTATATGTGGTGCTGTGATGTGCCCCTACCAGAGTCAAGTCCGGTGCAATCCAAAAATGGGGAAAAATAGGAAAAAGAAAAAAAAAGGAAAAATAGAAACCCCCACATCCGGCGGAATATATATCCAAAGGTCAACCTCAATATAGCCCCCACCCACCGAAAAATCAAACCGTGTACAGTGCAAACTTTGAATAACCTTCAGGGCTCTAGAATTGACACATGTAACCTGTTATTATTCTGTTGAGGAGTCCAGCATCAATTTGTGGAGGCTTACACTCAAGAAAATAGATACTAATGTTGCTTCCTAACATCAAATCATCTGCCGTCTACACTGCTGTCCCGTTATCCTAATCCACCGATAAAAACCTATACGATGTACTACTTCGTCATGCCTATCCGATATATATTTCTAAAAGAAATTAGAATCAGCCCAAGTCAAATTACTCCAAAGAAGAGATTCCCACCCCCTTTTTTTTCTTTTCTTCCTTCCCCTATCTAAGTCTGATGCTTGACAATAGGTAATTATGTCTATGTTAACAGCGTCCAAGTATCTCTTGCCTGGCGTTTAACAAATTATCCCTAGATGTCATTATATGGTACGATTCTAATGCGCATAGGTTTCATCTTTTTTTTGTTCTGCTTATACTTGTTGGCCCTCCTTTGAACTGACCATTTCAATTCGAAGGGAGCCTGTTTGATGAGAAGATTTCTAACAAAACGGCCAAGATAATTATTAGGTGTATCTATATAAACCCCCGCCCCCGTCACCCCTTAAAGAACTCATATGAGTCCTTAATCTGTCCTTGAATTTCCCACCCCCTAGTTGGACCGATACATTACCTCCTACTATTCTCATTACATCGCATTTGTAGACGATGCTTGATATCCTACAATTCCCCTCCAGTGGGCAGGTGTTGCTAGCTCTACAATTACAAGTGGATACTTAGCCTCTGTTTGATAGATACCTGCTAGGTATAAGTTAAACGCTGGATCTCCGTGAATAGCCGTTATTGGGATCGACACCAGTAATATATGTGTCATTTGGTGACTTTCCAATCTTTGACCTATTATATCCTATGATGGATGAAGCTACATCTCTGCAGGCTGAATATGATAGTTTAACACAATTTTTATTTATGATCTCTTCCAACCCGTTTCCACTGGGGAAGTTTCTCTCTACGACGCTATAAAATACCTTTGGAATGTTAGTCCTAATATGTTGGCTGTAGCAAGGGTTGAACCAGGTTGTATTACTCCTTTTAGTTTCCCCCTTGCCCTCCTCTCCAGCCCTTGAACCATTTGTGGTCAACACGGTACCTTCATCTGCACTAGTTTCCCTATTAATAGTCGCCTCATGATCCCTATTTCCACCCCATCCCATAGCCGTATTGTATGTGATTTTAGATTGAGAATGTTTCGCACACATGGCAGCCCTCGCTCCGCACCCGGCTGAGGCAGGTGCAATGTAATTAATCTCCTCCTTATATCCCGATCCAACTAATGCTTCGTTGTAGTATCGTTTGCTGTTGTCAAAAAGCTGTTGATTCATGGATAATTTAGATATCCTACCCGAAATAGCAGGGACGATAGCTCACGTTACTATTGGTGGGTGATTTGATTTAGCATCGATTTAATGAAGCGTATGGTAAGGCTTATGGTAAGATTCGTATGTGTGCTGCATAATTCAAGTGTGACATCGAAGAAAATTACTCTACGCTAGTTAATATCCACAGTTATGCCTAGGCCTAATCCCTTGATTTCAATTACTCTCGGTGCGGATTGTCTTCGTTTGTCTCGTGATTCTCGCCTGAATTTACGAACTACGTTCTATTTCATGCGACCGCCGAAAACAGTCACTCTTGCACTTAGGAGGGTAAAAAAACCGTAAAGGATATCGTCTGTAGCTGAAAAACACTTTTGTATATATATATATATATATATATATAGATATATACCGTACCCCTGTGGAAACTGTTTCTACGAAAATGTTTTTCTATAGAGCATAACGTGGTCGTTATTAACGAACATGTCAACACACATCAGTGGACTAGTCTTGTGAATTAATCAGTTCTGAATCCTTTCATAGTGTTTTGCTATCATTCACTTAAAAATATGACCACCGTTTATCTTCGGGTTTATTTTGGCCTTGTTAAGTAGTTAACCATAACTATATATATATATATACATATATATATATATATATATATATATATATATATATATATATATATATATATATATATATATATATATATATATATAGGAGGTAATAACAATATATTTATAACAATTTAGCTACACATAGTCTTCCGCGTTTCTATTCTCGTAGAAAATCGTCTATTATATACAGATATTTTATTATATATATATATATATATATATATATATATATATATATATATATATATATATATATATATATATATTATATAGTAATGAGAGTGAACAATACACGTTTCTATTCACGTAGAAAATCGTCAGGCTATATACATATTATATACATATATATATATATGTATATATATAAATATATACAAATATATATATATATATATATATATATATATATATATATATATATATATATATATATATATTCCAATGAGAGTGAACAATAAACATATATTGCTCCAGTATATGAGGATTCCTCGTTCACTGACCGAAGGCAGTACAAATAAAATGTATAATGAAAACAGATACTATACTTTGCTCCTAGCAAAAACGTCAAGAGTTCAATAGAAACACTTTTAGTATGGGTATTGGTAACCTTCGTGCAGTCTTGTAGTAGGAGCGTGTCAAAAAGTGATACTATCTGGATTCATACGAATCAACGTTTGTTTGTATTCATTCAATTAATACATAACAGCGCTACACAGCTTCACTCAAATGTAATTTAAATAAACATCTTCGTGACCAACTCCCTATAGTGGTTGAATTCTTCTATGCTTTTTTCTGGTGTGAATAAATTTTTTAAAAACATAACACAGAACTGCAGAACCTCCTCTTCGAGTAATCCTTCGGTACAACTCTCTAATTTTGGCTGGTAATATACGTCGTTTAGTCTGGCCGTGTTAAAGTTTGGTGCCTACCGAAATTAATCACAGAAGACAAATCGATCGAGAGTGAAGAAAGAAACGAACGAATTACTGACAAACTGTCTCTCGGAATCAATTTGTAATGTTTGTTTGTTTTTTACGTCAAATGGCGGAGCGGATTTTGATAATTTTTAAGGGATAAATACCCGCGCCAAGTGACAAGCGCGAAACTGACAGTTATTTATTAAGGTTATTGGCATTAATACGGCTTTGAAAACCTCTTCAAATATTGCAGCTTTTGTAGAACTGACATTGCTGCAGAAGATTGTCAGTTTTCGTGAGAGATTTATCCGGGAAATCGATAGATCTAAAAGCAAGAATCGATATTGGCGTGTCTTTGATGGGGGTAAAAAGGTAGGCGTGGCTGGCAGGTTGATTGAAAAAGGAAAACAAAAACAAAAACAAAAACAAAAACAAAGCAAAACAACAGCAAATAACACGCGAAACCATATACATAAGATGCGTCAATCTAAACTACGCGTTTTGTAAAGAACATGTTATCTGACAGACCAGTGGAAAAAACTACTTTATAGTTAAGCACGACAAACCTCTGAGAATTATATTTATCACTTAAGTTGCCCGGATTAACATAAATGCTATTTCAAAGAGTACTAGAAAGAATATACACATATTTTTGGCTAAGATCAAAGTGTGGTATCTTTTCAGATACTTTACTTCATCTTTTCCGTCCTCGGCCATGTATGAACAAATCCTTCTAAACTGAGAATTATTATTTTTTATTTTCATCACAATCCAGAGTGGCTTTCCTTACATAAAAAAACGACCGTGTATCTAACTGCCCTCGTGGGGAGACAAGTAAACAATGACAAAGGTGTGACAGACAAACATATTCTTATGATGTGTCAATTTAAATTACGCGGTTAATGATGCATAACGTTTTCAAACCAGCGAAAAAACTATCATATACTTGACTGTGACAGACCGACAGAGATTATGTTAATAACAAAAGAACTGACTGAAAAAAAATGCTATTTCAAACATAGGACTTACAGAATAACAGAAATAATATTTAAAACAGAAACGTGGCATACAAACAAAATAAAAACGGTATCCTAGGAAGCATCCATTCCATTTACGCGTTTGGCGATGAAAACGTAATTTAAAATTTAATCGGGTAGACACACGAAAATATCTATTTTATATTTCAGCGTGATATACAGACAACAAATAATATTTATTACTTATTCATGACAGACGAAACGACAATCGTATTTAACACTTACGCGTGACAGACAAATTAAACACTATTTCAAATATAAGCGTGACAGACTAACAAACATATAAAATATATTCGCCGATTCGAACTACGCGTTTATCGCGAGAAAAATATGTTAAACTTATGTGTGACAGACCAACGAACATAATATTTCAAACTTATGTGTGACAGACCAACGAACATAATATTTTAAACTTATGTGTGACAGACCAACGAACATCATATTTCAAACTTATGTGTGACAGAACAACGAAAATAATATTTCAAACTTATGTGTGACGGAACAACGAACATCATATTTCAAACTTATGTGTGACAGAACAACGAACATACTATTTCAAACTTATGTGTGACGGAACAACGAAAATAATATTTCAAACTTATGTGTGACAGACGAATGAAATGATGCTTGAAACTTGAACCCGACTGACCGGGCGTTTAATAGAGATTCTTGAAAGCATCGAATAAAGAAATGTCTCCATTCAATCTGCGCGTTTAGCAATGAAAATGATATTTCGAGCTGAAGCGTAGCATATTGACGAACGCCTGACAGACAAAGCCTTTTTATAGAGGTGATAGGACGAAGCAAAAGACGAAGAAGAGACAGATAAAAATAAGGTTTTACAGAAAACAATAAATTGAAAATTTTCATAACGAATGATACACAAAAATGACAGATTCTTCGCTTTGCTTCGTATTTAGAGATTGTAAAAATTGTAAAAAAAAAAAATTTAAAAACAAAATGCTGAAACATTTGCTCCGTGTTTTATTTTGGAGAGATTCTGTCAGTATTTTAATTTTAATTCCTGTTTTATTTGTCTACTTTTATTTACTTATATTTATTGGCTTCTCAGATTTATGTAATTTTCTCTACTTTTTTTCTTCTATTTTTCCTTTCTTCTTTCTCTTTCTGTATTTATCTCTTTTTTCTTCCATGCCTTTCTTTGCTTGCTTTTCTATCTTTATTTTAATTCTTGTTTACATTTCTTCTTTTTTGTCTCTTTATTTTTTGGGGAGGGGTATTTCGTTTCTTTAATTTTTTTTTCTTCTCTAATTTACGTTTTTCCTTTCTTTTTGTCTTTATTTCCATTCTGTATTTCTTTTTCCTTTCTTTCTTCAATTTCTGTCTCATTGTTTTACTTTCTTTTATTTTTCACTTCTTTCTTTTTTTCCTTTTCTTTATTCTTTCACTTCTTTCTTAAAATTGTTTCTCTCTTTCTTTCTTCCTTCGCTTTTTGTCAACCTTTTCTGTCTTTTTATATTTTCTTTCTTTCCTTTTTTTCATTTTTTATCGTTTCTATATTTAGTTTCGTTCTATTTCCTTTGTCTTTATTTAAGTGTTTAATACTTTTTTTATTTATTAATACCTTTTCGTTATTTTTCATCATTTATTTTAGTAGGTAATGTCTAGGAGCGTGCGCCGAGACAAACAATACCTCATCCCGCCAAATAAAGGGCTGAAAGGTTCAGGACAGAGAATAGATGTGCAGGCCTTTTCAGAGCATATACTAAATTTCCTTCTTTTCGGTTTTCGGTCGATGAAGACATACTTCTAGACTGAAGCAATTTTTAGTTTTGTTTCTATGCAAGGTAGCCATTTTGCGAAGCTGAATTGTGTTCACATTTAAAACCGACATTGTGTCTAAGTCTGCTTTCTTGAGGGAGGCAAGTAAATAAATACACTACATTACCGGAATAAGGCTAAGTTGTTTACCTCTCCAGCAGGAGGTTAGACACGAAGTCAAAGTATGTTTTTTTTACCCCCTCTCCAGGAATCTAGACACATGATCAGGCGTGTTTCATCAGCGCACTAGGATTATTATCTTCTTTGTTTGATTCCCAGAGCAGAATATGGCGTCATAAAAGAGGAGTGTGTGTGTGTGTTACATTGTTTGCTTGTAACTGTTCACAACGGATGACATCACAAAGGGCGAATAACATAAATAAATGGCGATTCATAAGTAGGAGTCGCCGAATATCATAAACACCTATTTATCTACGTCCCACAAAGTAGAATGTGACACAAGGTCGGAAGGTGGGAATTTTCACTCTAGAGGAAGAGTGAGGTGAATCTCAAAAAATTGCCCGGGCAGGGCGCCTCAGACAGTAAGCAATAAACTTACTCCTCCCCAAAGAGGGGAGGCAAAGCCTGGGAGGGGGTTTACCTCCCATAACTGCACAGGACAGTCAGAACAGATACTACACTTTGATCTTAGCCAAAAGACCAAGGAAGCATCCGCAACACCTGACATAAGACGGATGATGGGTTACTTGACCTTAAGGTTGTGTGTTTTACATACCAAGTCCAGTATACATCATCGACAATCAGTCCAACAATCTGGGTCATTTGAGTAAGGTGGCCTTTTCTTCTGTCAAGCTGATGTATGGTTCTGTGCAGTTTTAGGAATGCACCCTCCCAGGCTTTACCTTCTTTCTTTAAGAATAAATTAGTGTATTGCTAATCGTCTGGGGCGCCCATACCGGTGAATGCTGAATGTGCATTTCAAATGGCATAAATGACAATGGTAATTCTTTTTTTTATTGTAACTACGCTTTTAATTTCACGAATTAATTGATTAAAATGACTGACGTGTTCATCTATATATTTATAAGTATCTATGGGTCTTGGTTGCTTATTATCTTGCTTGTTTGATTCCCAGAACAGTAGATGACGTCATAAAAAGGATGTTGTGTGTTACATTGTTTGCTTGTTCTTGTTACAATTCACAATGGATGACATCACGATAGGTAAACAACATAAATAAGTGGCGATTAATAGAAGAAAGAGTAGGAGGCGAATAGCATAAACATCTGAGATAGAGTGAGAGAGGAAAGAAAGAGAGGGGGAGAGGGAATTTATTACATGTCGAAAGAAATATATAGTTTTTACTTGAAAAAGGATGACGTGAATGTAAATCAGTAACTGTTGTCATTTTTAAAATATGCTTATAATTTTTTTCTTGGTACAAAACATCGATATTGAAAAAACACACACATTCATTCAACTTAATAAACGCCCCACATATTTTGAATTCTACCGTCTATGTTTCGTTCGAAAAGAAAAACAAAAAAAAAACATTATTTTACGTCAAAGACGCACCACGTATTTTCAAATATTGACTTTTATATTTTACTTCAAATCAAGCATCTTGAGGAATCTTGAAATAAAGACGAACTGTTGATTGAACATATGAAGACTTCTCGGTTTTTCTTTATTCATTTTCTATAAAGAAGTCGCCCAAAGCGATAATCCATGTACCTTACTGTTGGGCATTTGACGGCCGACTATAGCGGTCCGCTTCCCTTGACATATTTTGGGTTTATTTCCCATCTCGTCTGTAGCCATTTACATTAGCCCTATTGGTTAGCGCGTTCGGAATTTGAGTTAAAGATTACTCTTATTCCTGGTTCGAATCGTGCGATCGACGTTAATGGCAATTTCTACACTGATTAAACGTATACGTATGTAGATAATATTTAAATAATTATTATTACAACAATTATATATATATCATTACTTTTAAATAAATAATATTAAATCATTTTTACCTACATACGCTAGTGTTTCGAGCCCCACTCCCATCAGCGCAGAGATGATACTCTCGGACGGTCGCACGGTTCTAATCCATGCAACAGAGTCAACCTAGACTCCGTAAGCAAGCGCTATAACCATTAGTCCTCAGGAAATCACCACATCCAAGAAAAGAATTTAAGTTCTATTTATCCGTAGGGTGGCATATCAAGAAAGACTGACTAGAAATTCTACGAACGTTGTCAGAATATGCCTTATAGGTACGTATCAGTCTATTTCTAACTTCCCCGAACAGGGCTCATTTGATCTTATTAAAGGGGCTTATAATATTAATTTTAAATAAATAATATTAAATTAGTTTTACCTATATACACTAGCGTTTCGATCTTTCGCTCTCATATTAAAAATGAATTCAATAAAATAAACACAAAAAAATAGAACATATTTATAAAACATACTGTTTAGCCCCTTTTTCAACAAGGATGAGGTATTTTTAAGAGAAATAATAATAATCTTTCAACCTAAGCGTGATGCTAATTTCACACCATTCGCCGTAGATTACTGTTGTGACAAGCTCACTGTGTATGCCTGCTAACTCGACATTATATAGAATGTAATTCTCTTCTTTTGCCTGGTAATTAATGCTAGCAGAGAAGTCGTAATAGAAGGCTACGGAGTCAATATATAATCTAGGCAAGAAACACATCCACAGGATAGTAATCCAAAGAATTTCAACCGGGCTTATAAAAAGTGCTACATATCACATAGAGCTTTTATATATGATTATTTTTATTTACGCTGACATGTACACAATCTGCGACACTGGCATGTCGTTGTTATCAATACACCACTTATACACTGAGATCTCACCAGGCAGAGGTAAACTTCGATCTTAACCTTAGATCATATTTGATTCTTTCCAAATATGATTTAAGGTAAAAATCGGATTTAAACTTCTCCTGATGAGATCTCAGTTCATAACAGCTGTTGATCGATAACATCGACATGGCAGTGTCGCAGATTGTGTACATGTCTGTGTAAATACACATAATCATATATTAAAGCTCTATGTTATATTGAGCACTTTTGATAAGCCCGGTTGAAATTCTTTGGATTACTATCCTGTGGATGTGTTTCTTGCCTAGATTATATATATATATATATATATATATATATATATATATATATAAATATATGTGTGTGTAAAGTTAGAGATTTAGATAGATAGATAGATAGATAGATAGATAGATAGATAAATAGATAGATAGATAGATAGATAGATAGATAGATAAATAGATAGATGGATAGATAGATAGATAGATAGATATATAGATAGATAGATAGATAGATAGATAGATAGATAGATATGCATATTATTATCAGGTAAACGACATAATGTATTGAACACATTCTGACAAATTCACTAAATAATATTTTAGTCGCATACAGTTATTTCTGCCTATCTTAATATGATAAATAATGTTCGAAATGACTAAACCATTTCTTTTTCTTTTAGAGAGTATCATCAGTACTCATAAAAACGATTAATCGTCCAGGCTAAAAAAAAAAACTGAAAACCGTACACCATTCTTTTATTTTGTTAAGAGATTTAGTCAGACAGACAGTTTTGCTGCAAATGGTTTTTATTTTGAACACAAACAACTTTCATCGATTACTCATACATCTCGCCTAAAGTTCACAGCAGATTTTCGACTAAGACCGAAATTAAAAAAAAAACAACTCTGCACAAGTCTTTGGAGGACCCATTTTAGTATTCCAGTTTGGGGGTAAGATTTTGGGAAGAACCTGTTTTAGAGAAACCTTTACAAGAACATAAAATGTGGAGAGTGGAATAAATGCTATATGATACAAAGACACTAAGTTCACAAAAACAATATGTTATATCTGTTTAGTGGAATGACAAACAGAATAGTTATTTATATTTTGGGAGTCCTTGCAGAACAAGGGTGATACATTAGCTGAGATATCGATGGAAGCCCGAGTCAATAATTTTAGAGCCGTTAATTATTCACGGGTCTGTTACATCGTCATCAAAACTCACGCACTCAATTATTAAATGTGCATTTGATTGAAGGTTGTCAATGTTCTTATTTATTTCATTGTAAAAAGTTTATTGTAGAAATTTTAAGTGTAGTAAACAAGTTAAGTTTGTACATTTGTTTTCAATCAGCAGACGATAAGGTGGAACACTAAATGCATTATGTAAGTGCGTGTGTTATTGTCAGAGTAGCTATGTTTGCGTGAGTGTAGGAATGCATTTTTTAGTTTTCCCATCGACGGACAATACGGCTAGAGAAACGTCGATGTTAGCTCTGTCGTGGATTTGGGCTAAACACATTTTTTCATGCATTCAGGGTGAATGACAACGGCAAATTTTATAAATTCCGATTTACTTCAAATGTGTTTATTTCTTTTTATTAATTATTTATTAATCCAGGTAAATGTGTCGAGCCGTATGCGCATAAACGAGTTTAAGCATTATCATTTTGGGTACCGATAAGTAAACTGCTTCTCTACAAGAATATCGTTCTCGTCACAGTATGACTACCCAAAACTGAAGTAATTTTGAATCGTTCCATTTCATATGAACTTATTTCCATTATTCCGAAACACATTTTGTTTTCTATGCCTATATTGCATACATAACCTCTTTTTTTCGAGAAAAACATTTAACTCTCCATTTATGTATTAAATATATGAACTCCTGCTGCTCCCCAAAGTCATTCTCACCTTGAAACCATAATATTGTCCCCCTAGACCCATACATTGATATTTTGTTTGCATGTTTGGCATCTCCAAGAAAAAATAATTATGCCCAATCCAGTCTTTGTTTATATCCGAACACTATTGTATTTCTTTTATTATGTTCGTTTTGTTCACGTTCCATTTTTTATATAATTCTTAGTGTAATTGTCGTTTCCTAAACGTGTTGTGTTCATCGTTATTTTCTGCTAAACCCAAAACGGGGTTAGGGACGGATTATCGAACCCCTTTCACCTTTTTTTACTACCTTTTGTAAGCCGGAAAAATAGTTCGTTGTAACCCACCGATAACACGTTACTTACGTAACACGTTAAGCTGCTTAGTTTTTCATGGTAAACAACTGATGATCCCTTAAAATAGTGTTAGAAACTAACTAATATAATAACTGTAAAAAATAAATTGACTCACATGAGTGATTTTCCACTGGAAGACTTGAGACTATAAGTTTTTATTTTTTTAATTTTTTAATTTTTTTTTTATATAATTTTTTTTTTATATAGTTTTAATGGTTGAGAAACTTCCGAGACTATATATATATATATATATATATATATATATATATATATATATATATATATATATATATATATATATATACATTCGAAAGCTTAATTTAAAATATATAAATATTATTTATTTATTTTAACAAATTACATTATGGTTTTTCAAAAAATATTCGTACCTTTACGAAACAATGGTCTATAATGTGCCTACCCCTTTCTACTTATTCAAACTAGCGTAACCACGCTCACTTACACCGGACATTTTTCTTTCTCACCAACAAGTCGATAACACCGGACATTTTCTTTCTCACCAAGTCAATAACACCAGACTATGAAGGAAAAAAAAGAAAAAAAAAAGCACTTTGCTCTGACGAGGAATATTTTATATTCGAAAGCTTAGTTTAAGATAAATAAATATTATTTATTTATTTCAACAAATTACATTGTTATGTTTTTTCAAAAAATATTCATACCTTAACGAAACAATGGATTATAATGTGTCTACTCCTTTCTACTTATATATATATATATATATATATATATATATATATATATACA
>OY744519.1:12393899-12398899 GCA_963556195.1 Sepiola atlantica | reverse complement strand
GGGTGTCGTTCAGTAGAAAAAAAGCAGGGCCGTAATTCATCGTGGCACTGAAAACAGAAAATCGAACAACAACAACAAAACAAGAACATGCGAAATAATATAAGAAAGAATCCTGAAAGAAAAGAAAGGCTTACAAGTCGAATTAACAAAGCCGTAATGGATACTTCGGGTCATAAACGGAGTTGATTTATATGTGTCGACGCTGTGTGCGACTGTGAAAAAATACGAGTGTGGATTGATAAACCGAGTTTACTAACCCCGACATATAAGTAGTAGACGAGCTAGGAAAAGTAGACTAGACTTACAGCAAAGGAAATGTCTTTCATTTCAAATTTACTTCTTTAAAAATAGTAATTATCTATTCATCAATCAATATCTCACTCCGTCCCTCTCTTATCTCTCTTTTTCTCTTCCTCAACTACTCTCTCTCTCTCTCTTTATATATATATATATATATATATATATATATATATATATATATATATATATATAAAGTATTAAACTAAAAGTATACTTTTAGTATATAGAACCTATAGTGAAATGGTTTAAGGTCAATATACAAGATAGAGCAATTATAGACATAGATGAGAGTAGAGGGATAAACATGTACGAATTACAAATTTATTTCAACTTCGATTGTTCAATGCAAGGTGTACTCGGTAAAAATATGTTTATTATTCTTTCCTGAAGCCAAGGCTTTTCAAAGATTAAACTCTTATCATCAGTGGAATTACACTTACTTTCTCACTTTCCATTACTTAATATTTTTTCAAATTTTGAATTTTGGCTTTTCCACTGCCGACTTATCTATCTATGTAATTCCTCTCATGATAAGATGTTAATCTTTTAAAAGCCTTGGCTTCAGGAAAAAAATAATGAACATATTTATCATCGAGTACACTTTGCATTGAACAATCGAAGTTGAAATACATTTTTCATTCGTATATGTTTATCCCTCTTTTCTCATCTATCGGTATATATACATATATATATAATTCTAAATATACGTTTTTGTCTACATACGTATACGTTTCATCCTTTCGGGAAGCGTCAGTGTAGATATGCTTATTCATACCGGTTGTAGGACTAGAACCCTAGAACAATAGTTATGTTTTAAACTCAAATTGTAATGCTTTCACTCACATGGCTGCTATAAACAACCATGATCAAGTAGTGAGAGATTAAACTTGTAAAAAACCGCTGTTGTCAAGAGTGCTCGACTACCGAAGTAACATGCATTAAAGCTACTACAACAGCTGTGTTAAAGCTTTTTCGTGCCCAGCCTGGATTCTAGGTGACAAATAATATTTGTATATAATATTGAGATATTTCATGAAAGCGTGGTTACGCTCTCACGTAACATTTCAATATTATAGACGCTTATTTTATGTTGTAAATTACTGGCCGTTATTGATGATTAAAAAAAACTCAACAGTAAAGACATATCTTTAAAAAATAAATCACACCGCCTTAAGATCATGTGACGAATCAAATTAAAAGTACTCGCAAAAAAGAATAGAAAATGGAACAAGAAAATCATGGAATTTACATACAGGAATTTGACCGAAACACTAAAAAGAGCATTCGGAAAATTTAAAAAATAAAAAAAGTCTTATCAAGCAAAAACACTCCGTGGTATTCAATGATGTTTGCCTAAATTAAAATATGCTGCCTAAATACACACACACAATATATATATATATATATATATATATATATATATATATATATATATATATGGTACGTCAATGAAAATTAATAAGACCTGCAAATGGAAGCAAATCGGTATTTTCAATTGTTCAAAACAAGGAGTAGTTTAGTTAATAAAAACATTTATTTTTCATCTCTTTATTTCCTTAAACCAGGTTTTTAAAGATTAAAATCTGATCATCAGAGGAAAAATTATGATTGATAAGTTGACAGGGTAGGACTGTCAAAGTTCCAAATTTGAAAAAGTTTTCTTTTAAAATTAAAAATTTAAAAAACTTCTATAAAAAAACCTTCCAAAAAGTTCAAACGGGCATGGGAATCACCAATAACGAAATCCAAAATCGTAGGGCTCAGAAATATTGGTAATTCCATTTACGTACCATATTTTTGCTCTATCCAGTATATTGAGCTTTCCTTATTTCACAATAGGTCCAACTCTCTAAATGTTTACCTTTTAGTTATAATTTACACATATATATATATATATATATATATATATATATATATATATATATATATTGAGAGAGAGAGAGAGAGAGAGAGAGAGAGAGAGATACATTTATAGGTACAACATTTTATAATATACTTTAATAATATTGACGAAAAGCCGTAATTTCTCAGGGTAACGTTGTGATTTTTAAAAAACGTTAAAAAACAGTTTTGAAACATATTTTTTTCTGATCTCTTCTTACGCAGTTTTCGCGTATTATAATGTATGCGGGTTGGTGCGGGTGGATTATCATTAGATCCTTTTACATGAGTGTTTGCTTGATCATTATTTCAATTCTTTTACAGGTCATCCTTAAAATCTTTTATTCATATGTGTCGTGCACATATCCATCAGTTCATCTACCACTTTTTTCAACCGACAAATGTCTTAATGCGTAATTTACCTTATATTTTCTCTTTCCCCGCCGCTCTCATCGCTCTCTCGTCTGGTGATTGCTGCATTAATTACTTTTTTTCTTTTTCTTCTCTTTATGTTGTTGTGGATATAAAAGTTGTTTGTGGCGTCTTCAGTTTAGCTAGATAATAAAACTCTTCAAAACATAAAAGAAGGGATCAACTATTATCGTTTGGAATTTAAGGGTTGCTATTCTTATTCTGGAGAATATTGACTCACAAAGAGCAGAACAAGATTAATCTAAACTGACATTATATTTATAACCTTGCAGATGTGTGGGTCAATAACTTTCAAAGGCATAATAAGTGACTCGACGAGCAGACATCTTGGGGGCCACATCGTGCTTTTCGCTTAAATGTGGAACACGATATTATTTTTAAATTTGTATTTATTGGCTTTCCCACAAATCTGTTTGAAAAGCCTTCATTTCGATACTAAATATTTATAGACACATGAATTTTTTTCATAAACTTCGGTTCATTCTGTCTGTTTATTCCTTCGTGGAGAATGTTTCATTTCCCAGAGTGTGTGCCAGCTAAACCTATACTAAAGTTTTTTCAAGTATTTCGACATATACTTTTTAAATTCATAATAGTTAATGTTACTATTTTCTTTTTGGGCCATCAATAATGTAACATAAGATATGATGGCTACTTCGCAAATATATATATATATATATATATATATATATATGTATATATATATATTTGCGAAGTAGCCATCATATCTGATATATATATATATATATATATATATATATATATATATATATATATATATATATATATATATATATATATATATATATATATGGTGGCACTAATCCAGTGTTTCAGGTGTGAATGTACACTGTTGGTGGGAAATAATTTCAAGTAAGATCATGTTTACAATTGAAAGAAAAGTTTTAAAATACTTTTGCCGTATGAGGTCAACTAATACAAACTGTTAACGCTGTAGTGTTTTCTGAAAAGATACTTGTTGATGATTCGGTTCTCACAAACGGATTGACATTAACGAACTGAAAGCAATTTGTTTATTTTATTATTTTTAGTCCTAACAATACCTACAAAAATATTTAAATATTTTTATTTTGTTACTGAGATATTTTTGTTTTATTTTAATTTGGTTTTACGAAACGAATAAATACTGTTTTTAAAAGATGAATTTGATATATTTACGCTCTAATATATTTCAGTAATTTCATGGACCTAACTCATGATTTCCCCGAGTGACTCCATATGAAATGGTGACTTCATATTCTGGTAAAAATTAAAGCGTTACTGAATTTGTTTTTATGTTCTGCTACCATATTAATTTATTAATTTATTATTTTAAACAAATATTGAATTTAGAATAATATTGAAGTATCGCGATTGAATAAACCCATTTTATTTCACAAGTTTACCTTTTTTGATTGCCATTTCTGCGTATGGTCTTTTGTATACATTCACATATTGGTCCATCGTCACAGTTTTCTGCTATTAAATTTGCAATACGTTTTATGTTTTTCTGCGATAAGAAAAATGCTGTTTGGGGATTATGAATCGAATGTTGTAACCAATTCTTATATATATATATATATATATATATATATATATATATATATATATATATATATACTTCTACAAGTCCAAGAAGGATATTACGAATGAAAATGGTTTATACCTTCTATTTGTCTTAGCTCTGTCGAAGCTTGTTTTATCAAACGAAATATTAACATAAAAATATCAAGATGAAAAAAAATAAAAGAGAGGTATTTTGAAATATTTTGAGAAATGTTTTGAAACATTTTCACTTTAATATTGATTTAATAAAACATCTCCACCTAACACGGTTTCTTTAAAAGCACTTTGCCTCTATCTTTATGTTAAAATTCAAAAGATGCTTAAAAAATGAACTATTCCAATTTTATAACTACCAGCGACCATGCGTAATCAAGTTCTATTTAAAACATACATTTGGACCGTAAGTCCACATCATCGGACGAGACCCTTGTACAAGACCAAGAAGGATATTACGAAAAAAAAAAGGTGTTATACCGTTTATGTGTCTAAGCTCTGTCGAAGCTTGTTTTATCAACGAAATATTAGATGAAAAATCAAGATGAAAAAGAAAAAGGAAGGTATTTTGAAATATTTTGATTTTGATTTTGATTTAATAAAATATCTGCATCTAACACATGGTTTCTTTGAGGGCATTTTGCCTTTATCTTTATGTTATATATATATATATATATATATATATATATATATATATATATATATATATATATATATATAACTGAAGCTGTTCCGTTTATAAAATTGCCCGAGGAAGGTGGTTGTCGGAAGCTGGTTTTCGGAAGCTGAAACACGTATGCACACACGTAACCAATAATGTTTGTATG
>OY744519.1:12371399-12388899 GCA_963556195.1 Sepiola atlantica | reverse complement strand
GTACAGGAAACTGTTTGTGAGTGAAAGATTAACAATTAACGATTATTTCGAACCAAATGACTATGCAAGTGAAAAAGCAGTTGAAAATATTTCAACGAAGCAATTTTTGCAAAATGGCATTTCACAAGCTAAACTTTCAGATGACGTTTTCATCTGAAACCTTTAGTTTGCGAAATGAGACTTCTAAGCGATAAGAAACTGTGAATTTGTATGGATCGCTGATGGGTTTCATTTTCGAGTCTATCGCTTTTTATCGGCGTTCATTATTCACACCTAGATGTAAAATTGTCAATAACGTTGACATATATCTATGTTGTTAGGAGTGGGAGGGGAAGAAGTAAAAAAGGAAGAAAATGTAGTAGTTATACGGAAAGAAGAAAGAAAGGAAGAAAAAGTGGTAGTAGGAGAGGAAAATGAAGAAAAGATTGGAGTAGGAGGGAAAGAAGAATAAAAGAAAGAAAATGTAGGTGGAAAAAAAGAAAAATTAAGAAAAGGTGGTAGTAGGAGTGAAAAGAAGAAAGAAATGAAGAAAAGGTGGTAGTAAGAGTGAAAAGAAGAAAGAAATGAAGAAAATCTGGGAGTAGGAGGGGAAACAAGAAAGACATGAAGAAAAGAGGTAGTAGGAGGGAAAATAAGAAAAACACGAAGATTTATTAATTGTAAAACATGAGAGGCGCACTGTGTATGTATTTTTACCTTGTAGATATCAAGAAAAAGTTGTAACTCAAAGTTTGATACTGTGTCAATCATTTATAGGCATAACAAAAGATGTGGTGTTTAGAGAATGTTTATGATAAGCCAGTATCTTAATTTAAAAAAGTAGAATATTACAAAAACTACAAAACCTAATAATTAAGAAAACACACTTAATTCCCCTTTTTTTACTTGATTGCAAATGTTTTGTTTTGTCTTCAAAACGTAATAACAATGAATTAAAAGAGCGATGACAATTATTCAATCATGATGAGGATGAGGATGATGGCGACGACGATGATAGTGATAATGCTGCTGATGATAGTGATGGGATGATGATGATGATGATGATGATGATGATGATGATGATGATGATGATGATGATGATGATGATGATGATGATCAATTAAATAATTTTTAAAAATGTGTAATCATTTTTCACAAGCAAACACGCAATCCTAAAGTTCATTCCCAACTGCATTGGCATCCACACTTTCACCGTTATAGACATGATAATAATTGCATGTGTTTGATGGTGCGCACATCTGCGCGACTAATAAGTTATAAAAAATAGCAAAAATATTTGACTAGAGAGAGTATATTGCTTTAGTACATATGACGAACACACATTTAATAGAATGCTAACCCTTAAAAGAAGGGCCCATGCCCGAGAGTGTGGTGTAATAACGGACAAACGTACACCAAACTCTTTTACTCAAACAATGTGGTAATGTTTGGGAAGATTGTCTCATAACAACAGAACAGATACTACACTAGCCGCCAAATGAAGAAGTAAGCCTTAAAGGATGGTCTAAAGATAACAGAAGAGATACTACACTACTCTCAATCAAAATAGGAAGAGGTAATCACTGAGGGAATGGTATCATGATAATACAACATATATTATACTACCACCCCCCCCCCAAAAAAAAAAAAACGGTGGAAGTAATGTATGGGAGGATTTAACGAACATATACTACATTGCCCCTCAAAGGAAGTAATGCTCGATAAACTAATAACAGGACAAATACTAAACTTACTCCTTCAATTGAGCATTGATGGATGCTACATTAGTTAACATTAGTATCGTAAACCGAGTTTAGATGTAAATGATAGTAATAGTATAGTTTTAGCTTCAAACATAAAAATACCAAATCTACATCAGTAATAAAAGTAATAGTAAGGGTCCGCTTACGATATAGAAGTAATAGTATAGTTCCCGCTTTACACATAAAAATACCAAATGTACATTAATAATAGAAGTAATAGTATATTTTAGGTTTCAGATGAAGTAGTATAGTATAGTTTTGACTACAGACACAAAACAATCTAATATATAAATTTGTGCAAGAGGAGTGTGTGTTAGAGAAATGCATCGCTCTTTATCTGGTAAATAACATCAACAACAGCTTCCTTTAAATCAATAAAAAAACATTAACCTAAACTATTACAAATCGCACACATAAACATACATACATCCAACTTCACTAACACACACATATATAATGTAAATACCTATTAGACACCGTCCGAGTGTATTCAGTCTCACTGTACATAACACCCTGCCATGAAGAGGACTCTCCCTTACTAGTAAACCATGACTAAATATTTTAAATAACATAGTATTCAAATCCCAAATAAGACCCAATTGGCACGTCTATACACTGACGCATACGAGGAATGGTCTCCGTTCTCCCGTGACCTAAACCTCAAGTAAAAGTACTTAACCGGATATTCTAGCAGACCAAATAAATTGTTGTTCTGGAATCCGGCAACACTAAGAAAATACCACCATATAGATGAACTATGACATAGCTAAGTGGTCAATTCGGGAGAGAAAAAGAAATTTCTTCACTGCTTCACTAACTCAACATTTAAGGGGTAGATGAGAATTTTAATTGAACACTCGGATATCTATGTAGAGAAATAGGAATGGACCCCTTTACTTCTGAGATTGACACAAGTGAAATTTAAAAAAAAGGAGACCGGATATAATTGCTTTCCAGCGTAGTCAAATGTGGCACAAGGCCGGAATGTTTGAGTAAACTATCCCCCCCCCCCGAAATGGCACCCTAATAGGTTACACAAATAGTCGAGAACGGCGACCATCAATAAACCATACCCCTCCCGAAGAAAGAAGTAATGCTTAGGATTGCGAACCTCATAAGACCAAACAAGGGTACGGCGGATCAAGCCAGTTCCCCGGTTGCTAGAATAATGCCCAGGCGAATCTCGCCTAGTATGACAACTATTGACACACTGGCTAAGATCAAAGTGCAGTACCTGTTCTGATACTACACTTCGTCTTTTCTCTTATCGCCCAGTGAAAAAGGAAACCATTCAAGATTGAGGCAATTTTAATTTTTGTTTAAATCTATAGTTCCCTTTGTCGGGGGCACCGTTATTTTCTCCGCATTATAAATCGACTATATGTCTGATGCAACCCTCGTGGGGAGGCAAGGGAATAGGGACACACAGATAGAGACACGAATATTATACAGGCAAATTCTTTTGCAATGATAGTCACCGTCTCTTCGTATTATGAACAAGAAACATATAACCTAATGCCATTATCTATTGGTACCTAACCGAATTGACAGTCGGAACTACTGCAGTGTCTCTAACAAGCCGAGTCGGCGTTGGTATTTAGCCTTTGCCCACCCGGTATCGAACCACCTGCGCGTACCACACCATACCCTTAACCCATGTAAGGACTAAACATCTCAGTTGCTCATAGGATATTGAATTGTCATGACATCTCACCAGGGGTGCGGTAGTCGTCAACTTTCCGCTCCCTTGACTGACTGTTTACGGCAGACTGACGTCATAACCACTCCTCCAGCGACAAGGGATGTCATTATTACCCACGGGGGTCGCTGTCTCGAAACCGCCTCCAAACGATCCGTATTCATTCAAACAGAAGTACATCCACCAGGAACGTCCTGAATACCTTTTTCATCAAAAGGTGTTGTTTGTTTTGGGTTTATTGTCGTTGTTTTCGTAACAAAAACAGCTATCATGATGATCATCATAATAAAGTATTATTATTATTATTATTATTATTATTATTATTATTATTATTATTATTATTATTACCTATCCTATGGGTGGCCTTGTAAGTGCTTTGTTTAGACATTCTATTTTTATTGTTCTCATTGTCTTTTTCGTCTGGTTTTGTTCGTTTCTTTACTTTCCATTTGCTTAGTTTTTTTTTCTTTCTCTTCCGTTTGTCTCTTCATAAATCCTTTCCCCTACTCTGTGATTCTTTCTTTCTTTGCGTCTGTGTTTAGTTCATTCATTCTTTTTTCTATCTCTTTCTATCTTTTTATCTGTCTGTATGTCTGTCGGTCTTTTGTATGCGTTTGTTTTATTCTTTATTCTCTACAAAATTTCTCCCTGTATACTTACCTAGCACATCCTTTCGGCTGGTACAGAGTTCAGACTGAAAACTCGGATGGTTCTGGGCGGTCTCTGGAGACCATTCCTCAAGGTATAACCTGCTACTTCAGCTTCGAAGAATTATACCGGAAAATGCCGACATATTTGATCAATGCTGTTTTAGAGCTTTTCAGAATGCCCCACCTAGATTCCCAACGTATAAGATCCTACCGACACTCTTTTGTAGAAAAGAGAGGCAATACCCGGTTTGATGTTTGAGTGACGGCGTTTAATTGCAAAAAGTTCCGACATTTTCATAGAGATCGAATTACTTTTTTTCTGCAATGAAATCTTACTTTCTACTACCTCTATGTTTCAATACGAATAAATAAAATGTAGTAGTAAATTAAATATTTATTCGAAATCTATTCAACGTTGATTTCTGTTTATTTAAAGACATAATCGGGTGTACGCCATGTTGTGAATTCATGTATCTCCCTGTTTTAGGGGTTCTCTATCTGTATCTGTTGTTGTTACATAGCGGACGAATCTTTGCCAACAATAAATGACTGAATTCAGTCTGTCTCCGCTTTTCCATTTCACCGTAGCAACATCTGCGATCGTTCTTTCGTAGAATAATAAAATACACCATTACTTTAGTTTTTCATAACTATAGTAGTGTATTTTTATTGCAGAATATTACACAGTATTAACACAACGCATAAGTAATCTCTGACTCCTACCTCGTAGAAGAGAGGGAAGGATCCCCCGAAATTCATCTGTTCTTTTCCACAGACAAACCCCAAGCGACTTGATCACCTCTGTCGTTTTACCGTGCACTTCCTTATGCACGTCACTATCAAAGGGCGATCGTCTTTTAAGTTACTAATCATTTTCGATTTTTTTTCTCTCAGCTAGTTTATCATTTTGTAAGAGTTTTCTTACTCATTTTATATATTTTTCTTATTTTATATATTTATTTCTCTTTATATATTGCTCTTTAGTCAACATTTCTCAGTTGTTTAACCGTTTTCTATTTTTTTTATAGTTCGTCATTTCATTCTTTTCAAAGATTTCTTCTTTGTCCTGTTTGTTTGTTTATTCCTTTCTGTATTGCTCTATGGATTTCGCTCCCATTCAGTTCACGGGCATAACCGTTAAGTGCCTCCAGTGATGAAGCCCCAATGTGGAAGCTCTGTGGAGTGTGGATTACACATTACTAACCATTACACTCTGAGTTAGAGTGATAGTACTTTTAAGGTTAGGCATGTATCTATGGATTAAAAGAATGTGTTCCAGGCAGGACAGTAAACTTTCTCGGGTACCCTTGTGCAAGGTGCTCGGCTCGTCGACACGTTACTCTACCGCTAGTAAATCTATCTTTCTCTGCGTTTTCTATTTATTAGTATGCTGGACCCCTAGTAGACGACCAGTGTTCATTCGAGTAAGTGTTCGTCTAGATAAAACGTAATAAATGATCTATACCTATTCTCTGTCTAGTTTGATGAATGACGTCATGCTTTAGTGACGCCACCCACTGTGTACTGCTATATTTCCTCCCGTTTCAATGGATTACGTCACAAAATAATTAAGTCATCACGTGTGCACGGGCAAAAATAAATCAAAAGAACAAACAAAATAGATCAACTTAGTCTTGGCTTCATAGTAGAACTCCAGAGATGTGCACGTGTTTGGATAAAGCACAAATATATATATATATATATATATATATATATATATATATATATATATATATCCCTTATCATTCACTCTATCTCTCTCTAACTCTCTGTTTCTCTCTAATTTTATCTTTCTCTCTCTCTTTCTATCTGATGTTATCAAATCAAATCAAATTCATTTTGCTAAAAATAACAATTCTATACGACGATACCACAGAGAGAACCGCTAACCAATTCCATTTTTTAGAGCAATGAATATGTAGATTAGTTATAGTAGAAACTTGTTATCTGGTCGTACACGCAGCTGTATTCTATTCTATGTAAGGATTATACTCGAGGATAAGCGCTGAAAATTGAACTCAGAGCGACAGCTGTTGCAGAACACAAAGAAAAACAATAGTGTATATTAATTTACAGATTGTAGTTTAGTAAATAATATAGGAAGAAGATAGACAACAGAAAATGACAATATGTGTGATTTGTTATCATCGAAAGAAAAGTTCAATACACGCACCTGACAGAATACGGATTATAAGCGCTTGGTGTTGCATTTTGAGCGCCATCTTGTTTAATAACAGTTAAGTTTTAAAATCCTACCTTTCTCCCGAAGAGCATGAATGAGTAACCAATCGCCACTTTTAAATTTGCTTAGTTTTGAAGTGTTTTTTTAATGGTTAATAAACATTTAAGACGTTTAAAAGTGTTTGTTTATTTGTTTAAAATATGTACTTTTCGAGCTGTGCACTCCGATGAAAATTTAACCCAACAGTATGTATTACAACATTACACTTAATTAGAAAAGTAATAAAATAAATTTATGCCTGTGGAAATTAATGTTTTGGAACGGATAATTTTTAAAATTCTTATTTGAGTAATAATAAATGGTTAAGTATTAGTTTACTAATGGGTTTATTTTTGAAAGCAAACGTTATGCATTAAAATGAAGAAAAACTGATTAAATCTAAAAATAAAAGTATATCTCTCACACACCCTCACTCTCTTTCTTACGCCTATGCTCCTCTCTGTCTTTCTCTGTCTTTCTCTCTCTCTCTCTCTCTCTCTCTCTCTCTCTCTCTCTCTCTCTCTCTCTATATATATATATATATATATATATATATATATATATATATATATATTATAATATAAAATGAAATGCTCTATCCAGTATATTGAGCTTCAGTTTTTTATCCGGATGTTTCACTAATTATAAGATATTAGTTGACGCTTATATCTTTTGTTGGATTGCTTCATATATATATATATATATATATATATATATATATATATATATATATATATATATATATATATATATATATATATATATATATGTATATATATATATATATGTAAGTAAATTTCACGTACAACAAAACCGTAGGATAAATTTCAGAGGAAACAGTTTTTAATCAATGAAACGGACGGGTGGCTAAAAAAGAAAATTGCTAAAATGTTCCTTAAGGCCTTATCGGCTGACCCTCTAAGAGGAAACGTCAGAATGATAAATGAAAAAAATAAGAAAAGCGAATGATATCTGAGGGAGCAAAATTGTTTCAGTTGGAGAAAACGATTGAGAGAGAAAAAATAAAAATAAAAGTAAATCTCTAAACGTAATGGTGGCTTTCAATCATTAAATATCTCCAACTGATGCTTCAAAAAATTTTGGTTACATTGGCTACGTCGAGAATTGTTAATAACTAACGCCTCAATAATATTGAGATGGTTGTTCGACGTGGCACTGTGTAACACAGAAAACCACCCATCGGAATAGTTGTCAGAACAACTATTTGTACTAACGAGGTGATTACCGATGGCTGATTCCTGTGCCTGAAAGTTCCCGGATGATCTCGAAAGCTTCTGTAAGCGAATATCACGTGGTATGTATTGGGATATTCACAATTTCAATCTTTGGGACGTCTTGCCAACGTAGTCAGCTCCACACTGACACATTAATTTCTAAACCACATAATTCTTTTGAATGGCTGGCAAACATCCTTACGAAAAGAAGAGATAAAGGTTCGAGTCGTATAAACTACTCTCAGCATGGTTGCTGGATACAACCTTCAGTAGAAGAAGAAATCCTTTTGACAATGTCAAGGCCGTCAGAACCTAACCATGGGAGTTTCAAATAAATAGGGCAACGTAACAGGCCAATAAATTCACCACCATTAAATATAGCAACATTGCGTGTAATGATGCTTTTTATGATATTGATGGGATATCAGTAGCAAGAAAAATATTAATAATTTCACCAAGTTCCGCATCGAGTCGTGTTGGTGAACACATCATAAGTGCTCAATGAGTGAGAGTACCAATAAGATTTATTTTTCTTAAATATATATATATATATATATATATATATATATATATATATAAAACCAATCAGATTCTTTAAAGACATCCACCCTCTATCACACTGTTAGAATGAGATAGACCACAGCTGCCTGCACAGAATTCAAGTTACCTTAGGCTAACAATACATAAATAAATAAACTAACAAATAAGTAACACAAACTAAACTAAACTAAAACCCAACAATGTAAACAATAAAACATAAAATTAAAAAAAACGTAGAAAATACAAGAAACCACGTGCTAAAATAAGGTCACCCATTATATTGACACAACAAAGAAACTGGATACAGGCCATAATCGAACTAAATATAGGAAGTAAAACTAACCGGACCTTCGTTAGTGGGAAGCCCAACGATTGGCTAAGAGAACAACAAAGAATATGATTGGTTAACTTGCTAGCAGTGTATATAAAAAGATCGGGCAAAACTAACTTTATGCCTTTTAGCCTGAATATTTTCCCTGTGGAGTTTAATTGCTATGAATATATTTTCATAGCTTAATATATATATATATATATATATATATATATATATATATATATATATATATATATATATATATATATATATAGTGTGTAGATTTCAATTTTGTGTAGAGAATCTGAATAACAGAGCTCAATGTAATTTAAACAGAGCAAAATAGAATTATAAAAAGAAAAACTATACACACATTAAGGTTGTACACATGATAACTTATTTCGACCCCTTTAATTAGGTCTCCTCAGATGTATAGACAACCACGTTTTTTTTTGTTTTTTTTTGTTTTTTTGACGTGGTTGTCTATACATCTGAGGAGACCTAATTAAAGGGGTCGAAATAAGTTATTATGTGTACAACCTTAATGTGTGTATAGTTTTTCTTTTTATAATTCTATATATATATATATATGCATGTGTGTATATATATATATATATATTCTTTTTTAATATATATACATATATATATACATATACATATATATATATATATGTATATATATATATATATATATATGTATATATATATAATTATTATTTCAGCTCAATGCATGTTACACTTTCTCAAAGATTATATGTGATTCAAGAGTAATTATGCATTGAGTTAATTTCCGACAAATCTAACAGATTGTATCAAGCAAAGTTACTTTATTATTAATTTACTAAAGCCGTTTCGTTATAAGAGCTATACAATCAAAGAATGTTTGAACTTTATAACATTTTATGAAATTTGAATTCTACAGAAAATAATAGATTTTCTAGAATGCAAGAAAAAATAATAATACTTTCTCGAACACTGAGGTCTTGTTGAACATTTGGACAATGAACATGGCGGTGTATGTGTAGTATGGCTTTAATCTTATACCAAAACGCGGCTTGATTGCAAAAATAACATATGGCTGACCTGTAAACAATAAATATGTGGTCGCTGGCATGTGTGTCTCGAATGTTTTTGGCGAATTGTATGTTGTTGTTTTTTGTCTAGCATTTTATAAGGTTTCATTTGTCTGTAAAACTCAAACTTTGTAAAATGCAAAGTATTGTTTATTTTACAGTTGCTATGAAGTTACGAGTGTAGAAACTTAAGGAGAAAGTCACTTTGCCTAATATGATGAGTTAGTCTTGTAAGAAAACGAAATCAATTATATATATATATATATATATATATATATACAGAGAGAGAGAGATAGATAGATAGAGATAGATAGATAGATAGATACATATATATATATATATATATATATATATATATATATATATATATATAATACAGTAGATTAGGAAATTCATTACATAATTAATATTTCAAATATGCTCCGAAAACCAGCACTTAACAATGTCTATCCATATGTACGCGCATTTCAGAAAATCATTTTAACATCGCTATTACATCAGAGGAAAACTTGACAATCTTTTATAATTTTCCTCCTTATCATATAGACGTTATTAATTCAAATACAGAAAATTTAAAGCGGATACATTTGCAATCTGTTCAAGAGAAATAATGTCTGAATGGATACGCTAAACGAAACATTTTTTTATAATGAGGTATGAAACATGAAATTAACAAAAACACATATTTAAGAATAAGTTCTAGTTAAAGAGAGTATATATAATTAGCTTCAAATCAGTTTATAATCCATTTTTTAAAAGAAACTTAATTTACTAATAAGTCTAATAATTAAAATAAATATATTTATATATCAAACTATTATATATGTTGGAATTCTCCAAAACATTAACATTTACTCGTTTCCATTATATATTTGTATTTGAGGTTTTCTTTTAAACGTTTCAGATTAAATCCATGATACTACAAATGTAATTTGAACTCTGAATCCAAGGGAGATAAGCTCGCACACTCATTAGAATCCGTATAATCAAAGTAACACAAATAAATGTATGCCACTATTATCATTTATATAGTTCAATAATCTATATTTCTTTAAACAGAAAAAACTGAGCTAACTCCTCTAATATTACATTTTTACCTTACATCAAATTGAATGTATAATAGAACCATTCTAATTTTAAGGGTATACATTATGCCTTTACTAGTTCAAGTTTGCAATATTATTCTGTAATATATTATGCAGGACTATATCACCTTAAACGACTATACTATAGTTTAACATGAATGTTTAACAAACATTAAATCAAACCTTCATATCATTTTTATAAAACAATTAAACTTAATGATATAGTAATTTTATTTATTGTAATAAGCGTATAATTTGATAAAAAGCTGGTCTGTCGTACATCAATCAAATAAGTACATACTTTTATTTTAAATTGAATGAAAAATGACGTATGATGTATTTCGATTAATATCAGCAATCATGTTTTAATAGTATTCTTAAAATACAAATAATATTATATCTACCAAATAGTTTTAGGGTTCCATGTTATCTTATAATGTAGTATATTTCAAGCGCACTCTAAACTGTATGCAGTTAATTAACTAATTTATATTTTAATGTTCACTAACTATACACGGACCCTTTAATAGTTATTCGAATCTAATGCACATTTCTCACTCGTAAACCGATTAAAAAGCGGAACAAGTTAATCTTTAATGAATCAACAGCGTTAGTTACTTATATTTCTTACACTGTTGCCCTTCCACCCAGGACTGTACCCTGCTAAACTCTGTCTCTGTAAGCATAGATAGATCACTCTCACTTGACTTAAATGCTTTGATACATGTATTTGAAGATTTTAATGCCCACCACCGTGACTGGTGAGTAATCTACAGCTTTAGTGACGCAGCCGGAAAATCAACGTATAAGTTCTCCTTTGCTCTCTCCCTCTCTACAACTGTCGATTTCCCGACTCACACCCCTGATGGAGTAGACCAGCAAGCCTTACTTCTAGACCTATTCTTGACCTCACTACCTGAGGTCTGTGAGACGAAAGCCCATAGCCTGCTCGGGAATGCTGATCACATTATGGTAATGATTTATATCACCCTACAAACTCGTCCAAAAGCTGATGAACCGTTGCTCAAAACAACGAGATACTACGAGCAGGCTGATTTTGAGTCACTCAGAGATCACATCAGCGACGCCCTATGGAGAAACACCTTCTCACTCCCTGCTTATCAATGTGCAAATGAGTTAATCGAATGGGTCAAATCATGCATTGACACCTATTGAAAGATTCTGCAGCAAGCCCCACTCTCCTCAATCGTTCACCTCGAAATGTGCAGCTGTTATTGCTGAGAATCAGCCAGCATTCTGTAGATTCGGTCGCCATACTTCAGCTGATAATAGACAAACATATATAAAGTCAGGAAATGAGTGTAAAGTAGTGATAGTTAAGCTCAGAGAAGGTATACAGAGATAACCAAAAAACGCATTGAGTCACAAACACTATAGACTCGCGATTTTAGAGATATCTACAATAGTGTGGTCAATCAACGAATCCTCGACTATCAAACCACAATGATGTCGTTTGCATGGCAACTGATGAGGGTGAACTACGTGCCCAGCGTTTCGCCTCAAACTCCACTTTAGAATCGGAAAACAAACTCCTCCCTAAATTCCCATTGCGAACCGAAGCCACAGTTGAAAACCTAGTCATCCCCCTATCCCGGGTCAAAAACATCATAACAAATCCTTCGCACCTCTAAAGCTTGTGGGTCTTATCTTATACCTACAATAGTAATAAACAAATGCTCTGTTGAACTAGAAACTGTCCTCTCCAAACTTTACAAAAAATAACTTGCTGAATCTTACTTCTCCGATAACTCGAAAAGTACCTCTCTGGTACCAGTCTTCACAAATTCTGTAGATATAACAGATCCTCAGTACTACCGTCCAATCAGCCTACTCACCATCTCTGCTAAAATCTATGAATCCTTAATACATCTAGCGATAGTTCGGCACTTAGTTAATGCTTAACTTCTTTCTGACCGCCAGTATGGATTAAGACAAGCACGATCTACTGCGAACATCCTACCGGTCATCTCTGAACGCATATATCATACACTGGACAGAGTAAATGAATCTAGGGCAGTAGCTCTTGATATATCCAAGGTCTTTGATAAGGTCTGGTATGAAAGGCTTCTCCTAAAAATAAGATCATATAGTATTACTTGGCAAATATTTAATATAATTAAATCCTTCCTTATCTAAAGAAAGATCCATATTGTCCTCGATGGTCGTTCATCAAAGCAACATGACATACATGCTGGTGTACATCAGGGATCGATCCATGGACCTTTATTGTTCCTGATCTTAATAAACGACCTCCCTGATAACATTGAGTCTGAAATAGGTATATTTGCTGACGACACCACGCTTTACTCTCGTCATTTTGGTCAAACGTACGCGACTACATACGAGGCAATGACTGACTCCCTACAAAATGCTCTTCAGGCTGTAGTGGATTGGGGTCATTAATGGTTAGTAACTTTTAATGTCACAATAACAAAGCTGCTTTTCTTCAACAACTACAAGAAATCTCTTCAATCACCGACTGTAATGAAAAATTGCACCCTAACTAGGAGTTCAACATCCAAGCTTTCGGCCTAACCTTCACAAATAACATGAATTTGAACAAATACATTGAAGATATTGCCAAATCTGCAGAAAAGAAAGTGGACTCCCTCTACCGTGCTAGTAAACTTCTCACACCTGCCATTATCCTTTATCTCTACAAAGCCAACATCTACCGATGCATGGAGTATTGTTGCCACATCTTGGCTGGTGCATCATAATTAGTATCTCTCTCCTAGACAAGGCCCAAAAAAGAGTCGCAAAGCTCCAAGCCCCTCCCATCGCCGCAATGTTGCATCCTTGTTCTTGTTTTACAAATACTTCAAAGGATTGTGTTTCGATTAACTGGAAACTCTGGTGCCCCCTCGACGTAAATACACTAGACCAACTCGTCAATCAGCAAAATCACATCCATTTACTGTGGAGAGTTTTCTTCTCCCGCAGCTTCTTTGCTCATGCTGCCGACCTTTGAAACTCCCTCCATGCTCCCAGTTTTCCTGCCTGTACCGACATGCAGACGTTTAAATGTAATGTAAACAGATATTTCGCTGCACAGCTCCCAACTCAGGATGACACCCAACACCTACACCCTACTTCTCAGTAACCACTTACGTCTACAGTGGCGGCCTACCTGGTTAGGGGAAAATATGTTATAAAAAATATGTTAAAAAGTTGAAATTACACTTAAATATTGTGTGTTAATTATTTATTTATTCACTTTTTAGAGGTTTACTTTCAATTAGATTTTAGTGGCCTAATATGTCATTTGTATTAGATTGAAATAATTATTTATTATTGCCAAATCGAATAGATTGTATTTATTTTTTACAGTTTCATTTAGTACTATTTGTTTCAGATTCAAAGTTCTTGTTGTAGTCTTTAGATGTATAGTCTCTTATATTATTGCATTGATAATATTCCTATGGGTCTTATGATAGTGATATGTTAAGTATTTGCTGTACGTTAGTTTAAGAGTATCTGTTATTTTTTGTAAAACACGTTACAAGTATATTTAAAAATAGATATTGATTATTTCTAGCATAGTTTACAATATATAATGGTGTGTAAACTTACTCTTTTTTATATGGTTTCCAATTTAATGGTATATGGATTATTTTTATTTCTAAGTTATATATATATATATATATATATATATATATATATATATATATATATATATATATGCATAGCTAATGAGAATAATATTCCAAATGTTTGCATTGTTGAATGCGTGCTTATCTTTTTAAATTCTTGATGTGATTAGTCAAACTGTAGCAAAAAGTAAATTTGTGTTTATATTATTTATGCCGATATCCTTATCATTATCTAGACTGTTGTGATTGTCATCATTCGTTTGCGCATAATTGCTATTATTATTATTATTTACTCACTAGGAGTTATCACACTGGTCGTCGTCAGTGATCGCCCACTGCCGACAACCTGTGGTATTCCCTGGAGTCTGAGTGACAACAAGTCTCCTCAGACTTCCAGTATGCTCCACCTCTTTTCGTTCATCACCGCTGATGACCTTGCGGTAATCGCAACAGCCACCTACCAACGATTTCCCGCTGATAAACCCCATCGGTCCCCTCTGGGGCCCGAGTGGCAACAAGCCTACCCACGGTCCCAGAGCTGTCCGCGCTCTTCCAGTGGAGGTTTGGTTTGCGCTTTCCCTTCTCGACCCTCTGCTCATAATTTTTTTTTTTTCGTGGCGTCAGCCTATGCTTGCGTCTCTCTCGTGCGGTTGTATTTTCCCCGGTTCTGCTGTCTTGTGCTTCCATGTGTTTGTTCTCCATTCGTTGCTTATGTGGGTTGGTTTCCGCATTCGAGGACATTTCTCAGGATTGTAGCTGTTTTGATCATTACTGTCCTTTGTATGGTCTCAGTTATCCCTTTGATTCCTATTTCTCCCAGTCTTTTCTCCATGTTTTTGGGGACTGTTCCTAGTGCTCCTATGATTATTGGTGTTATACTGACTTTCTTCATGTTCCATATTCCTTTCAATTCTCTGGCAAGTTCAGTATATTTGCTTCTCTTTTCCGTCTCTTTGATCTTCACTCTGTGGTCTGCTGGAACGGCAAAGTCCACGACTTTGCAGGATTTTTCTTTCTTGTTGATTATTATCATATCCGGTCTCCTTGCTGTTATGGGTTTGTCTGTTTGTACATTCATATCCCATATGAGTTTGTGTTTTTCGTTTTCTAGTACAGTTTCTGGTTTGTGTGTGCACCGTTTTTTTGCATATTCGAAATTCAGTTGTTTGCACATTTCCCGGTGTACTTCTTTCCCCATGCTGTCATGTCTGTTCTTGTATTCCCTTTGTGTTAGCTTGCTGGATTCACTTATTATATGATTTATCGTTTCGTCTCTTTGTCCACACAATCGGCATTTGCTGTTTTCCTCGGTTTTATCTATCTTTGCTTTAATAAAGTTTGTCCTAATCGCATTGTTCTGTGCGGCCGTCAGTAGAGATTCAGTTTCTCTGTTCAGGTGTCCTTTTCTTAGCCATGCCCAGCTGTTTTCATTGGCTTCATCGCTTGTGAGTCTTATAAAGCGTCCATGTAGTTGTTTTTCTTCCCACTTTTCCTTTCTTGTCTTTTTGTTTCTGGGTTCAGTACTTCCGGGGTTGTTTGTTGGGCTGGTGTCTCTTGCTGTGGTGATCAGTCTTTCCGTGTTCTGGGTTACATATTTCTCCAGCTCTTTTTTGGTGTCTTCCACACAGTCTTCTATACTTACCAGTCCTCTACCTCCTTCATTTCTTTTCACGTAGAGTCTGTCCGTGTCGTCTTTTGGGTGTAAAGCATTGTGCATAGTCATTAGTTTTCTTGTTCTTTGGTCAAGGTGCCTGAGTTCTTCTTTGGTCCAGCCTATGAATGGTCCAGAGTATCTTATTAGTGATACAGCCCATGTGGTTATCCCTTTTACTAGGTTTCTGCTATATAGTTTAGTTTCTAAGAGTTTCCTTGTTCTTCGTAGATATTCTTTTCCAATCTTCTCTTTCATTTCTGTATATTTGATTGTGTCTGCTTCCAGAACTCCCAGGTATTTGTAGCTCTCATATTCTCCTAGCGCCCTCATCTCCTCTTGGTTGGGGAGTTCTATACCTTCTGTCGTCTCCAGTTTTCCTTTTTTGATCTCTAGCAGTGCACATTTTTCTATTCCAAACTCCATTTGGATATCCTGGCTTAATATCCTGGTTGTGTTTATCAGCTTTTCCAGTTCTTTTTTTGTTTTTTGCAAACAGTTTAAGGACATCCATGTACATCAGGTGGTTTATTCTTTGTTCTGTATCCGTAAACCTGTATCCGGCATCACACTTTCTGAGTATGTAGTTGAGTGGCATCATGGCTATTATAAACAGTAGTGGTGATAGGGAGTCTCCTTGAAAAATGCCTCTCTGTATTTTTATCTCAGACAGGTATTGTCCTCCGGCTGTCAGTTTTAGTCTCTATGTTTTCATCGCTTTCTGGATGAGATTAATAATCCTGTCTGGTATCTTGTATATCTTTAAGCATTCAATTATCCATGTTTGGGGGATTCTGTCGTAGGCTTTCTTGTAGTCAATCCATGCCATGGTTATGTTCTTTTGTCTTCTTTTCACCTCCTTCAAGGTCTTTTGATCAATGTATAGTAGATCATGTGCCCCTCTTTGTCCTTTCCGGCATCCTTTTTGTTCCTCGGGGAGCAGTCCACGATTGTCCAGGGATTGGTAGATTTGTTCTCTCAGTTGTGCTGTGAGAATTTTCCACATTATTGGTAGACATGTTATCGGTCTGTAGTTGCCGGGGATCGTTCCCTTTTTGGGGTCTTTTTGTATTAGTGTTGTTCTTCCTTCCGTCATCCATTCTGGTACGTCTGTTTTATGGATACATCCGCTCAGTTTCTGCGCTATTCTTTCATGCAGGGTCGTGAATTTTTTAAACCAGTATGCATGTATTCCATCGTGGCCTGGTGCTCTCCAGTTTGCCATTTTTTTAAGGGTTTTCTTGATCGTTTCTTTGTTGATTTCTGTTTCGGTTCCTTCTTCGATTTCCTGCAGTTCATCTCTCATGTTTTTCAACCATTGGGCATTTTTGTTGTGCTTTTTTGGTACTTCCCATATCTTGCTCCAGAATTGTTTTGTTTCTGTTGGGTTCGGTAACTCTGTTGTTGTTTTTTCTCCATTTACGTTTTTGTAGAACTGGCTTTCATTGTTTTCAAAGGTCCTGTTCTGTTTGCTCTGTTCTGATTTGTACTTGTATCGTCTCAGTCTTCCTTCTATTGCTGCTATCCTTTGTTTTATTTCTTCATGTTTCTCATTTAGTTTTTCCTTGCGTTTCTGATTTTTGCTTCTTAATCGTTTCATGTCCTCCTTCCTTCTGTTCACGGTTTTAGCTTCTTTCCGAAGTTTGGTGATCTGGGTTTCCAGTCTGATTTCCCATC
>OY744519.1:12351399-12366399 GCA_963556195.1 Sepiola atlantica | reverse complement strand
CTGCCTTTTTTGGTCCAGGAAGTATATAAAAAATGGCCAATCTTTCTCTTTTCAATCCCTCTTAAGTCCGTTTGGATTTACTTTTAATTTTGAGCACTTTCTCCACACTGCTCCGCCGCAAAGAGTTTTTTTTCACGGTCTACAATTCATCGAACTTCCTTTCAACGGAAATTTACCACCCGGACAAACTGCATATATTTTTTACGGAACCTCTCTTTTAATTCACTGCGTTTTTTTTAATTATAATTAAAAAAAAAAAAATAATTTTCATATTTTTTAAATATTTGAACTTTGTTTTTTTCGAAAGCCAACTGTATTTCTCCTCTGATGATAAGATCTTGATCTTTGAAAAGCCTTGGCTTAAGGAAAGAATAATAAACACTAGTTTATTACTGAATACACCTTGCATTGAACAATTGAAATTTGAAATAAATTTGGACAATCGTCGCATTTTTATCACTCTTTTTTCTCCCCCCTCTCTCTCTCTCTCTCTCTCTCTCTCTATATATATATATATATATATATATATATATATATATAACTATATATATATATATATATATATAAATATATATATATATAACTATATATTTATAATAATATATGTATATATATATATTATATATATATGTATATATATAAATAAATATATATATACATATATATACATATATATATATACATATATATATATATATACATATTTACATATATATATAGTTATATATATACATATTGACAATGTGTGGTAGAGTATTGATACGTTTATCGGCTACTGAGTTACACATCGGTTTTTGTTATATATATATATATATATATATATATATATATATATATATATATATATATATATATATATATATATATATATGAAGCAATCCAACAAAAGATATAAGCGTCAACTAATATCTTATAATTAGTGAAACATCCGGATAAAAACTGAAGCTCAATATACTGGATAGAGCATTAATATTATAATATAAAATGAAGTAATATAATAAGGTGTCAATCAAATTTTATTAGAATTCAAAGTTCATGCAAAGCATCCTTAAGTCCTTAGCTCATGAGTTTTCAAAGATAATTCTTCTCTTCAGAGGACCATTACCGCAGTTATACTACTACAGGCAATAAAATTACGCTTTGAAAATATATAAAATTATATACACAAATATACAAAAATACATAACATCAAACAGAGAGAGAGAGAGAGAGAGTCATCCTCTGAGATGTTTTCGCTGCATCATATCTATACAATGGTACTTGAGGGGAAGCGGTTTAGCCAGGGATCAAAACTTGACCGTTAATTGATCTACATATATATTTTATGCTGCATTAGTTTATGGTGTAACCAATTCACACACACACACACCTATATATATATATATATATATATATATATATATATATATATATATATATATATATATATATATATATATATATATATATATATATATATTATGTAAAGCTAGTTAGACAAGACAATTGAAACATCTTGAAAGCACTCCAAGAAGTCGAACTTTGTGAATTTCTCAGCCAAAAGTTTTGGTCGAAACGGGATTATCCAGATGATTATTAAGCTTTGCTGTGACGTCGTTATGTATTCTCATTCCTCTACGATTTTACAAGGGCTGTACGATCTCTTTCAGACAGCTTCTGTTTTTTTTGTTCAGAATTATGTTTTGATGAAGATGTTTTATTTTCCAGTTTATAGTCTTTCATCACTTTCGAGACAGTTTCTCTCGATACGGCAACCATCTCAGCCACTTCCGTTAGAGTAGCACCTGCTATCCGGGCATCGACAATCTACCATCTTTTAAAAGTCTCATCGATTTGTGTGTTTGTTTTTTTGTTTTTTTTACTTATATGCACTATCTGAAATACAAATAAATTTAACCAATTAATTCAGGACAGCAATAATTATAAGTAACTGACTCCGATATTTAGGACATTTTGGTAAAAAAAAGTTTATGCTAATAGATGTTTAAAAATTGATGGATATTCGCTAGGGATCTTCACTTATTTTGTCAAACCCGTACTTATTTTCTGTACTCATATATATATATATATATATATATATATATATATATATATATATATATATATATATTAGTACAGAAAATCAGTACAACATCAGTACCGTCAGTTTATAATTCGCGGTCTGCCCGACTTCCCGACTTTCTTTTAGCTAAGTTGTCACTTTAGGTAGAAAACAAGATGGATGCCCTCGCATGAGGATTACGGTGGGGACGTTATTGCTTTTTAAAGGTAAATTAATGTCCTTCCATTATATGTATTTAGGTTGGATAGGTGAGATTAAAAAGCTTTAATAAAGCCTCCAAATTAAAAGAAGTAAAAATAAGTATTTTTGAAATATGAATTTTTAAGGTAAGCATCAGCGGCTCTCTGTCTCTGGAAGTCAATAAAGAAACCATGGCTGAGGGGAGATAAGCGCATATTGATCGTCGTTGAGGTAATTTGTGGATTTGATGTCTGCTAGATTTGTGCGAAGATATACGTTTCCTCTCTGATTCATTATAATGTATACTTTTTGACTTATTATGGGATATCAATCTATTGTGAAACGGTTTAAGGTAGTCTGACTAATTTTGTAACGTTTAGCTTTCATTTAAGTCAGTGTTTTACATGATGGAAAGTGATTTAATCGGTATAACTTATCTGAAATTGAGTTCATCAGTCTCCAGTGAGATGGGGTGGATGAAATATAATTCAATACAATTATAAATGTAACTCTATGAACGAATACACACAATCTAGAGCCTAAAATAGAGTGTTTCTCTTATTATTTGCATTTAGAATTAAATAAATTGGACCTAAGTAAACCGAACTCAGATTTTAAATCATGGGGAATATGAATCATGAGAAGTATATATCTCAATGGCCGGCATTTATTTTTTAATTTGAGTTTTAATTAACTCATCATTATAATTTGACCTTTTATACTGGGGAGTTTTGTTGTTAGAAAACATCAAGTGAAAAAGGATGGGGGCTAGAGTTCGTCTGGTGTTGGATTAACTTATTTTAATTGTGATAGTGGGATAGAGATATATAAGGTTTTTAAAGAATTATAAGTATGCCGAGGGAGGTGGAAGAGAAAGAAAGGATTATTGAAGAACCATTATGAATCAGTAAGTATAATTTGAATCTGATTCAGAGTTGCTCGGCAATGATTAATTTTGATTTCATCAAATTATACCAACCAACTCCAACCGAGATTGGGAATCATGAACCAGGTGAATAATGAACTGATCTTATATCTTAACTACCGGAAATAACCAATTGAAGTTTTTAGCATGGATATAAATACTTTAAATTAACTTATTTAATAGGAAGGTTGATTATTGAAGAAAAAGATGAGTGTTTTAGGATTAGCCTGGTGTTGAAATAGAATAGTTTAATGGTGGTGAGGGGGGAGAGCATTAAAAGGTTCTACAGTCTATGGGATTTCTGAGGATTAGGAGTTTGTGGAATAAAGGAGGGAAAAGAAAAGGGAAAAGGGGTCATCTAAGATCGATTATGGGTGCCGGTCAGTCCAGTTAATTATAAAGGAGTGTCCCCTATGGACACATCCTTTAAACATAATCGATCTTTTATGAAACACACTTTCCCTCTGCTTCCACTAATAATCCTCAGAAAGTCCATTAACTTTAGAACCGTATGATGCTCAACACCTTCATAGGCATTAAAATATTCCTTTTCAACACCAGGCTCACTCCCGTCCTAAGTCAGAATCTGGTCAACATAATTTTATGTATTAGAAGAAAAAAAAGATCAACATCCTTAAAATGCTTCTTCTGTTTTTTCTAGTTGTGATGTTTTTTTTCATGCAAATAATAACAGTAAACTTACTGTGTAACACAAAATAAAAGATGCAGTAACAGATAAATAGTTGTACTTTGGTAAGTTAAAACAACCGCAACAAATACCCACTTGACTGAAATAAAACATATATTACATTTCTGTACGTTGTTACGTTTTCGCTTATCGAGGCGTCTATAATATTTGTAACCTATCGTCGTCGAGACCCAGTTTCTTGATCGTCTGCAGACACAATCACTCGGACGCGGTGTTTGGTTTATAGGATGGTTCATTAATGCATATAACAGATACCATTAATAAACCCAGAATAAGGGAAGTACAAAGAGTTTAACATGTGGGCTGTCGCGACAGAGGGCGATAGATTGATAGAGAAACAGAGAGCGAGAGATGCGGAAGTAGACAGACAGATAGATAGGTAGACAGATAGCGTGTGTCGCATTTCCCATCGCTATATTGTTTGTGCCTGTCCTCTTTACAATCGGGGACAACACATTTTACGCGCCCATTATGCTTGGAGTCTCGCAAGCAAGAGATATAAATTCGTTGATTTCCGTATCTGGGTTCACCTCTGACCCCCAGGTGCAACTCAAACTTTTCCATTCAAACGTACGGACTTCGTTATGCAACACAACAAAGTACGAAGCCAAGATTATATTTTCATGCACATACCTCATTTTAGCTATCAGTCTACTTTGTTTTCTTAGTTGGTTGTTCGGTTTTACGACGTTAGTTCATTTTATACGGAACATGTATATGTTCTGTATACGATTTGTTTTAAATTAATTTGTTTTCTAGGGGTATATTTTATAAAAATATAAAATGTAAACGATATTTTCTATTGACTCCTCTGATGGGACCCTAAGAGCTGTTATCAATCCCGGAAAGAGTTGACCTAGGTGTAGCGGTTAGTCGTGATTTTACACTTCCCAAATTTACAAAATTGAGGCTTAGGCACTGAACTCAGTTTTGTCTTATTTCTATAATGTTTGTTTGCTTGTAACGTATATTATTATGACCGGGTTGTGCCATCTTTCTCCCGAGCAATTGCAGTGTATTTTTCTTTACTGATGATCGAACACTTATTAAGGCTCGCGGGCAACTCAAGAATAAAGGTTAAAGAGATCGTCAATTGAACGATACTGACTACAACGGGAGGACCTGAAACAATGGCTTAACTCGGCAGAATATTACTTTAAAAGAATAAATTATCAAAGAAGACGGCTCACCGAGTATTTGTTTACATTCGAATTGAAGACGACTATGTTGTAGTCGGTTGGGAAGACGGGTCGTCGCTTACTATCGCTGGCAACTTTCGCCGATCCTGAGCCACACGATATGGAAAGCAATTTTTCAGAATGGTTTGGAATTGAGTTTGAGGAGTTGGTAAAGATTCGGAATAGGATAAGCAGAAAGGAATCATAGAAAGGGATGCGAAAGAGTGATATTGTATCGTGGGATCTTGGTAGATCAGACAGCTTTGATAAATATAACGGTGGTAGGTATTTTTTACAACTTTTAATTCTCCCCAAATATGGACATCTGCCACTGAGACGTGAGGAGTTACTGCGAATTTAGGAATCACATATTTTGCAGAAACCCCGGGTGAAGAGTTGTGCAGCGAGATGTTGGATTCACATTGCAGTTGCATTTCTGCATGCTAGGGAAACAGGGAGAAGGGACGGAATTCCAAGGGATTAGCTCATAGAAAAGAAAGCCATAAAGAATCTAGGAACCTCCATAGTGTAGGAGTAAGATTAAGCCTATTGTTGGGGTGGTCGTGTATGTAGGTACTGACATAATGAATCAGATGACTTGGGAGTAATTGTAACATAAGGGTAAGTCCAATGGTTTTAACTTGATGCAATTTAAGATCATATCTAAGTCCAGAATGAAGATAACATGATATAAAAATGCCGAAGTCTTCTTTTTTAATTCTTGATTGGTAATACAAAATTATCGTTTCCTTTCCTGTTTTTGTATACTTGTTTATCTGCTCTTAAAATGCCGGCGGGTGTTTCCGCGATAAGTGAGCCTAATGGAAAATGTTTCACGAAAAGTAAACAAAAAAACGTTTGTTTTTTACCGCCAATAATCGTCGTCGCTCTCCGTTCTGGTCGTCGTAAAGACTTACTAATTGATTACATAACCGAACATCCGGCGAATTTCCCAAGGATTTTGCGGATCTTCTGGGCATTTTGTGGAAAAAGTCCTACTCATATTTATGACTGAAAAAAAAAATGCCATCCCAAACATAAATACATTTTTTCAAACAAAATATTACATAAATCTATTATTACAAACGAAATATAGCATAAATCTATTATTTCAAACGTAATATTACATAAATTCAATTTTGTCAAACGAAATATTACACAAATCTATTCTTTCAAACGTAATATAACATAAATCTATTATTTAAAACGAAATATTACATAAATCTATTATTTCAAACGTAATATTACACAAATCTATCATTTCAAACGAAATATTTCATAAATCTATTATTTCAAACGTAATATTACACAAATCTATTATTTCAAACGAAATATTACATAAATCTATTATTTCAAACGTAATATGACACAAATCTATTATTTCAAACGAAATATTACATAAATCTATTATTTCAAACGTACTATTACACAAATCTATTATTTCAAACGTAATATTAAATCAATCTATTATTTCAGACGAAATATTACACAAATCTATTATTTCAAACGAAATATTACATAAATCTATTATTTCAAACAAAATATTTCAGAAATCTATGATTTAAAACGTAATATTACATAAATCTATTATTTCAAATTAAATATAACATACATCTATTATTTCAAACGAAATATTGCATAAATCTATTATTTCAAACGTAATATTACACAAATCAATTATTTCAAACGAAATATTACATAAATCTATTATTTCAAACGTAATATTACATACATCTAATATTTCAAACGAGATATTACATAAATCTATTATTTCAAACGAAATATTACATAAATCTATTATTTACAAACGAAATATTACACAAATCAATTATTTCAAACGAAATATTACATAAATCTATTATTTCAAACGTAATATTACATACATCTAATATTTCAAACGAGATATTACATAAATCTATTATTTCAAACGAAATATTACATAAATCTATTATTTACAAACGAAATATTACATAAATCTATTATTTCAAACGAAATATAACATACATCTATTAGTTCAAACGAAATATTACATAAATCTATCATTTCAAACGAAATATTTCATAAATACATTATTTCAAACGAAATATTACATAAATCTATTATTTCAAACGTAATATTACATAAATACATTATTTAAAACGAAATATTACATTAATCTATTCTTTCAAATGAAATATTACATAAATCTATTATTTCAAACGTAATATTACATAAATCTATTATTTCAAACGAAATATTACATAAATCTATTATTTCAAAAGTAATGTTACATGAATCTATTATTTCAAACGTAATATTACACAAATCTATCATTTCAAACGAAATATTTCATAAATCTATTATTTCAAACGTAATATTATACAAATCTATTATTTCAAACGAAATATTACATAAATCTATTATTTCAAACGAAATATTACATAAATCTATTATTTCAGACGAAATGTTACATACATCTATTATTTCAAACGAAATATTACATAAATCTATTATTTCAAAAGTAATGTTACATGAATCTATTATTTCAAACGTAATATTACACAAATCTATCATTTCAAACGAAATATTTCATAAATCTATTATTTCAAACGTAATATTATACAAATCTATTATTTCAAACGAAATATTACATAAATCTATTATTTCAAACGAAATATTACATAAATCTTTTATTTCAGACGAAATGTTACATAAATCTATTATTTCAAACGAAATATTACATAAATCTATTATTTCAAACGTAATATTACATAAATCTATTATTTCAAACGAAATATTACATAAATCTATTATTTCAAAAGTAATGTTACATGAATCTATTATTTCAAACGTAATATTACACAAATCTATCATTTCAAACGAAATATTTCATAAATCTATTATTTCAAACGTAATATTATACAAATCTATTATTTCAAACGAAATATTACATAAATCTATTATTTCAAACGAAATATTACATACATCTTTTATTTCAGACGAAATGTTACATAAATCTATTATTTCAAACGAAATATTACATAAATCTTTTATTTCAGACGAAATGTTACATAAATCTATCATTTCAGACGAAATATTACATGAATCTATTATTTCAAACGAAATATTACATAAATCTATTATTTCAGACGAAATGTAACATACATCTATTATTTCAAACGAAATATTACATAAATCTTTTATTTCAGACGAAATGTTACATACATCTATTATTTCAAACGAAATATTACATACATCTATTATTTCAGACGAAATGTTACATAAATCTATCATTTCAAACGAAATATTACATACATCTATTATTTCAGACGAAATGTTACATAAATCTATCATTTCAAACGAAATATTACATACATCTATTATTTCAGACGAAATGTTACATAAATCTATCATTTCAAACGAAATATTACATACATCTATTATTTCAAACGAAATAGTATTATGTAATGTAAATGATGTAGATATATTGAGAAAGTAAGCGCGAAATTTCCACGGGGGACTTCTAGTTTAAACATTTGCTTTCAAAATTAAAGTCTACTAAATTACTTTCTATTTCTTCAAAAAGAAGTCAGTCAATCATCATGTTACTCCCAGGCTATGCTTGATACGTACCGGCATCAAATAAACAAGAAAAAGAAGAAAACGAAATAGGAAAATAAACCAAAAAACATGAGAAAGAAAGATAAATGAAAAGAAAACATGTAGAGAAAGAGGCAGACAATGAGGGAGAAAAAAAGGCGCGAGAAAAAAGGAAGAAATATAAAGAGGAAACAATCTTAATAGGAGAAGTACATCGGCTGATGGTTAGCAAGTAGATGTGTGCCATCAAAGAAGTTTTGTTGACAAGATGTCTGACTTGAATTAGGCGTGGTTGATGACCTCACCAAGATGAAATAGAGAGAGGTGGGCATCAATTACACTTGGCATGCAACGGTGCAGGCGTGAGGTTTTGAAGATAGTGTAGTGTTTGTGTAGTCAGGGAAGATGGCGAAAGTGTTTTGCCCTGAAGAAATAAAATGACGCATAAAGAAAGTGGAAGGGAACAAAAATGGACGATAACTAGGAAGTCTCAATAAGAGAATAGAAGGAGGGCGAGGCGAAGAAGAAGAAGAATAAAGAAGGAGAAGAAGAAGAAGAAGAAGAAGAAGAAGAAGTAAAAAAAGAAGAAGAAGAAGAAGAAGAAGAGAAAGAAGAATAGAAATTAAGCAAAATAAGTAGAAGAAAGAAGAAGAAGAAGATGAACGGGATGAAGATAAATGAGATAAATGGATAGAAGAGAGAACAGACTCAGAACAACAATGAGAAGACAAATAAAAAGAAGAAGATGAAGAAGAAGGACAATAAGAAGTTGAAGAAGTAGGAGAAGTATGAAAAGTACAAAAAAGGGGATAAGGAGAAAAACAACAGTAACACATGTAAGGCCCACTCAAACAAAGGAAAAAGGCGTATACATTTAAAAAATAATTTTTAAAAACAAGTAAAAATATAAAAAGATAGAAAATGAAGGAGAGGGAAGAAGAAAAATGAAAAGAGTTTTCAAAAGAAGGCTAGGGAAAAAGAAGAATATGAGAAATGACAAAGAAAGATGAACACACGAATATTTAAAAGAAATCACCTGCTATCACACAAATAACAACATACAATTTTCTAAGGTTTATATTAATTCTGCTTGACATACAGACAAACCGATCGAGTTAGGTCGACACATAGACAAATGCTATGATAAACATAAGCATGACATACCGAAAAATAGCTATGTAAAACATGAGCGAGACAGACCGGCCAAAAGTCTATGACGTATATAAGCACGACAGACTGACAAAACGCTATAAAAATTATATGAATAGCAGACTTAAATATATTGTATGACAAACATAGGCATGACAACCGACAAACATTCTATATGAAAAACATATGCATGACAGAATGATGAAAATGTTATGAGAAACAAAAGTACGACAGACCGACAACAATGCTATGATAAACATTTACATTGCAGACCAACAAAAATGCTATGACAAATATCAGCATTACACACTGACAACATTGTTATTACATATATAAGCACGACACACCAGGGAAAATAATGTGACAAACATAAGCACGAATGACTGACAAATATAAGCTGGACAGATTGACATAAATGCTATAAGAAACATAAGCATGACAAAATGACAAAAATGTTATGACTGGCATAAGCATGACAGACCGATAAAATGGTATGGCAAACATTAGCATGACAAACCTACAACAATGCTATGAGAAAAATAAGTATGGCAAACCAATGAAAACGCTATGCCACACATATGCAGGACAGACTGACAAAAATGCTATGACAAACATAAGCCTGACAGACCAACAACAACGCTACGAGAAGCATAAGCATGACAGACGGACAAAGATGCTTCCACAAACATAAGGGGCAAGGACCGACAAAAATGTGTTGACAAACATCAGCATGACACACCGATACAAATGTTATGAGAAAAATAAGTATGACAGACCAGCAAAAACGGTATGCCACACATACGCACGGCAGACAGACGAAAATTCTATGACAAAAAAAAATCTGACAGAGCTACAAAAATGCTGCAATAGACAGATCCTCTTACAGAGACAAGTGGGTCTATCTAACAAGTAAAACAAAACTAACCAGTTCTTTTAAAATCAAATTTTCGATCGGATATCGCATTAGTCATTTACTCTAATGTTAATTGCAACAATCCCAATTCTGCTTTAACTTTTACAATAGCTACATGAAAAGCCGATTGACGCAACAGGACGCTGCAGTCTTGTGCAGAAAACACGTAAGAGCAATTTCTCTTCTCTACTCTCTCTCTCTCTTTTTCTCTCTCTCTTTCTCTTTCTCTCTCTTACTATCTATCTATATTTATAGTGCGCGCAGTTAATAACAAATAAATATTTTCTCAGCTTATTCGCTACGTGTTTCTGGCGACTTCCTGTCTATTCCGCCATATCTAAACCCGTAATCGTAATTCTAATACGACCGTCTCATCCCTCTCTTTCGCTCTCTCACTGTCTCTCGCATCTGTCGGTCTGTCTCTGTCTCTCTCTCTCTCTCTCTTACTATCTATCATTCTTTATTGTGCGCGCAGTTAATAACAAATAAATATTTTCTAAGCTTCTTCGCTACGTGTTTCTGGCGACTTCCTGTCTATGTCCCCATATCATAACACATAATCGTAATCCTGATATTTTAACTTCTGATGGACGTATACATTTTTTTGTGTACTCTAGCCTTATGTGAAAAATTCCGTTTTGACACACTATCTACAAATGTGCATCTAACTATTGGTACAGAGGAAGAGATTAATACATGTGCGTTTGGTTTGCTTCATCCATTTTGTGGCATACTAACCCTTTCACTTATTATATACATAAACTGAATACATATAATTACATATTAATTGCATACGATTAGCCTGTATTTGGAGGGTCACACCTTTCTCGATTGTTTTACAAAGAAAATAAATTCAGTTAATCATGAGAATCAATATTACGGAAACAACTGCCTACTCTGGTGGTGTGCATTTCAGTGCAAAGGAATTCTGGTGTTTTGTAGAATAAGGCATGGCATGTTGTGTGACCCGCACGTGCAGGGCAGTTGTTTACAAGTATATACAGACGACTGCACCTACTCTCTTTCTTCCCATTTTCCTCCTCTCCCTCTCTTCCCGTTGAGTTGCAACCGACGGATATCGCTGTATTTTATCTTTCGTATTTCACTAAAACCCTCTAGGTAGTTCGTACCCATGCAATATCTCGAAATATTCGCCGCATCTGGAACCGCCAATCAAGTTGATATCAGATTATTTGAGGTCACGAGCAAAACAAAACAAATAAAAAATCAGTTATTACACGGATCGTTCTTAATTTCACCTAAGACTCATCTTATTATCCTTGGGTGATTCATTTACTATGTCTCGTAACTCTTTACTATTGTCTCCTTTTCTCTCTCGCAGGCATGCGAACACACGCACCATCGTTACCCTGGAGGTTTAGGCATGGATACGTTTTAATTTTCTGATCAAGATAATATCTAAGTGTATTAGAATGATCAAAATATATGTACGGACATTTTATATCATTTCACAATCGAATCTGACAGCTGAATTAGCTCTCTGAGAATGCGGATTTTTAGGTTGTTCATGCGCTATGGTAACTCTGGTATCTGGGCCAGCAACTCGCATGGAATTAAATCTGAACTGGGCCCTGTCCTCTCCAAACTCTACAATAAATACCTAGCTGAATCTTGCTTCCCCGATAGCTGTAAAATTGGCTCTGTGGTACCAGTCTACAAGAGTTCTGAGAATACAACCGATCCTCACAACTATCGCCCAATCAGTCTACTGCCGATCTTTGCCAAAATCTTTGAATCCGTAATCAATCTAGCGATAGTACGTCACTTAGTTAATGCTAAACTTCTATCGTACCGCCAATATGGATTTAGACAAACATGATCTACTGCGGGCATCCTAACGGTCATCTCTGAACGCATGTATTATACACTTGACAAGGCAGGAGAAGCTAGGGCAGTAGCGCTTGATATATCAGAGGCCTTTGACAAGGTATGGCATAAAGGGCTTCTCCTGAAAATACGATCATACGGTATTACTGGGCAATTACTTAATATACTCAGATCCTTCCTAGACAAAAGAACAATCCAGGTTGTCCTCGATGGCCGTTCATCTAAGCAACGTGACATAAATGCTGGTGTACCCCAGGGATCTATCCTTGGACTTCTGTTTATCCTGATCTATATAAACGATCTCCCTGATGACATAGTGTCTGAGATTGGTTTATTTGCTGACCACACCACGCTTTACTCTCGCCATGTTGGCAAAACCGACGCGATCATATCCGAGGCATTGGCTGAATCCTTAGAAAATGACCTCCAGGCTGTAGTGGATTGGGGTCGCAAATGGTTGGTAACTTTTAATGCCGCTAAGACAAAGCTCTTTTCCTTTAATAACTACAAAGAACCTCTCCAACCACCGATTGTCATGGCAAATAACACCCTACCTGAGAGTTCATCATTCAAACTCCTCGGCCTAACCTTCACAGGTAACATGAATTGGAACAAATACATCGATTACATTGCCAAGGCTGCCGCAAAGAAGGTTGGCTCCCTCTACCGTGCTAGTAAACTCCTCTCACCTGACATTATCCTGTATCTCTACAAAACCACCATCCGCCCATGCATGGAGTATTGTTGTCACATCTGGGCTGGCGCATCATCTACTAGTCTCTCCTTCTATGACAAGGTCGAAAAAAGAATCGCAAACCTAATAGGTCCCTCACTGTCAACCAAGCTCCAGTCCCTGTCCCATCGCCGCAATGTAGCATCCTTGTGCTTGTTTTACAAATATTTCAATGTGTTATGCTCCGATGAATTGGCTACTCTGGTGCCTCCTCGACGTAAATTCACTAGACTAACTAGACAATCAACTAAATCTCATTCATTCACTGTGGAGGTCCCCAGATGTCGAAGAGCCTTCTACTCAAATAGCTTCTTTCCTCGTGTTGCTGGCCTCTGGAACTCCCTCCCTGCCCCCTATTTCCCCGACAGTACAGACATGCAGGAATTTAAAACTAATGTAAACAGACATCTCGCTGCACAGAACCCAATCTAGGTTGACTGCTCCCTAGCTTCTCCCCTCTTCTTTTTTCTCAGTAGCCCCTTACGTCTACAGTGGCGTCCTACCTTGTTTGGGGTGAACTATGCTAAAAAAAAAAAAAATAAATAAAATAAAATGTATTTTGTAAAAGTAGCAGTGCTATAAGACACGTAAAGAGACAGGTAGAAGTGATTTACATCTAAACCTAGTCTGAATGTTTGTCATTCCAATTTAATCAAATCAAATTTATTTTGCACGAAATAGCAAAGTGCAACAAGCCATGTAAATAGATAGTTGGAAGCATACACATCCACATACAGTTCTAATGGTTTGTTAAGGCTGCTTGAAACCTGGATATGGTAGTCATCGTTATAACCTCCTCTAGTAGGTTGTTCCACAAAGCAGAAACACGAACAGATAATGCTGACTTTTTTTTATTGAGCCGAAACCAACGGTTGTAGATCTTTTGCTGTTGCTCGTGGAGACAACTGCTTGGCGCGCTGGGGTAAACAAAACTCGAAAATTTAAATTTAAATCCCTATTCATAATATTGTACGCCAGAATCAAATAACTGCGCATCCTCCACTGTTCAAGTAAAATAGATGCATTCTTTGGATCCGCTCTTTGTGGGTAAGCGTGGACAGTTCTGTCACTATTCTGGTTGCAAACTGTTGAACACGCTCTATGTGTATGGTATCTTTTTGTAGATAAGAATGTGTTTCTTGGATTGCATACTCAAGAATAGGCCGTACCAGGGATATGCATAAGGGACGAAAGAAAGTTTTACACCTATCACTTGAGATGAAAACTACGATGAAAGCCCGATTGTGAGATGTATCTATTCTTCTCAATGACGGATGGAGTAGTCATCGAACCAGCAAGAAGGATGTTTTACTCACTAGGCGGATTTCGTTCACTTAGATAACCCAGTGTATGAACTGAATTTTAAATCTAATGTATTTTCTTACGGATTACATATATCGAGTCTAGATCTGTCTGTTTGTTGCTTTTATCTTACGTGTTGTTTATAGTGTTGTGTCGAATTGTGAAACACTTCTTTTTTTTTAACCGAAGGCGAAATAGTACACCTTTACTCAAACCCAGTTGCAACTTTTGTATTTGCAAGTAGTGGTTTTCTAATTACAGCCCCATACATTGAAACCCGGTTTTTAGGAGCTCCCGGTGAACACCGTTTGTGGAAACTACGTTCTCGACGTGGTCATTTAGATCAAAAGTAATTTTTGGAGTTGTGCATCTGTCACACTTCTAACAATTCAAGTACAAGTTCGATGATCCTTGTCTTAAAG
>OY744519.1:12336399-12346399 GCA_963556195.1 Sepiola atlantica | reverse complement strand
AGTGCTGCTCACTCGTCGGAGAACATTCCATTAAAATACGAAGCTTGTCAGATAGTCTGAGACCTATTTAATTAGAGATATTTATTTTACACTGTCCAAAACGAAAGAGATATGTACACGATCTCAGATGAGACAACAATACTCCATAGATGGGTGAATGGTGACTTAGTCGAGATATAGGTTACTGGCAGGTATGATACGTTTTCTGGGTCGGTAAAGGGAGTTTACCTTATTTGCAGCAGCCTGGATGATGCCTGTCATACAACAAATAGTTCTGTTTAGAAATATTGTTAGATTTTCTGGACAAATATTTAGCACTTGTGTTCAAAGGTTCCTATTTAGATGAAGTAACTTGATTTAACAACACTTGCAATCGATTTCTAAATTGCAAGTGAAAAGGCAAATTAATTCCGTTTTTCTTTTAACGATCACATTAAAAGAAAAATAAATTCGTATCGAAATTACCAAACTGTTAATGTTCATCTATTTATATTAATGAATGAAATATTTTCTCATTCGTGTTCACAACAAACTTACCAATCAAATAAGATTTGTTTTATTGTATCCACATAACATGTTTGTAGGAGATATATTTTATGCATTGATGTTCAGTGTTTACTACAACAGTGCTTGAAACGTGAGTAGTAAGTTATGAAAATATATTTACGTCAATTAAGCTAAACAGAGGCTTCCGCGTTCGATTTTAGCATGACAGTTTCTAATTGGAATGAAACGCGGAAGCCTCTGTGTAGCTTAGTTGCCATAAATATATTTTCATAACTTACTATATATATATATACATATATGTGAATTAATTAAGTTAAAATATTAACAACATGAACAAAACCAATGCTTTTTAAAAGTGCTCAATATATATATTAAAGCTTTTTCATATTAAAAAAAAACATAGTTTGAGGACCCTACAATTGTTTCAGAACCTCTTCGGCTTCTCCTCAGAGTATATTCTTGAGGAGGGGCCGAAAAGGTGCTGAAACAATTGTCGGATACTCAAACTATGTTTATTTTAATATATATATATATATATATATATATATATATATACTCAGTCTAAACTACACATAGGAAGTCTCAACCATATAGTGATTTGTTTAAAGATGCCCGCCCCCAACTCCGCGATCTGCTTAAGAGCAGAACGCTAATGTCGTGGCAAATATGCACTCTGTTATATTTATTTTCTCTTTCATATAAAGCATCGCATTAAATAATGGACACAATATAAAAAATAAATTATGTAATTTATATTTCAGCAATAAATTATTAAGTAAGATTTATGAACCGATTTTTTATGAACGACCAGATGTTTACTAAATAATTGCTTTACAAACTCGAACACAGATTTAATTACGTGTAGATATTTTAATGGAATCCTAATTATTATAAGTTTTGCTCTATTTAGCAAATAGCATTTTTTCAAATCCTTTGCTACACACACACACACACACACGTACGCACACACACGTACGCACACACACAAACACAAGCACACACACACACATATATATATATATATATATATATATATGTGTGTGTGGGGGGTAAGTAAAGTTCGCGTACAACAAAATCGTAGGATTAATTTCAAAGTAAATATTTTTTAATCAATAAAACGGGTGGGTGGGGAAAATGAAAATTGCTAAAATCTTCTAGTGTAGTGAATGTGTCCAAAAGTGAGGGGGTATAAACTTATGCTTCGCCAGTGTTCTATTTTTCTATTACGTAAATAATTTAGCTTTATATATATATATATATATATATATATATATATATATATATATATATATTGTTTACTTTCTGATGACCAACTTAAACGAAAAAAACATTATACTATAGAATGGACGATTTATTTCCGAATTCATCTCAGACAGCTAGTTAATTGTTAAGTTGTAGCATGACTGATTTGTTTGCTTCGTTTTACCACTTGAAATTGTTTCGTCCAAAGGCTATAATATAGCACGTGTTTTACTGGCTCATATTTGCGTGACGTGATGGAAGTACATGTATTTATTAATCTATTTATTTACACACACACACATATATATATATAAATATATATATATAGAAAGTGAAATATATACATATTGGTCCTTATTACACAGTTGAAGATTATTTTTTTGTTTGCATTCTTTGAACTGATATAAATAACGTGCTAATTATATTGATCTCACCCTACTGTATAATAGCTAACAAAAAGAAAGATTTCGGTTGTATTCGATGGCCGTTTTTCTAAGCAACATGACATAAATGCTGGCGTACCCCAGAGATCTATTCTTGGACCACTATTGTCCTGATTTTCGTAAATGACTTCCCTGATGCCATTGCGACTGACAATAAGTTTTTGCTGACGACACCACGCTCTACTCTCGTCACGTGGGCAAAACCGACGCGCGCATATCTGAGGCAATGGCCGAATCCTTAGAAAACGACCTCCAATTTGTAGTGGAATGGGGTCAAAAATGGATCGTAACTTTTAATGTTGCAAAGGCAAAGCTACTTTCCTTCAATAACTACAAGAAACCTCTTCGACCACCTCCTGTAAAACATTCACAGCAAGAACTCATCTAGCTACCACCACTGCGAAGAACTTTCCTATCTTGCTCTGTGTACCTAAAATAAACGGAAATTCCATGAACAGAGTTTTTTTTCCAATAACTTCCAATCTGTGGAACACAATACTGCAGGACTGCTTTCCTGCTGAGTACAACCTGCTCATTTTCAAGCCCTATGTCATGTAGTACATGTCGAGCCGACCTTGTAAGTAATAAAAGTCTGCCCTTTCCACCATCGTTTTCTAATCCTCGCATAATATTCTTCATCGTTTAACAATCTTATTGACCCTTATCCTTGAGTGGCTTTTTGTCTTGGTAGGTGTTGACTCGTTAGTATTAAAAAAATATCTATTATAGAATTAGAATTCTCAATGTACATCTTATGTTATTTAATTTCTATTTTTAATTATATTAATTATATACCTTCGGTCTCTAGATTTTGCTGTTAAAATGCATTTTCTTGCCTTTATATTATACCAGCAGGGGTACCCGGCGTTGCCCGGGGTTCTTCCTCCTCCTCCTCTCCGCAAGCAAAATAGAATATTGAGCACTTTTCTCCCAGACAACGCCGAATATTTAGAAATTCAAGATGCCTCTAGAGCACTACTAAACTACTCTTACCGATCCCCCCTCCTTTTTTTCTGCACAATAGTCCAAAAAGAAACACTACAGTAGCTCTATCAAGGACATTTAGCACTTTTCTCCCGGACAACGCCGAAGCCTCTGGGTCCTAAATTGACGAAGCCCCCCCCCCCGGTTCTGGGTCCAATACTGTAGAAGCGCCCCGGTGGCCATACTGCAGAAGAACCCTCCCGTCCCTCTACTGCAGAAGCCTCTGGATCCAATACTGTAGAAGCACCCATGGTCCCTATTCTGTAGAAGCATTCGGGTCCTATATTGTAGAAGCACCGCCGGGTCTGGGTCATATACTGTAGATACACCCCTGGTCCCTATACTGTAGAAGCAGCCCTGGTCCCTATACTGCATAAGTACCCATGGTCCCTATTCTGCAGAAGCACCCGGGTCTTATATTGTAGAAGCACCCCTGGTTCCTATACTGCAGAAGCCCTTGGGTCCTATACTGTAGAAGCTCCCCCCCCCCCATGATGCCTATACTGCAGAAGAACCCCCCGCTCAGGTCCATATACTTCAGAAGCCTCCGGGTCCTATATTGTATAAGCACCCTCGCAGGATGAAGATGTTGATAACCTCCCCCCCCCCAAAAAAAAAAATTATTTCCTCACCCTCGTCTTAAACATTCTCCCCCTCCCCCCAAAGAACTATTTTTATTTTAAAAGATATAAGTTTAGGTTGCTAGGTGCGGATTGATTGAGCAACCCTTGTTTCACTGTTATTGATACATCCGGACAGGAGTTATGGGATGACTTGATACAACCGAACAGTGCATTTTTATCAAGTTGTTACATGAATACATTGGCTGATTTAAAATCACCAGTAAATAACATTGAAAAAGTTTTAAAAAAACAGACCCGCCCCCGAAAACTGGCCCCGTTGACCCCCGGGGACATTTTTTTTTGTAATTTTGAGATATTATGGTCCCAGGTGTTGTCCGGTCCTAAAGATGTCAACTTGTTGACGGTTTTCCGAGTAGTTTTTGAGGAGTAGCTGACATACAAACAGACAGACAAACAGACATACACACATACAGACAACTGCCCTTTATATAATAGAAGATATATATATATATATATATATATATATATATATATATATATACACACACACACATATATATATATATATATATATATATATATATATATATATATATATATATATGCAAACATTTTTCAAAATAACAGAATTCGTCTGTCTGATACCTTTTTTATTTTTTTATTTTTTCTGATATTATTTTTTGTACTAACTACAAAAAAATAACAAATGTTCCATAGGTTTCACAGGTTTCACGTTTCTTTTCGATGTTTCGTCGAATCATCGTCAGGTGTTAAAAGCAAATGAACAAAAAAGCTGGAGAAAGAAGATCATTTTAAAAAGACGGCGGAGAAACGAGCAAAGAACGTTTTCGGATTGTTCCAGGAAGTCGTTGACGATTTAAATTCAACAGCGCTGGAGCGAATCACAGAACTAAATAGCATTACATTAATCATTTTAAAATGTTACCACTGGTTTTGGTAATTTTAAGTTGCTGTGTTTTTATGTAGATAGCTTCTAGTATTTTTATTTTTAAAATTGGTTTTTGATTATGTTTATCATGTTTATTACGTTTTTATGTGTTTTTAATATCATATTCTGATCGGTCTTTTGGTCTAAACATTACTATGAATGTTTAATGTAAGGATAAATGCATCATAGGTATTATATAATTTGACTAATATTTGACAACCATGAATTTAAGCAAGTTTGCCTTTTGTTACTAAAATATAAACAAAATAAAATAACATTCATAAAACCCTTTTTTAGGGGGATTGTTCACTAGTTCGATCAGTAATTTTGTAAAATATGAGAGTTTCTTAACACACCTATATTTACTTTATAATTCTACGAGTTAACATTCTAACATCTTTTCTCTTTTTAGATGTATAAAAGTACATTTGAAAACTCCTAATAATTACCTGTACACGTATATTTTTTTTATTCCCAACCATCTTAACAATATCTTCTTTTTAATTGTTGACGTACTCTCTATGTTTATAGTTATTATAATCGAGATTATCATTTGTTTATCTCTCTCAATATATATATATATATATATATATATATATATATATATATATATATATATATATATATATATATATATATATATATATATATATATTAGTACTTCATGTATCCACATAAAATATTATAAGGAGATATCATTTTTTATGTATCAGTTTTCAGTATTTACTTCAGCAATGATCGATACGTAAGTAGAGCTAGGTAGTAAGCAGTGAAAATATATATGGCAATCAAGCTACACAGAGGCACATTTAAAAACAAAGAACGTCGAACTAAAACAGCACTAGCTAACTATTATTGGAAGCTCAAGGAAAATGGACACTCACCAATAATTGAATGGAAAATAGTAAGACAGGCCAGTACATGTAGAAACTTAGACGACCCGTGTAGATTATGCCTGAATGGAAAATATGAAATCCTGAATTTTAAAGATCCCGGAAACCTATTAAACTCTAGAAGCGAAATAGCAAACAGCTGTTTACACAGAAATACATTTACCTTAGGATGATATATAATAAATAATATAAAAATAAATAAATAAATAAATACAAAACTGAACAAGTAAAAATTTAAAACCTAAAATAGAAAACAAGAAACCACGTGTTAAAATAAATTCGCCCACTGTATTGACAAAACAAAGGAAACAGGATATAAGAAAACCCATTGTTAACAAAAAATAGGAAAGGCCTAGTCGCGTCACCAACAAAGCCTTTGTTCGCAGGAAGCCCAACGATTGGCTGAGGGAACAACAAAGAATCTGATTGGTTAACAAGCAAGCCATGTATATAAAAACACCTGACAAAAATAACTCCATGCATTTAGCCTGACGATTCCCCCCGGGGATGAAACACGGGAGCCTCTGTGTAGCTTGATTGCCATATATATTTTCACTGCTTACTATATATATATATATATATATATATATATATATATATAAATATTGATGAAGTCAAAGGCAAGACAAAGAAGCACAATAGGCATATAAATAGCCAGCCAACCCTTATCTTAAGCTAGATACAGTGACTATAAGATGCCCAGAAATTATTATTATTATTATTATTATTATGATTATTATTATTATGAATATTATTATTATTATTATTATTATTATTATTATTATTATTATTATTATTATTATTATTATTATTATTATTATTATAATAACTCACTGCGAGTTATCACGCAGGTCATCGTAAGTGATTGCTCACCGACAACATCCGGTGGTGTTCTCTGGAGTCTGAGTGACAACAAGCCTCCCCAGATTTCCAGTACTCTCCACCTCTTTTCGATAACCACCGCAAATAACCTTGCGATATCGCAACAGCTGCTTACCATTGATTTCCTTCTGGTTATGACCATTTGGATTTGGCTAGAAAATAAGCCTCCCCAACGTCCAAGCACTTTCTGCACCCTTCCATTGGCGGTCTGGTTTGTGCTGCCCCGCCTTGGTATCCTCATCCTCTTTGACCCTTCACATAAATTGTGGGTGGTTTCATCCTAGTCCAGCGCCAGTTTTATTTCTTTTTTTTGGGGGGGATGAGGGTTGGGGAAGAATGCTTATGGTGTTGTTTCTTTCAATTTCTGTTCTTTGGTTCATTTTTGTATTGTTAGCTGTGGCCGGTGTTATTTATTAAGAGGGGGACTTATGATGTGATGTTTCTTGCAGTTTCTGTTCCTTGATTCGTGATGCGGTGTTTTTCATGTTGTTTAGTTTTCTTCCTGCTGTAAATTACATGTGACTTGTTACCCGTCGTAGTTTATGCGGGTTGGTTTCTGCATTCGAGGATTTTCTTTAAGAGTGCAGCTGTTTTGATCATTGCCGTCCTTTGTATAGTCTCAGTCGTTCCTTTGATTCAAATTTCTTCCAGTTGTTTTTCCAGGCTTTTTGGGACTGTTACTTGTTCTCCCACGATTATAGTTATTATACTGACTTTTTACATGCTCCATACCCATTCAAGTTCTCTAGCTAGTCGTGTATTTGCTTCGTGTATCCGTCTCTTTGATCTTCACTCTGTGGTCTGCTGGAACAGCGAAGTCTACAGTTTTGCAAGATGTATACTTCTTGTCGATTATTATAAAATTCGCCTTCCTTGCTTGTATGAGTGTGTCTGCTCGTATATCCATATTCTAGGGGATTTTGTGTTTTTCGTTATCCAGTAGTGTTTCTGGTTTATGTTTGTACTATTTTTCTGCGTATTCGAAATGACATTGTTTGCACAGATCCAAGTGTACTGCTTTCCCCACGCAGTCATGTATGTTCTTGTTTTCTTTTTGGGCTAGTTTGCTGCATTTACTTATCATATGGTTAAGTGTTTGGTGTATTTGTTCACACAGTCTGTATTTGCTGTTTTCCCGGGTTTTATCAAGTTTAGCTCCGATGTGGTTTGTCCTAGTGATTTCGTTTCTCTGTTAAAGTGCCATTTCCTTAGCCTGAAATGGCTAAGAAAATGGCTATTTTTGTGAGTTTTTTCTCTATTCAGTCTTCTGTTGTTTGGATAAAAAGGCCACGAGAACAACCTGCGTCTTTGTCTTGGTTAAGAAGTATCTAATTATATTAAATATTTATCTAGAAATACAATAGGAGTGAATTTTAAGGCCGGACTTTGTCAAAGACTTGTGATATATCAAGCGCTACTGCCCTAGCTTCACCTGCCTTTTCAAGTGTATAATGTGTGCGTTCAGAGATGACCGATCGGATATCCGCAGAAAATCGTGCTTGTCTATATCAACTTCTGGCGGTCAGAAAAATGTTTAGCATAAACTAGCTGCCGGACTCTCGCTAGTTTGATTAAGGATTAACAGATTTTAGCAAAGATCAAGAGTAGACTGATTAGACTGTAGTTTTAAGGATCAATTTTATCACTAGTATTCTTAACAACTAGTACCAACGAGGCAATTTACCAGATATCGGAGATGCAAAATTAAACTAGGCATTTGTTGTAAAGTTTGGAGAGGAGATGCGCGACTTACACAGAGCTTTTCTTTATTACTGGTATAAAATCAGGCCACAAGCTTTGAAGGTGCCAAGTTTTTTTATGATATCCATGAGCTGATATGGGATGACAATTAAGTGTTTAAGTTTTGCTTCGGTCCGCAATATGGAGTTTATGGAGTTTAAGGAAACACACTGGGAACGCCTTTCAGTCTTATCAGTTGCCGTGCAAACGACATAATTGTGTTTTGATATCAAACGACATAATTGTGTTTTGATATCAAACGACATAATTGTGTTTTGATATCAAACGACATAATTGTGTTTTGATATCAAACGACATAATTGTGTTTTGATATCAAACGACATAATTGTGTTTTGATATCAAACGACATAATTGTGTTTTGATATCAAACGACATAATTGTGTTTTGATATCAAACGACATAATTGTGTTTTGATATCAACCGACATAATTGTGTTTTGATATCAAACGACATAATTGTGTTTTGATATCAAACGACATAATTGTGTTTTGATATCAAACGACATAATTGTGTTTTGATATCAAACGACATAATTGTGTTTTGATATCAACCGACATAATTGTGTTTTGATATCAAACGACATAATTGTGTTTTGATATCAAACGACATAATTGTGTTTTGATATCAAACGACATAATTGTGTTTTGATATCAACCGACATAATTGTGTTTTGATATCAAACGACATAATTGTGTTTTGATATCAAACGACATAATTGTGTTTTGATATCAACCGACATAATTGTGTTTTGATATCAAACGACATAATTGTGTTTTGATATTAAACGACATAATTGTGTTTTGATATCAAACGACATAATTGTGTTTTGATATTAAACGACATAATTGTGTTTTGATATCAAACGACATAATTGTGTTTTGATATCAAACGACATAATTGTGTTTTGATATCAAACGACATAATTGTGTTTTGATATCAAACGACATAATTGTTGAGTATCTATTGTTCACCACATTATTTTAGATTTTCCAGAAATCGCGAGTACCGAGTTTCTGTGACTTAATGCGTTTTTTTATTATCTCTGTATACCTTCTCTTTGCTTCACCCATCACTGACATGAAATTATTTTTGACTCTATAAATCTCTGTATAATTGCAGTTTATTTATGGCGGCCGAATTATCGTAATGTATTCTGCTTCTCACCAATAGCAGCTGCACATTTCGATGTGAACCATTGAGGAGAGTTGGGTTTGCTGAATAATTTTCGCATGAGGACATATGCTTCAATGTCTGCTTTGGCCCATCTGGTTAATTCATTTGCACACTGACCAGCTGGATGTGAAAAGGTTTCACTCCATGGGGCGTCGCTGATGTGATCTCTTATTGACTAAAAATCAGCCTGCTCGTAGTATCTCGTTGTTTTGAGCAACGGCTCATCAGCTTTTTGATGAGTTTTAGTGTGAGAGCAATCATTACCACAATGTGATTAGCGTTCCCAAGCGGGCTGTAGGCTTTCATGACAAAAGTCTCGGGGACTGAGGTAGCGTTCTCAAGCGGGCTGTGAGAGGAAGTAAGCTAAGGAGAAATTATACATAGATTACCGGCTGCGTCAGTAAAGCTGGACACTTCCAGCCAGTCACGGTGGTGTTCATAAACATCCTTAAATAAATGTATCTTGGCATTTGAGTCGAGTGAGAGTGTTCTATCTATGCTTCCAGAGACATAGTTTAGCAGGGTACAGTCATGGGTCGAAGATGAACTGTATAATAAATATTAGTAACTGACGCTGTGATG